>CM021735.1:41858168-42125826 GCA_011075105.1 Heteronetta atricapilla
CACTTATTTTCTGTAAGCTTTGGTTTTACAGGACACATGATTCAGAGCCAAACCTGTGAAGCTGTCTGTGACAACTGATGCACTAATCTCGTGACCTGCTGGTGGTGCCAAGAGAGCTCAGCTGAAGCAAACCGATGAGTTTTTCCCTTACAAAGCTCACATAACCAATCCGTTTCAAATAGGCAAATTATTGGAAGAGGCTTTCCAGCATCAACCCTTCCAAATTTCAAATGATTAGCAGAAAATATACATTTGTTGGTTCACTTCAGAAAGTAGATCAAACTGAGGTAACATGGGTTGTGAATGGAGGAAAATGCTCATTTTGCCAAACATCTTATTGGATGTAACTCATTGGTTCAGGTCTACTAGGCATTATTCCCATTTATCAAAAAAGGGTAGAAGGAAACTAGAGCAATTAAAATCACCAGGGCTTGGAAGAGGGGTTATGCTAAAGAGGTTTCTCCATGTAACTTACACTGCCCTTCTGCGAACTGCTAGTATCTTTGCCCCTGCTGGCAAGGAAAAGTCTAAGCCCCTGAGGGGCTCCTGTGTACCACACCACCTATCCCAGGCTGTGTTTGTCCTTTGGATCATAACCTAACCTCTTCCTTGTCTTTATTTTTTTCTTATTTTGTTTGAAAGAGTTACTATGAGACTGGTTCTTAGTAGCATATCCTGTCAGTTATGCCCTTGCAGTCATCAGGACCAGCTGAGGAATTACAGGTTGGCTGCTCCAAGCTAACCATTTGAGACATGGGGTGGTTCTCAGTTTGTGAGCAGGGTGGAAGGAAAGGGTTGTGACTGTATTGGCTCTGTGAGTCTTCTCTCTCTGTTTGCTACAGCTACACAGCCAGAGCACACTGCTGATAGTGTGCTGGGCTGAGGGTCTCCAGTGACTTAGTGTCCTTTACCTGATGAAGAAAGGTGCAGCCCGATCAGTGGCTGGTACAGGGCTGCTCTCACCTGGCACTGCTGACAGTGGGGCACATCTGGAGTGGATCTTGGTCCTCAGCCCTTCTCTGGTGAGGTGCCTCCTCAGCTTATGATGGAGGTGTTTTTTTTTTTTTTTTTTTGAGATGGGTCATATAATTAGGCAGAATCCACCAAACTGCTTCACTTCAGCCACAGAAGCCCAATGATCTTGAGCTAGAAAACAGAGCTAGATACTGGGGACTGTTTGATGCTCCCTGTCCTGTTCCTGTTCTAGGGGCTGACTCTGCTCCATCTGTTTTTGAGCTGCAACAGTTCTAGGGAGGGATGAAGGACAATTGGATTCTGGCCTTAGAATAGTGGGTTGCTGAATTTCTCGGAAATGCATGTGAATTAATCAAAATTAACCCCCTACCTTTGTTTTCTTAGCCCACTTTTATCCTTGTAACAACCTCTAGCAGTACACCCTGGGGGTGCCAGGCAAGAACTTACTTTCAAGGTGGAAGACAAATGAGCTGTTTACCACTGCACCCTGGACTGGCAGCCTTTCCCTTTGCAACGCCTGTCACCCTGCAGTGGCAGCAGCAATGCTAGGCCTGTAAGTGCAGTTGATTTATGTTAACTGTTGAAACGATAATGTTTAATCTGTAAAGTGCTAATCTATTTTTTATGTTGATTATGAATAGGCCAGCTGTGCCTACTTTCCTATTCATAGAGTTTAGTGAACAAGCCCATTTCACAGGCTGGGTTTGGAGGGTGATTTACGTGAGAGCAGACACAGCTTTAAGAAGGGTAAATCAGCTGAGTTATGTCACTGAGCCAGAGACCTGGCAGCCCAACAGGAAGATTCGGGGGCAAGGGAAGAAGCATGGAATGAAGAGAAGGAAGGCACAGAGAATAAACAAACTGTATGTAGAAGGAGCAGGTAGATCAGAGTAGAGGCATGAGAAGCAGAGGAAATACAAAAAAGCAGGAAGGAGGAGAGGTTGATATTCAGAAGGAAGTCTGACAAGGAGGAAGCAGGACATATATGGCTAGCTTAGCATAAGACTTTCCTCTCTCAATCAGCACAGAGTGCTGTGGGCTGCAGGGTTCATATGACTGGTTGGTAGGGGATGTATGGATGCCTTTCCCCAGCACAGCACTTGATGTCGGCAGAGTGTTGTGGATTTCATTTGCTGTGCAGTTGTTTCTCTTGATTGACTCTTCTGGGTCTCCATACATTTCTTCTGAGAATAACAAAGGATACAAACTCCAGGGTACCATCCAGAACTCCTTGTAAGTTATTCTACCTTTAGTTCTTCTCAGTTCTGGCACCCTGTTCTCTGTGGGGTGGACTGTACTGCTGGGCCTCTTTTCTACTGAGTGGTCTGCTGGGTGTGCAGATGTTTCTGTATCCCATTAAGGCCCAGTAACTAGCTCGCTAAAAGAGGGAAGATTTAGATTATACATTAGGAAGAAATTCTTCACTATGAGGGTGGTCTGAGACCCTGAAACAGGCTGCCCATAGAAGCTGTGGATCCTGGAGGCGTTCAAGGCCAGGCTGGATGGGGCTTGGGGCAACCTGGTCTGGTGGGAGGTGTCCCTGCCCATAGCAGTGGGGTTGGAACTGGGTGGTCTTTAGGGTCCCTCCCAATCCAAACTATTCAATGATTCTATGATTCTATGCTTCATGAGTTTTACATCTTTTGCAGGTATTTACGACCTTTTTAGCATCTTCCTTGTAATGTAGTGACCTCATTATATCCACTTACGTGTTCCGTTCAGGCAGAGATAGCCATATCTGCTAGGCTACATGTACTTCCATGTCCACCTTCACATCTATGCTTCTGCATCTCTGTTACCTGTATTGCTCTGGGGTAATGCTGTGCTTCAATAGAACTTTATCACACTTAAATATTTTTTTATAAATTTTGGCATCAATTATGGCCAAAGCTAGAGGAAATGACATATCTGGGCAGAATCTGGCTGAGACTGGACTTTTTCTCTCTGCTTTCACTGTGCCATGCCTCTGTACACCCTGGTGTCAGGATGCTGGACAGTGCAATGCAGCTTCTGCCATTCCTGCCCTTTGTCCCAGGCCTAGGAATGTCATTACCTCATTCCTTTCTGAAGTAATGTATGTAAGCATTCCTTGTAGTACTCACAGGAGCACCCATCTCTCCTCCCTCTATTTACCTTTTACCAGGAGGTAAACAGGTCTGCCAGTGTAGCATATACTCACATGTAAACAGTGCTGTCCTGACAGATATGTACCCTGCAAAACAGCACTCTGCTACCCATGCACACCTCTTTGTACAGCTTTGCTCACCAGTAAGGTGGTTGTAGCCCGCCTCTACTAACTGTCTACCCCAGAAATCCCCTTATCACTCTGTATAATCACACAAACCTGCTCATAGACATTTCTCCTCCTCACCTCTTCTCTCTTGCACTTCTCAAAGCCCTGAGCTTCAAAAACTGAATCAGAGGCATTTAAGATGAGGCACAGGTGATGTCTGTTCCCAAAGGTCCCTACATATCCTCAGGCTCTGGCAGCTGGTTATTTCTCACAGGACTGCTGCTGTTGCTCAGGCTTACAGCTGACAGGGCCCTTGGGGCATCTCTGCAGTCCATGGCAGAGCCTCCCTCTGCCTGGCTGTGACTAAGCTGAGCCTGTTGTTGGGGGTCCATTGACCCTTTCCTACTCTGGTTTCAGCCAGCGTGTGGCAGGGAAGTGTTTATGCCAGGAGTCTAAATTCTCTTAGAAATCCATTTGCTTCTAGGTGCTTTCTTAAATCTTATGTCCTTGCTTAATGTGCCAACTAGCCCCATCTCTGTAGCAATTCTTTCCAAATGTGCTGCTGGCATCTATAGGGGTGATGTGTCATTTGGGAATGTCTGCGGGAGTTTGATCAAGATGCTGTGTGCGTTGGAGACCAATTTGTGTCTCACTACGTGCGTGGCTCAGGAGGAAGGGAACTTGGGGGCAGAAAGGGGGAGAACAGTGGAATTGTTGTCACCTGTCACCTGTGAGTGTTTGTACTTGGTGAGGAGTTCACTATGCCAGGTGCTACACAGGTGTGAGTAAAAATCAGTTTCTGTCCTAGAAAGCTTACAGCTTTGTTAGAAAATAGAAGACAACAGATCAATACAGAGTGTCAAAGCCAGAGACCATACTGGACTACTAGTTAGGTTGAAAATAAGCCATTAAGACTTGAAGGTAAAGGAAAACAGGCAAGTCTCCTCAACAGAGAGGAGGAATTAGGGGAAGGCTCTAAACAGACTGTGGTGAGGCCAAAGGGGTGAGACAGGGCAGCAGTCTTTACCCTGCCTTGGAATAGGTGTGATCCTTGGAATAGGTATGGTCTAGGACAGACCAGCATGCATGTGTCAAACCCAGGGGAAGAAAGGTGTTTAGGTATCAAGGTGTGACAGGATGGGAACTGGGCTGATAGAAAAAAAATCATTTAGGGGGTGTGTTGTGCTTAAGGAACATGCAAGATTTGTACCTGGCTTGGAAATGAGATCTAGAGGAAGGTTGGTATTGGTGAAAGGGCCAAGGTTGCAGGTGTGCTAGACAGGTTGGTGACACTGCCTGTTGTAATGAGAAAGGACACAGGAGGAAGGTTTGAGGGAGGAGATTAGGAACCATGCTTTAGCTGTGTTGAATGTGAACAGAGGGATGAGTATCTGTAAGATGGCTGAGAGACAGGCCGAAATTGTAGTTCGGCCAGAAGCAGGCTAGCCTAGACTACTGAGGTAGAATTGCAAGTCCTCAGAAAAGAGAAGGGGATTTTAAGTGAGCTGTTATGCAGAGGTGTTGGTGAGGGAAGGGCCTGTGGGCAGAACACGGTGGAATGTTTCCAGAAAGCTGCGAGAGAGATAAGGAGGCTGCTTGGACATGCTAACGGAGCTGTTAGGAAAGCAGAAGGCTGTTGCTGCTGTCTTCCTTAGGAGCTACAGGGATGTTCCTGCTGTGTTAGCACTTTCCGCTCTATTGCTGGGAAACTGAAGAGGAATTTAAAGGGAATGCAGAAAGCCTCAAAGCCTAGGGTTTTGGTAGAAAGGGGCCACCACTGCCTCTCCTGAACCCTGGAATAAGAGAATCCATTTGGGCAGACAGGTTGCAGAAGGAAGTTTTTTTGGCAGTTTTCACTGTTCACTAGTGCAACAAGGATGGGGAGCCTCCTTGATTATCAAGAGAAAGAAATAGTGAGTTCTTTCAATTAAAACAACAAAAAAATGGCGAAGTGGTGTGCTCTTGAAGAATTGTTATTTTAATCTGTCTCAAAAATTGACAGATATGGCTCCATCCTCACAGACAGGTGCAGGAGAAGTAATATTTCTCCAAAAAGACAGATAAAACAGTGGTTTTAATGAACACTTCAACTCAAGTGGAAGACAGCTCAGGATGAAAGAGCAAATTAAGAGTAAGGGAAGCACTTGTATGTGCAAGGGGGGGGCGTGGAACGTGAGGCAGACTGGAGCATCTGCCTGCCCCGTGGCTTGCACCATTGGAGGGAGTAAGTGGCTCACAACTCACTGCTCACTTTTTCAGTGTGATCAAATTGGAAGGAAGAGAACAGGAATTTATATTTGTATACATGCCTCAGCTTTACTCTGCGTGGCTCTGTGTTTTGCATAGGCTAAGTTGCTTATATCATGCAAAACAGTGTGCACTGACGCTATTTAGTGTGCATTTTGAGAGATTGTTGTCTCCTACCTTCTGTTCCACAGAAGCACAGCTGCTGGTGGACTGTGGCATGACTCTGGATCAGAAAGCACTGGCTGCTGTTGGAGGCAAGTTGCAGACGGAGTGGGTTGTGGAAATTATTTAAGTTAGTAGGAAGGCAACCAGCTGCACAAGAAGCTTATTCTGAGCTGGAAACAAGGGGGCTGCTGAAGAAGCCAGGTCATTGCACTGATTAACTGCATCTGGCAAGAAGAAGTGGGCATTGTCCCAACAGTGACATCAGGGTATTAGAGGGACCAGTAGTTTGTTATCATTCCAGGGGATCCTGAGGTAATTATTCATTTCAGTGATGCAAAGTTCTTCCACCTTCCAGCTTTTCTATAGGGAAGTGGATTTGCAACTTAAAATTGTGATGCAGCTTCCAATATCAAAATCTGTCCTTTAATAATGGATATTTTGGTAAGAAAGAATTTCATGGATTCTAATTCTGAGCGTGGCTTTACAGGTGTGGAGGAAAACTGTTGAAATGGACTGGTTTGACCAGGAGTGATGTTCACACTCATAGATAGTTTAGAGGCTTGTTCAGAGACATCCCAGTTTCACTACTGCTCTCTGGTTTGCCGTATGTGCTTGTGATGCCGAAGATGATGTACCAGACCTGTGGGTAATGTCTGGACTCTGTTTTCCTGCTATCCAGCATGATATCCGTCTTATGTCAGAAGTGTAATGTGCAGTCTCTCTGCTTTTAAGAGTGTTTTGTAAAACCAGCACCTGGACAACAGCACTGACAACTGAGTAAAACTCAGCATGGCAGAGGCTATAGTGATGCTAATATAAAACCTGTACAACTCCAGCTGTTGAAAGCCTTTACCAGGATGCTGAGCTGAGTTAATCTTGGAATTCTGTCTCTCTGGAAGGTAGCAGGACACCCAATAGCTTCATTGATGGAAAAACATTTATCTCCTTGTGACAGTCAGAAGGATGTTCTTGAGACAGTGAGATTCCAGTCTGGCCATGACAATCCTTACATTTACAGGAATGGATTTTGCGATTTCCTTTGTTTAGAACTAAAGCCTTTTTTTTTTTTTAATATTTAATCTTACCCCCTCAGCAGCATAGGTTGTAAGGAATCCAACCAAGAACCAGGTGGCTTGATTTGTCACAGTCTGATCTCACTTCTCATTGAATGCAGTTGTTTGAGACTTCTGTCCTGCTTGTCCAACCTGGTATGAGCCGTCTTTTTCTGAATCCTCCAAGGGCAGCTGCATCTTACCAATGCTGAAAGATTGTTGGCTGGCACAGGAGGCGCAAGGTTGTGAAGGGCAGGACCCACTGGAACCTGGGTCTGAACTATGGGATGGTACCTGATGCGCGCTACTGGCAAAAACACTATTCTGATCTCTTTTTTGTAAGAGTGCATTTTTTCACCATCATTCATGCTCTGGAATTCAATACAGGGAAAAAATAATTAAAAAAAAAAAAAAAAACTTGGAGAAGAATGAGGTTGCCATTTCATCTGGATTATTATGATGAGCAGTATATAAAAGTATGCTGGCTAGTCTTCCAGGGCTTTGGCTTGTTTTTGGGAGCCATGGGTAAGTGGCTCCCCTTTCAGAGAGACAGGAGATGTTCACCTCTCAGGCTCTCAGGTGTGATCTCAGGAGATGTGTATCAGCTCTGTTTTTCTCATTGCTGTTACTGCCTGTGGAGCTGTCACCACTGGGATTGGTTTTGATCCAGCATGAGTGATGTTCTCAGACTGGTCTATCTTGTCTTAAGGATCTGACTTAACTCGGGAAAATGAATGAAGGTACTATGTGTGAGCCTGAGCCCAGACTGTTAAGCAGGAGTAATCAGGGATGGAATAAAAGGTGCTTTTCCTCCAAGTATGGTTCTCTAAATATTCAAGTTACTATAGCAAGTATACTGGTACTGTTGCTGTACAGCTCAGTGAATGGATGAGATGGAAGCAAGGGTGTCTTAACATAGGCTTTCCTGCTGCTTTTCTAGCTGCAAGACACTACAGAATGAGGATGGTAGGTGAACAGAACAGGGTACAGCCAAGATCCTAGGTAGTGGGCAGTGGAAGGGTGGACATACTTTGGTCTCCAGATGACGGGATAAAGGACTCTTCATTTGCAGAGTTCTTCTGTACCACTGATGGTTTTGTGACGGTTGATAGGATCCCAGAGAAGATTATCAGTGGTATAGCTGCCAGTAGGCTGTAGAGTACTGAAGTAGTACAAGGTAGAGAGAACAGGAAAGGATGAACTTCATACTCCAGCTTCATCTCAGCCCTTTCACAGAAGAAAGAGTGGTTGATGGATGGCCATCAATGGTTCTGGGATATTGCTGTGCAATGTTAGCAGTGATTCACCAAGGTAGTAGGGGTTGGCATGCCAGGAGCCAACTTACACCACTGGCAGATGAAGTTATGTGTCAGTGGCTCTTTGTGACAACTGCTGTATGTGTATTAGGCAAACCGGTTTTACAAAGATATTAAAGTTACAGCTTTGGTCCTGAGAAATTAGGTAAGAGCGGATTTATAGCTGGATGGACAGCCCTAATTCTGGTCATCTCGGCATGAGCTCTGCAACGGCGTGTGGCCCAGCATCACATGGGAGGGTACTGGGGGAGCCAATGTAAGCTCTTCTGATCTTAATGTGTATCATATCTCCCCTGTGGAAGGACCATGTTGCTTTCCCTGAAAGTTGTAGAGATTTTGTGTAAAAAGCTGTATATTGTTTCAGTGTGTCAGAATACATGTTCCTCTTACCTGGCTTCATTCGAATGCAGTATATCTCTGCATAGTTGGACACTTACATCTATATGTAATATGAACACCATGGAATCCACTCAGAAGAAACCAGTATTCTGCATATGTCTACACTACCATTAAAAATATTGAGTTAATAAATACATATTCTTGACAGATACATTTAGGAACCATCAATTAGGCTTGGCATTCATTAGGTGGGGAGAAGTCCAATCAGATTTCACTGATTCAACAAAGCCTCCTATAAATTCTGGGCTGTTTGTTCTGACATTTGATAAATTATTCTTCATAATCCACTGTCTGCTGCGATAAATCTAATCTTTCACTTTTTGATGTCTTAATAATTCTTGGAGCAACACTGACATTTTGTTTTCATAGAGGGGATAGAGAGGCTACAGCAATAGGAATAAAATGTTTGCTGTCTGTGAAGGGGCTTGCTCTACTCCAAGGTAACACTTTCTCACATCTAGACCTATGGTCTTGCAGAGATCAGTGATTCCATGGTGCTATGGACAGTTACATGTACAGTCTTGAAAAGGTGACCAGTCCACAGTGAGGTTCACATCCCTTGGATCTACTCCAGGAAAGGCAGTCTGAGAGCAATAGACTCCTTGTGTCAATAAGGAGAATCCCAAAAGTTCTGGGAGCCCTGAGTCTTAGAAATGCTGAATCAGGCTTAGAGCTGAGTAACTCTTCCTCTATTCTGCTACATGGAATAGAGGGGACACTATTCTAGGCAGTGTTAGGATGGCAGCTGCAGCCCCCAGAGCTTCCACGGGAAACCTGCTCTGTTCCCAGAGTGGTATTTGTGATTCTGTCTTCCAGCAAGCCCACAACTCCCATTATCACAGTGCTCCACCATCTTTCATGTGGGAGGCTTACAAGACGGCATGATCCTTGTGTAAATCTGGGAAGGTTCTTGCAGACTGGGCTCACTTCTCTTAGCAAGTTGCCATCTGTGGAGCCATGATCAAGAGGGGAATGTTCAGTGTCATCTCTATAAGGAATGGGAGAAAAAAAAAAAAAAAAAAAAAGACAAATCAATTCACCTTGTCAAAGGAAATCCAGCCTGGAGAATCACAGCACAAGGAGATGTGCCAAATTTGCCTTTTTAAGTCCTCTCTTGCTGTCATCTTCTTCCATGGACCACTCTCCCAACTGTATGATCCTCTTTGTCTTGAAATGATTTATAGCTGCTCCCCCACGTGCATCTTCCTGTGCTGCTGCATGGCATCCAAATGCTAGGAGGCTGAAAGCTGCTCCTGGCCATCAAAACCCAATCCTGTTTGTTAAAGGAGCCCTGTTGTATCACTGCCTCTGAGGTAAAAAGTTCAAGTTAATCGTGTATCGCCTAGTCACCCCTTCAGAAATAGCAGGACTTTTCATAGATTGCTATCTCCAAATATAAAACACAAGGCTCAGGAGCAATTACAACATGCTGTGATCATAAGAGGACATCTGCTGTGAAATTGTGGAGGTTTTGAATGTTTCAGTTTGCATTGATTTTGGGTATAAGAGAATAGCATCATCACCCTCGGGTCCCTGTTTGTCGATGGATTT
Organism: Heteronetta atricapilla; assembly: GCA_011075105.1. Taxonomy (NCBI): domain Eukaryota; kingdom Metazoa; phylum Chordata; class Aves; order Anseriformes; family Anatidae; genus Heteronetta; species Heteronetta atricapilla. The sequence goes on from CM021735.1 coordinate 41,868,107, forward strand.
GAGTGGATTTGATTGGGGAAGCTGTGGAGCATGGGGAAGTATCTACAGCTGGCCTCTGGCTGAGATGGTTTCAGCTTCTGCTGCAGTTTCTCCAGATGTGCTAGGCTCTGGCACAGTCCCCTGATATGGGCATAGTTATGCTTAATACTGGCATATTTACAGTACTTTTGGTTACAACAGCAACTCTATTATCTGAATGTTGCAAGACAGGCATTTCATCAAGTTGCACTGTTATCAGAGCTAGAGCTTACCCTGGAGAGCAAGCCACCTCCAGCTGTTGTTCCCCTGTACTCTCTGTGCTCCTAGAAACTCCCCAATCTGTCGGTTGCTTTCCAGGCTGTCAAACAGCAGCTGAGTCCCAGGCTACCAGCAGGTGAAACATCTCCTTTGTTTTCCATCCTGCTGTCATCAAGACTGGTCAGTCTGGTGGGAAGAGCTTCTGAAGAACATAGCAATGGAGTTACTCATACCAAGAGATGAAGCCACCGCTCTGTCTCTAAGCGTAGCTAGTGCTGACTAAGAGACAAAGGCTGTAAAAGCAGGGCAGGCATGCAATTAAACTTCACCTGGTATGATCTCCCAGCTTCCCAATCTGATGGTTAGAGACTTCCTGGGCTGGAGATGGTATCTTGGTGTTTAATAATTTGTGCTGCATTTTCTATGTCAACTTGTCTACCCACCTGGACTTCTGGAATTCATAACACCCTTGGCAATGAGTTCCATGGCTTAATTAAACAGTATGGGGAAAAATACGTATTTTTGCTTGTTTCAATCCTGCTGTCAGCTTATCTTGTGTGTTAATTGACAATTTGCTGCTCCTGAGTTCTTCTACAAAGCAAATGAACATTCCCAATCCTGTTCTCCATGCCTGAAGTGATTTTACAGAGCTCTGTGACATTCCCTCCCCATTGTTCCTCTTTCCACACTGAACAGTCCTTTAAAATCCTTGGGAAAAAGAAAAAAAAAGTTGTTGAAGGCAGTTTTGAAATGCGTTGGTGAAGGACTCTCCCAGGGAAGTGCTGAGCATTTGAAAGTCTCCCGTACAGTGCTATCACCTACCTGTACTGTGCTGGTTCAGTACAAAAACACCCCGGACTCTCTTGGAAACCTCCTGGGTAGGACCCCTAAGTGCAAAAGAAGTTTATTTAGACATCTTTAGTTTATTTAGACATGTTTATTTCTGGCTGCACCACGTACAGGAGCGTTCAGCCTGCCAGCTGAACAGGGCTGGACAGTGAGGCACCTCCGATTAGTGATCCTGCATATCCCTGCGTCCTGAATTTGTCCTGAGCAGGCAGCTGACGTGTGACATCTATCTGCTGCTGTGTGGCGCTGGGCCAGGAAGGGGCTCCATGACTTAGCCTTCTGCTCCAGGGTACGCTGTTAGCAGCCTTTTTGGGGAGTGAAGGAAAAACACCTCTCTGTGGAGGGGGCAGGTTGAAACCAAGCTATAATATTTGATCGTTTGCTAAAGCACGTGGATATAAAAAGGTTGGGATTAAGAGGCAATATATTTCAAAAGAAATTAGCTAGCAAGACATGCACATTTAACATCTATGGTTTGAAGATTAAGACACCGAGCTGTAACTCAGGATATCTGGGTTAAATCCCGGCTCTGCCAAAGACTTCTCAGAACATGCTGGGCAGGTCGTGTAAGGCAATGCTTTCTGAAAGGACTTAGGAGCTTAAATCCAATGTACTTCCAGTAACTTCCTAAGTGTTTAAGGATGGGATTCACAAAAAACTGAGGCATCCTGGTGCTCAGCATTGCAGCATCAGCTAGCATGTGCCACAAAACTCGGGCAGAGCAGCGGGTGCATTGGGAAGGCACTTCAGTACATGAGGAGGCCTGTAGGTGACAACCTGGGACACCTGGAATCTGTGAGCTTGTAGAGGGCCCGCAGGGGCTCTGCACCTCCTGTAATGGCACTCTGGGCTTAATGACAGTCTCTAGGTGCAACCTCAGCACAAATACATACTAATAAGTGCCTAAGTAGATAGATCCTGTAAGAGCTTTTGTATCGGCTCCCTAAGGTATGAATACTAATACCAACAATCATGGAAAGATTTTGCATATTTTAAATGAAACAAGCTTCGTTCTTTAGAATTAAACAGTCAGGGCTGTGTTTCCAACCAGTAAAGTACAATGACACATTCATTTGCTGGTTGAGCACGTGCCTGCTGGGCAGCTGGATGTACGGAAAGCTAATGAGGGAAACCACTGTGTGCAGGGACGCTGCTCCCCTCTGCAGCTGTAAACCTGCAGCTGGCTGTCCTGCTCATTTCAAAGAGCAACCCTAAAGTTCCTTTACTCTCTTTTAAACCTTTATTAAACCTGTCTGGAAACTGTGCTTGTTTAATCTCCTGCCAGGATTACAGATGGTAACAGCCAATTTGATAAGGCCCTTTGAGACCAGCTGTGGCCTGGAAGAGGCTTGAGAGTTGCTCAAGTACCATATCAGGTGGGCTCCAAGACTGTCCCAGACATTTGCTTGCTAATTATCCATCCTGGAAATGACAGATAGAGTTTTTGTTAACGGTTCTTATTAACTGGGTACTTGTGAGCATCAAGAGCCTGCAGCCTGCTCCAGTAAGTCCGTCACCTGCGTGAAATGGGTGCAGCGCCTTCCCTAGGGAAGGAGCCCCGTGCTTCGGCACGCAGTGTGAAAGCCAGGCTCACCCCCTCTCTGCTTCTATTCATGCAGCCTCTTACTTGCTTTTGCCTCTTTGGGACATGCAGCCTGCTTCAGAGGCACTAGCTGCCTCCAGTGTGCTGCAAAAGGACAATTTCATAATGAATGAGGGCAATTTGCTAAGTGGGGTCTTGGAGCCCAGCCGTAATTGTGCTGCTGCTTTATCTCGGCCTCACACCTGCTTGTGTAATGGCCTGGCTGTGATCTGCTCCCTCCCCCATATGCACGCTCTACCCATCTGCTCCTAGAGGAGCCATCAATTTTCTGACCCTGGTGCAGCCCTTCCCCTTGCTGCCCTGGCCTGGAGTCCATGGGGGTGCACAGATTCCCCTTGCGCCGCAGCAGGGCCACTGGGCTGGCTCTAATGGACGTGACTGCTAACCTGGCTTTCCTCTTATTAACAGGATTTTAAATGCAATCCTTCTGCCCAAAAAATTCCTCAAGACAGCTTTCTTCAAATGGTATTTCTTTAGGAAACTTAGTCACATAATAATATTGTATATATTATTCCTGCCAGAGGGAATAAGTGCAGCTTCTTTTTTCCTGCATGCATTCAGTAGCGGTGGAAATGGTTGGATTGACAGTGCAGGCAATTAAAAGCTTTTGAAATCCAGAGCAGGTGGAATTCTATCCAATTTATATGCAGTCTTACTATAAATGTACCTTACACGGGATTCAGGCCAATGAACTCCCAATTCTGTGCTTTAACCTCTAGAGGATGTTACCATCTTAATGACAGGTAGACTAGTGATCTTGGCTGGTATCCTGTAAAGGGTACATCCCTTTAATATGAGGATGTAGGGTAGTGGAAGAGGTACAGAAAGCCCCAGCTTGACCTTATCTAGCAAATTCTCTGTTTGGATTTTTTTTCTTTCCTTAGGGATCTCATAGCCCAGCATGCTTCTCCTGGCCACCCTAAGTCTCTTCCCCTTAACAGTCTCTTTGTCTGATAGACAAACTCCACAGAAGGGTAGAAATCCCTCTGTCTTGAACACAAGTCCCCTGAGCCATCCGTTGTCCTGTAGGTGCTTCTTTCTTTGTACTTGTCTGAAACAAGAATCCCAAAATGCAGTGAAGTGAGAGAGAAAAGAAAGAAAGGGATGGGGAGGAGAGAAAAACCCTTTGTCTCTTGAGATGAGAATGTCAATAAGTTTGAATTATGGACCTGCTGTAATTAAAAAACACATAACTAGTTGTTTTTAAATGCAGTTGTTTTGCTTAATTGATTTTGCCACCAGGACCAAATTGAATTAAATAAAAAAATAAAAGGTACCTTCCTAGTGAATTATTGGAGGCAGCTGAGTCTCTGTTGGAATCTAATTGCTGCAAATGCTCCAGTTTGTTGCTACCAATAGGGTTCTGTGGAAGGGGCTGGGAGAGAAGGGGTACAGTGGTGTGGGAGGGGGCTCGTTCCCTGGCAGCTGCAGGAGGGAACAGGCTGCTCCTCCTGTAGTGTTTTTCCTCCTTGTCAGCAAAAAGAATATTGGTTTAACACTTTGCATCAAGACTTTGCTTAGAAAGTCTTTATTCATATTTAATTACTAGCTCGCTGCAGCTCCCATCTTTAATTACCTTTTAAAAAGCAGGTTATAAAAATGCACTGACATTCTTTTTTTTTTTTTTTTTTTGGTTGTTGCTGCATAAATTACAGGCTTCTCAGCTGCTCACCCGAGATCAGTCCAGCCCAAGGAGATGGTGGGAAAGGTTCCCTTTGCTGAGTCTTCTGGAAATCTTAGAGCTTGTCTGCACCTTGCTATACAGAGCAGGACAGAAACCCTTGACCAGCATTACGTGATCTAGCTCTGTGCCAGAAGCAGCAATGTAACCATGTTGGCAACCCCTCTGGGCGTAAATGTGCTGAGGGGCCTAGCTAGTCAGCCAGGGTGATACCACGCTACGGTGGTGATAGTGTTTGCAGAGCGGCACTGAGGGTCTCTGGCAGAATGCTGCATTATGCAGGGCAGACTGGCCTTTGTCCATCTTCTTTTGCCTCACCCACATCTGTCTAGGTTTTTGCTTCCTGAACATCCCCCTGGTGAATCTACTTCCTAATCTGCAGTTTTCCTTATAGTCTAGTCTGGAGTTACACACTCAGAGCTGCTGATGCTTTCCTGTGTCCCACACAGTGCTTTGCTGGCCCCATCTGGTACTTTTTCTGAGCTGAGAGGGCTGATTGATTTATTTTGAGGCATGAGAAAGTCCATCACAGAAAACACATTTTCAGGCCACGTGACAGGTGTAAACTGCAACAGGTATACACTGCATTTTTTAGATCCCCCAAGTCCAGCTTCTGGTCGTGTGCTGGCTTTCACTGTCTAAGCTGGCTGATGTTGCTGTAATGGATGGGAGCATGCACCGTGACGTTTCAGGAAGGTGATGGTGGGTGGTATTAAACAGCTGCAAAAGGATGACACAAAAGCAACAACGGTAGGCCGCTGCGCCCAGTAATAGCTAAGGTTGCTGACCGTAATCGCTCCAACCTGTTTTCAGGACAGCCTGGAGGGGTACCTTAGAGGCTGCCTAGCCACTCCATCTCCTAGATGAAATATGCTGTTGGGGCTCTGACACAAGTTTCCATAAGCAGAGCATCTTCAAGGCACTTTCTTGGTGAACTTCACTGGGAAGCCAAGCAATGATAGGGATCAGGCAGGGGACGCAGGCAGAATGAAAGGGCTGAGCCTGTCCAGCTTTGGTGCATGCTGTTACTGGCCTATGGTCAGGGCTTTACTTAGGGATAGTTTCTGGCACCACAAGCTAATGCCTTTTTCTCTTCTGACAGATAAAAGAGCTCTTCTTGAGTTTTGAGGACACACCTTTGGGAGCAGCGTCACTAGCCCAGGTGCACAAGGCGGTGCTGCAGGATGGGAGAACAGTGGCAGTGAAAATCCAACACCCAAAGGTCCAAGCTCAGAGTTCCAAGGATATTTTGCTCATGGAGGTAAAGTTACTCATTGACTTTGACTTATAGAGCAGTTGCCATGCAAATGTTTGGGGTACATGTTCACCCAAAGCGTAAGCAGCTGTAACAACACCGTCCTGTAGCTCTGTAACCTCCACAGAGGTAAGTGCTGTCTTACAGGAATAATACAGAAAGTTGGTGAAGATTGCTGTAAGGGTAATTGTGTGAATGGAGAGACTGAACAAGAGCTTAAGAGTGAAGGAGGGTAGGAGAGACCGGTGAGCATGAATGTCATCTGAATAAGTCGTGAGATTTAAAAATCAGTCAGCTCCAGATGTGTCTCTATTGCCTGTGTGCCCATTAGCTGGTGGATTAAACTGGTCTCAGTTCCTCTTTCAGTTAGACTGTGTAACCAAGGAAAAGTGACCAGCATGCTTTTCAGTTACATTTCAGTGTGAACTCAACAGTGGCTGAGGTTGCCGTGATCGGTTCTGTTTTTTGATCAGCCCCTAAAGCTGATCTGATTCATGCTGGAAACAAAAACACTGAAATATGGAGAGGGTCACCTAACAGGGACAGACAAACAAATAAGGGATTCAGCTAGGAAATAGTTCCTCTCCTGAATGGTGAGTATCACTCATGTTCCCAATGCAATGCTGTAGATTCTCCGGAACTTCTGAAGTCTAGCCCATTGAAGGGATGAACTGGGGAAAAGCTGTGGCACTGCACTGCATCTGAATAATCAAAGATGCCAGTAGTATGGTAGGGAGCAGGAAATGGAGATGGAGCTGAGGTGGAGGGCAGGGGAAGGATTAGGTCTGTAAGTGATAATGCTAATGCTTTTAGCTCTCCTAGTAAGCACACATATGCTGTACGTGTAGCACCACTATGCAGTAATGTTGACAGACACTATGTCCATGGGACTAAAGAGAGGAAGATGAAGTTCAGGAAGTCTGATAAGTGTTCCGAGGGTACTACTGATGCAATGACACAGAGTTCTGCATCACAAGAGATCGGGAATCTAAGATCCTGACAGCACTCTCTCAGAGCAGTGCATAACTAAAGCTTTTTAGGCAGCTAAAACACCCTGCTCTGAGCAATACTGGCTAGTCCACAAAGCAGCACAGCTGGTTCCAGCTAGAGAACATCAAATTCTAGCAGGACATTTATGTTGAACTAGTAGTAACATAAATTTTGAGGTTCAATTAAGTTATTCCATTGATGTGGGGTATGTGTTTCAGTGCTGGTTTGAGAAAAGAGTACTATTTGAACTGGCTTTGGGTCCAGCTGTAGGTTTGGATTTGATCAGATCCTTTCTGGAACTGACTGCAGTGGTCTGCCCGATGGGTTTGCTTCTGGGAGTTGTCACATGCATAGCAATTCTCAGGGGGCTTGTGGCATCCTTCAGTCCCGCTTGGGATGGGATAGCAGACACTGAGGAGTTGAGGATGAGCCAAATATTGAAAGACTGTAAGATCAGGGCAATAAGAGGATCGTGCATAAATGAAACAGGACCCAGGTTCGCCTTGAGATGTTTGTGCTTTTAACAGGGGATATCAGAAGAAAAATCTCCCCTCGTTCTGTTATGTTGACTGGTGATTATACTGTTAAGAAACATTCAGACAAATAATTTTACAATGATTCTTGCTTTGTCTGGTTTTAGACTAATCGTCCTGGGAAACTTTAAACTAAAAATGTATTTCCTTTTGGCAATTCATCATTGTCCTTGCATTATAGACATTCTGTTTTGTCATACTGGAGATCTGTTGTATGCACACAGTTATGTGAAAGTAGCTCACAGCATGACACATGCAGTCTTGTTTTTAAAGGGTCTCCTGCAGACTCTTAGTTTACATGCATCATCATATCCTTGTATGGAACTATGTTAGTGTGGGCTTCGCTTAAGGACAGGTTATGTCCACTGAGGTTTGGGTCCTTTAAGAATCAGGCAGCCATTGCAGCTAGGTAGGAGGTTAATTTAAATACTTGTGGAGATAGTCTTCTTCAGAGATTGATGGGGAGGAATCTGAATGGGAAAACCTCGATGGAAAATTCCTAAATTCACTTGAGGTTTCATAACGTCAGTGCTGACTCTTTAAAAATCAGGACAGCATCTGATAAATCCAGAGAGAGATCCCTCACTGCTCTTACATCAATACTTGTTTCAGGACAATACGTTAGACAGATGTCAGAAAAGTGACAGGCCAAATACTTTTTAAGTATGTCACCGCTGATGATCAAGTTGGCAAATTGATTCAAAAAGTAAACAAAAAACAATGTATGAATTTTCTCACACCAAGCACCGATAAAATAATCCTGCAGCCCCTATAAAGTTTATGTACATCTTCATGAAGATCACTGGTTACATTTCATTTGGGTGACATAAATTTGAAAGGATTTATGCCTCTAGATATAACAGTAGAAAAATCATTCAGTAGCGTCTGGAACCTGGTGATTACATTTTAAAGGAACATTGAGTTTGGTACTGACATTTAGATAAGAGAAGTAGAGACAGAGGTGGAGAATAAATGTTTTTGCACAGCTGAACAGGAGCGGTGATGGTTCACAAATTTATTTTTTGTCATACATTTCAATGACAAGAGCTTTCTGTAGATGTGTTTTAATGTTCCTTCTGCAGTCCAGGAGTCCTCACCTCAGTGATGGAGATCTAGAAAGGAAAACTGTCCAGGAACACACACTGATAAGTTGGTTTTCATTTTCAGATGGACATACATTAAGATAAACACAGCAAAGTAGCTTGTGCTTTAAGATTTATTCTTGTTTCATGACTTAAGTAGTTAAAAAACCCAACCTATTATTTTCCTTAATATATGGTCCAGATTGTCAACTTTTGTAAATTTGTGACACTGGCAGAGAAACTGGCTCTTTGTTTGAATAGAAAGCATGCAGCTTTGTTTATGCCATCCAGTTGCACAATCTTGATTTGCTTCAGGAAAAACTGCCTATCACTTGCCCCTTTATTAAATGTTTCTGTAAACAAACATTTCCAGAAACTTTTTGGCTGGTCTTTTCAAAGCCAGGTGCAACTGAATACTTAATCCCCTTAAGAAGAAGAGAAAGCCAGTTGATGGAGATACTTAAAAAACTACTTTAAAAACACCATTTCAGTGTTGCTGAGGACATCTGTCGCTGACACTGAGGGGGAAATGCCTCTCTAACCTCTGACTAGAACTGCCCTTTAGAGATCCGTAGCCTACTACCTGTATCTGAACTCCACTGTCTTCTCTGAACTGCTTGGTGTGTCACCAAAATTCTTGCTCAGAAGTGGAAGAAGTAGCAGTGAGAAGCATTAATTTTTAAATATTCCTCTTTTGCATTATCTGAGGGCTGTTCAAATGAAGCCAGTGTCTCGTAGAATTAGAGAAGTTAGAGAGTCAGAAAAGAGTTACTCCTGGGCTATTCACTTGGCAAGATCTGGCCTTGTCCTCTCTTTTTCAGGGCTTTGCTCAGTTATTTCTAGGGTGGGTGCAGATGGGCTCCTAGCACTGCCCTTTTGTGTCTTTTCCATCAAGTAACTTATGGATGTGCCTGTGTGGAATGGCAAGCCAAAATCTGTGTTGCAGAATCAAGGTATGACTCCATATGTTGTACTATGATACTGCAGGAAACCTACAAGCACTTAGGGTGCAGGAAGGTTTTTTTTTGGGGGGGGGGGCTGTCTGTAAGTTACATGGAATGAATCTGTCAAAACAGCATCTGCTTTGTGTAGCTAACAGCGCAGCTCTATGTATAGCTGTGTGGATTTGGCATGTGGCTGATTGTCTGTTTCATTGTTCTCAGGTTCTCCTCTTGGTTGTGAAGCAGATCTTTCCAGATTTTGAGTTCATGTGGCTGGTGGAAGAAGCAAAGAAGAATCTACCTTTGGAGCTGGATTTTCTCAATGAAGGCAGAAATGCTGAGAAGGTTGCTCATATGCTGAGGAACTTTGACTTCCTGAAGGTGAGGGAGTACATATTCTCATGCATGTATGTGCATTAATAGTCTCACTTTATGCCTCACATTCACCTCATTCATCACCTGGAAAAACTATATAGGTGGAGAGTGGAGTTTAGTACCTTTGTGTTGTTCGTCCTAGGCTGTTCCGCTGATATGGACAGCAAAAGCTAGAATGATGCTGATGATGTCAAGTAGTGTTGGGTGTAATGTGTGCATATCCCACAAGGAAGTAGGTTTGAAGATTTGCATGAATCTTTACTCCTGCAGAAAAGCACGTTTTCCCTCTGGGAGTGAGCATACGTCCTGCATACACATCGACAGCTAATGCATTCATGTTACCTTTATGCACAAACGCAGCTGCTCCCATACAGCGCTCTTCCTTGCTGATACACATACCCCACCGTTCCAGCCATTCACTGACAGAGGTCACTGCCAAATGTCTCAATTACAGCCAGACATGCACTCATCCCCATCTCTGTAGACATATGCTGCCATCTTCAAACTTGCACATGAACATCTTCTGCTGACATACATGGGACACAAGCTTCCGTGTGTGTATTCTGTAAGTACGCGGGTATGATTAAGCCCATATAATGCTGTGGTTGCAGTCACTGACATAACTGCATTTGCACATGTATAAAGGCAGCAAAAAATGCACACTTTTTTGGACCCTCCCCTATATGCACGTTAAAATGAGGTTTTAACCTCCTGTTTGTGCAGAAGTCCCAAGATGGAAATGACAGATGTCTGCAATGAGGTGAGTTTTTGCTAGACTTCATAGGCCAATGCACCCATTTTCTCCTTGTTTCCTCCACACAAGGACTGTAATTCTTTGTCATCTGACTCCAGGTTTGGGGCAGTCCTGTTGGAGCCCAGGGACAGGAAGCGACCTTTCCCTTGACACAGATAGCTGAAAGCCACTGAGGCTGCAGAAGGCCAAAGGCCAATGATTTTGCTGAGTGGGCGCTTATCAAAAGTGATGCACCTTGGTGAGCTGCAGCTCTGTTGCAGCTGTAACTAGGATACTGGGAAGTAAATCCCCATGGAGACGGCCAATCGCCTTCTTGCTGGGTTAAGGAGCTATCATGATATCAATATGTGTAACAATAACAAATGGCTTGAGATGGCTAAATAATGGATCCTCCTGTCTGACCTGCCAATTCAGAGATGTGTTCATCACCCAAAGGCAACAGAAGAATTGGGCTCTGGTATCATTAATTTTCCTAAACACGAAAGAAAGCTGAAAAGTGGATTTTGTGCTGTGAACCTGGTTGAGCTTTTACAGACAGAGATAAATTGTTTCCATGCACTAGCATTACAGCCAAACATCTGTGAGTAATTAAAAAAATCACTGAAGAATTCATCTATGAGTGAGAGAGGCATTTCCAAGAGCATAGATGGTGCTTTGTGAGCCCTGTGACTTGCCCCTGTAAATCCTGAGACAAGAATGAGTGTCAGCTGAAATGATCTAGGGCAGCAAGGATGTGTGAGTCTGGGAGGCACACCATGGAAGCTAGAAGGGCTGGGGGACTGTTAGTTTTGGAGCTGGTTTGTTCTCTCACTAAACTCTGCAAAGAGTGGACATCCAGATAAGCTGGGAAGGCTGCTGCATCGGGCTTGTGTGGCAACCTTTTGGTAGCAGGGGAGCTGCTGGGGTGGCCCGGCCTCCGTGAGAAGAGCCCAGAAGCTGCCCCGTGTTAGGTAAGAGTTCCAGCCAGCTCCAAAGGGACCTGCCACTGGCCAAAGTTGTGCTGATGAGTGACAGTGGTTGCACCTCTGTGAGAGCAGATCTAAGAAAGGAAAGAAGCTGCTGCACAGCAGCAGCTGGGAGAGAGGAGAGGCAAAATGTAGAGAGGACCAGCCCTCCAGTCACTAAGGCCAGTGGAGCAGGAGGGCAGGAGGTGCTCCAGGCATGCAGCAGCAGTTCCCCTGTGGCCCGTGGAGAGGCCCCTGGTGGAGCAGGCTGTCCCCCTGCAGCCCGTGGGTCCCACATGGAGCAGATCTCCACACTGCAGCCCGTGGAGGAGCCCCTGGTGGAGCAGGTGGATGTGGCCTGGAGGAGGCTGTGGCCCATGAAGAGGCTGGAAAAGGGGAAGCCAGCCTGAGTGAAGGCTTCTCTTATGCTGCGTCACTGCCTCCCTGCGTGACACAGGGCCTCTTACTTAGACCTCACTCAGCTTGGTTTACTGCAGATTGAATGAAAAGTGCTTTGACATTTTATGCTCGTTACTGTGTCACGTTGGCAATAAGATAGTTAAGGGTCTCCCAGGGTTTCTATGACAAGCTCCTTATTTGTGACACTTGATTTTTCTCCCAGTTTGATTGCAGATGGCCTAAGTACACAGGGTTTGTCAGCTCAAATGCGTCTGTGTTCCAAGGGGCACTGCTGAGATACAATTTGTGACGATGGCTTATCATTTTTAGAGCTGCATAAGTGAGCTCTGTACATAGCAAACGAGATGCAGTTCCTGTCTAAAGGAGCCAAGTGGATGAATCAGAAAGTTGCAATAGGTGCTAAACAGGCCACTTGTAGGAGCTGCAGAGCAGATAAGAAAGCTATCAACCAGTAATGGGAGAGGGAAGTGATGAAAATTTTGTAAAGTGGTGCCTGAAATGTTGCACAGGGACTGTTTCTGCTGCCATTGTATTGGTGCGTTGTCCTTGCACACATTGCTGCTGTCCTGGGGAAGAGGCCTGCAGTGACAATAGTTGGATTTACCTCTCCTGTGTACAGGAAAGAAACAAGGCCTCCCTTCAACCTCTTCCTTTTTCACTCCTTTCCTGGGTTGTGTGTGATATGCTCTCCTTCAGCCTGTTATTTGACCTAACCCGTATTTTCTTGTTTCAGGTCCCCAGGATCTACTGGGAGCTCTCGACAAGGCGTGTCCTTCTCATGGAGTTCATGGAAGGGGGGCAGGTGAACGACAGGGCGTACATGGAGAGGAATGGCATTGATGTCAATGAGGTAGTTTCTCAGCCTTTTCTGAACTGGGCATGGTGGGCAATGCAAACCTGATGTTGGGACACGAATGCTGACAGAACAGGAAGGGGCAGAAAAGGGAGCACATACAGATATGAACAGAGCAATGAGTCTGAAAAATCTTGTTTCTTGTGCTCATGGGAAAGTATATAATCCTTTTTGAGAAACGCTGTCCTGTAGGATTGCACAGCTAGAGATAACTTCAAGGAGACAGATTGCGAGTTATAACCATGCTCTTATATTAAATACACCGATGGCTTGTTCTAATATGGCAGTTCCTGTTATCCTAAAGGAACAGCTTCAGCCTCTGATCATTTTTTGTTCCTTGTCTTCCCCTCTCTATTTTCTGTATTAACTTTCTCTGGGGCAAATGCATGGGATGTACCCTTTGTAACCCAATAGCTGTGTCTCCTTATAAAGGAGATGTAAATTACAGGCCTTAGGTGATCCTTGTTGCTGGAGTGCTGGAATCTCAGCCATGGTGTTTTGCATAATATTCTGCCATGTGTTGTTCTGGTCTGCTTTCCAAAATCTCCCTCTTCTGGATGCAACTGGGTAGCTTTCTTTGCTTCTTGGTCCTATATTTCTGTGAAGTTTTGCTGCCCTTCATTAAATAGCTGCCAGTTTTCATTCCTGGAGAACCTACATTTCCCTGATGAGTGAAATAATTTGTATGTGTGGCGTGATGTTGGGAGAGTGCTGGGGATTCTTTGTTGCTAAGAGATTCTTGAGGAAAAGAAGGCATTACTTCCAAGAAGGTCTGAGAAGATGCCTGGGGAAAGGGTTTTGAGCCATTCAACAGTGTAAAGCCACCCCTCTCAGTTCGTGAGTGCTGATTGAGGCAGTGCTCTTACCTTTCCCCTTGTGCCCTATTGATGAGCCTCAAAGTTTCACTTGGTTGATTGGCTGTCAGAGAGGTACAGCATAAAATCAATTGTACTTAATCTGCCCACACACTTAATTCTGAAATCTGAACGCTTCCTCTCTCTCTGCTCTTCCTTCTCTCCGCTCCCTTTCTATCCATGGCAAAATTCACATGACATCGGTTAAGACATACCAAAGACCTTTCAGGGAATGGGAAATGCGAGTTGGATATGCCCCACAAGGAGAGAATGTTGTATGTATCTTCTCAGCTGCCTCCCTAAGTCAGTCTGAGGTCAGCCAAATTACAGGACTGAGGACTGGGTAACCCGTCTTTTTCTCTGAGTAGATCACCTTTTCCTCTGGTCTTACATCCAGCAGAAGCTGATAAAGCATTTTCTAGTAACTTCTACAGGCAGAAAGACAGGCACCTTGTCACGTGTTTCTCTGCTGAAATAAAGGAAAGAAAGTTCAAAGGTTAAAGTAGGTTTTAAGATTCTCTTTCCATTCTAATGGTGATGAACAAGCCAAGGTCAATGGGCAATAGTGAATGACCTTCTCTTCCCAGCAAGATGTCTGGTCCATTTTCATTAAAGGGACTTCTTAAATGACTCACCTGTAGATAGTGCAGTCTCTATTCTTTCGCATCTCCATCAGGAAGAATTTGGAACATTTGGGTCACTAGTATTTCTCCTCCCTCCCAGCAGGGCATCAGAGAGATGTTTGTCAGCTGTTCAGAGGTAGACACAATTCTTTCTCTGTGTCTATTTTGTGCTGATGATCTTTCTTTGTATTTACCAAGGTAAGTACCTCAATGATGCATCTGGTCTGCAAAGAGCACCATTGTGTGACTCATGAGAACATGATAGCTCATGTACTTTGTTATCAAGAGATTTAAAAAGTCTGGTCCATGGCAGAACACCCAGTCAGCTCCATTCACCCAGACAGAACAACTGGTCAAAAGTGAGCTGTTTCTCTGAGTGAACATGTCTTACGTAAGCCCTTTTCTTCTGCTGTATGGGCAGAGGTCAAATCTAGCCCACAGCACTCAGATACAAAACTGAGTATTTCTCAATATTCAGTCCTGAAACTGTCAGAAAGTCTTGTTCTGATGCATTAGCAGGAGGACTCTTGAGCAATGTTCAGATTTTGAGTAGGGCTTCCTCAAAGTTCTTGGGCAGCAGGTCTGTTCTGATAGGAGAGATTTAAGATGAAAATTTAGCTCTTATTTTTGTTTATCTACCCCTCTTGAAAGGTTGTTTTGTGACATCTTGGCACAGTAGGTTCCATGCAGCAAGGAAATCACATATTTTGCTGGTCTCTAAATGACGTCTAAAATGTAATTAAAAAAAAAAAAAAGTTGTCAACAAACTCTTATTACAGCAAGGTATAAGCCTCAGAAGTTTTGGCAGTCTGTCAGGTGTATGATGTTACTCAGCTCAGTGGCAGGATTTGACATTTCTGCAGTTTCAGTACCTGTGCTGAGCTGTTCTTGTTCCCTTTCCTCTCTCTGCCCCTCCAAATTAATGATTATCTTTTACTGATTGCCAATAAAGCAATCAAAGGAGGGGATGCCAAGCCCCTCAGAAGCATGTGATAGGGAATAAGATCTGTTGTTATGGCCACACTGAGATGGTAGGAGCCATGCACACCCCAGACCACTTCTCTGGTGAGGTGCAGCAGATGCTGACAAATACAACCAGGGTCCATTATCAGCTGCTGCTGTTGATGCCATGGGTAAGGAGTTTCTTGGCATGGTGGCAAAGTGAACAAAAGGCAGTAGGCACTGAAAGGAGCATGAGGAGGGGGTGGCAACGAAGGTTTCAAAAGTAAGATGTGACTTATACAGCAGAATTGGCTTTTAAGAAATGCATTAGCTCCCTATAAATCACCTCAATCTATCTATCAACTCCTCTATCATCTTACTCCATTTTGTTTTACTGGGCAGAGGAAGACGAGTCTTCACTAAGCAGGATTTCTCTTGTGTGACAACGCAGCCTTGAAAAGCAAGCTGAGCCTCTCTCCTCTAAATGGAAAGGATCCCTGAGGTGAAAGCTCCCTTCAAACCAGGTTACTGACATTTACTTAATACCGTCTGTAGCAGGATTATCATTAAAGCTGCCCAAAAGCACATTAATCTCTCTGGATCCGTCCAAGCGCTGGACTGTAATGGCATTTAATCAGAGAAGGCTTTGATTTCTAAAGACAAGTGCAAACACTGAAATATCTGCCTGTGGAACAGTTACTTATTCATGTGTAAGTGTAGCCGAGGATGAGAATGCAGCTAGGATATATTGACAATGGGAGGGAAGCCCGGAGAAGGAATTTATGAGGAAATGAGCTGGTGTGAATTTTGAGGGAAGACCAGGGTTAAGAAAGGGGCCACTTGGAAACTGGGTTGTTCTTGTTTCAAAACACAAGAGCAGTTACATGCTTGGCTTGGGAAGATACATTTGGAGGAGGTGGGTAGAGCAGAGAAGGGAGGAAAAATATAGACTGAAGGACTCTCAAGTTGTTTGTAGCATACAAAGGAGGAAAGGAAGGCTACTTAGAGCAAGGACTTCTAAGGAAGCCCTCAGATGGCACACGTGCCCCCTTTGCACCTATTCTGATTTTAACTGATCCATTTAGAGAGACCTCGTCCATATACAAATCTTGACATTCTCTCTGATCTGCTGCATAGGTCTTCCTTGTCCCTCCTTGTAGGTGCTCTGACCGTCTCCATAGAGGCTGCTGGATCAGTGGGCTATGGGAGCTGTGGAGCTTACAGATGTGCTTGTGGCACTTGTTGTATTGCCTCCAGGTAACCAGCCAGTACTGGCAGGCAAGTGGAGAGCTCACCATGGTTGCCTTGGTTTGTGTTTGAGTCAGGAAAGGAAATGGTGCTGTGTGCTTCAGCTCACAGAGTGCCTGGTCATGGGCTGTGGATGATTCAGGAGTCAGTGAAATGTTTTGTCCAGCTGAGAAGTGAAAGCAAACAGCTAAGATACTTAAGATGAGCTACTGTGTGCAATTATTGCCATCTGTCACTTCATCCTATTGTGGCTTTTTGCTTCCTTCTGTTACTAAATGGAATCCTCACTGCAATGATATCTCTTAGCTCAATAAAGAGCTCAGCTACCTTCTGATGGTTGACAGCTTTGCAACTTGAAATATGCTTTCAGTGTGGGATTTACCCTTCTGCCAAGAGCCAGGAGCAACTGACTTGGGGCTGCTAAAATTTAAATGGGATTTCCCAGGGTGGAATCCTTTTGTCAGTGCAAGTATGGAAACCTCTCATGTCTCAAGTATTTGTGCTTATAAAACTCAAGTGTTAGATGAAATGGAGCGTGGAGTTCCTGGGGAAAATGGTTATTCTTGCTCTTTGCACCTGCTGATTTAGTCTGGGGAGAGGTTTCCTTACAGATTCTCCTACATTTCTTCTTGCCTGGAGCTTAATGACAGTTCACAAGGCACTGGTAAACAAGGATGGTGACCTCCAGCATTTCCAGCTTCTGAACTATGCAAAGACACCATATAAAGAGTTAAATTACACACAAACCCTTCTCTTACCCAAAGTCAGTCTCAAGCCTAAGTGTGAATCAATTGCTTGAGTCTCAGCAAGATACTTTAACATTAAATCCAAGGAAATACATTTACATTTAAAGCCAAGAGAAAATGATCCCCCTGTCCATTTCAGGTTTGACAGAGATGCAAATAACAATTAAATGAACAACTGGTCTTCTCTGTAGAAACTTACTAAGCTAGCCCATCAGTTCCCTGGCTAGTTAAGTCAGAATATTTCTTCCCATTTAAATGCAGTAGAAGATGGGCATTGAGCAGGAATATAATTTCCTCAGTTCCCAAGAGAAGGTATGAGGCATGCTAGGAGTACACTCTGGAAGCCCTGAAGGCTACTCCTGAATCTTACTGACATCTTATGTGTCCAGATATCACCTTGCTGTGTTGCTAGATCAGTAGATAGCGATAGTGCTACATTACAGAGCATTGTGTTTTGATCCTCACAACTGCATCATAGAGGACAAAGTGTGAAATTGGATCTCTTGTGTGTGACCATCCTAATCTTCTATGGACAAGAGCCATTTCAGAGCAGAGACATACAGCAGGCTTCAGATTGTGGCTCTTCTCTATCCACACCCTTTGCTAATTTGACACCGGTTTAATTGGGCAGGATTGTACTAGCAGGATTAAGCAAACCCTTAGACGATGGCCATAATAACAACTGCAGAAGAAAGCAAAAACCCAATACACTCTTCAATCCAATTAACCTTCGATTAAGGTTCCAAAATCAATGCTATTCTTTTGGCCTGAGGAGCTAATACTGAGCCCTGAGAAATGAGCTGCACAACGACCTTTACTTTTAATGAGATCAATAGAACTTAGTGTCACCATGTCTTAAAATAATTGGCAAATATTACAGCCAAATTAATGCCGGAGACTAGTATCTGCTCCTGATCTAAAGAGACAGTCACAAATGGAGGTGGGACAAGAAAAGATAGTGCCCTATCAGGCAGTTTCATCTGGGTCTTATCAGAGGCAGGCAGTGAGATCAGCTCTACAATGACCATGCACAGGATTTTTTTCTTTGCCCTTCTTTGCGTCAGTTGGAGGCATGTAGCCAGGCCCGCTGCAGATTACTCAGGAGGCCAGGAAAGTATCAGTGACTCTTCCTGGATAACTCTGGGCAGTTTTTTACATTGCATGGTGAACATGGTATATCTGCCATCTTGTTGCTAAAGGAGTTTTGCACTCATTTCTTTTTTGCTAATTAGGCATATTGGCCTGGTATTTGTAAGAGTTTTTATTTGTGATGGGCTTTCCAGTGTTTTGTTATTATCAGGTTGTTCTGTCAGCTGGGCATGCTGTTTTGTTAAGAGGGAGGTTGTATCTACAAGAAGAAATACATCACTGCTGTTACCTGGGCTATGGCTTGGGATCCTCTGAATTAGATGACAGAAATGCTGTAGGTGTACTTGGTAAAATACTTGGTACGCTGGATATGAGTCAGCTAACTAGAAAAGGTGGGGATTAGTAGGGAAGTTGCAAAGTAGGTGAGAAACTGATAGAGGCAATGGTAATGAGAGAAATTACCACTGTGGAGTTTTGTAAGGTTTGCTCTTCAAACTGATCTTAATGATTCCAGTAACGACCTTGACACCAACAGAACTTTGTGAAAGAGGCTGTGAATGGCACCAGTTTGGGATGTTTTGTCACTGTAGAGGAGGGTTAAAGTAGCAATAGTACCTGGTGGCCTTGAGGACTGGAGTGATAGAAAAGAATAAAAATGAGAAATACCAAGTGAAAAGCCATACACTTTAAAGCTAATGAGAAGAGTTTCTTAAATACGCTGGGAGTTTATCAGAGGGAAGTGAGTGGAGTCAAATCCTGCTGGAGGCTGGTCACTAGTGGTGTCCCCCAGGGCTCGGTACTGGGGCCACTTCTCTTCGGTATCTTTATCAATGATCTGCATGTGAGGATCAAGTGCCCCCTCAGTAAGTTTGCAGACAGCACCAAGTCAGGAGTGAGTAACCTTCTACCTGCTCAAAGGTAGGAGGGATCTGGATATGGGACAGCCTCACCGATGGGCTGAGGCCACCTGTGGGAGGTTAAACAGGGCTGAGTGCTGGGTCCTGCACTCGGGGCACAACAACCCCGTGCAGCACTACGGGCTGGGGAAAAAGGGGCTGGAAAGCTGCCAGGTGGAATGGAACTGGGGATATTGGCTGATAGCTGGCTGAATATGAGCCAGCAGTGTGCTCAGGTGGCCAAGAAGGCCAACAGCATCCTGGCTTGTATCAGAAATAGTGTGGCCAGCAGAACTGGGGAAGTGATCGTACCCTGTACTCAGCTCTGGGGAGGCTGCACCTCAAATCAAATACTCTGTTTGGTTTCAGGCCCCTCACTACAGGAAGGACATGGAGGTGCTTGAGCGTGTCCAGAGAAGGGCAATGAAGCTGGTGAGGGGTCTGGAGAACAAGTCTTACGAGGAGTGGCTGAGGGAACTAGTGTTGTTTAGCCTTGAGAAAAGGAGGCTCAGAGGAGACCTTACCATGCTGTACAGTTACCTTAGACTACAGAAAGCATTTTTATATCCTGTAAGCATTTTTTTTTTTCAAAATGAAAATAATTGGGTAGAAAATGGGTGGTTTGCCTGAGACAGTGTCATGGTATTGTCATATCATGTGGCAATGGCAGGTTGTTATTTGTGTTGGCTGGTGAGGACACAGGCTTTCTTGGTGGCTGTAGCCATCATATTCTGCTGCAGCACAGACAAATTGAACTTCTTTTTGGCAATAACACACCTGCCAATAGGCAAGGATGTGCCTCTGGCCAAAGCCTGAGTCTGGTGTCAATCTGACATATCAAGATCAGCTCTGCTTGCTTACTGGCATAGTTTTTTTTTTGTTTGTTTGCTTGCTTTTTTATATATAATGTTATGCCTAAATTATCCTATTCTTGATTACACCTGCCTCTGCCTAGTTGTATTTCTTGTAGCACATTCAGTGCTACAAGTGCCTCTATTTCCTTGGTATTCAAAACTTTTAAAATTGGTAGACTGTATCTTCTGTGGTATTCTTTAGCCAACTCCAGAACTTTCAGCTCTTTTCATCTTTTTTCCTAAGTAAATTCCTCCTGCATCCTGCTCATTTATTTGCTTTCTGTAAACTTACTCCACGTTGTCTGCATCTCTCTTAATGAGGTTTCTTGAAGTGAATGCAGGATTCCGAGGGTGATCGTTATTTTTTTTTTTGCCATGTGCAGCAGAACAATACTAGGACACCCTGGTAATCGTAAGGACCTTGTGTTGAATGATAAACAGGGAAAGGAATGATGACCTCACCGTGTCATAACAAAATGCCTGTGTGTTTACTTTGGTCTTTGCTTCCGTAAATCAGTGCAACCTTTTGTCTCATTTGCTATGCACCTTCACCCCAAGGTCTTACACAGCCTGAACGCATGCTGAATTCCTCTCTTCTCCTAAGAAGAGGTTTTCATGTGTTTGTTACTCATTTCACCTAACTGCATTCTTCCAAAGTGAATTATTTGTAAGTTAGTTGTCCAGTGGTATTTTCAGTAAGGACGCACTGAAGGCCAGTAGTGATGGGGCACTGTGCTGGAGAAAGCAAACCAGGGGTCAGCATCTATGGGAAGTTTGGTGACATAGGTGGCAGGTTCTTCCAATTGCTTTTCCACAAGTGTTTTAAGATCCTTATTCTATGAATATTCAAAAAGTAAACTGTGTTAGCTGGTGATTAATCTGGAAAACCATGTGCTGCTGTTAGTCTTCCCTGACCAGGGGAGCCTATATGCACTCCAAGCACCAAGACAAACTGATTCTCTAGGGCACCCTGTCTGTTACTCTTGAAACTGCTTAGACGATGTCAATAGAAGATGAGCGCTTTGGAGTTTAGGGGAGTTCACTCCAGGCAAACTACTGAGAATCATTGTCAGTAGTCACTAAGGTCTCAGAGAGAGAAACTCAAAAAGCAAGCACACACGGAACAACAGACCTACAGTTACCCAAGCATGAACAAACACTCATTGACATATATGTTTTCTGATACCAAGAAATCATATTTTTTGCTAATATGCAGGCATAGAACTGTACCAAACATACTACCCGCTCCACAGGTTGTAGACACATAGGTCTTTTGCATAGCCTTGTATCTCATCCAGAGAGCAAGCTGTGTCGGTGGCGGTACTTGTCGCTGCTCACTGCTGTGTGTAATGATGATGTGAGTGCCTAGGAAAAAGAGGAAAACTTGAAGGAATATATTTACCTTTATTTTTAGTTTTCCTTTTCCTGTCCCAGTCTCCTTTCTCTGGCCCATTTGGGATGTAGAGCTAGAAAGCTGGGAAACTTTGAGAAAAACATAATGCAATTTTTACATTACTTTTCCTTTTTTTATCTCTGAACCATTAAAGTCTTTTTGTATAAGTTTAAGAATCCTATAATAATAGGCACATTTCAGTACTTCAGCAAGTGCACATTAGATAACTATATACAGAAAATGAAGTTATGTAAGTAAAACACTTAGAGCATTGGACACATGACACATCTGTACCTAAGGTCCTATATATAGTATATGTGTCTTTGAAGACTCATGGAGCTGTATTGCAATTAATGTACATAAAGGCGTCGTGGTTACTTCTTAACTTTCTGCTCTAGAAACATGAATTACTTTTGTCTGAATTATAATGGTGGGTCACTATTTTTATTTTATACTCTAATTTCTAGAAATATAGCCTTCCTTTTTGTTTAGAACTCAATAGCATTGATGCTTTCTATCTTTAATTTATCTTCAATTTTAGAGGCATGTCAGCAGACAAAAATACGCTAAAATACTTTAGCGTGCAGCTCCATCTCTTACTCTAAGTAAATTTATTTTTTTCAAAGGTAAAGACTATTTTATTTGATCATAAATCCCTGTAACATATTTTCTGTATGCTAACTAAATTGTACAGAATGCTTTCCTCTCCCTTAGAGAAGCTGTAAAGTTTAGTTTCAGTGCATTAACTACTGGAAATATTGAAGGCTGTACTCTGGTGAAGTAAATAAAAGTATGACAGAGAAGGGAGAGAGGATAGGGAAGTGAAGGTTTTCTTGTACCCATGACCTAGCCCGTGGGTCTGAGCAGGGCTGCGACCCCTGAGGTGACCCATGGTAAGGTGGGAAGATGAATCCCAAGCTTCTGTTGTGTTGTGTCTTGGGCTGTAAAAGACTATAACCACAGGTAGTAAGTAACCTGTCTGCTGATGGTGGCTGAAGAGAGGTCACCTGCCCTGCACCTGAAGCAGTCACGATGTCCAAGTCCACTTCTGGTGTGCAGGTCCTTGGGAGTCTGCGTGAGTGAATGATTAGCTCAGGACAGACTATCTGGCACGTCCTTGGACTGCCAGGTTCTACTTACTCTTTCTAGGATGTCAGAACATCTGGTACTTGGGACCTATCTAATTTTACAGCTCAATCACTTGCATGGGTGATTTGGCATGGGGGCCGCATCCCCATGATTCAGTAGTCGCTCCAGGTCCCACCTGAGGGAAGGAGGATTGTCTCACATTTTTCTACAGCTGCCCCTGTTGCTGTGCTGCAGGAAGAGTTCCCATGCTTCCTTCCCACATGTAGTTACTTGGGCTTTCCTCATCAGGATGTTGTTCTACACAAGGCTGCTCTGCTTCCAGCTGCTCCCCTGCGCTCTTGGTGGTTCAGCCAGATCTGGAGCTCCATATGCCCTGTCCTGATGCGGTAGTGTGGCATTGTTCTGTGGCTTCCTAAACAGCCACTGTGCTCCTCTCAGAGGTGGCTGCATTTCATAGGTGGGTAAAGCAAGCCCTTCCCTGGCTGTCAGCTTTTCTGCAGGACAAGCTGTCGTTAGTATAGCCATTATCTCTTCCGCCACCTCCGCTTGTGGGGACAGCTGCCTGTTTGCTGCTTACATCGTGTGTCTGTTTGAAATCATTTATAACGATTGACTTTTAATTGTCTTTTAATTGCTTGTTCAGCACTCTGCTGTGGAGCACCGTGCCACTTTCTGATGGCAGGGAGGACCAGCAATGAGAAGTCAGGGTGAGAGGTTGCTGTGCTGGTGTGGTGAGGGATTGATCTGAGGTCCTGAGGATGTTCACTAGCTCCTAGGAGATTTTAATTTTACTAACATCTCTGGGTGGTGAGAAGCAGTGGCATGGAGGGACACAGCAATGACAGGATGATTTAAACAGCTTTTCTGTGCTGCTTCATCTTCACAGACATCGTAAATCAGATTAGTGTGGGACTGAGGAAAGGAAGGGGGAAAGTAGGGGACAGTGTGATGGAGGGAGGACAGAGGGAGCCTGCGTTCATTTTGGTAAGCAGGCAGACAGGCTGATCCTCTCCCACCGCTTCTCCACCAGGCCCTGCTGTCATCCATTGAAGGAAACACCTGAATCTTCATACAAGTGGCATTTCACCCACCCCAGCAGCTTCTTCAATACCTTTCCTGTCAATGTCTATCTGACACTATCTGCTGTCTCATTTTCCTCCTCCTTACCAGAAGCCCCATTCCTACCCATAGGTCTTCTCTTTTTCATGCCAGATAAATGTCTCAAATAACCCCTAACCCTGCAAACATCTTTGTGATACCCCCTGTGTGGATCCTTCCCTGCACGCCCTGGATCCCTGTGCAGCAGACACCAGCAGCCGTACCATGCATTTGTCAGCATGAGGGGTCCCAGGAGCTCTGTGTGGGGATGTTGGCATGTGCCAGCCCCTTGCTCCCCCAAGTGCTGGCAGGCAGGGGCTGCCTCCCCTCCCTGGCTCACACCCTGCTGGGGGTGGCAGCGTATGACCAGCTCCTCTCTCCTTACAGATCTCTCGCAACCTGGGGAAACTCTACAGTGAAATGATCTTCGTGAATGGCTTTGTCCACTGTGACCCACACCCAGGCAACGTGCTGGTGAAGAAGTGCCCAGCCTCTGGCAAGGCCCACATTATCCTCCTGGACCATGGGCTCTACCAGGTATGTAACTGGGGGGAGGCTTCCAAGGCCCTGCGAGGCTGCCGGTGGCTGTCAGGCTGGAAGAGCATACCCAGCTGCAGCCTTGCTTCTTGAAGCCTGTATGAATACATTTTTCCTATTACTCCCATAACCCTCCAAGGAAATTTCCTGGCCCTGAAGTGGGAGATAGGGCATGGCTAGGGGGCACAAGGCTTTCCTCCTTGTTCCCTGCCCTCCATAAACTTCTGAGCGCCGTGTCTCCCTCCCCAGGTGCTGAGCGAGTCGTTCCGCATGGACTACTGCCGCCTGTGGCAGCCCCTTATCAAGGCCGATATGAAGAGGGTGCAGAAGTACAGCCAGCGGCTTGGGGCGGGGGATTTGTACCCGCTCTTCGCCTGCATGCTCACCGCCAGGTCCTGGGAGTCTGTCAACAGGGGCATTGACCGGTCGCCAGTCTCAGCCAGCGAGGTAGGACCTGTGTGCCCTCCCCTACTGCGTGTCCCCCTTCTCGGGTACCTTCCCTTGTGCTAACCACTTGTGTGGCTGATACCAGACTGGTATTGGGCATCCCCTGGCAGCTCCATAGCAAATTCTGCCTTGGCAGCTGAACTAGAAAAAGCCAGAAATCCTTCTGCAGAATCCTTCTGCACTGTGTTTTATAGTGGCTAAACTTAATCTCCCAGTTTTACTTGTCATGGGCTGCTTAAATTTTGTATAATATTTTAATGGCTAAGTGTTTACCAGTTCTGGCAGGAGAAACATTTGTAGATCAGGTTTTCTTAAAAAGAAAAAAAGTGTTTAATGCAGCTGTGCAGGGAATCAGCGAGGAGGTAGGGTGAGGTAGAGGAGACATAAAGGCCTAGTGGGAAGATATGAGAAGGATAATGCATTATCACTATTCATGTAAATGACTATCAGCACTGATACAAACTCCTAAAAACCCTCGGAAATTACCTCCCAATCAGAAACCCTATTAACTTGGAGTCAAGGTTGCTTAACTGCAGATTCTGTCAACTCAATCACTACAAATCTAGGAAATTGCCACTTACATTCTCCCCGCTTTCCTATCCACACATGCTGGGATCCTTCTCACGCCTGCTAGCACTCCTGACACGCACACATTGCTTTAGGAATAGGAGCAGCCACTGCCAGCTGTGCTTTTTTTAGAGGTGAGCATATAGTGATGTGATTTCAGGAAATGGACCAGAGTCTGTAGGGAGAAACATGTTGTATCCTATGGTTTGTTCTTATCTCCGCACATTTGTAGTGGATAGAATGAAATTAATTTAAGTAGCATTAAAATATTGTTCTGTGAAATCCTCTCCTGGAAATTCCTTTGGGTTGGTGTTTCATTTTGATGAATGGGGCTGAATTTGCTGTACTGGCTTGCCATTACCCCCAGTAATGAGTAGGTCAGATACCTGGGGTAATGGAACCCCCCCCCAGTAATTTGATTGCTACCTACCTGAGTTAATTTTCTGCGTATCAGAAGTAATATGACTGTTTAGCAGATCTGTGCTTGATCTGCTGAGTTCTGGAGCTGGTAGTTCCAGAAGAAAACTTAGAGACACCACAGTGAATTTACACAGAGCTGGCTCCTGTACTATAAGGCCAGCACTGAATCTGAGCTAATAAGTAATGTTTGTCCTAAGCTGGCTTGTGTAAGTTATGCAGAGATGTGACTGTGGCTGCACGGTGTGGGCTAATGAACTTTGTCAGAGCTGAATTGCTTGTATGGAGCCAACTCAGAGTTGTCTTGGCCTATATGACGCAATTAATGCTGAAACTGGATAATCCTGCAGCAGATAATGGGGAGCTGAGCAGATTTACTGTGACATTAGGAAATGAGCTGCTGTTTGCCCTTAGTTTAGAGGTGAATTGGAAAGATCGTAGCAGCAGCAAGAGCCAAGTGCCCCTGTAGGCAGGTGCCATCAGCGTAGAGCTCGGATGAATGTGCTTGAGGATGGATTGACAGCAGAGTGGTCTGAGAGACAAGTAAACCCCCTGATATGATGTCTTAGCTGTTGTGTGCTGTGTCCAGTCTGGAGCACTGTCTCCTGAGAAAGGTTTGATGAAAGCAGGGAGAGGACAGTGGGAAGCTGGTGGTCAAGCAGATGCAACTCAGGAGCTAAGTCTGAGCAAGTTAGGGCAGAAAAAGTCCAGAAAAGTGCAGGTTGAGGGGAGATGTAAGTGTGATTTTCAAATCTGTTAAAGACAGATTGCAAACAGGACAAGAAATAATGGGTTTAAAGTTCAGCTAAGGAGATTTTGGTAATAACATGAGTAAAGCAGGATCTAATGAGGAGGCTAGAGAGACGCTGGTCTGGATGGTCTGGGGAGGATGCAGGTCACATCACTGAAGGGTTTTAAGAGCAAGCTAGGCAAACGTGTGAGGGTTGCCATAGGTGTAGTTGTTCCTGCCTTGAGCCAAGGCCAGGCAGCTGACCGCCCAGGGTGGCTGCTAGCCTTATCTCATCGGATTTTATGTCTGTGTTTTGTTGCATCCTGCAGCAGCCTCTGCGATTGCAGCCAAGGGGTTTTTCTCAGGTCCTGTGGCATAGCTCATTTCTTCCTCCGTGCACAGGCTTCACCCTTCACAGAAAATGACAGTTCTGATGACAGATCTTGTGGTTGCTTTGTGATGTGTACAAACAGCTGGAGCTAAAAATAAAAAGAAAAGAAATAGAAAAGAAAACCTATGTGTGGAAAATAAAGTAGCCTCTGCAGTGATGCTGGCAAGGATGAGAGATAAGGATATCAGGAAGGAATTTTCTGCCAACAAATACTGGAACTACACATTTAACATTTAGGAGAGCTAAGCATCTTGCTGAAGATTTGTGTGTTAGACTGGTGATGGAGGCAGAACTGAAAGATTTATGTGTCAACACCAAAGCAACCATGATGTTGTGTAAGCTGGATACACCTCTGACCATCACAGCCTGCACACTAGATTTGTGTGGGTCTTTTCCTCTGTAATAAGTCTGAAGTTCACAAAGGGTGGGTGTCACACCCCGTATCATGAGATATAGACCTGTCATCCCTCATTCCACAGAAGAGAAGGTTTTAGAGCTGTCCTTTCTCTCCCCCACGAAGGAGCCTCACTCTCTGTAAGAAGTCATTTACTACCCTTTGCATATGTCCTGCTGGTTTCTGCAGATTTCAAGTGTTCCAGGGACTTTTTTTTAGATTTCTTTATGGGTCTAGATGAATCTGTAGGCTAACACACATTACAATTCTGTGCTCTTTTGGGTTAGCATAAAAGTCTACATAATGTTTTCACACCTTCACTGAGCTGTGTTGAGGACAGGACTAAGCTAAGCCTTGGAAAGAGCTCCATCAGTATGTCATGAAGCCATCAGTTGCACGGGACAGCAAAATGCACGTGGCAAGGAGCAGTCTGGCTGTCCTTGCAGCATGCCTGACTTCCTAAGCAGTCCTGTGGTACTTACAGCACTGCCAGCATTGGGTCAGTTGAGGTGACACCCAGTCAGAGAGCTGCAAGGGCAGTAATGAAATGTTGGTGTGGTCTGCCTGGGGCAAGAACTGAGATAGCAATAAATGCCCTGTTCTCCTGAGAGGCTGTTAATGCTGCCACTAAGGTGAAGGGGCCTTGTCTCACTGAAGGGCAGGTGGAATATAGCGAGAGTGATGCGTGCCTATGCAGTGAGTGCTTGGGACAGCCAGCTGCCTGCTGCAAAACAGCAGGAAGAGCTCTTTAGCACCTGGCCGAGAGTCATGGTCTGGCAAAAAGCTGTCTCCTCCTGCCAAAACTCGGCTGCGTCTGGACAGGGGTTTCCCATGCACTCTCAGCTTCTCTCTCATTTCTTTCTGACATGACCTGGCTGGCTGCAGGATGTGGAGATCCGGTCCAATGCTGCTGCTTACCTACCCCAGATCACCCAGCTCCTCAACAACGTTCCCCGCCAGATGCTGCTGCTGCTGAAGACCAACGACCTGCTAAGGGGGATTGAGTCAGCCCTGCACACACGGGCCAGTGCTAGCTCCTTCCTCAACATGTCTCGCTGCTGCATCAGAGCTGTTTCCACGTGAGTTTCTTCTCCAGGCACTGGGGTCCAGACATGGAGCAGCCTCCAGATATGGAGGGCTGGCTGCTCCCTGGGAGCTGGGAGCCAGCAGGCCAAGGACCAGTCCTGAGCATGAGCAAGGCAAGCAGGACAGGCCCTGTGATGCTGACCAGGTTCAACCAAAGGTCCGTATCATAATGCAACATCACAGGGATAAGGCAGGTCCAGGGCCAAACAAGGAAGCTGACCTACAGAGCAGGCCTAGTGGTTGTCAGACAGATCCATAGGGACAGGACAGGGCTGAGCTTAAGGCAGCAGGTTCACACCCAGCTTAGGGGGCTTCAGAGCAGGGCATGAGCTGGAGACCAGTACTCTTCCAGTGTTGGGCAGGCACTGAAAGCCCAGACTTCAGCTTAAATGATGCTCCTGGGCCTATAAGCAGAGTGTGTGGAGGAGGCACCAGGCTAGTCAGAACCATGAAGCCGTATTAGGGCCCTCCACTCAGGGCCCTGACAAGGCCTGACTTGGATCTTGACCTCTTACCCTTAGCAATGGACCCATCCTGCTCATTAGAGCATCTGCTGAGGTCTGACCCCTACTCAGTTATACTCCATAGCACCTTTTTGTTCTGTTCTTGCTCCCGTTGGCCTCTCTACAGGGCAGGTATGTCACCCTGCAGCTGGGGACAGGGATGGGGGTGCAGCCTGTAGGATAAGGTTTTAGGGTTTGGCCCTGTAACCCAGAAGAGGGGATGGGGCCCATTACAGGCATCAACACTGGGAAGCTTTTGTGGGTGAGAAAGATCTGCAAGTTCTCTGCTGCCTGCTTCTGCAGGTGTTGGGGCTGACTGTGAAGATCAGGCTGGTGTTTAAAGCCCAGGAACAGGAATCAGGCAGCTGATTTCCACCTGTGAGTCAATTCATTTCCCCTACATCAGATTCCTCCTCCTTGCAGAAGAAATAACTGGTATTTGTCTGAATGATGAGAGAAATGCAAGGCCCAGTTAACCTTTGCTTCTAAAGAAAGGTGGAGAATTGTTTTTCTTGGAATCAATGCATCAGGATTGTTGGACTGCTATGAAGGTACTACCAGGAAGGGCTACAGGGGTGTGCACCTGTGAGCTGAAGTGAAGCTGGGCATAGAAGCACATTTTGCCATGGTCCAGGCTCACTACATGCAGTGGGAAGGGAACTGGGCTCACACAGAGAAGGCTGTCTCTTCTGCCAGATTTGTGCCAGAAGGGGAGTCCCCAACTCCTCAGAAGCATCTACTTGAAGAAAACTCCTGCTCCTGGTGGCAATTCTCCAGGAGCGGGCCGGTCACTTCCCCTGGGGAGGGTTGGTTGTACGGGAGCTGCAGGACAGGCTGCCTTCCTGTCAGGCTGCGTCCTGCTGGAGCTAACACGGCTGTTTCTCTCGTTCTAGGTATCAGAGGAGCAAGAGTCACTCACTTTACAGGAGGGCCCAGATCTCACTCACAGAAGGACTGAGCCTGTGGCAGATCAACTTACATGAACTCTTCCTGTGGCTGAAGGGGTCCCGGCTGGGGAACTGGGTCATTGCTCTCCTGAGCTGGATGCACCATTCCACATACTGACACGAGCTGGTGGGAGAGGCCTGGCTGTTCCCTCTCTCACTTTTGCTCTCCACGGCACATTTGCCTTTCTGACTGTTTCTGTCTATCCTGTGGGCTATTTTGGGGTCTTGTTCCTTGTTACATGCTGCACTGTCCTTGCATGTTACAGCATTAGTTCTCTCTGTGGCAGCAAGAGGTGAAGTAGGTACCAGGGCTCTGCTGATTTATGGATTAGGAAGGGGAAGTGTGGAATACCGTGTGTCAAGAAGGGCATGGTACTTTCTCTCCCCTTTTGAACAGGGGAAATTCCACACAGATTTCAGTGGTACTGCACTGGAGGCAAAAACCTTTCCTAGGCTCTTTCTTAAACAATCCTAAAAAATTTAAGAGAATCATAGCCCTACCTAGAACGCCCCAAAACATTTGTCTGACCCTCAGAGAAAGCTGGTATATCCCTTAAAAAATCCGATAGGGTTTATATTAGTTATTGCAGAGTCTCCCTGCAAGTGCCTGTGTATTTCTGGACTTTCCCAGGCCCATTTCCTTGCAGTTGAAGTGGGGGAAGGGGACAGTGGTCCTGCTTCTTTACTGGGATTCAGGGAAGGCAGGAAGGATGACAACTCAGGGCTCTGAACCTGCCGGTAATGTACATGTACTGTACAGCGCTGCCACACAGCAAAATAAATGTGTTGCATTGAAGACATTTGTGGGAGGGATGCTGGCTGTACACTCAGGGTGACATTGTGGCCTCTGACCTCTGTCCTGTTCCTGTTTCTCCATGGAGTGAGTGATGCCAGGCAGTGCTTGTTAACTCCCTGCAAGTCAAATGAAATGCCATCTTGCTCTGTCCTCTGCTCAAGAGGTTTGTTCCACAGCTGGGTCCTCTGGTACTGTGCCAGATGTGTTGGGATGGGATGGGGTGTTGTTCTGGAGGACACACCACTCCTTGCCACCCAGATCCTTGTGGAGCCTGCCTGCTCCCTGGCTGCAGGAGTGCGCTGCAGCACATCCGTGAGACGTCGTCATCCCCATGTTGTACGTCGAGCATTTCACCTCATCCCTGCCTGTGACATTTCACTGCTCCTGCCACTTGTTTGGTGGTGCAAGTGACAGGTCTGATGGGTCTGATTCTGCGGCTGTGGGATGGCTACTAAGAAGCCTTGCGCGGAGGCCTCTCTTATGCCTCTCTTATGCCAGACGTATTTGGGATCCTGGGAGCCATCCCTGCTGCTTTTGAGGATTCCCGCAGTCTGCAAGATGGAGGTGACTGCTGAGGTCACTTCAGCTTTTTTCGTAAATGGTCTTGGTGAAAAGCAGCTTACGTGCAGGGCACAAAGGATGGGATGGGAACACCCCTTCGCTGCCCACAAGCTTGCTCAGCAGAGGTGTGTTACTCAGGCACCAGGCTGTGCCTGAGTGTAAGCCACAAGAAGAGTGTGTGCTGTTTCCATTTGCACGCAGTTTCCCAGTCTACACAGGCGTGACACCTCACCTTGCAGTGTGTCCACTTGAGCGTGAGGGGAATCAGGGGGCAGAAGTGGGGGTGAGAGTGTGTCAGTCCTCAACGGCTCTTCCTGGCTGTGTGGGAGAGGGAAGCTACATAATGCACAACAGGTACCTGACTGCATGAGTGCTTGGGCACGAGGAGGGAGTGACTGGGCAAGTGTGGCTTATAGCAGAGACTGCTTACGTGCCCATGCACAGACAGCTGGCTCAGGGCTGTCAAAAAGTGATGTGTGATTGGCAGAGTTATCGATGGGGAGTTACTGAACGTGGGGTTTTGGTCTCCTATACAGTCAATTGCCTGACCCTGGTGTTAATTCTGATCCCTTCCCATGAGGGGGACAGAGGCAGGAGTGATGTGCTGCCTCATCTTTGCTAAGACCAAAAAAAGAAACCTCAGTAAGACCAAATGTCCTTAAAAAGCTTGTCCCCAGCCTGTGCAGTGACAGATCAGTGATTCTCCCTACTAGTGGGCTGTGCAGTGGTGTCAGGCAATGGACTGGAGGTAATTGCAATGGTGAGGCTCCTGAGTCAACAAGCAGTCACAGGGTTAGTGGTCCTGCAGCCTGGATGTGAGTAATCTTTGCTTATGTGAGCAGTCCTGCTGAATCAGTGCCTCTCTTGGGTAATTACAGCTGGTAGGCTGGCCACTGTGGGTGGGCCTGTCTTCTTCTCTTCAGAGATAGAGTTCTGCTTGAAAAATTGCTCAGGTGCACTCAGTGAAGTCCAGGAGACCCTCTAGTGATGGTGACTCACTGTGCAGCCCCTTCTTGTAGCTGCCCCTGCAAATGTCTTTGCTTACATACATCTGTGTACACTGACCACAGTATACAGAGCACTGCTTGGGCCTCTCAAACATCTGTAGGAAAGCTCATCCCTCAGCGGGACCCTGGTCATGTCCCTCATTCCAGAGGATCCCATGGCATGGAGAGGCTCCCCATGGCTGACGTTTGCACCAACTGCTGAGCCCGCAGCCTGCTGGCAGCCAAGCCATTTTTCACCTCACCAATATCCAGCCACGCAGCTGCTAACGATGCCGCTTTGAGGGGGCAAGCTCTAAAAGTGGATGGGAACCAGCAGCTCCTCAAACTCATTCTTGGCAGTGTGCAGCAGAGAGCAGGGTGTATTTGAAAGAGCTTTGTCTATTGACATTCCCTGCCGGGAGGCTTCGTACTACAGTGTTAGCAGTGGGGCTCCTCAGTCAGTTTCGCTCAGCTCTCACCATTCCCACAGTCAATCAATGAGGGTTTGCCTGAGGAAAGAGCAAGCCAACACCCCACATTTGACCCTTTAACGTTCCTGCCTTGTCTTTCCGCTGAAAGCTCGCAAAGGTGAATGTGTTAAAAGGATTTTGAAAAGACACCTCCTCATCCCAATTGTGGTTGTCAAACACAGGTAACCTGGATCAGCTCTGTGCACTTGGCCTTTCCTTGCAGCCTGAATTTATTGGTGTTACCACCAGCAAATGCAGGCTCTGCTGCTCTGCTCGCAGGCAGCATGGGGGCTGC
The DNA here is from genome assembly GCA_011075105.1 of Heteronetta atricapilla. Classification (NCBI taxonomy): domain Eukaryota; kingdom Metazoa; phylum Chordata; class Aves; order Anseriformes; family Anatidae; genus Heteronetta; species Heteronetta atricapilla. The sequence goes on from CM021735.1 coordinate 41,900,583, forward strand.
TCTCTGGCTGGGTCCAGCTGTGAATGAACTAAGATTTCAGTGTTCCGTGCTTGGTGCAGGCACTAAACATGTGTCTTGAAGCAGACTCCTGAACCCACAAACTCCTCAGGACTGATGAGGGGTGTGGTTCAGCTGAGGCCAGAGATGCAAAACTGATGGGCAACTTTCAGCTCCCATGATGTGAAATCCTACGTTGTAGCCTGGTAAAGTCTCCCTTCCTAACACTCTCGGTGTGCTCCGAAGTGCTGAGGCAGCAGCAGCCATTTCAGCTGGTATTTAAACATGCATCATTGGGTTGGCTGGAGGTGGAAAGGGGGTAGTCAATATGAATGGTGTTACCATGTAGAACTGTTCAGGACTTTAGGGCAGGAAGTGAACAGGCTTTTATCGTATTCACCTAAAAAAAAATAGGGCACTAGTCCAGGCTAACCAGCACAGCCTTTACCTTACACATCCAACGAACTTTGATGATGACAGGTAGGTGGCATACAGATTTGCTGATCAGGGCTGCAGGGTGCCCTCTGCCATCTCGCAGGGACGTGTGAACCCAGTGCAGTCGCAGCGTAGAGGCTTTCCAAATGAATCACTGCTTGCACCCCGTAGCAAATAAACCGAGCCCAGCACACAGCCTGGCCAGCACCAAAGTCGTTCCCCTTCCAAATGAGGCCCCTAGGGTCATTGGGGCTGCTTCCTAATGCATCTCTAGGCAGAGCTCTTGCCCCCTGCCACCCTTCTCTCCGTGTCCTCCCCCCATGTGTGTCCCTGGATGCGCCACAGCCACTCCAGAGTCACTGCCACATGCTGTGCTACGTGCAGTCAGCCTGCAGGGCCCAAAGGCTTTCTGCTCCTGATTGCCAGTCCTTGGGCACTGCCAGACGGATGGGGCAATGCTCATCCTGCCCCTGCTGCCTGCAGGAGGAACCAGCCTCGTCTGTTTTGCCCTGGCAGGGTGGTGGCTGGGCTGTTGATAGCAGCAGTGACAGTCCTGCCAGGCAGCAGGCAGCTCTTTAAAGGGCAGCATGAGGATCCCTGTCATGCTACGTGCTCCCAGCAGTTTATTTTCCTAGTGAGGGCTGGGGGTTTGGGGCTGGGAGGGGAGGAGGGTTGAAGAAAGGAAAGAACAGAAGAAGTACAGAAGTGTCCCCCCCTCCCCATTTTGTTAGTAAATACCAAAAATAAGCATGACTGTAAACTCATTTGTGTTCTTTAAAAGCTTCTGGATTGCCCTGTCTGCCTTTTGTTTTCCTTTGTTTTGCAGGTCACCCAGACGCTGGCAGGTGTGCTGAAGGGTTCCCCCTCACTCCCACAGCCCCACATGCCACTGTGGCGTGGCGTGATGCTGAGTGAGGCACAGCCCTTTGCAGGCATCTCAGAGCCGTTTTTTGGCTCTGTCTCTGTGGAGCTTTCATGTGGCTGTTTTTCTCCCTACCCCAGATGGGACTCATGGGCTTTTCTAAGCTTTTTGTTCCAGCTGGTCAACCAGCAGCTGTCTCTTGCTGGGGATGATGGGCTGGCACATGCAAAGCCCCTGGCTGGGAGGGGATGCTGGGCCTGCCTCAGCTCCCTGTGGCACGGGGCTCAGCCACCCTGACACTACAGGGCAGCCTTCTTGTCTGGCTCCTGCTGGCATGGGGCTGGCCCTCCATCAGCCCCGCCGAGGTGCATGTGGGCCAGGGTCATCCTCGTTGCTCCAGGAGTTGCTCAAAATCTGCCCAGGACTGTAAAAGAGCTGGACAATGGGAGAGTGGCATTGGTAATTCATAAATCACCCTCCTGAGAAAAAGCATCCTTCCCAAGTAGGGGTGACCACAAAGCCTCCTGACTTTTTAATCTGGGAAGTGTTGCTAGGACCTTGTGTTGCTAGTGCTTGCCAGCCATTTTATTTTGTTAACTTGCAGACCCAGGCTGTGAGCTTCAGTGTCCTGGCCAAAAGCCAGGCTGGGTAGCCCAGCTTGCAGCTGGAATCAGTCAGGAACTTCTCAGTTCTTCCTGGGTAAAGCCCACATGTTTTGGTGCCTTCATGTGCAGGGGCTATGTGCTGCTCTCCAGGATCCTGCTGTGGGCCCATTCGTTCACACTAGGGCTGCCTCAGGCTTTAAACCGAGAGTAAATTCTGCATGCATACAGATGAAGGCTGCTTGAGCGAGCTGAAGGGATGTGAAGTGACCTTTGTGTAATGGGAATTGGGGCCCATGGAGAAAGCATTAGGTATTTCTATGGCTGAGGGCATTTGGTCTTGTTCTGCTGGGAGCTGCACCCAGCTGAGAGACCTCCCCTGCATGGCCTTGGATCCTTGAGAGGCTGCAGCCAGTTCTCCGAGGGGTAGCGATCCAAGCCTCTGTCATCTTCAGGGATCACTGCAGTGTGTTTGCCCTCAGCTAAGCTTGAAGGAGCCCTGCAAGCTGCAGCTCAGGCAGGAGATGATTGTGCACTTATCTGTGCTGCTTCCACTGAACCTGTGACACACTCGGCAGCACCAGCCTCCTGCAGGAGCCTGAGTGCAGCTCAAGGTGACGTTTTCAAAGGGGAATAGCCTTTCTGGGTTGGCTTGTGTGACCTGGAGAGCTTTCCTCTGTTTTCAGTCCTCCATGGCACTTCAGATCAGTGACAGTGTCAGACAACTGGTTGTGGTCTTTGCACAGCTTTCATCTCAACTTGCTGTAACCCTGATATTTTGATTTTTGGTGTTCTGCTGAAAATTGTTCATTCAGCCTGCAAAAGCAATTTGGAGTAAGGAGGAGCTTTGTATTTATTATTATTATTATTATTCTATTAATTCTCATTTGATTCAGATTCTTCTTTGCTGAGGCTACTTTTCTGCACTCTGATAAATGTGAGCACAAATAATGCTCAGAAAGCCCCTTTCTCTAACCAGAACACTGCAGAGAAGGGAACAAGAACTAGGTCTAACCTCACAGGATGTGTCTGCGTGCACCAGGTCAGCTGCCGGCGGTTTGCAGCCCTGCAGTCGCAGGCTCAGAGTGGATATAAGCAAGCAAGCAAATGCCTTTCCAGGGTGGCTGTCCCTGTGGGCTGTCGGCTGTGGTGCTTGGCCACAGGAACCTGCTGTCCTCTCAGCTGACTGCCTAATAGTGCCTCTGACTTTAATAAACCAAAGACAGAAGAGATTACTAAATGGTAGCTAATAAACAAAGTGACATGCATGAAGTCTGGTGATATAATATTGCTCTTAAAGAAAGTATGATAAATAGTAATCATGGTCATTGTTATTACTGTCTTGTCCTTCAGCAGGCTTAAACTATCCATCATACTGATAAGGCTGAAAGGAACACCCAGCAATATAAGATGCATATATCATGGGGCTGGCTGCCTGCGCTGTGCCCAGTCTGCACTGGGACTGCGTTTGCTCCTCTCCATCATGGGGCCAGCAGATACATTTGAGCAGAAGCAAAGCAGGGAGAGCCAGCTGACATAGCCACCATTTGCAGATCAGCACTGAAACAGCTGCTCTGCAACCGAAAGCGTGGAGGCCTGAGCAATGGGGTGGCATGGGCTGGGGATTGTTTTTGGTGTAGCAACACACCCAAAGCGCACGGCTGTGAGCTGGACCAGCAGAAGGAAGAAAGCAGATTGTTTTATGTGGTGTGGGCAGTCGGCTAAGTGTTGTAGCACTGCTATCTGCAGATAGGCCAAACAGTCAGTTTAATGGGAGAAGAGTAGCTCTGGGTAAATTGTAGATGACTTTCCAGTGGCATGCCCAGAGAATAAGAGACACTAAAGACGACGACAGGATGGACAGCTGACTGGGCGGTGCCAGGCGCTGGCAGGGGCCTGTGCCCTGACGTTTGCCCGCCAGGCCCAGTGCCTCAGGCAGGGTGGGCCTAGTGGGCCCGCCAAGCCTCACTGTCCACCTCTGCCCGCCCTCACGGCAGCAGGCTCCGCAGGCCGGCCGGCGTCCTTCCGGGACACCCAGCGTGTCCCCCTGGCAGCCACCGAGGCAGTTTTGTGGCCTTGGCGCTGGCTTAGGGCCGACGGCCTCCCCCGGCCGCCCGCTGCAGCACTTGCCTGGGACGAGTGGCCCCGTCCGTCAGCGCCGCGCAGAGGTGAGCATGGCTGCGATTATGAATGCGCTTCTTGTTTGTCTTTTCTGTGCCGAAATCCTGTCAGCGAGGAGAAGCGATAATAACATGCTATTAAGTTCTTTCTGGATAATGTAATTCAGGAGTCAGGAGGCAGTTTGGTCATTTATGCCTTTGAAAAGCTCGGAATAATTTTCAGTGTCATTATCTTCCCTTTTAAAGAGCCCGTCTCAAACATCAATACACAGAGCCCCTCTCCTCACCACCTCATGCTCGCTTTTGTGGTTTTCTCCCACCTTTTGTTCTTGTTTTCTCTTAAGTTTTCAGGGATTTTGTTCTTGTTTCCAGTCAGCCATATGCCATGAAACACATACTGTACCCAACTTTCCTGTTACATATTTTTTTTTTAAGCTTTTTCTTTGCTAGGGGGTTTGGGAGCTCACTCCATTTCCATTTTGCAGCTCCGGGTGGGGGTTGGTGGCTGCTGTGTGGCCCCGAGTCGCTGCGGAGCCCCAGGCAGCCACGTGTGTGCCCAGCACGCTGGGCACGGCCTCGGCAGATGAGAGACGTGGAGCATGGTGCATCCTTATGAGCTTTGCTCCGGCTTTTGTCGAGGATGTGCTTCAGTGTAAGCGGTTAGTGGGTATTTTTGCCCTGAAATAGCCCCCAGGATAGGGAGCACAGCGGCTCCTTCACAGATGCAACTTCAACACCAGCTTACGCTGCAGGCATGAAAACAGACAGCTGTCTCCCAGTGAATGCAGGAAAAATTACTACCCAGAACTGGGGCAGGAAAACAATCCAGCTCCTCTCCTGCATGCACAGGGTGCCAGTGAAAAGGAGAATTTTATTCATTAAATTAATTGGCAACAATCCGTGAAATGCCAGCCTTGATCTTAAGTTTGTTTCTAATTTTGGAAAGCATCCTAGCCCTTCTGTTTTTAGGAGAAGGTATACGACTCCATTCCTTTTTGGTGCTCTGGCACTGCTATTGTTTCAGTGTGAACAGGAGGGCTAAAGCCTTTCCATAGGCTGCCTTCTGCCTTCAGAAGGGAAATGGGGTCTCCCAAGCAGATACAGAAGATCTGCGGGGAGCAGGAGGGAGTCACATCCGTCATTAATTCTGGTCCATATTGTTCAGCAGCTTCTGAAGGAACTGACTGGCACTCACATGCCAGCAAAATCAGTGCTGTAGTATGGATGTGACCTGGCACGAGCTTATTTGCAGAGGGTGCGGGAAGTCTTGCACAGGGAGCAGGAGCATTAGCAGCACAGCGTGGCCTCATCAGGGAGCTGGCCTGGTATTGTTAGCACAGGGCATAGAGTCTCCTTCAGACAGGTGCAAAGAGGAATGAGGATGCTCTTTCCTTTGTGAGGGATAAATAGCCTCTTAAACACTTTCGGAGGTCCCAGACTTTAATGCACAGTTCCGTGCTTGCCAGTAATACTGGGAAGGGAAACCACATGAGAACAAATGGTGCAACAAAAGCTGCTGGTCCCGGATAGCCATGTGGTCTGACTGCCCAAAGGCCATGGGAGCAGAGAGCTGGTGCTGGCCCAGCCATGACAGCCGTGCCTGCCTCCATCGCCTGCCAGCTCCTACTTCCCTGACCAGCGCAAGTGCCCTCATGAGCACTGGGGCCATGAAATGGTTCCTGTGGCCTGGGGCATCCACGTGGCTTCTCCCAGGAGGGAGTTCTGGTGCTTGGTGTTTTAGCTCACACTGTGACCTCTCCCACAGTGAGAACTCTCATGAAGTACATCATTCCTCTATCTACCCATCCACTGCCACTAAAGCTAAAGGACTTCCATTATCTCTGGGATCTCTATGCCTTCTCTCTCAAACTTGATTCAAATTGCAGAAAGATTTGAATAAACACCTGTCAGTAGGGATGGAGGAGAGGGTCAGAGTCAGTGCTTCCTCTCAGGGCAGCTTCATGGGATAAGTCATCTGTCCTTAAAAAAAAAAAAAAAAAAAAAAAGAATGAAAAGGGAGGAATAAAAGAAAGAAATGAAAGAAAAAGATAGTGAAAAGCAGAGGAAACTGGAGTTCTTAAATGGCATGTTACAGTGGCCTGATCATCAGGACCTGCTCTCCATTCACTTCATAGCCTGCCCGCTGCGGCCCGCTGCCATCAAGGAGCCAGGATCAGACTGTGAGGGCTCGGCACTGCTGCAGCGGGGTCCTGCCTCAGGACCTGCCGGGCTGGGAGGGCTCATCAGCTCCCTTCAGGCTGCAGGGAGACGAAGCAGCTTCCATTGCCGTCTGATATGGCCACATGTGAGTGCCAGACAAAGTGTGGAGAGTGTGAAGTACATGGACTGTGCAATGCTCTAGCGTCTGCTGAGGGAGGCCTGTCTGGGACGTTCCTGCAGCACTGCAAGAGCAGGGGCCAAGGCACCTGTGTGCTCAAGGCAGGTGAGCTCAGTGAGGGCACAATGTTCAGCTCCCCTTCACTTCTGCGTTTGCTTCAGATAATAACAGCCTGTGCGGGGTCCATATGTCATCTGAGACCCCTCTCTGGCTCCTGGTAATGGGAGCTCCCCCTTCCGATTTCACGGGAGGCTTTTAGGGTGTGCGAGCAGGCAAGATGTCTCCTGGCAGCTAATTCATTCCTACGTTCTTCTTCCAGCCATCTGCTGGGAGGCTGCTGGAGCTGCTCGTATGAGTGCACGTGCTCGCATTTAGGTGGCAGCAGGAGCACCGAGCTGCAGCCCTGCTGGTGTCGCTCGCAGTGCGCAGCCTTCTCCACGCTCTGCCAACCCTGTGGCCAGAGACACCTTCCAGCATGAGTGCCAAAGGACTGTGTCAGGCCTTTGGGTGGCAGCCGGCTGTTTGGTTGATGGATCATCCACTCTGAACAGGAGGCAGTAATCTGCAGAGGAGCAGACCCAGAGAAAGTGGCAGAGTTAATCTTTTTGAGTGTGGACAGCAGTAAGAGTGGGATAAGGTGGACAAATCTAAGAGAGAACAATGTGGTTTGGAGGGCAAGTGGAAGCAAAAGGGAAAGTAAAATCACAAGTCAAGGGCTGTTGCTTGGCTAGGAGGGTCAGAGCAGGACTGGTGTATTACAGCAGGATGGGACTCAGCCTCCACCAGCACCCTCCTTTTGTCACTGATTTCTCACACGTTCAGTGGAAATGAGCTGCCCACGATCTCTCCACAGTGGGACAGCACAGCCTGTGCACAGAAAGCCAAGCCACATGGTTACACCGCAGAGAACACAGACCTCTCTCCCCATCACCTGTACGGGGATGGCAATGAGAAGTGCTCAGGCAGGTATTTTAGGCCTTACAGATTCAAACAGATCTGCCTGAGACTATGCTTAGAAGCAGGAGAATGTAACTTATGAAGGCAGCTCTGTGTTACTACTGTATAAAGATGGTTTTGAACTCCACATTACATTACTCCAGGGAAGCCATTCTGGGCTTCACACCAAGCGAACCGCGTGTTGGACAGAGGGTGCCGTCACTTTTCTGTACATCTTCAGCTGGGTCCATGAGTATATTAGCCATTATTACCCAGTCTGAACGGGTTATCTCTAGGCTCCTGCCAGCCTACGCAGTATCTTGCTTTCCACAGAAGTGCTTTGAAATCCGTGGATTAAAAGCATTACAAGTGCTGAGTATTAATGCCTCAGTTGAAAATGTATAGCCAGTGTCAAGAGACAGGACGTGCTTATATTGTTAAGGCACGTGCCAGTTGATGATCCCACTACACATAGTCTTTCAAGTTATTTTCCTTATGTTTGGCCGTGGAAGGATGTGATGTGGCACTGGGGTTTTTAGACAGAAGCCCCAAAAGAGAAAGAGCCTTGTAAAGCACCTCTGTTCTGCTCTGTTCGTAAATGGAAAAAACTTAAAACTTGCCAACTGGAGAAGTTTCCTACCACTCCACACTTCTCTTAATAGTAGCTCTAAACTTTTAACAGGAAAGGTAACATTCCTTCTGTTAATGCACAAAAAGACACACGTGTATTTACATATAATGCAGCTGTGTTGGTTTTCAGTGATTACCGAGTACTTGGAAATCTTTATAACCAAGGCAGTGACTAACAATTGGCTATGTCTATTTGGGCCCAGCCACTTCTTATGACACAGCAGTGGCAAAGACTGAGTCAGAGTGGTCACCAGCGTGTCCTGTCCAAGCCCTCCTGGTCATATGAGTCACTGGGCTCAGTCACATCACCAGATTGTCTTGGGCACTTGGTTATGTGGGCTGGAGTTGAGTCACCAAGACCACATGAGGCATCTCAGTTCCTTAGAGCAGTCACTCCAGTAAAGCGCAGGTAAACTCAGAAGATGGCCTTTACGAATACATTAACTTATGCTCCATTTTTAATATTTAATCAGAGCAATTACTGTTTGTTTCCTCCTACCCAAACTGATGCTGCCTTCGACTGCTGCATCGGTGCACTGCGATATGAGGTTGTGTCATAAAGCAAGCTGGGCTTGGAGAACCTCTCCTGCCACCTTCTGCAGCTTGCCCTGCTTTATTTCTGGCTGTAGGAAGGGCTGTTGTGAAGCTGGAGACAAGGCATTGCTTGACACTGTGAAAGGAAGAATAGCTCAATGAGAAGAGCTGATGGCTGTCAGGGCTTTTGGAGAAGGTGACAAGAACGAGAAGGGCAGCAAGGGAATTGTTGGCTGAAGACTTTGGAAGAGGTAAAGTGGAGGCCTTGAGGTGGAGACAAATGGACAGGAGCTGAACGTGGAGGACTCCACGTTTCAGTCACCATCCCTGGAGGTCTTTGAGAAATGTGTAGATGTGAAACTTAGTGGCATGGCTTGGTGGTGGAGCCTCCTTAGGATGATGGGACGTTCCCTATCCTGGTCTCCTCCTGAGGCTACCAAAGGGAGGACCTCTGCGAGAAGCGTGGCAGTGCCAGATCTGCGTTTCTGCACTGGGAGGAATGCAGCCCACGCTCACCTCACACGCATTGACTGCATGCCTTTGGTGTAAATACATTTTGTGCAGGTTTCCTCTGCTAGTGAGATCGCCTGACAGTATCCGTTGCTTGAGGGGGTGTCTTTTAATAGGTAAAACATAGCAGAAAAACAGTGTCCTGGTTTTAAGCACCTGTTGAGAGATCCTAAAGCCCCAAGCCCCAGCAGTCTCTGGGGTGCAGCGTGACTCGGTGGTGTCTTTGGTGACATTGCTGGTGACAAAATTTTCTTTCCCAAGCAGGAGAGAGCTTATCCCCTGATTTACAGCAAGGGCTGGTACATTAATACCAGCAGTATTTCTCTCGTGCTGCTGTCTGGGTGTGGTACAGGTTTGTGAGGAGTGCATCTGCCTCTTGTGAAGCAGGGAAGAGGAGATCCAGAAGGCATGCCAGAAGCCACACCACTGCTACAGGTGGGACAAAACCCACGGCCAGCTCTTAATAGCCAGGAGCTCGTTAAGGATTCTAATCAGGCAGAAATATTTTCCTGTTAGCTCATTACAAACTGTAACGAGGTTGCAGCTCTGGGTCGTGGCTGACTTTTCTCTTGCTGGATATGAGGAGTGTGCCTGCTGAGGGCCTCAGGAGTTCCTTTGGTACAACAAGGGTGATGTGGAGACAGAAGGGAAGTAGGGGCAGAGCCAGGAGCAGTGGGGCTGCCCCAAGGAGGAGGTTGTTCTGCCTGGTGACCTGGAGGAAGGCAAGTGTTTCTTTGCTTCTCTGTGTGGCAAAAAGTCAAGGGAAAGGTGGCCAGGGAAAGCCCTGCTCCTGGAGGTGGTGGTGGCTTTTGAGTGTGATAGTTTATCTCGCCTTGGTCTCGCAGGTCTGATAATCAGTACATGAAGGGAGTTTCATCCTGCCCTTGGGCATGGGTTGTAGCTTGGCATGGTGTGTGATGGCAGCTGAGGGCAGGTGGGAGGAAGCGTGAGGAAAGCAAAGTGCTGTTTTGGCTTTTGGGGGTGCTGTGTTCTGCAGTGATCTCCACCTCCCTGTTCTCTTCCCTTGTCACTGAGGGGAGTTTTGGCTCTGTGCACCAATCATTGCCTTCAGGCCCACCAGCACCTCTCCTTCCCTCTCCCAGGACTCTGAAGGGGTTTGGCCACATGAGGAGCAGCTTGCAGTAGAAAACTCTCTGGGAGACTCAAAACACAAACCATGTTGTAATAGGCAGGAATTGGTACCTGTGCTGAGTCTAATACTAGGTCTTACTGACTGACTCAAAGCTACTGAGCCCACTGACCCTGAGAGGCTTCTCTTAATATGGAGACTTGTGGCAGGCTGTATTTATTGCTGAGATAACCCATGCTCTTGTTAAGCCTCCCATGTCAGCTGCTGAATAACCTCACGGGTGCCTTTGGATCTGCAAAGCCATCTATTTGCTGAGACAAATGTCCTGCTTTCCTCCCGTCAGTGGCAAAGGTCGTCACCAAGGTGGAAGCAGAGCTCCCTCGTGAAGTGGCAGAAATCTGTGGCAAGGCTGCTTTGGGAAGATGTCGTTCTGTAAATTCACCACCTGCTTTGCTATTAAGAAGCTAAATAATAGCTTTTGCTTGTGCAGACCCATCACAGCAGTCTTGGCTTTTACAGGTTCTGTCAAAAACCCTTGTGTCCTTCTTCCCCTGGGCTCCTCTGTGCCCGATGCTGTGTGGCCGCTGGGCTGGAGATGCTGCAATGCATGGGGCAGATGTTTCTCTCGGCTGCAAGGGCCCACTAGAAGCTTGAGGAATAAGCTGTGTAAGAGGGACCATACCTAAGACGGATACACAAAGGTTAGCAGGCTGCTATCCAAGAAGAGTTGCAAACAGGAACTATTGAGGATAAGCTAGAAAAGCACCCTTGGGCTCTATTGCTGCCTCTGCCGTACTGCAGAGTCAGGAAATGAGTCTGAGAAGCATCTGCTGGCTGCAGTTAACATAAGCGGAGCATCTTCTGGGCTGTATAGCCCTCCAAGTAGCCTTTGTGGAAGGATGGATAGTTATAGCTACGGACAGAAAGGACTGAAGGCACAGTCTCTATTATTTTTCTGTCTTCTTCCCAGTCCACCATACATAAGATAAAAACCACTCGGAGCTGAAATAATGCTGCTGTGATGTGGTGTCTAGGTACCAGCTAGCGGCAAATGCTTTCAAGGAAAACCACACTTGCAGTCTGTTTGTGTCGGGGCATTAAATTAAATTAACTTGGACAGAAGAACGTTAAGTACAAAAACTAAAATGAACAAGTAATTAGCATCTGAGGTTGCGGGAAGCAATTCATTTAGTAGTCCCACAGTGAGCTTGCTGGGTTTAAGGTTCTTGGGCATGTTCTAAGTATTTTTTGCTTCTGACAGTCTTCCAACTGCTATCTCTGTGCTACATTGCTTCATACCTGGATTGACCTGCCTTTATAATGTGTCCTTGACACCCAGTCAAGGTGGTTTGAAACAGAAATGCTTCTTTTAAAATGTTAGTGGGAAACCCGAGGCTCTCTTTCTAGTGCTAATAACAGTAATTTTGTGTCCTCCACTGAAGTGTCCCTGCTCTCGTGCTCCCAAGTGACCTTTTCCGGAGTCCCTGGATGCGGCTGGCTTTGTTAGGAAGCCTCATTTGCAGTACTGGGTGAGTGTGTTGGAGCTGAGAAGGGGCACCAACGGGGCTGGTGTCCAGTCCATGCATGAAGACTAGGAACCAAAACAGTCTTCCTGGTGACACTTCTGCCACTTGCCCTCATTCTGGGGAGCAGGCTGTATTTTCCTGTGAATGATGCCATTTCTCCACCTGAGGATGAGGAGGTAGAGAACTCGATGCAAAGACTACGGAAGCCTTGCCTGCGTTATAGGATCTACCAGGCGAGTTGTAGGTGCTCTCCCCTGGTCTGGAGGGCACCAAGAAGCCGTGTGGCCGCGTCGTGCTGAGATGGCTGCGCAGCACAGCTCTTACAGCAGGCAGCCTGTGGAAAGGAGCGTGATGAGTATTTACGTGCTGTGTTACAACACAGCTACACGGGGGGGTTTAAATGGCTCTTTCCAGCTATTGCCTGATTGCCGCTGTGTTAACGGGAGCAAGGATCCTCTGTCTCTTGGCATTCGAACTCCCTTCCCCCACGTACACGCTACAGCATCTGTGGCAGAGGCTTCAGCTTTGAGCTAATTTTACTGCTATTTTTGTGATCTTCTGCCTTCGCTGTGGTCTCTATCCTTCCTTTCCAAATCTGTGTCATGCCTGCTCTCCATCCATCTATTGCAGCCCCTTGCCTCCTGCTCGAGATGTTGGCACCAAGGCATTAGAGAGGCAGGAGCACTGCTTGGCAAACAGTTTTTATAGCAGCAGATTGACAAGAGAAAGCCATAGGAAAGGTGCATTGGCTCAGTTTCATTAATGCACTTGGCTTTAGGAAAGATGAGACTTTTCTTGGAGCAAATGGCCCAAATCAGGCTACAGAGGCACTTCTGAAGCACAGAGATCTTCAGGCTTTTAACTTTGGAACAGCTCTACTGCAGTCCTTTCTTTCTTTCTGGTGTACTTGAGGATAGTCCCCAAAAGGGGCTTGAAGACTGGGGTTGTGTTTTAGACTATACCCATCTCCCACAGATATACTCAGTGTTTCCTTCTACTTCTGTATCAGCTGGGAAAAGGGAGGCAGAAAATGGAGTAGTAAGTTGGTAAGATAGCCTGGCTTGTTTGCTACATCAAAACCCTTTGTATCCTGAAGCATTAACGTAACTATTTCCAGCACGACTCACCTGCATGTAGTGCATGCCCAATTAATACCCTTTGAGTGGCTGCTCATCTCAGTGTCCTCAACCATCAGCTGAGCCACGCAGCCGGCCTCTGCCTCAGATGTATGTCCCATGGGGTGAGTAACTGGAACTGATCTGCTTGTCTAGGCTCCAGACCAGGAAGGAAAGTTAGGATTAATGCATGGTTAGCCTGGAGTTGGGCACTGGGTCGGCAACATGGGGCAGGACAGAATTGGTATATTTTTGAAACTGGTAAACCCACCTTGCCACAAGTCTATGGTAGCAAACATGGGATTTTTTTAATTTATTTTTATCTTTTTTTTTTTTTTTCTGGAGGGCTAACTGAGAATGCACAGCCTTGGGGAGGGCCAAGATACACACAGCGTGGAAGTAAACACCTATTTTTGTTACAAAAAGGTTGAGCAGTTCATCCCGGCCTTCTAGTCTCCTGGCAACTGTGAAGAACAGACCATACTGGGACCACTATTTTAATCAACCAAATTGCAGGTCCTTTCTCTCCTCCCCCAGCAATCAGCCTCCTGCGAGATGGAAAACCCTTCTGAGCACGTCATCTCCAGGACTTGGAAACTCTGCTTTGCTAAGCTGCAGTTACAGGTTGCTCAGGTCCGTGCAGGGCTTTTGCTTCATATTTCTTGCCTGAAAACAAGGCATTACTTTGTTATATTAAAATGAACGTGCTGCATTCACTTCACCAAAAAAAAAGAGTCCACTTTGAAATTACCTCAAAATATCCACTTTGATATTAGCTCAGAATAGGAATACTTCATGTTCCCAACTTGTTTCCTTGTCTGCCTCTCTGCCTGTGATGTTCAGAAGTTCTGTCTGCCTTCTGCTCCTGCCCATTCTCTAGAAGTGCTTTCTTGCCTATGCAGATATGCAGAACAATAAACGTTTTGTGTACAAAGCATATGATGATTAAAAAACATCTGCTCGGATCATGAGATCACCTATTTTCAGCCTTGTAGTAAAAGTATCTCCTAACACTTTAACTTGCTTGGGAATCAGGACAATCAGCTGAATTCTCACCTGCTCAGACTTCTGGACTTCTGCAGCTATCCAGGCTGCCTTTCCAGCACAGGCGATGAGAGAAATGAGCCCTGGAGCCGAGTAGCAAAACAGTGCACTACGGGCAGTGCTGGCATCCAGGATGATAACGTGAACAAGCCCAGGACCGCAGGGCCACACCGACAGGCTTGTGTGAGGGCTGGGGTGAACGTGCTTCAGTTCACTCTAATTAAACTGCTGTGCTCAGTGCAAAGGAACCAGGGAGTCTCTTTGCCCCTTGCTCTCTTTCCCTGTCTCTGTCTGTTGGCCCTACAAGATGAAAATAACTCTATTTTGTGCTGTTCTCCTTGAAACTGGTATGTCCTGTACACACAGCACGGTGTGAACAACGCCTACTGCTCTATCTCACTGCCCTGGGGCAGCGCTGTGGCACAGCGAGGCATGAACCTGAAAACAGGAGGTTGTTTCTGTCCTTCTGCTCTCAGGCATGAAAGCAGGCTTCTGCTTCCACAGCTGATACTGCAGCACCCCTTGACCCCAGAAAACCTGCTTGAGAAATGTGTAGGACCAGGCACTGAGAAGATCAGTGGCTGGAGGATCAGGGTTGCCTGAAAAAGCTCTCCTGCCCTCTGCAAGTGTACGCTGGAGCACCGGGCAGGATCCTCAGCTCTGCTCTGAACCATGATGGAGGCAATTTGGTAGGAGGGGGGAAGGCTGATGCAATTCTTTCTTTTTTCCCCGCTCGGGTCTAGTGCCTGGAGCCCAGCAAAGGCCTTTTTGTCAGAGCAGCATGTGGTCCTCCCAGGAGCACTAAATAAAACACCAGGTGCTGTTCAATGGCTCCTCAATTCCCATGGTTGCTACAGGAATTGTAGTTTCTTTTTTCATTTGTATCTTTGCCCTCCCTACCCTTCTTCTTTTTAAAAAATCCACTGAGTGATTAGATTTGCAAATGAACGGGCAGGGAAGTGACAACAAAAGGGAGCTGGAGCTGAGGAGCGCAGGTATAATTACTGTAATTAACTCAAGCAGCAGGGGCACAGCCAGCGCTGGGAGCATCACTCAGAGATACTGTGGGCGAGAGATGGGAGAGGAGGGATGGCCAGCCACGGAGAAAGACCTCGGCCTCATGGGACCCTGTGATGGTAAGAAAAGCTTAGTCCTGCCCTTCCCTGAAGCACCACCACACAAACACTGCGGTGAGCCCATCTCCCCAGATGAGATGCAGTGGGACCTCGTTCTGTGACATAAGGAAATGCATCTGTGCTCTTGGGAAGCCCCTAAGGGGTTGCCCAGAGCCTCCATTTCCCCTTGATCCCCAGGAGCAAAAGACACTCTGGGTGCTGCAGGATTAGCCCTTTGCTTGGGAGACAAAGCCTTTTCCCAGAGAGGAAAACCCTGCAGCAGCCAAGGCCTCGCAGGAGGATCTGGGATAACTGGCTCGGGTGCCAGCTTCTCTCAGAAGCTGTTTAGCATGAAAATACATCACTCCTGGACTTTGCTAGGTGCTGGTCTGGGACTGTATGGTTCATCTAAGAAATGGCATTAATTGTCTTCATCACTGACAGGCTGAGCAGGGAGCACAACCATGGGAGGACGCATCTATAGAGTGGAAGTGCATGTTTCATGCTCTTCTGATCACTGCAACACCAGATGTTTTACAGTCACTTAAGAAGGAAGGGCTATGTGCTTGTCTGTCCTACTCGTGCTAGCTATACTCAGTCCTGTGGTCACTTTTTCTCCTCGTGGTAGCAGGCACGTCCACAACCGAGGTGCTGCTCAGCTGGGAGCATGGCAGGGCACGGCGGTCCCAGCAGGATCTCCCTTCCCCTGTCCACAGTTGTGCTCTGTGCTGCAGCACGACAGCGTGCACAACGGGTTGTGCTGCAGCTCTAGATCTCCAGAGAAGGGCTTCTCCTATTCCCTGCCTCGTAAAGAGACCGGCAAAGGGGCCGTGATTTCAAATGCAGGTGTTACTAACCTTACATGACATTGATCCTATACTTGGAGACTCTGACTGCTACCGGTTTTAGGGTTTTGTAACTGTTTTAGCCGTGAACTTTGCTTACTGGGGAGACACTTAAGATTTAACATGTGAGAAGTTTGCAGACCAGAGGCCCTGGCATGCAGATGCTTTTCCTAGCTGGGGCTACTGAGAGAGGAAGGCACATGCAGGGCTCTGCAGCTCTCCAGCCACCCCTTGGAAGAGTTATGAAGGCTTGTTAGGAGAGGCCTGTGTTCCTGCTCCTGAAAGATTAATGTCCCAAGTGCTGTTCCACATAGAGTTGAGAGCACCTAAATGTGTGTCTGGTATATTTAGAAACTGCTATGATTACAGCCCATAGATTTGCTGAAGCTGTGTAGCTGCTGTGTGTTTTGCTGCTCTGTAAGGACTTCAAAACTCACCCTTCTCATTGTGAGGAATACCTGATACAAGGGAGGGGGAATGGATAGGCCTGTGAGCAGCTTCTGCTTAAACTTGCTACTACTGATCAAAAAACCGATAGGAAACAGGATTGGAAGGGGCTTTGAGAGATCATCTGGTCCATCTCCTTCCCCCAGGCAAGTTCAGCTGCACCTCCTTTGCCCTTGAAAATATTCGACCAAGTTCTGAGCATCTATTCCAGTGCCTCCCTATTCTAAACAGATTAACCCAAATCTTCCACGCTGAAGTTTAACTTACTGCCTTTCTTACTCACCATGGCCATGGAAAACAGATTATTCTTTTCCTTGCAGAAGCTTTTCAGATATTTGAAAACTGTCAGCATGTCCTGCCCCAGACATCTCTTCTTTATCTAAACATTCTCTGTTCTGTAGCACTTGCTGAGCAGGGATCCCAAACTTTTGACCATCCCCTTTCTCCTCTCCTGGCCTCTCTCCAGCTGGCCTCTGTCTCGGAGTCAGATACCCAGCACTGGACATAATCCTCCCTGGAAAAACCTACACCACAGGTCTGTCAGACTAACCTTCTTAGCATCCCAGTGCGATACTTGACATCCTGTGGATGCGAGATGCTTTTTTGTCTCCCTCTCGGCTTGTGACGTAAGGTAACTTCCAAACCCCTTTTTGCAAAATTGCCATCTAGCCGCCTGATCCTTCTTCTGTGCTTTTGAAGTTGATTATTCCTGCTTAAGTCTAATTACACAAGGATGTCCTGGTTGAATTTCATCTTGTGTTCTCAGATCATTTGTCCAATTTGCTGTGATTGTTTCGTATTCTATTTCTGTCCTCCAGCATGTTTAATCCCTCCCAGCTTGATGTCATCTGCAGATTTAATAAGTATACTCTTTATTCTGTTATCCAAATCATTAATGGAAACACTGCCTAGTGCTGGACCCACCAACTAACAACTGTAGAATCCACTCAATACATCTTTCATCCGACAATGAAATAATGATAACTATTTTCCAGACGTGGTTTCCTAGCCAAATGTTATTATCCCCCACTAGGTTCATCTAGACAATCTTTTCTTGAGTAGCGTGAGTCAGATGTCAAAATGTCAAAAGCTTCACTAGAGTCGAGACAAAGCACCTGCTACCTCCCAAGCCTTGTTCCTGTAGAGGAGAAGCCAACTAGATGAGAATAACACTTGCAAATCCATATTGGCTGTTATGCATCTTCGTAAGAATAATTTCTGCCTTAGGTTCGGGTTCCTGTCCCGCTGAAAGGCTCAGTGCTTTAAACCAATAACCCAGCAGCAGCGTGTACACTGCTAAAATTAGTATAAGCTTCATGCTTGGATGTAGTTACTTACTAATAACACTGCTTATGCTGAAGGGAAGGATGAGTCCCAGGAAGCCCTGGTGACCTGATCGGTCACACACAAAGGAAGCTGAACCTATTAACTGACCCTGGCAATCTTGTCCCTAGGTCCAGGTCCAAAAATGAGCAAGGATGCATGCCCTGATGCATGTGGGCAGCACCGTCCTGCAGCAGCAGCTTCCTTCAGAGATGCAGCCACCAGGTGGGGCTGGTTGTGGGGACCAAACATCCTCGGGCTGAGGAGGCTCCGGCCCGCTGCTGCAGGTACTGGGCTGCCTAACGTGCCACGTCGGGGTGGTGCTTGAAAAAAAGGTCCCACAGATGGAAAAAAGCTGAAATACTGATTCCCCTCTGCCCCCCAATAAGTGCAGTTGGGTATTTTTAGCAAGCAAATGTGCCAAGAAGTAGAAATTGCTAAATATAGAAAGTCTAATCTTTTTTTTTTGTCTTCAGATCTTATCAATGAGAGCTCTGCCTCATGTACTTAGGAAAGAAATGAAGCAATTCAACAGCAATGCATTTTTTTTCCTGGTTTGGGGAAAACTTCTAGTTCTGTCCCATCAGTTCCCAGCTGTATTCCAACATCATCCTGGGTAACATGCATTATTAGCATGTTAACAGTCACTAGCATGACTGAAGGGGCTCTCTCATTTTAAAGTTAAGAGTTTTGGTTTCTCAGCTCTGCCAAGCAAAACTCACCTGTCACTGTACCATGCTGAGAGTGGGTGAGATCTGAATGGAAAATCAAAATTCAGCAGAAAGGGAAGAAAAGAATCCTAACAACCAATGTGTGGAATGCTCTCTTACTTGTCCTGGGTTTTGTCCTATTCCTGCCTGTCCCTTGTCCATTTTTGTGATGATGACACCAAACTCCATGTACATCTGTAGGATCAAGGGGCTCAGACTGGAGCTTTTTAGGGCAAAGATTCACTAATTAGATGCTTGAAAAACTCATAGCACACTTTTAGAAGTAATTGGAAAAATAAAGGCTGATGCAAATTTGAAATAAAATGGTGTGACTCATCAAAATGTCATCAAATTACAACCAAAAATGTTATCCTGTTGCTTCTTAAATTAACTTTAAGCCCAGTAAATATGCTGTAAGGCACGAGTCCTACCGGAGCATATAATAGTGCCAGCAGAATTGGGATGAATACTTGCTGTTACAATAGATCAGCTAGCCACAACAGATCTAGTTTTTTGGTGGCTTATACTCTCAGGAACTGGGAGTAGTTGCAAAGTAGGGTGCAGGTGCCCTGGTGTAAGGAGATGTCTGGCCGTGTCTGCCCATCACACCACGGGCACCAAAGACCTGCTTCCTTACAGCTTACATGTTGACATGGTGCTTGCTTTTGGCAGGGCCCTTAAGGCAAGGCTGGGGAATGGTATTTGAAAACCACAATGCCTTGCCCTTTTTGGAGCTACCTGAATGTGGAAGGAACACCTAGAGGTGTTTTTAGCAGAACAGGAATTCCCGGCTCCCTAGGGAGGTAGGAGCTGGATGCGGGTGATCGAGCTTTATTCCCCTTCTGTACTGAAAGCATCTCCCCTGGCTAGGCACGGCCACAGCAGGAGAGAACAGATGAACTGGGAAATGTGGGAAGTAGCAGAGCTCCTCTCTTCCTGCTCTGGGGTACAGCACCCCAGCCACACACAACTTCTTGGGTCACAGATCTGTGGAGCTGCAGCAAATTCTTGGTTCGAGGCGAGTTGGTGCAGTAGAGCGCCCGCTGCCTGGGGAGCTGTGTGCTGAGCTCACGTCCTCCGCGGGGGCAGCCCACCCCTACGGGCGTGGGGCTCAGTGGTTACAGGGCACGGAGAGCCAAAGGCTTCTCCAAAGACAGTGATTGCTGAGCACCTGGGGTTGCACTGGTCTCAGCAGGGCTCAGCTTGCTGCCTCGGCTTGCTCCCGCCTCAGAGGGGGCATCTCCAGGGAACAGGCTCAAAGAGAAGCAGAGGGAGAGCAGGTGTCAGCATGGAATAGCATCTCAGGGGCCACCACACTCAAACTGTAATGGTTTTTCTCAACGACTAGCTGAAAAACTACTTTTCAGAGAGTTGGAATTGGAACTTGGTTGTGACACTTACTGATAACAGCACTCCCCTGTTGGGGTTCTCTGCTGAATTTAGTGTGGAAGTCACATTTCAGCATGTTTCTTCACAGAAATGTGGCTTCTCTCTCTGCTGTCCATTTGCCTGTTTTCGTGCAACTTGTGAAAATATACTACCAGGTGGAGATACCCATGCTAGAGACGTAGCTGAAATTTGCTCACAAATTTACAAGCCGTGGCAAGATGGGAGAGGCAGGAGGGATGGCAGGCTGCTGTAGCTGCAAGCAGTATTCCTACCTGAGCCAGGATTCCCCAGGAAGCCTCGGTGCATTTAGCAAAAAGTCCCAAGCAAGCCCTTCCTTGCTCTTGCAGTCAGTCCCCACAGGGTGCCTACAGCTTGCAGGCTTGGGGTGCCCTGGGGATGGCATCCTCTCCCCCTCCTGCTGGCAGCCCTTGCAGGGACTCCTCTCTCCACCCACCCCCGTGGTCTGCACGCACCCCGTCCCCCAGCCATCACGTCCTCCTCCCTGCCCTGCATCACTTTCTTCTCTCCTTCCAACAGCCCCTTGTTCTTTACCTCCTCCCGTCACTCCTCCCTCCCCTCTTACAAAAGCCTCCTCGGGAGCAGCAGAGAGGGTTCAGCCTGCAGGTCTCCTGGCTGCAGGAGCACTGCTGGCCCCGTGCACGGCGAAGTGCCTTTTTGGCATGCGGAGCCGTGAGCAGCCTCCCTCTCCCCTTCTCCTCCTCAGGCTCTGTGCCAGCGGGCGAGCGTTTGCGAAGCAAAATTACAGAGCTCTCCGGGTAATGATCTGCCCGTTCCGTACAGCAGTACAGCAGGTGGCTGGAGGCTGAATCCACGCCACTCCCTCGCAGCCCCGCTCCCAGGCACGTCAGGAGGAGGTGGCTCTCCCTCCCTTCCAGCTGCTGCCAGCCAGAGACGGCAGTCACCCTCCCAGCGGGAGGACACCGTGGGCGTGATCCTCTGCACGGGGCTCTCGTCAGAAAGCCCCAGATCAAACCCCAGCTCCGTGCACGGCCGGAGAGGAGAAGGCCAGGGCACCTATTCCAGGAAAACTCCATTTGTGAGGGCTGGCGTTTAGATGCCCAAAGCCCCCCAGGCACAACGTCAGCTGTGGCGCTGAGCTGTGGCACAGATTTCTCTCAGAGACAATGTGTGCGCATAGGAGGAAGGGCAGCGGAGGCCTGTTGGCAGAGCACGTGGTGCAGCTGTGTTACTTCAGCCTGGAGATTCCTTTTTCTCCCACCCACGTGCATTTTGCGCCCACATGTTACGGCCTGGCTCTCTCCTGCCCTGCGATATTTGAAGTTGCCAGAGTAAGGGGTCATTCTAGGCGAGGGAAGCAGAAGTCATTTCATGCCACTGGCGGGCACGGAGTGTCAGGCCCCAGGCAAAGGAGGACACAACACCCATGGGCATGTAAGATCCACTTTCTTTTGGCTGCTGGGGATAAACTCTGAGAATTAGAAAGATGAAACTTTATCTATTACACTGTTGTAAAGGATGGATGATGTGTGCTGTTTGGGATAGGAACTCAGCCTGGATCTCTGTACCCTCTTTATACTGAGACAGTTTATACGGAGACTCTGAGACTCTCTCCTCCCAGAAGGAATCCCGACAGGAACTCCTTATCCACATTTATCTTGCAAAATAAATATTTAATAAACAAAGCCAAATACCGTTAAAGGGCATTCTGAGACATTAACTTATTCCCTTAAGCAATAGAACAAACAAAGCAACTTCATTAGCAGTAGTATATAATGTAGTGCCTGAGCATCTCCTGTTGGGCGGGAGAGCTGGGCTTGCACAGGTAAACCTGAGCATCTGGGGACTGGCAAGGACCACGTTTTGTTTGCAAGGATGGAAGCTCTCCTGCGGCACAGAGGTGAAGCTTTCCTCGAGGGTGTCATCAGCCGGGTCCCCTCAGAAAACCCGTGTGGCCACAGCAGAGCTGGGAACCCTGGACTGATAGTCCTACGGCATCTCCGAAGGGCAGGCAGTGTAGCTGGAGGAAATACCTGAGTGCTGTGGTCATGGTGTCATTGCCTCTGGGTCTCCATGTTAATTCTTCCTCTTTTTGGCTTCTGCATGAAAAGAAAACCCAATGAGCAATCGTTTAATAACGGCGGAGGGAGGAAGATAGGGTGAAATGGGGGATAATGAAACTGTGGATTGGAGTGAAAGAGGAAGCAAGGGGAAAAATGAATACGTGGATCATGTGAGTCCAGGGGATAGATATCTGTGAGTTATACTCTCTTCCTAGTTTCCTTTTCAAAGTTTTGCCCTTTTTGATGCAGTGTGTGTCCTGTAAGAAATAATGTACAATAGAGCTCATCTTTATACGATAGGTGCATGCAATATTTTAAAATTTGCTGTAATCCGATAAAATGTTATATGCATAGTAATATTTCACCTGCCTCTTGTGTCTCCTGCCTGGTGATCTTAGAGCATCAGTTCCGCAACATCTCTGTAGGGCTGGCTTACCTCTGGTTTACAGGTGCCAAAATTTAACCTACCAGTTCCTATGGCTGAGCTGGGAAAGTGACCCAGTAGCGCTGGCTAGCGTGAGCCTGTCCAGCCAGGCAGTCACCTGTGTGGTTGTGCACGAGGAGCCCATGGCAGGACCCAGGGAAGGGCTGGGGAGGAGGAGGCTTGCGGTGCTCCCTGCTAGCAGACGCTGCTACCTTGCATTCACACCGGCACCCTGTGGGAGAGCTTCACCCCCTGGCACCGGCTGAGCCCAGCACAGACCCAGCTGTGTGAGCAGGCCCCAGAGGGAGATGTTGGGTGCTGAGGACACGGCCCCTTTGGGTCTGAAGTCTGCGGCTGTGCTCAGAGCAGGTCCCTCATCGCTGGGGCCCCTGAACTGGCGCAGGCTCCTCCAGCCCTTCTGAGTCCATTTGCTGCTGTCATCTCTGCGTTGCTCAGCCCAGAAGCGCTCGCTGCCAGGGAGCTGGGTGGCCGTGTGCGCTGCCTTGCTGGCGACACCAAGGCAAGGGGGCTTGGCTGGTGCTCATTATGCTCTTACCGCTATTATCTGCGGAGAAAACAATGAAGCACCGTGGAGAGAGATCTGTTTCGCTCGATACGTGATGTACTTCTGGCAGATGACAATCTGGTAATTTGACACGAGAAGAGGTGAAGCCAGGGATAGGTAATTTGGTCCCATTGGACACCTCCTCTCTCTCTCTCTCTCTTTCTTTTTAGAGAGCAGTGGCTTCTCCGCCTCTCCTTGCTGCTGGACAGCCCTGTCACAGCCTGTTAAGTCAGCCACGTCTCGCAGCGCTGCCCTGGCCCTCACCGCGCTCCCTCGTGCCAGCGGAGTTTGTGTGTGTGCTGTAAAGGGACGGAGGGTCTGGGGGCTGCATGCCTACCCTGGGATGCTCCTACCTAGCTGTGCCAACAGTGGTGGCCTGGGGGAGCCCAAAGAGTGGGCTATCTGCAGCCCTGTTCCCAGGTCACCTCATCTCGGAGGCTGCCCCTTAAGCCCCTTGCCTCCTGGCTGCCCTGCTCCGCTCATTGCTAGTCTGCCCGCAGAGAGCAGCAGTGTGGGGCTCGCTGCGAGGTCGCTCCTGTGGTCCCAGATCTGGTGGCCTTCCAGCTCCCCAGGGAGCTTCTGCTGCTGTCTGCGGGCTTGGGTCATTTCTGTGAATAAAGAGAAAGGCAGGATTGGATTTTGATCTCAGATACAGCTGCACCGAGCCAGAACCATTGGTCTTTGGTAAATCAGGGCTGGCTCAGGTCCTTTGGGCTATCAAAACAGTGCAATTGCACCAGTTCCAAGTTCTCAGCTAAAGGTATCCCTACCCCCTGGGAGGACGCACTGCAGAGCCAGGTCAGTCCGGTGTGGAAATGAGTGCCCAGTCCGGATCCCAGATCCTGGCCCTTTCCTCCCCTGCTCTGCCCCACACTCTCCTGAAAGAGCTTCTTCCCGGTGCCCTGCATGTGTGCCAGTGCGTACGGAACAGAAGATGCTGCCAGAGTTCACAGCGAGTGCCACAGGGATCTAGAATAAATACTGCCATGTAATAGATTTTTATCCACTGCCTTGCCGTAATCCCCATCTGAATCCCTTCCAAATTGCAGTCAGGCAGCTGTTTGTACAAGTCAAACATTGATTCAGCTGCTCTCGAAAGGGATTCGGGGAGCGCAGGCTGGAGGGAGCACTAGCCAGGGAGCCGGAATAATGGGATTTATTTGTTACATGCTGAAGGGTTAAACTGTTTTCACAGCGCCCCGCGCCAGAGTATCTCCGCTTTCCACACACAAGCAGGAGGTATTCACAGAAGGGATAATTGCTTAAGCAGCGAGCCTGGCACCTCGAGGAGCTCTCGTGTCCCTACTCGCAGTGGCGTGGAGAGCAGGATCGCAGCCACACGCAGTGGGACCATGAGTGTGGCCGTCTTCCAGGGGTCTGCGGGCTGGAGACTGCGTGTGTGCTCCTCTTGGGCCAGAGCAAGCAGCTTTCCTCAGCATCCCTGGTAGAGTGCCTGGGGTTTTGTGTTCTGGGTTGTACCTGGAGCTTCAAACAGTCCCCAGGAAGGCCCTTGGCTGGGATTGCTCTTCTGATGGTGCTGGGTTCTGGGACATGATCTAGTGCCTGGTACATGGGGCTTGTCCTGGGTGTCTTCAGCACATTTCAGAGCACTTGTGCGAAGGGGAGGAATCCAGAGCAAGTCTTGGAGTCCTGGGCAGTGGTTACTAGTAACTCTCTGCTCACATTATCTGGCTTTCTGGTAGGTTTAGATTAGACAGGAGGAAGAAGTTCTTCACTCTGAGGGCAGTGAGGCACTGGCACAGGCTGCCCGGAGAAGCTGTGGATGCCCCATCCCTGGAGGTGTTCAAGGCCAGGCTGGATGGGGCTTTGGGCAGCCTGGTCTGGTGGGAGGTGTTTTATTTCTACTTCATTTCCTATCTCCTCAGGGGGCTTTGGCATTGTGTTTTTCTCTTTGCCCAGCAGTTCCCTGTCAATTGCAGGGTCAAAGCACAGGTCAAAGACTTGAGAAGCCCTGGCCTTTGGGATTGAGGTGGTTAGGGGCAGCTCACAGAAGGGTCCACATGCTTTGGTACAGACCAGCTCCTCACACCAGCCTCTCAGTTGCCACAGTGGTGGAGGGTCACAGTGAACGCAGAGCAAGCAAGGCCAGGATGGTTTTGCTCCACCAGCTGCTGCTGTATCCCTTGAGATTCCTCCAGCAGCAGTGACTTCAGCAGGGCTCAGCTCACGGAGTGCTTCCATACCCGTGCCATGAGCACAAGGGGGAAATCAGCATAGCCATTTGCTAAGCATTTCCCCATTCCCTAGAGCAGGGTGGGCTGGAAAGAAATACCATAGTGGATTATAGGTCAGTGGGGCAGAGATCAGTTCTTGCCCTGTGCTTTGTACAGTACTGAGCCCAGAATTTACTGATTAGTAAGTAATTTTACAAATCCTCTTTCTTTTCTGCTCGCTCCAGATGGCCATGCCTGCCATTTACAAGGGTCCTGCTGGTGCTGGATTAGCTAGGCAGCATCTCCAGGAGGTAAGAGCTCGCTGGAGGTGTTCTCCTCCACACATTGGTCCATACAGGATTCATGAGCACAAAGAGCTTGGGGCCCATACTGTATGGTCCTGGGCACCTAGGCACTGCCACCTTGGGTTGACAGCCCAGGGAAGAGCAGAACAAACAAGGCAAAAGGAAGCAGAAACAAAGGATGCAAATTCCCTGAATGAGAGATTGCTGAGCACTGTTTTAGATGGTGGGGGGGGTGGGGGGTAGATAACTGGCAATGGTGGTCATCTGGGTAGGGGAAAGAAATTTCCCTTGCTGCTGATCACCAACAGACAAATCAGGTTTAGTCTAACCAAAGCCAGATCTGAGCAGAAACTTAATCGAGCCTACCAGGAGCGTTGAGCTATCAGAGAAATTGCTGAAGAGTTTCCGTGTAGGGTTTTTAGGGTCATTTCCCCACCTTCAGCAAACAACCATGGATTATGGTGCCAGTAAGACTGGTTAGGGGCTTGGGCAGCCTTGGTAAGGGAGCCGGGGGCATGCTAGCAGCCTTTGGCTCCTACTTGGCTTCAGCTTCACAGATTGAGTCAAAATTCATTGAAGGAGAGGAAACAAAATAAATCACTTGATCAGGGGAGAATCTGCTGCAACCAGACTGGCCACAGATTCAGGGTCATCTCAGGATGGGAGGGAGAGGAGAGGGGCTGTCCACTCTCCAGGAGAGCGGGAGCAAGAGGCTTAAGGCTCCTCAGCGCTAGAGAAAGTAACTGAGTGCCCTGGAGCTCGCAGCCCTGCTTGAAAATGATGGAGGCTGACAGATCTGGGATTAATCTAAAGGTTTCAGCTCTCTGAGCACCGAGTGGAAATTCGCCTGGAAACCACAGCGCAGGAGCTCGGCGTGACGAAAGCACTAACTGGAGCGGGGGGAGGCGGAGGCGTGCGTGGGTCAGATAGCTTGCCCCGCCTGATTATGCACAAAGGCTGAAGCCCTTGTCTCTTGCTTTCCCAGCGATGTGTCTGGGCGCGGAGGGAAGGCATTCAATGCTAATAAGAGCATCAGAAAATAGGCCACTTTTTTTTGGACACTAGGCCTAAATGCATAGTCTGTTCTGGGTGCAGCTTTGCACTGCTAATTGGATGTAGAGACAAAGACGTACCCGCAAGGAGCAGCTCTCATGGTTGCAGCAGGGCACACTCCTGGAGCAGCTGGGTGTTTGGGTGGGTCAGGCAGCCTGCACAAATACCACAAGCTGTGGTTTTGCCCATGCAGGTATTTGTGGGTGCTGGGCTGCCTGTGTGGGATGGGAAGGGAGAGTGGGAGCTGGCTAAGAGCCGGAGCCTGGGTGTGCAGACCTGGCCTTCTGTTCAGCTGGTCCAGCTGCATAAGCTAAAGCCTACTTCCCCCGGTGTCTGCAGCTTTCCAGTGAGGCTACGTTGCTGACTTAACTCAGTCTTGAATGTGGAAGACCAGGGCACTCTTTGTCTGATTCAGGATCCACTAAAACTGTTGCTGCAGCCCATAGGGTTGTGGGCACACACCAACCTTCATCCTACATCTGTGCAAGGACGGATGTTTTATGTGGGCACACATATGCTCCCCTGCCCTCAGACACCAAGAGCCTACAGCTGGAGTTTCTGAAAGTCTTTTCTCAGCACAAGAAAACCACGAATTCCCATACATCCTGCACTACACAAGTCCCTGAGCATTAGCACAGCTGGCACAGTGCTCAGCCACGTCTGCACATTCATGGCTTTGTATCTGATTTCGATACAGCAATGCCATCGCCCCTGCTGCTCACCTCGAAGGACTGAATGCATCGCAGTGCACACTTAGTTCCTCTAGTTTGCTCTATAAACGCACGACCCGCGGTGAGCAGGCATGTGTAATATATACATGTGTACACTTCTGCTAAGTGCTGCGGATGGATGTGCTGATCTGGTTGTTTTGTAGTCACTGGACTACATCTCCAGCAGTAGAAATAAACTTGTGCAGCAAAATGGGGTGGCCAGTTCATCCTCGGTTGGGATCTCGCCCGTAGCGTTAATCTATCATAGAGGCTGGTTTGTTTTTCTGGAAAGCGTAGGCATTTTGAGTGTGCAACCAAATTGGCATTTCATCTGGGTTTCTGCATGGTATAATTGTAATTTCCAGATGATAATTGTTATAAAATTATTAAATAATGTAGCCGTGGAAGGTTAGTTTAAGGTTGTGGTGCAATCTTTACTTGTTTGATGTGACAGTCAAACTGGAATCAGCGTGGTGACATCTCCCAGTGCACAAACTGGGTATGTAGCAGAGATGATCACAGGCATGGTTTCAGACAAACCAGCCAAATCTGAACACGTCCTCTTCTAAGAAAGGAGTTTAGGAGAAATAATTTTCGGCTTCCTGATCCACACACCCAGTCATTATCAGAGACATTATGATGGTCTCTCCCTGCTCGTGTTTTAGAAAAGCTCAAAGGCTGAATTGCAAGACAGTCGTTGCTAATTCAGAATAAGTGGGCGACACTGCAGCTGCTGTCTGTTTGCCCATCTCATATATGAACAGCAATCGATTTGGAGTTTTTCTCTAAATGTGATGCGATATTAAGTATGAGATCATTGCCAAATCTCTATGAGGAATTCAGCTTGGTTTCGCTAGGGGGCCAAGGCAGCTTTGTCCCTCTTTATGGGCGAAGCCTAGAGTTCCCTCCAGCCTGGAGAATTGTTTCCCCATGGATATCTTCCTCTGTATTTAGCTTCATAAACTAAAGCACCTTGTAGCAAACAAGAGAAATTAGTGCTCCAGTTCTAATTCCTGTACCACATGGATTTCCAATAAATACACACTAATATTCATCCTAGGCTTATTTTATGGCCTTCTTTTTGTTCTTTTCCATTTTGTTCTTTTCCATCGTTTCACCCTCATAATTATCTCTTTTCCAGAGGTATTGTCTGCCAGTATTTGAAGATGATTGCCTCTTTATTCTGCTATTGTATGGTTGTTTTGTATAACATATGGTTAGTTACTGGTAATCTTATTAATTGCTATCACAAACATCTAGTAGCATGGGTACAGCGTGTTTTACAGCTGCTTTATTTTAATTTGTAAATCAGCTCCTTCAGTCCCATTGTCACTGCTCTTTCCTGAAGTCTCTTCTAATCTGTTAATCTCATTCTGGGACCGAGGTGTGGGGAGAAGCCCTTTGCATGATCAAATTGACAGCAAGTCTGCTCCTTTGAGATGTGAGGAGGGAAAGCGCTGCGTAAGTGGCACATGCTGTTGGGAACATCAGAGGAGTAACTCCGCGAAGCAGCACTGCGCTTTGTGTTTATTCTCCCTCGGTGATGTCCGCATTAAAGCGCTTCGATTGCAAGTGATGACAAAGTTGTTCTCTGCTGCAAGCTGAGCCTGAAGGCAGGAGGCCAGTGTGTGATGGAAAGCTCTGAGCTTCTCAGAACGATACGTTGCCTTCGCTTCCTCACAGCACACAGTTTTGAGGAGGGAATTCTTTGGCTTGATGTTTAAGTATCAGAGACAGAGTCAGTGATGCTGGGAAGAATTCAGGTGTAGGAGGGAGGTAAATGGGCTTGGATGAATCAATAACAAAGTTAAATCTTTGATCAAAACATGAAGTGACAAGCCTGCCTCCTCCCTCCCTACCGCTGTCTGTGCCAGGCTTGGATGAAGCTTGGGGAACTGGGGAGTTAATAACAAACCTTTTTTCTGTATCAACTGACTTTGCATCTCTCACCATCTCAACATAAGGACATGTATCATGCCAGTCCCTAGGATGATGTAATATGACAGGTGAAGAGACAAAAGATGTCCAAACCTCATGTAAGAGCCCCTGTACAATTTATGTTTTTCTTTTCCAGTGTGTGTGGAGCGAGCTGTTCTGCACACAGGCATCCCAGCCGGAGAACAGCAGAGCTAGGCTTTGGCTGGGTCCCCTTTTCTTCCGTGCTTGCTGCCTGTTGGGGTGGAAAAAGGCTGGGCTGCCAAGATCTGAGTGTTGGTGCTTTCCTTCAGCCCGGTGGTTCTGTCTCAATCCCGGCCTTTCTTGCACAGCCTCTTCTGTGTGTCCTGCTGTTAGTGGCAGTCCAACGCTGCTTCCCTGCCCTCCTGCCAAGCCTGAATTTCCATAGCAGGACTTCTGGTGCTTCTGGTGCTGCCTCTTCCAGATGGAGCTGGAGATACCACCAATGTCTGCAAGGCCTGCAGGAGAAGGAGAACTCCTGGGGCTGGGCAGCCACTGGCCATGGTTCTTGGCACCATGAGAAAAGCAGTAATGTGCTTTAGAAGGAAATTGGGCCATCACCTCAGGCCCTTGGCTGGCTGGCTGCTTGCTGGCATGAGGTCACTCTTGAATTTTGGTTTTCCACATGGATTTCAAAGCTGCTATAATGCCCTAGCCTCAGAGTTTTGGCATTGTGCTATTAATGCCATGATTTTGCTTCATCAAGGTGGCAGAAAGTCGCTTGTGACATTGCAATGGAATGAAAACAGAAGAAAATGGGTGTAGTTTAGCCTGGTGTACCTCACTTTTGAAAGTAGGCTTTGATTCCTGCAAGGCACCGGTTCCAGTGGGAGCTTCCCTGGACTTAGATGCATCCCTGAGGCACAGCCTGATTACCTGAGGCACTGAAAATAGCAGCTCTTCACACAGATCTGGGCAAGGGACTTCCAGCTGTGGGAACACCTTGGTGTTTGTGGTCAAAAGCTGATGTCTGTTAGTGCCAGTGAAAACAGGCCTAGTTTGGATCCTAAATCTAACATTCTACTCTGCAGAAGTTTGAATCTAGCTTTATTTTTGGCCCCAGGAGACCTAACCTGCAGGATGCCTTTGAGCCCGCACTATAGCCCCAATGACTCCTTGCTGCAGGAGTACCCTGAGTGAAGAAGTTGTTTTCATGGTCCCGCTGGTAACTCGGTGCCCTGTTCTGCCACCACCATTACTCCTGTCTGGTGCAAGCCTGTACCAGGGGGTTTTGTTGGCTGAATGGAGGTGAGATAAGATACTCTGTCCCTGGCTGTGTCGGTGCACGAGAACACCCAGCTGTCAGTGGGTGTTCAGACAATAAATCACCTGCATTTACTCCCTGGATGAGTCTGTAAAGCTAGAAGTGCAAACAACAGTGATGGAGAGTCACCAACAAATGCGGACACAGTGGGAGCACTGTGCCAAAGTTTCTCCTTGAGTTGTAGTAATACCCAAGCCAACGTGTGGAAAGGTGCTAAGCTGGGAGGAGAATCTGTCAGAGCTGTGTTTGGCACAGCTGGTGTCCGATGCAGGGAATGTGCTCCAGTTTGGCTGTGCTGTTTCTCCAGAGTTTGACATGTTTGGTCTGAGTTTGCATCTGTGTTTGGAAAGCTCAGTAGAGGTTGCACTGGTGCAAAATGCAGGAAGCACTGCTTGCCAGCCTATGTTCTCAGGAACCTTTGAAATTAAAGCCAATGAACCAACATCATATGAAAAAGGATAATACTTAGGACTTTTAATCTTCATGGTGCGTCACAAATAACACCCAAATAAATCTCCCCATTTTGGTAGACTCCATGCTTGCCTCTGCTGTCAAATGGGTATTTTCCCTCTGCACATGCCTCGGTTTCCCTGTTTGCCTGCTGGGGGCAATAAGACACTGTCAGTTTCCTGGACAAGCTAGAAAAGTGGGCCCATGTGAACCTAATGAGGCCCGGCATGGCCAAGTGCAAGGTGCTGCTCCGGGGTCAGGGCAATCCCGAACATGGGTAGAGACTGGGTGAAGAACATGTTGAGAGCAGCCCTGTGGAGAGAGACTCGGGGGTTCTGGTGGATGAAAAACTTGACACGAGCCAGCAGTGCACACTTGCAGCCCAGAAGGCCAACTGCATCCTGGGCTGCATAAAAAGTGGCCAGCAGATCAAGCAAGGTGATTGAGGCACCCCGCACAACCCACTGAGCCATTGTCATGGCTCTGGTTGGTACTATGGACCCTCCACCATCCAAGTCACCAGAAGATTACACCTAATTTTATACTCCAGGCCAGTTTAGAGTTAGCTATCGAAGATCTGAGCAAGAACTTAGGAGAATACTGAAACACATTAGGCTCCTGCCTGGATAATGGATATATTTGCAGTCACTATGTACTAAAAAATGTGTCAGCTAGCTCTTGTTTGGTGGTAAGAAAGAATTTCCTGATAGTTAACTTGTTATATAGTTATTCTTTACTGGTGGTGAAAACTTTTTCTGAAGCATTGGGTACTTACAAACATGGAAGATGTGAGCAAGATGAACTAATGGACTCCTTAGATATGAAGATTCATGTGTTTATCTTTAAAGAAGAAGGTGCTGCCTATACAATGGACCTCTCCAACATAATATGTTGCTACGATTTTGGTCACTCTGTATGGTGCAGTCTTTGAAGCCTAAACTGTATTAAAGATGAGAATGCTGCTTTCTGGTCCATTTTATACCATTGTGTGCCTTCCCGAGCCAGGGTTGCAGCCTTGCAATGGTGTGAGTATATCAGGCCTTGCCTTGGGGCAGCGGGGTGGGTTATATAACCCTGAAAGTCTCCTTTCCAGACTGATCTTCCACGATTGCAATGCACGAGCACCTTGGAGGAATATCTGCCCTGCAGCTCCACTGCACTCTC
The DNA here is from genome assembly GCA_011075105.1 of Heteronetta atricapilla. Taxonomy (NCBI): domain Eukaryota; kingdom Metazoa; phylum Chordata; class Aves; order Anseriformes; family Anatidae; genus Heteronetta; species Heteronetta atricapilla. Next base: position 41,932,258 of record CM021735.1, read on the forward strand.
TCCACCAGCCCTTCCCTCAGTGCCTCCTCCCAGACGCCAATCCTTTACCCATTCTCTCCTCTCTTCTGCAGCTCTCTGCTTCTCCTTAAGCAGCTGCAACACCACTGCTGTGGGAATAACCTCGCAGGTTCCCCAGGAGGCAGCGTGGCCGTGTCCCCGGCCCCACAGCGGGACACCAGAAGGAAGATGCTCCAGAAGCAGCGTCAGCTTTTTTCTGCCACTGAGCTGTGCTGTGGCTCCCCTTCCCCAGATGCTGTTGGCAAGGCAGCAATTATGCTCTCTCATCGATCCCTCCTCTCCTGGAATCGCCCCGCGTGCACCGGCACGGTGTCACAATCAATAGCCTAGCCCTCGTGCAGAGACAGTGAGGGGGCCAAAGAGGCAATTTGCTCACTGGACAGGTTACGATGAAATAATATTGTGTCAGGAGGTGAAGCGGCAGAGCTCCTGGCACAAGATTTCCCTCTGTGACCACAGGGAAAGGCAGGGCTGGATGAGATTTAGAGTCAGGCTCGATAGCTGCTGCTTAAATCCTGTTGGTGATAAAGTGTAACTGAAATACTGTGAGGAAAAGATTGTTCAAGAAACAAAAAGTGATGTGGACCTTTAAACCCATCACTTAAAAAATGTTACGGCTCTGGAAGCAAAGGGGGAGAGAAAATGCCTTTGTTTTCTGACCTCTAGCCAATAGGCATTAGATGTGTACAGGGTTCATGGCAGGCAAAACTCACAGCTTCCAACAGCCACGCTGTCAATTAGTTTATTAGTAAACAGCCAATATTGCATTCAGACAAAGGAGGCACTTGCCTTGACAGTCACTGCTGTCATCCTGTGTTAGACGCATGTGGCAAAGCAGGTACCACTTTTAATCAAAGGTACCACTTTTAATCAAAGGTACCACTTAGATTTTCTGCCAATTTCTGACAGACAAGCCAAAGGGAGTTTTAAGACTTCTCTGAAATGCTTTATCTAGTTTTGAGTAGCCCCTTGACTTCGTATCCCAAATGAAATGAGTAAATAGCTTTATGCCTATTACTCTCATGCTTTGTACGTGATAGCCATCTCTCCCACGTAAAGTATATTTCAATCTTCAGCCTTGCTTAGTGTAAACAGAAAGGACACTGTACATACAGCTTAGCTCAAGGGCAGCGGTGCTCTCAGTACTTACTTGCACCCACTGCTCTCTTCCCAACACATTTGAAATACTTATTTGAAATACATTTACGTACAACTACTTAGAAACCTAATACTGATCTCTAATATGGAATCTGTGTTAATGTGTTTATATAGAATTAACACAGGTTCCTGTAAGTATAATAAAATCCCCAGTCAAAGGTGGTCTCAATGGAAGAGAAGACTTGGTGGTTAGACCAAAGAAACTGCTGAAGACTGTTGCTGCTCCCTGCTATGCCTTGCCTACACTTTGAGACTCAGGCATATCATTTAGACCCAATTTTTCAAAACTGTCCAGTTATTGGAAGTGCCTCACTAGTGGTAACCCAGGTGTAGATCACCTGCAGATCAACCTCTGAACAGCAGGATCTGTCAAGGCTCCACACATCTGCCCATCAGCTCCTGCGGTCAGGTATCTCACAGTTATAATGGAGGCCTTCTGCTTTCAGCACCTCTCAGTTCCCACCTCTGTGAAATGGAGGCAATGATGCAGGTGGGAAGCCTCTGATTCTGGCCTTGAGGCTGGAACAACCTGTTCACACTGCATGGCAGCGGGGAAACCTTGGGTGACTTGGTACTCTGAAGGAAACATGGACCTTAGGAGTCATCACAGGCTGTACATCACAGGAAAGCCTGGCCTCCCCTGACACTGCAGAGGGAGAGGGTGAAGTGTCAGCCGTCCTCTCTGCTCTGCACAGATCCCATCTCTGCCAGTCTGATGGTGCTTATTTGTTGCTACAGAGAGGAAAACCCAGATGTGTGCAAGCATGACATCTGCTCTGTGGGCTGCCTCCACTTGGCACTGATCACCGTGCAGCATGGCACTGCTTGTGGACCCAACGCAGCTTGTCCAGGCTTTGTGGCAATGCTGGCCACAGTGGGTCCCAGCACAACGAGGGACAGGGGAGCACGTGCTTCACACCAGTGGGCTCAGAGCTGCTGCATCCGAGCCTAAAGCAGAGCTTCCAGGTGGCCGAGTAGGGATGTGAACAGGGACCCTTGGCTATGCCTTATATATTACCTTCTTGTCCCTAAAGGTTAGGAGGTGTTGGGCAGAGCAGGCTGGCAGCTGACGGATGTCCAGCCTGAGAATTTGGATGAGGTCTCTCTCCTTCTGTGGGTTAGCTCCTGCCCCACAGAAGGATTTAATGCATTTAACAAGGCATTTGAAGATTTCTTGATTATTGTCCTTCACAGTGCAAATGGATCTCAATCAATCCCTAAATGCCAACACTTCTGGACTACTGGTTTAGCTCTAGATATGACAACAAAGTCATCCCCCCCTCCAAAACAGTATGGCTCTATTAAGCCATGGGACAGCCCTGCTATGGGGCAAGGGGCAAAAGGAGAGGGCTCCTGTGCAAGGTGGGAGAGCTCTGCCCCAGGCATGGGGCAGCAGCAGCCCTGGGATGCACAGGGCATCCTTGGGGAGCAGGTCTCCAACGAGTGAACTGAAGATCCCACGCCTGTTATCTGTATCTGTGTAGTGATGAGGGCTTTCCACTAGAGAGAGACATGAGTACACACAGAAAACCTGTTTGCTATTTGTATCACACAGTCCACCTGGCCAACATGGTGCAAAACGGAATGGCTGGAGCCAATCACACAATGAGCTTTTTCCACTCAAAAATCTTTATTTATCTTTTCTGACTGAAACTTGTCTTCAAGGTTTTTGGGTTTTGACAAAGAAAATCCTAATTTTTCTTCATTCTTGCTTTATTTTTTTAATCGTTTTTTAGTTCTTTCATTAGAGGCCAAAATATTTTCAAATACTGGACATTCTTAAATAAAAATCAAGAAACTTGTCAAGAATATTTTATCAGAAATATATTTGCAGAGATTTTTTTTCAGGTGATTGCTGTTCATCTGACAGGGAAACTGATATTACCCAGCCAGAACTGGCAATGCTCATGGACCTTTTTGTTTCTGTAGACAAAAACACAATTCAGTGACCTCTGAAATATGAACTTCTGTGGGAGGACCATAGCAACTATTGAACAGAAAAAGAGCATCTTTATGGACTGGAAGTAAATAATAATTTCTTAGATGAAAATCCAAGGGAAATAGGAATATAACTAAGGACAGTGGTGTTAATAATACTGTATTTATGTCATGCCTTAATCCTTGCAGGCTGCCATGGCCTTTGCTTTGCACACGGGAGGGAGCTGATCCTCTTGGCTGCTTCTTACCAGAGACCTGGTGCAGCCAGCAGAACCAAACCTTCACAGCAGCGTGCTGGAACAGTGCCCATTTGGAGGTAAGAGCACTGTTGAGTGAGACGCCTTTAGCACAAGATACATACATAGGGTAGGCTTTCCTTTGGGGTCATTACAGCTGTCTGTGTGGAGGGTGTGTAGCACCTAACACTGCTTTGCCAGGGATTTCTGGTGAGTATGTAACGCAGGGTGACAGGGCTGTGAGTCACACAATTTGTTCTATTTTGGGTCCTGTTTTGAATGCTTTCCCGTGTGGTATATGGGTGGTTGAAGGAAACACACACATGCAAACTCCACATACTGCAAATAGAAAGTCTGCATTTAAAGGCCTCCTATTGCTTACTCACAGACCCTGCCAAGCTTCAATCTGCTTGTCTTAGTAAACACACCCTCCTGTGGTGTTGCTCACCAGGAACAGATGGTCCCTTGGGGGACAGATGGCCTGGAGCTGGGAATTTCCAGGGGCTTTTGATGGGAGATGGGATCCCATCCTTTACCTCACAGGCCCATTCTAAATGGGAGCATTCTCCTTTGTTACTTTTCTAATCCCATGAAAAAATCCCTTTTCATTGCCATCAGGTGTAGGCAGGTAGGTCCTCATCCTAACCGATGCTGAAGCAGTGGGTTCTGACATAAAGGCAGTGTCTTTCCTTCTGTGGGACATAGGAGAAACCAGAGGAATGAACAGAGAAATTTGTAAAAACACAAAGATTTGAAGACCATGACATAGGGGCATTTTTCTGTGGTACCTCCAAAATGGCTTCTTGCCCCCCAAAATGCTTCCTGCACTACCCAGGGTAAGACCACAGCAGATCTCCATCATGACTGGAGGCAGGAGTGTAAATCTATGACTAAGAGTTTGTTGTGAGTTCATGTGGATCTGAAAGACTCTCTTTAAAAAAAAAAAAAAAAAAAAAGCTCTTAAGTTACATTCCCAACTTTGCTCCATCTTATCATTTTGGGGGAACGGAGATGCAGGACTGAACTGATCTCATCAGCAGCCATTCCTGGAAATGAATCCCTTTCTCTGAGATTGTTTCCTGGATACTTTCAGTAGAAAGTCTGATATCTCACAGAGACGTCTTCTCCTTTTCTGTTTATCTGCACTGGAACTATTAGCATCACAGTAGCTGCTGGATTCAAAAAAGCAGAGGTAGCAAGCCTGGTTGTATCCTGCCCAGTGCACCCCCCTCTCCTGCACCATAGTTTCCTACAGCCTTTTTTCAAGGCTTATGGAGTAGACCCAACAAGGTTGTTAAGCTCCCAGTTCCTATTTGTTCTTAATTTTCCTGTTGAAAGCTAGTCCTAAAGGTCTCAGAAACAGTAATCCTTTGTTATACCAAGTTTTTGTTTGCTCCAGCTTGAAGCACAGCTTTCCCATGGGGAGATAATACTACACGTAAGGGGCTCACAGTGGAGAGGTAATATAGTTGGGAATTTTTACCTCTCAGTCATATTTTATTGTAGATCACTTTCTCCCTTTGTAATCCCCCTTCGGGCCTCGTAATAAACCTCTCTCTCCACTTGTTTATGGACTCTCATTCTGTTTCAAAAATCTGGTAAATGCAGAAGCATTTAGACAGAAAATGTAGACTAAAAGCTGCTCTAAACCAATGTTTCTTCCTTTTTCTTTGTAAGCCCAGTGCACATTAAATGAAACTTATATGCTTCTTGAAGCTGCCTGTGTTATTATTGGAACTGATGCACATTCACTCCAACCAATCTATTTTTATTTGAACCACTTACGCTGCATGAAACCAAGCAAAATAACTACAGTCAATATAGATATATTTGTTTTTATTTAAACTCCTAAGTGTGCTAAAAGCAATAAATGCTTTCCCCCCTGAAAACCAATATATACGTATAATAGATGGAAAATGTATATATCGGTCAAAACAGGAGTGACCAGTGGCCCACAGGGCTGCTCCTAAAATCCATCCTGCACCACCATTACAGGTGGCTGCAGGGGATGTGGGCGGCAGGAGCCGTGTGCCTGCTTGCGTCTGACCTCTGTGGTCACAGCCAATCATGGCCAGTTCCAGCCAGTTTAGGCCAGTTCCAGTCAGTCAGGACCAGCTCCACCCAGTCAAGGCCAGTTCCAGTCAGTCACAGCCAGTTGGTTCCAGTCAGCCAAATCTGATTGCAGCCAATCAAGGCCAGTTCCAGCCAATCAAGGCCAATTCCAGCCAGTCATGGCCGGTTCCAGCCAGTCAGGGCCGGTTCCAGCCAGTCAGGGCCGGTTCTGGCCAGCTCTGCATGGCCCAGCATGGGACAGAGCGAGCCCTTGGGAACATGTGGGGCTTCTAAACCAGGCAGGATAGGTTATGGCTCCTCAGCGAAAGTGTATTTAAGACAGTAGACAAAAAGTTAAGGGAACAATGATGCCAGAGCAGGGAGAGGAGGCAGAAGAAAAGCCCAAACCTGCTCTGGTGCCACAGGAAGAAGAGAGCAGCTGTGGGGGCAGCAGCCTGAGCGAGGCCGGGAGGTACGACTCTGAGGGGTCGGGGGGAGGAATGGAGTGTGAGGTGTGGGAAGGGGATCAGAGAATAGAAAGGGGGAGCAGAGGTTTGGCCAGGCAAAAACTGTTTCACCTACACATTTGTTTGTTTCTTTCAATACCATAATCAGTAATTAGAACATTGTTAACTGCCAGTAAGTTAAGTTGATTGCACATCCCCCCAGATCAGTAAACTGGTCTCGCTAATAACACAACTATGCCTCTATCAGTGTTATAAATTAACTACTCTGGGGATGGGCTTTCACCCTGAGACACTGGAAGCAGGCCTCACGCAGGAAACAGTCATCCTTCTTCTGCTCTGATGGGATCTGCTCTTTTGCTTTTGTTTCTCAGGCAGCTTGTCAGTTTTCATCATGAAGATGTTAATATGTAGAAGGAAAGCTTCAGGAGTGATCAAAATGGCTGATCAAGGTTGGAAGAGCAGCTCAAGGTAAAACCCAAAGGGGTCTGTATCTGTCCTAGTTGCTTTTGAAATGCAAGGTCACTTCTTCTAGCCTGACCACACACACCACCAATTAATACTTGCACAAAGTACAATAAACTGCTTCTGCTTTTGTATCATTTATTCACAAACATATAGTATGTCAAAGGTAAGAAATGCTATCATCTGATATCACAGCCATATATGTGCGTTCTGCAGCTCCTACTAGAGTTCACAGACCAACACCTATGTCTCCTTATACTTACCTATCTTTACTGGTAGAGTAGTCCCCCCCCCTCTTGTAACAGCTTTGTTATGCCTACTCTTCCACAAAGAGGATTCAAACCCTCTAGTTTGGTTATCCTGTTCCTATGCCCCTAGGCAGCATCAGTGCTCATTACCAGGCTCTCATTAAACACACTGAGTTGTGAATGGCATGTTTCCAACTGTGGCCTTTGTTAGGCTATTAAATCGTTGTAGAAAGAAAGCTTTTGGGGCATTTCAGTTGGCCAACAGCTGCAGTATGTCTATATCCTGAATGCCACATGTTGTTCATTTGTTAATGTGACTTCTGTATTACCTGGAACTGCTTTCCTTATGTCCAGTGGCCTAGTCCAGGCAGGTGTGTACAGACAGTTCACGCTAGTTGGTCATGGCATCAGGTGATGCACCAATAATTTTCATTCAATGAAGTTTCTAGCTCTTTAGCATGTACCAATCTTTCAGAGACAGATGTGCATATTCAGCTACTGAATGAAAAAGCAAGTTCAGTGTTGCTGAGTGAACCTGCAGATAGCATTTATGAGCTATATTACTGTAAGCACTAAATTTACATTTTGACTGATTCACGTGTGCTTTAGAAAGCAGTATGCAGTGGACTATCGCTCCTTGCAGTTTGGGTTCCTGGAGTGGGTGGCTTGTGCCACATTCTGGCTTACAGAAAGTTCCTTGTTAGCTTTAAAAAGTGAAAGACACTCATATGCGTGCTAGATCGGTTAGTGCATAATTAGTGTTCAGCAGTAATCAAAGACCTAGAGAGCATCAACAGTAATGTAGCTTTGGTTTGGATGAAGTCTTTTGTTTAGAAAGTAGATTAGTTTGGAGAGCAGTGCCTATGCCAGCCTTGTACTTCATCATTGACCCTTTGTGTAGCTGTTAAGCAGTATGAGTACAAGTATACCTCCTTGTGGTGAGCTGTTTTGTCATCTGCCTTTAACCATCCCCTTTTGTTTAGTTTGAGGCAAAATTGTTTTCTACTGGGGCTGATATTATCACATGTGGGCACTTGGAGTGTGGAATTTGCCACCAGCAGAGGTAGGCATCTGGGTATCTGACTTGACCATCACGGTGCTGAGCAATCCAGAGACACTGTTCTCTTCCCATTCACTGGAAAGCCTAATTTCTGGTCTGTTACCCACCTTAGTATAAAGTGAAACTTTATGTCTAACCTAGTGGCTCTGATGAGGGTTTACATCCTTACCTGGTCTCCACAAGAACTATGGGCAGCATGTGCCAAGGTAAGCTCAGCTGTTCTCGTGAACTCCATCAGAATGAACGGCTGGTTCAGGAATCAGCTGATGTACTGATGTCTTGTCCTGCTTCCAGTGTGCCACAGCCCTCACAAACCCTAGTGCACTGTGGTAATCTCCTTGTCCATATCAGAAAAGTTCAAGGGCTGAATGGACCTTGCTGCTCATTTTGGAGAGGGATTCCCTGGCCATGAAAGAAATTAGATGATCTCTCCCATACTGCTCCTAGTCTGTAGAGGTTTTCAGTAGCAGAGGTGAGCACACCGCCCAGCTTTGGTCCTGGAATCGAAACGCCTCTCATGCCTCTGCTGTTTGATACCAGTGTGGGAGTCTGTAAGGGCAATTCTCTGATGTCTAGGGTGTAGGGCACAGAGCCACCAAAAGCAGTGACTGTCTATGCTGCTTGGTCTGGGGCAGTCCGGTAGCAGAGCACCGCAGGCTGGCTCAGAAGCCCTCCCAGCCAGCTGAACATACAGACCTGTGCTCAGCACCAGCATGGACACAGAGTTCTCTGGCTGTGTGCATTGTGGTAATGGCACACCTTAGTCTCTCTCTGCCTCAGATGTCTCAGCTTTACAATGAATTAAATACTGAAATAAGTGGTATAAGATGGATGGACAATATGGCAATAACAGCAACCTCCAGGGGATGTTTGGAGGCTAAATTCATGTCTGGAAAATGTGCTATAAGGACCTAAAGATGGAAGAGCATTATTGCTATTATTGATATTGCAATAACGTCTTTGAGGCCTCATTCTGGGACCTGACTGCCACTGTGCTAAGCTCTCTGTATACCCATAAGAGAAAGATAGTCCTTGCCCGGAACACCTTTCAAAAGAACAAAATGACAATTTCTGTAGCATGTGGCGATTAACCAGAAAATGGGAGAGAGGACAAAGTAAAAGTGAGAAATCTGGCATAATAATCTGTAGTCGTGACACACCCACTCCTTTGCCATTGCCATGTGTTAAAATCCTGCAGTGGTTCATCATATTACCAAGTAATTAGCTCCCTCTTATAGACCAGATATTCTTCCTCCCTTCTGCCTCTCTTGGAAGGAAGAAGCTATACCCAGCATGCTACTGCACCAGTGCTGAACCCCAGAAAGACTGGGAGGAACTCAGACTGTTAGTGTTGGTACACAGAGCTGATTGATCCAGGAACATCTCTTCAGGCATGCTCCAGACCCCAGTACCTGCCAGTTAATCCATTTAGCAGTGTGTTGCCATGTTTGCTGAGGTATTCAAAGGGGCTTTATGAAAAAGAGGAGTTCTCCGTAATGAATGGAAACAAACAAGATAAAAAGGTAGAGGTAAGCAAAGAGACAGGATTCCAATCCTAACCTCCATTTAAACTGAGTGGCTGTCAATACTAATAACATAAAGGCAGCAGTGAAGTGTGGCTGACATACGGCAGATAGAGAATACTCAGAGACATCTGAAAATCCCATCAGAAACTGCAATGGCAAACGTAATCAGTGCATCTGGAATTGTCTAATTCATTTGTTTTATATTTTCTTTAGAAGCTGGCAGGAATCCTCTGCACATAGCTTGTACAGACTCAAGTGTGTCCTTTTACAGTCCTCTTACCTCTTCTGGGTGCTCTGTAAAAGCAGGTGGGGGGTGATGCTAATGTGAGGTGTTCCTGCCCACAGGATTGTTGGGTGTTGCTGCTGTGTGACACGCATCCTCAGTGAGCCCAGGGGTCAGCAGCGACTGAAATGGCAGACCCAGCATGTCAGTCCTGTATGCTACAAGAATTCGACTTCAGTCTGACTAAACGCGATGTGATGCAGGTCAGGAGGGAGGTGTTGTCGGAGCGGTGTGGAGGCCAGTGGCTGGGGTAGCTGGCAGTGCTGTCGGCTGGGACAGCTGAGGTGTGTTGGGAGGCACAAGAGAGGTGTGTGAGGCTGTTAGTCTGCTGAGGGTAGCTGAAGTGACAGGGGGTTAGCTATGCCTTTATAGGACTGTACCCAAATATTGGTACAGCATAGTAAGGAACAGAAAACCGGTGGGCGAGGGGGCAGGTCTGAGAAGTCAGAGGTTACAAAGGAAATGCAGGAGCCCAAACTGCAGCTCAATATATCCTCAAGTGCACATTTAGCAGGCAGTGGTTGATAACAACATGGGGATTTGGGGGCTTCACAGTAAATATTCAAAGCCATTTGCACAGTAGATTAGTGCACGACCCAGGAAATCAATAGGCAAAAAGTGCATTTTTTGCTGAAGCTTGCAAACAGGTACAACATCACGGTAAATGGATGCAGAATGAGTAGTGACCACCTGTGGCTGATGCTGAAAACCGATTCTGTTTCACAGAAGAGATGCAATTTGAGCTATGCTGATGTGTCTGTATAAATACATCCAGTGGAGTTGCAGGAGAGCTACGGTGTGTTCAGCTACATTTTCTGACATAGCTTTGGCAATGGAGGGAGAGCTTCCACTGGAATATTTGGCAGAATTTGAAGTAGTAGTGGTTGGACTACCTGGTGAGCTCAGGGTGGAGGGCAGGCTGCTTCCAAAGTCAGACAGGGTGCTGGCCTCACACGGAGGAGCAAAAAATCAGCTGTAAGGAAACATAATTTGATTTAATGAGCTCATCCACAGAACTACAGGGCCAATATGACTGCTAAAATACAAACACTACAGGGAAATCCATTGCCAGTGACTAAACTAAAAGCTGAGCTGGGAGCATATCATAGACCCCTCTGTAACAGAGCAGTGGTTCCTGGCCACCACGCCGTGAGCACAGCACAGAGCACTCAAGTGAGTGGACATTGCTAATCCAGAAACTCCTGACTCATTCTGGAGAATGTATACTGCTTCCAGTCACGTCTACCAGCTGAGTGCCACCATTGGCACCACTGTTGTCACCTCCAGAGCAGGCGAGGAAAAGAGGAGGCCAGTCTGCAACACCAGGCCAGGTAGAGAAGCAGCGTAGATGGGTGGCACAGGCTGCAGGTGAACAGAGAAGACAGCTGTGACAAGAGCTGAAATAGGATAAAAGGGCTGAGAAGGTCAGCCAAACAGATGCAGAGCATTGCTTCATTTCTCAAATACAGCTCAGCTGCAGAAAGGTTGTTCTTGAGTAAATAGAGGCTGCTGCTGTAGCCTGGATTCACAAGCAAGGAGGATTGATGAACAAGAATAGATTTGCTATAAAGTAGTTTGGGTGAAGCTGAAGAGCCCTGGATGAACAAGGCTGGAAAGAAAGAGACTAGAATAAGGCAGAGGAAAGGCAAGGGTTTGCTGGCAAGGAAGCACAGGCTAGCTTTCCAGGTAACTTCTAAGTGTGGTGATCCATTGCCACACTGGTATTGCAAGATCAAGAGAGCTGCTGATTTTGCTTCCCTGGGGAAAGGGCAAAGCTGGAATAACTCAGCGGCCCTGTGCTGGTGCATTTGTTTTCATTTCAAACAATAATGATATGTCCTTCCTCTTACTGCCTTCTTTTCTCTAATGTTTTGAGTTAGTGTTTCTGTTATAACTAGGTCAGGGAACCTAAGTAGGTCACGGTTACTCTCTAAACGCGGCAAATCTTGAAGCAAAGCTGGTGAGGAAGACCTGACGCTGTGTAAACAAAAAGCAGGAAAACTGGGCTTAGTGGGAGGGATGATCCCAGGGTGAAGCAGGGAGGGCCTGAGGATGCCCACAGGATGCAGGCAGGGATGGGGGCTGAGGGAGTGAGAGGGTTGGGGAATGGGCTGGAGCTGAGGGGAGGAGGAGGGCGGAGAAAGGGATCACAGCTGTGGGCATGAGGAAAGCAGGGAAGGGTGTTAGGGCTAAAGACTTACAAGGAGGGTGGTCAAGGCAGAGGATGGGAGAGCAGAGATGTGTAGGTAGGAGCAGCTGGGAATGGGGTGGTGTGGAGGAAAAAGGTGGGGAATAAGACTGAGATGGTGAAGTGCCTCTGAGAGAGTGTGGCCTGAAAGAGAGGGATGGAGGAAGGGAGTGTACAGGGATGGGAAGCAAGACTAAGCTGAGAGAGCAGGGACCAAATTTAATGAGAAGGTGAAAAATGGGAGACCACGAGGTGAGGGAGAGGTGGAATTCATGTAGTGGGAAGCTGCTGATTCCAGCAAGGCTATGGTGAAAGCCTTGTTGTGTGCCTTTCCACTCTCCCTGGGAAAGGAGGCATGTTGAAGGCAAAAATCACAAAAGGAAAAGGTGTCGTAAGTCTGCCCCTGCTTGATATTTTTGTTTGGGACTTGTTCACTTTGGTGTTCAAGTTCTGACTTCTATCCAAAGTTTGCTATTTGTCTGCTGGGGGCATGAAAGTATCTTTTCCCTCAAAACTGAAGAATAATAACACTGCAGCAATAAGAAGAGCTATTAACGCTAAAGAAGAAACCCTCAGGATTTAAAAATGTATCACTTTTCATGTGCCTGATTTTGGGCCTCTGTCATGCAGTGTCTTGCACATTTGGGGTTGGCAGGTTGAAAACAATGCATGCTCCCTATGCTGCCCTGCAGGACACCTCAAGCTAATGTGCCGTGGAAATGAGGAGACTTGGTTCCCCCATCTGCACCATCTCACTCTGGTATCAAAGCGCAAATGTGGCATGGGTGCAAAATCATTGCATGCTGAACGTACTGCGTGGGGTGTTCTGGGTGTGTTCCACGTGCTGGGAAATGCTTCTTTCTGGACCCGGCAGCACGCTGCATTTTGTTGTATTTGGTAGTCTCTTGGGCAGCATACGCCTGCGCTCAGCCTGGCTCCCCCAGCTCCTCTCTCAGTAACGTTTGTGCTGTCCCGTTATGGTAAGCGTACAGTTGCTCAGAGGAGACTTAGGGTAGCAGCCTGCAGGGAGGGGTGTCTGGCTTTACTGCTATTGTCTGTCGCTGCTGTAAGGTCCTCTGGGGTAGTGTCTGCAGTGGGACAGCCCGAGCGGTCATTTATGGCTTGAGCACAGAGAGCTGCTGCACCTGAGCCCTTATCCTACAGCCCTGACAGCTGTGCGTCCCCTAGCAATACTGAGAGAAAATTTTAATTTTCTTCTGTGGGGAGTATTAGTCCTGACTTTGCTGATCAACTCATAGCCGCTTCATAGCTGCTTTAGCCTTTTCTGTTTGTTTTGCATAGCTGTTACATGCAGTTCAGAAGAATTTTACCTCTTAAGGCTAGGAGTGGTGGATTTGGAGAGGGAAGAAGGACAAAAAGGAAATACTTGTTGAGGAGGGTGTCTGTTCATTAACGATACCGACCTGGTAAGCCTTTCTTTCCCTTCTGATTAGTAGAGATGTTGCTGTGAAGGGGATATGCAGCTTTGATTCTAGCAGCAAAATCCACTGCTCACCTCTGGGCCATTGGCAGTTCTTGTCAGTGAGATCTATGAAGTTACCTTTGTATGGACACTGGAAACAGATGCAATCAGTTGGAGTCAGTATGTGGATAGTTACACAGAACTGGTGGGGCACAATGCTGTAATCTAACAAAGAATCCATGCACGTCTAGTCTGACGTTATCCCATGCACCAGTATATGCATCTTCCAAGAACAGGGGAAGAAGAGCTTTAAAATTATTTACTTTTTAAAGTGGAATCTGTGTGAATTCAGGAGCAAGGTGGGGCATGTACTTTTCACTGGAGTACAACAGTTTTGCCTGCAATATTCAGATGAATAGAGAACAAAGTCAGGCTCTTATTACAGAACAGTGCAGATGTCTTGGATGGAGATGGTCTTCGGGACATTATTAAGCATTTAGGACAATTCTAGCTTGACTGTATTTCCAAAAATATAATTTGAAGACATACTCTGATGACCAGGTTAAGAGCATTAGGTGAGAGTTTTAAAAATGCAAAACAAAATGTTTTTCCCCTCTTACTTTGGAGCAGTAAGTTCAAGGGGGAGAATGTTCCTCAATAATTTTATACACCAGGAAAATGGAACTAATTGTTTAAATACCTTTTGGGGTATTCTTCTAGCCATTTGACCTTTTTCTTCATACCAGATATTTCTACTGAACATGAATGTTTACATTCATTTATTTTTTTTTTTTAAAAAAAAAAGGCAAAATAATTTTTGGTTGGTGGTGGAGTCTATCTGGAGTAAATATATTGTGCTTAGAGATTTTTCCAAATACTTCATCTGAAATGCCATGAAATTGTGTAGACAGTGAGATGTTGAAGTGAAGCTGGGAATTAATGCCCCATCTTTGTAGTTCTTTTCAATGCAAATTTTGTGAAGTTGGTAAAAACTTCAAGAACTGTGATGACAGCATTTGATTTATTATTACCCCTACTATTATTATTATTGTCAGTGTTAAGCTTTGCCTGTCGGCTTCTTCTGTGCACACGTTTAGAACAAGGGCCACTCTGGGACTTCACAGCCGAGTTCAGACAGCAGCAGAGTGGTGTAGTTACATGCATTAGACATGAGGAAGATTCACCACTGCGATGAGGCAGACGCCTGGGATTTGTGATGGGCAGGACCAGTGAAATCTTTCAGGGTACTGATACCTGTCAAACAGGACCAACAGTTGGTGAAGTACAGAATAGTGCTGTGCTTTCTGGGTGGAGATCTGTAGCAGTTGTCAGAGTTGGTCTTGTTTCTCTTTCTTTCCTCTGAGTTTTGGTCTCCTCGCTCCCATTCATATTGTTTGTTCCAAAATCAAACACAGAGTTCAGACCCAGCTGGGCTGAGTCTCCACCTGGATGAATCTGTTCCTTCTTCTCCCAGCTCCCCACCATTTCCTTTACCTGCTTATCTTGGTGCTTTCACAGCCTCCCACCCAATCCCACCTCGACAGGAGCTCAGCATGCACTACTGCCTGGACATCTTACTGACAGCCTGTTGCTTCCCACAGGAGGCTTTATGGGTTACAGTGCCCCCTACATTTCCCCTCCAGTTCTGGAGAGAGAGCGGCAACGTGTTCTGTGTCACGCCTGTCTTCAGGGAGAGTCAAAGGAGAAGGACTCAAAGAACTACAGCAAGTCACCCTCCCCTAGATCCCTGTGATGGTGATGGAGCAGCTAATCCTGCAAACTATTTCCAAGCTTACAAACCACAAGAAAATGATCAGGAGTAGTTGGCTGGTTTGGTAGATAAAGAGAAAGCAGTGGGCACTGTCTGCCTGGACAGCAGCAGGGATTTTGGCACTGTCTCCCATCTGACCCTCAGAGCCACTGATGAAGCATGGGCTGCATGAGCAGGCAGGGAGGTGGGCTGAAAACTGGCTGACCAGCTGGGCTCAGAGTGGGTGATCAGTGGCACAAAGACTAGTTGAAAGCCAGTAACTAGCAGTGTGTGCTGGGGTCAGCACGGGGTCTAGTCCTGTTTAACATATTATTTAATTTAAAGCTGGATGGTGGAGCAGAATTTACGCTTCAGCAAGTTTGCAGGTGATATAAAACTGGGAGGAGTGGCTGACGTGGCAGAGGGTCGTGTTGCCCCCCAGTGGGACCTCAACAGGCTGGAGAAAGGGGCTGACAGGAGCCTCATGAAGCTCAGAAAGAGGAGGGGCAAAGTCCTGCCCCTGCGGAGGAACCACCCCAGGCACCAGTATGTGCTGGGGGCTGAATGGCTGGAAGAAGGACCTGAGGTCCCAGTGGACACCAAACTGAACATGAGCCCACAGTGTGCCTTTTCCACAAAGAAGGCTAATGGTATCCTGGGCTGCAGTAGGAGGAGTGTTGCCAGCTGACTGAGGGTGGTGATCCTTCTTCCCCTCTACTCAGCACTGGTGAGGCCACACCTGGAGTACTGCATCCATTTCTGGACTCCCAAATACAAGGAAGACATGGAGCTACTGAGGAGAGTCCAGCAAAGGTCCATGAAAATGACTAAGGGACTGAAACACCTCTCCTGTGAGGAAAGGATGAGAAGTCTGGGACTGTTGTAGTCTGGAGAAGGCTTGGGGTGATCTAGTCAATGTGCATAAATACATGAAGGGAGGATGCAGAGTGTCCGGAGCCAGGCTCTTTGCAGTTGTGTCCAGTGACAGGACAAGAGCCAATCGGCATGAAGTGAAAGGTAAGAGGTGCTGTGTGCACGTGCAGAAACACTGTTTTACTGTGTGGGTGACAGAGCACTGACACGGGTTGTCCAGAGAAGTTGAGGAGTCTCCCTTCTTGGAGACATTCAAAATCTGTCTGGACATAGTTGCCTGCTCTAGGTGGCCCTGCTTGAGCAGGTAAGTTGAGCAAGATGACCTCTAGAGGTCCCTTCCAGCCTCAGCTATTCTGTGATTCTCTGGAAAAAGGCACACTGAGCCAGGGCAGGTGAGGCAGTGCCACTGAGGTATCATCAGCTCATATGATGGTTTCCTTTTGAAAGGCTTAGGGTAGAAAGTTTTTTAGGATGAGAGGTGAAGAAAACATGTTACACTCAAGGAAGGGGATAAATGTGATCATGTGGAGCAGCAGGAAGCCTCTGCGAAGGAAGGAGAAGGAAGGTTAAATGAGGGTGCTTAGCAGGAGTTTATATAGAGAGCAAGAAGAAAGGAAGGTGCAGGTATGTAATTATTAAACTGCAACCCTGACAATACGTAGCACTACTAGAATTTTATACCTACTAATATGCCTTATGTTAAGTTGTAAGGACAATTCTATGGTTGCAATTTGTTACTTCTTAGCATTAGACGCTGTGTTGATGTCAGGTCTTCTCCTGGACTAGTACTATGCACAATAGGAGAAGCCTACACAAATCTTTGTCTTACACGAGATATTGAAAAGGCAATTTGTAATTCTGCAGGTAGATTCTGTGTTGCTTTCCTGTTTCCTTGATTTCTACCTGATTCTTTGAAATTCATCCAATTCTTCCTACAGATAAACTGAACACAAGAAGTTCAGTTCCCTTAACATACATTCCTGCAGAGTGCCTTATAATACGCTCAGAGTTTGATCTCCACTATGCCAGCAAGGCAGTAAGATTTTGTGTTCCAGGCCTTGACCTGCAGCTCTGGAGATCTGCATTTAATTTTCAGCTCTGCCACTTACTTCCCAAGTGACCTTGTGCAAGTCATTTATTCTCTCAGCATTTAATTATCACCCTTTTGCAGATGAGAAGTTGACACTTCTCTGCCTTCCAGAGAGTAATGTGAGGATAAATTTATCAACCTTCATGTTCTGCTGTGAACAATGGGAGTTCGCTGAAGCAAAGCAAAGTCCAGCAGGGGAGATGAGACAACAGAGGGAAACAAAGCAAGGATGAAGCCCTTTTTAGCTAGTTAGAGATCTATCCTCTATGAAGAGCGTATGATGTCTTGCAGGATTTTACATCAATCCCGAGTGTACGATGCCGTGACTGTAACATCCGATCCTTCCATAGAATGTGGTGACAAAACTGGAGGTGGGGATCACGAGATTACTTGTGCTCTTCCAGTAAGTAGTCATCAGATGGCTCATTCGCTTATGTCATGTCTCTATGTAGCCTGAGCCTTTTCATTTCTGTACCTAGTCTGAGTCAAGCATGGAAAATGGTCATTTACTGAAATTGTGTTGTGAATAGGAGAAAAGGGTGCAAAGCAGTGACATGCTGTCTTGGAGGGAGGATGCTCCATGTCAGTATGTCAGTCTGTGTTGTCACTGTACTTCATTGCCCTAGGGCAGCTGAGCATTTGCACTGTCACTGCCGAAGGACTTGAGCTGTGTGGGACACCTCCCGCATTTCCTGAGGAGTTAGCTTTCATTCATATGGGTGACAGTGGTGGGTCTGGAACACATGAACAAGCACCTTGACCTGGGGGTAGAAATATTAGCAAGTAGCTGCAATTTAGAGAAGCAGGACTCGCTGCTGAGGTGTTGGAGTCAGCTGCTTATGCATCTGCTGGACCGCTGCGTTCAGTCACTAGCAGTATCCATCTTTCAGTCACTAAGTGCACAGCACGGACACTTAACAGCTCAGGTAGTGCTTCCCTTGAACGGCTTCCAAGATCCACAGAGGACTAGCTACCCTTTCTTCCTTCATATCTATTCCTTCAAGTAAGAGATATAAGTATGTTAATGGCAAAGCTTTTGCTTTTCTTGTGTTCAGAAGGGTGGATTTCAAGTACCTTTTTCATCTTGCTCCTTTACAAGCAGATGAGCAACCTTCTATCTAGCCAGTGCGTGAGATCAAGTTTGAAGAAATTTGGGATGCCAGGTTGCATATGACAGCTTGCTTCTTTTTAGGTAAGGATGAGGGCAATTGCTTGCCCTCAGTATGGCAAGATGAAGTTAGATCAGGGCTGTCTGATGGTCATTTTGTTGCCCACAGCTTTTATTAAAGCTAAATGGGCCTACAGGTTTTCAGCTTGTTGGAATGGCACATTACTGACTGTGTGGATGGAAAACATTTATAAAGAAGCAGACTGCATTATTTTAATTATTTTTCAAGTAGTGAAAAGCTACCTTTCCTACTGTTGCTTAGTATTAGATTAAAAAATAAAATCCTTGGTAATTGATTCAACTTCAGAATGATGTTCTCCTGCCTTTTGGCTTCCAGGAAATGTGGGTAGTCTGTCTGGACATGTGCATTCTTAGATCTTTTGGAAGCCTTCTGACTGTGTGAGCCTCAGGGTTTTATAAGGTAGCAGGGTCCAGGATGTAGAAAGTGAAGTAAAAAAAGCAATAGAGATACTGGGGCCTGGATGTTTGAGTATTTAAGTGACTAACTGTAATCTGTGTCAGTTTCAATTAGGTACCTGTATATTCTGAAAACTTGGGATCTGCTTTGGAGAAGCAAGTTTGTTTTTTATTATTCTTATTTTTTCTGTCCCAATGACATTTTAAAATCTCAGGGATTAAGGACTATTCTTGTGTCCCTGACCTGACCAGGCCCTGATCACCAATTGCCTTCCTGGTATTTCTAATACTGGGGATGCATTCCAAGAAAATCCAGCAGCCTGTGAGAAGTAGATGCTGTCTTTACTTCATCGTCATTCTGGCTTCTCTGGAGTAATCCTGGAGGGGTATAAAACATGTTTCCTGTTAGGAGAAAACATGCTGTAAAGAAAGAAGCCTAAGTAAATATACAATAAAGAGATGAATAAAAGTGTCTGAGAGACAAAATTCATGGCTCTGTTAGTATCACAAGGAGATTTTGTTTGGGGTTTCTATAGGCCGTTTCTGCAGTTCAGGGAATGATTGTGGTGCTAAACTTTACCTTTAAACCCCATGCCGAAAACAAACAGCCAGCATGTTCTCAGCCTATTCAGCACCTCTGTTAAATAAGGGAGCATAAAGAGGTGTGCTGTGGCTATTAGAGGTTTGGCACACACATGCTATCACTGTCACTGGGGAGAGGGTATTTATAAAATGTGCTATGGAGCAACGATGGTGCTGCTGCTAACGGTGAAACAGCCCCAGCAAAATGCCTTTGGAACCCACATGAGCTGTGTAAGGTAAGAAAATGCAACGAGACCTGCTGTCAAAATATTTCAGAGTGGGGGATGAAGAAAAGGTTCCTCCTCTCACAGTGCAAGCCAGGTTGCATGGGTGGGTGCAGCTGATGTTCAGGCACACGCAGCAGAACTTGGCAACAGGAAGTGAAGTCACATGCTTAGCAGAAAATTCAAGGGCACGCTCGGGAGACAGAATGTAATTACTCAGTTTGGATTTTAGCCATGACACTGAGTTAACCCTCAGAGCAAGTATGATTTTATTTCTCTCCCATCCTGAGAGTTCCTAAGATTAGAGGGAGACACGGAGGATCCTGTATTTAATTTTCTTGATAAGCTTTCTCTGTGACCTGTATTCTTGCCATATCTGAGCCTTAAAACGTGAACAAATTTAGTTCGTCACCTCTGTGAGGCTGGGAAATACTTTCCCAGCTGCCTTTTCATGCCTGCAAGTGGTCCCTGAGAGAAGTACAGGCTGGGGAGGTTTGGTCTGTTCCTTCCACTGGGGATTACAGTTTTAGTTGCTGTCCTTTTCCACAAGGAAAGGACATAAATATCCAGGTTAGGAAACAATCGGTAATTTAATGAGCCTTGGAAGACTTGAAGTGAGAAAGGGCAGTTCCCCTCACCGACATCCTTGTTCTTTGTGATCTCTTTTGAGACCAGGCAGAATGAGGGGCCTATCACTGTATATTTCATGAACAAAATATCAGGTTTGTTCCTGTATAGGGTATTGGATGCTATGCATCTGGCCTGTCCCCTCTTCCTCCTGGCTGACATTAGGATTCTTCGCTCGGGTAGGTTTTCCTGTTACGTGAGCCCTACCTGTGGGACACACACAGAAGGTGAAAGAAAACAGGCTTTCTAGGTGTTGCTCTTTGAAAGAGATGAGATGTTTTTTTTTCCCCATTTTGCAGGCTATTTCCTGCAGAACAGCCCCACAGCTGCTCTTGGGCCTGCTGTTGGTCCAAGTGCCTGTGATCATAGAAATAACTGGTTAGGTGGTGACCCAGAACAAGTAGAAAAGGCAAGTAAGGTGGGGACACCAATTCCTTCTCTGTTCCTCCCCTCCAAATAAAACAAAATAATATACGTGTGTGTGTATATATATATGTATATATATATATATTCAAGCCAGAGTACACATTTATTGCTTATTCCTTTAGTTTTCAGGTAAATGCTTAAGAATGTAAGCAAGGACTCACCTCAGGGTGCATAAAACTGTTTGAAATGTTCCACAGCAGACTTCCATACCTAGAAAGATTTAGACCCATGGCAGTACATAACTTCTCCTTCTGGCATGGAAGTGGAAGGAGTGATGTGTCGGTTCTCTGAGGTCAGGTGAGATCACAGGGGAGTCACGGCCGAAGCTGCCCCTCACCTCAGGGGGTGGCTGGGCCAGCAAGTGTGGTTAGGCAGGGACACGCCATCTGAAACAACCTAGGCTCGTAGCTCGGGTTTGCCTGCTGAAACAATCCAATGACGCCGCAGTTATTTGTGGGAGCTCTGTGGTGCAGTGCAGGCAGCGTATGGTGTGGATGGAGCAGTGCTGGGTGGCCTGCAGGTCGTTAGGGCCGCGCCGCAGCAATGAGACCAGACCCACCCTGAGGAGCGGGCACTGCCTTTGGCTCCCTGGGGAGAGGTGCTGTCTGCCAGGGCACAGGAGGGCGCCTTGGAGCCCCTGGGTGCTTTTTGGTACGCTGGGTGTGCCACGTGCTTGCCAGGCATTCACCTGTTTGCAGAGAGCTGGAAAAAAATAAGTAAATTTGAAGCTCTTCACAAGAGCACTCAGCAAAATGGCAAGTTGCAATCTGCATTTGGGCACCAATTTTCCTGCAAGGGTCTTTAAGCACTATATGAATATTAATTAAGCCAGCTGCAAAACCAAATCATCCCTGTATAATCGAGGTAGGTTTTGTTTTCCTTTTCTAGCTGGGGAAACTGAGGCAGATGAAATGTGTTTTGCCTCAGCCTGTTCAGCCAGCCAATATCAGATCTAGGAAATAAAGATTATGACCCTTATGCTTTCACTAAAAGAAATCCGTACAGCTCCTACAGCTCTGCTCCTTTTGGTTTTAAGAGATGTATTTCCTTCTCTAAACTACCATTCACTTAACTGATATAGATTGGCAAGCTTATGGCAAAGGATTTTCCAGCTAGCCCAATTACAGCAATTCTCACCTCCTGCCCTTCAGTATCCGGAGGTCTGCTAGTGTTTTCAAAGGGATAAGAGGCAGTCACTAGCCTTATTTCATCTGCACGTCACTACGTGTGTGGTGCTGGGTTTGTTATTCTTAGTCTTGAAAATTTTAATTTGCAATAATAACTTGCACCCTGAATGCTTAAATTCATAAATGCTTGCGCTGCTTTGCACTCAATTGTCAGGCATGTCCCATGCTGTTTTGTTGTTTCCCCGGACAGGTGGAGATGGAGCAGTTAGGCATTGACGGCTTCTGTCTGGTGAGCAGGCTCTTGATTGACTGATTAGCTTCTTTGTATGGCAGGCGCTTCTCTCAGCTCCTTCATTAAAGATGCATCATGCCCCCTTGCAAGAGTTTTTTTTTTTCTATTTTATTTTTTCCCCTCAGAGACGGAGAGAAAAAGGGACCGAGAAGGAGTAATTGTGAATGTTTTACAGTAGGGAAACATAGTATTGGAGGTCTTTAGAGATGGAGTGTAGCCAGGTTTCTGCCTCCAAAACTACCAGAGAACCCCAACATGCAAAACTGATGCATGTGTCTGTAAGCAAATTCAGAAAGAAAATGTAAAAAAAAATATATTGAGGGAGTCCATTTCCAGTAATAACTCTCATGTCTCTCAGGATTTTTCCCGTGTATCATGCTATTAATTTTTGCCTGAGGAAGCTTTCTTTAGTATTAAATAGTTAACCTTTGGAAAATGCATGGGAAGGAGCTGGAGAGGTACTCTTCATTTTACAATCAGATAAAATGAGGCACAGAGAAGGAAACTGGCCTACAGACATGATTGCAGGTGTCTGGGCTGTCAAGTTCCAGCTCTCAGTTGTTTAAGCATGACACGAAACCACGCTTTTCTTCCCAAGGTGGGAGACAAGACCTAGGAGATGATCCCATTTCTCTGTCATTGCTGCTATCTGATGTAGCTTCTTTCCATGTTGCTGTTGATAATGCTCTGGAAGTCCTATATCTAATAGGTTGTCTGCCTGGAGAAGTGATACCGCTGAGTGTAAGTCTAAACTTAAATTGATATGCTAGTATAACTTCATTGTTTTGTTATAAGAGAACTTCTCTCAGATCATCTTGCATCACGCTGAAAGGAGTTTAAAGAAAACAAAATAGCAACGCCTATTCTGCAGCAAGCATTTGCACAGGGAGTTGTAACACTTCTTTCTTAAACAAGATTTCTGAAATTATATTGATAACCCCAGTGAAACTGTTTCAGACAAAATCTAGAATGATTTACTTGTAAATAAACACTTTATGCATTATCTGTGCAGATGATGTGATCTGCAGTGGTGGTCGCTAGTGCCACAGGTAGGTTCAGCTGTAGTCCTAGGATTGTGCCTGGCAGAGTGGGACAGGATGATCAATGCTTTCTGTCCGCAGGTCAGTATGCTAAGTCAGCTGTGGTTTGGAGAAGAGTAGCAGGAAACAGAAGTGTAGCTGGATCAGGGGAACCTAGAGTCTTCTCTTACGAATTTGTCCACGCATAGAGTGATCATAAGCTGTGCTTCATATGATCGCCGTGACTCCTTGCACAGGGTTGAGCACAGTATGTTCTAGGCACTGCGGTTCAGCTGCAATTGACACGTGCCATGTTCAGGCTGTAATAGTTCAGACTTAACCCCTGGGGCCTCTCGCTGAGACGGTGACGGGCTAGGCAGAACTTTGTTAATTAGAACCTGTTGGAAACCTTTTCTTTTTTTTCAGGTGGTAATAGGAGATACAGCAGCTGCAGACCCAGTGGGTCTTTGGGCTGTTTCTTCCCTTCAGCTAAAGGATCGGTTCCCATAGAAGGATTCTGACTCACACTTGCAACAGGCCAGTGTAGAGAGGCACTGCCTTACCATTTCACCAGGTACCCCCATTGTTCTATTGCATTTCACATCCCTGATCTGAAGAGCAGGAAGGTTCAGTGTCTCCAGCATGAAGTCTAGGGATCCAAACAGCATTTTGCCTAGCAGGAATATGCTTATTATAGAAATGTAGTAGTAATTCTGTATTAAGCCTGCAGAAGGATTCACATAGCTTTCTGCATGGTGGGGATCAGGTCTGTGCAGGCATTTAGACAACAACATATGGAGCTGTGTTAGGATCTATATGTGGGATAAATCTGAGATCTGCAAGTCTCAAGTTGTGTATTAAAATCGTAGAAGAAATCCTGCCACTTCAAAGCTCTTCATAGTGAGGACCAGCTCTCCACTCAGAGTTAGACATTAGGCATAGGTACATCCTGGCATGTGGCTTGATGTCTGGTTTATTATATGTGTGGAGAGCTGAGAGAAAGCAGTAATTCAGCAGAAAGTAACGTTGGCTTTTTTTTAATTATAATATATGTTTATCGGCTTCTAAGAATGTTTTATTCAGTCATCTTCAGTCAGGGGAGTATTGATAGCGATGGAGTATTATGGAGCTGTATTTGTGGTGGTGTGAGAGGTGCGCTGTAGGAGGGCTGTGAAGGCTACTCTATTTTTGGGATACAAAATTGCAGTGCAAGTAGGAATAGATGGCACCTTGCTGTGAAATAATCTAATTTATACCCATCTCTTTACAGTATTGCCCTTTGAATGGCCAGTGACATGGCAGCCTCGTCTAAAGGCAGCTGCCCAACCCCTGCTCTTCTATGTTCAATGCAGACTTTCAGCTCTGTTAGGAATCGTTTGCATGCAGCAGATCTTGTTTTCTGTGAGTTGCATTGGTGCAGTGCCAGTCAGCTTGGGGAGGAAAGGCAAACCTGCTAACAGGAGCTTTTGCTTGTTTATTGTGTATTTTTATCTCCCCTTCAATCTCTCTCTTTTTTTAAATTTAAATATTTGATGTCAGTTCATTTATTTTTATGACAAATGATTTTTTTCATTCCAGAAACAGAAAGTGCTGGAGATGCCAGCATCACGGGGGCATCTGTTCTCTACTTTTAATTAGTCCTTTCTCCCCACTCACTTCCAGCCCATATAAAGAGCTGCATTACTCTTTTTTTCTTTTTTTTTTCTTTTTTTTCTAAAGCACCTGTGTCATCCATTGCAATGTACCTATCTACCTCCGGGTGCTGTGCCAAAGACAGACCATCTGCAGGGTCTCAAGCGCTGTTAAGGAATCATTAGAAGCCTTTTGCATGCAGTTTGTTCCAAAGGCTCAAAGTCTGTGTTGTAAGGTGTGTCCTCAAGGAAGATTCTTGTTTTTTTCCCCACTTAAGTGCCAAATATCCACGATGCAGATTGACGATGAACCTGTTACTTTTGTTGCTATATTTAACCTCCAGCCCTGTGCTATCTGTCATTGGCCCCTGTGAAATATCATAAATATCATGTACCCCCCCTGCCTTTTCTTCCTAGCAAGAAGACCTGATACTGAGCCACCTTTACCCTTAGTGCCTTCACACAGGGTCATGTCTCAGACTTCAAAGGGATCTAGGAGTACCTTCAGGATTGACCAAGTTGTTTTTTTGAGATTTGATGGACTGTGTCTATCCTGGATGCCTTTATGCTTACTACTCCAAGTTGAGGGCTGACTTGGTTGATGGAACAAAGGAAGGAATCCCTTGGGAACTGTTGTCAGTAGCCACAGCCAGCTTTTGATAGGAGCCTTATGCTGTTTTCAAGGAAAAGAAGAATGAAAAACCTGCGTCAGGAAAAGGAAGCTTGAAAGTTGGACCATTAAACCATACAGGGTATCATGAGTTTAATTTGAGCAGGGAAATATATAGATGTAATGTCCCTCAGTTCATGCCAATAGGGAAATTTATGAGGCTCTGAAAGGGCATCAGAAGAGGCGGTAGTGAGTGTTGTGAATTGCATGGGAGAGTTTAAGTGAGGCAGCGGTAGCACCAACAAATAGATCATGGGGAATAATCCTGCTCTGATTGCGAGGGGGATGGATAAACCATCACCTTAGCTGATCTTTCTCACCTGTAACTCTCATATGGATATGACACTTTGAAGTGCTGAGAAGCCTCAATATCCCCTGAAGTCTGTGATAACTAAAGGCATGGATCATTCTGCAGCCAGCGGTATTGCTTCTGAAGGTCTGAAGCATCCCTTTCTGTTCTTCTCTGCCTCAGACATAGCCCACTTTTCTGTGTGTTCCAGCACTCCATGTGTCTTGCTTGCCTCCCTCTCTGCTTTGCAGATGCTACATTAAATCTACCCGTGGACACTTAGAAGATGCTATGGAAATGTATTGCTTGCCTTCAGCAATAGCAACGGTCGGCCGGTCGCAGTGTTCCCCCAGCCCATCAGCCCTAGCACTGTGGTGCTTGTGTTTGCTGGACTGTTCCTTCTCAGTGTACGGAGGTGAACACATGTTCTGTATTAATCTTCATTTCAATGAAGTTGTTTTAGTTCATGCTTTATTGCAGCGCTTTGTAATAATGCATCTGTAATGGCAGCCCTTGGGGCAGCAGTCGCATGTGGCAGGCTGAGTGCCTGAACTGCTCCTGAGAATGACTCCAATCATACAGAATGAGGCACTCCCTGGTGCACCATCTGAATTTATAATACCAATTTATATAGTGCCCTAAAGCAAGCTTTGTATTTGGTCTGGGACACAGGGGCCAGGCTAGAGAAGGGGAACTGCTCTCCATTTTGTGCTGTCCCTTTTTCAAATATATACATTTGTCTAGCTTTCCAACCTGCCTGTCTTAGAGCCTAGGCTGAGCCCTGGAAAGGCAAGAATATACACTGCCTCACGGTGATGGGAGCAGAACCGGTAAGCGGCCAAAACAAGGCTGCTGCCTTGTGGCCTCAGTCAGAGCCTTTCACTGGGTGCAGAGGGGTGATGTGTAAGGAGACGGGTCTATGAACGGTGCAGAGCAGAATCCAGCTCTGGCACTGTTGGTTCACTGCCCTCGTGCTTTTGTGGTTGGGATTCAGTGCTAGATTAATCTCCTTTGAGAAAACAGGTGTTGGGACCCAAGCCACTTAGGATTCAGTTTCAAAACTTGGTTAGGGTTGGATTTTCAAAGATAGGTACCCAGCAGGTTTTTCAGAAAGCACTTAAATACCTTGGATATCTAATTTGTATTAACTCTGAAAAAGGAGCATATAGTACTTTAAAGGTCAAAATCAATGCTTTAAACTTGCCATGGAGACATGCTGCACCTATCATTAAACATGGGCTAAAAAAGTTTTGTCAAAAATACCGTTCGCTAAGTGGAAAGAAGGTATGTTTTGTACTTTTTGGCTCCTTGGAGGGTTTAGCTAATGCTAGAAAATTCCCACCCCCTAGTGTTTTATAGCAGCAGGGAGAGAATTCTTTCCCTCACCCTACTTTTATTGGAGTCTTGTTTGGGGTTTGCAATTTCATTTTCTATCTTATAGTTATAGACTCACACAAAAATCAACAAGTTTATTGTCATCTGAGAGAGAGCGCCTGTGTTGTCCCGCACCGACGGCCTTATTCCACCCGTGTTTCTTGGCTGGGGAGGGTTTCTGCCGTGTGTGGGTAAGCAGCCAGCCACAGATAAGTGTTTGAAGTGAGATTGCTAGGGGCTGATCCTGAAGAATGAACACAAGACAAGATATAACCCCACCCCAGTCTGACCGTGTTTCCTACATTGTTTGGAATATTATCTAGTGCTTACAGCAGGAAACGTCCCTATCTTGTACCACTGATAATCAGCAATCAGGGGCTCTACTTCAGTGTTGCTAAAGGGGTCAACAGCAATGTGGAAATAATACTTAATCTTGCTTTGAGGAGTCGCTGGAGCTCTTCAAGGAGTAGCTTTTAGTACTCAACCATACTCTTTTCAACATTGCCTGTTCTTACCCAAACCTGCTGATGGACAGGCAAGTATGGTGTGGTATTTGCTGCTAGGGAATCACACTGATGTCATCAGATCATTAGTACAGCTCCACCTGAGGATTCAGGAACAAAAAGAGTTCAGGTGAAGGTGGTAATAAACAGCAAGGAGCTGCTGGGACCTAAAGCAGAGAGGGGCAGTGACATCTCAGAAACTGGAGGCATCACACTGAGTTAGAAGGTTCAACAAGTAAGAAAGGTTGGAGTTCAAAACTGGTGGAAATAGTCACTGGACGGTTTATGGGTTACCTCTGAACCATACCTTTGGTCTTTGATTTTCTGGATGCTGCCTGCTGGACAGCACAGAGCAGGGTTGGTTAATTCCACTCATTTTTAGAGTGAAGGCTGTAGAAATGGTTGTCTTGAGCCAGCCCTGAGTTAGGGTCATGGTGGAATTGTTGACAGCGTGAAAGATGGGAACGGAGGCTTTTCTGTTGAGAGCATGTGATGGGGGAGTATCTGTCTTAGAATGAGGTGTAGATACAATAGCTGGTGTTGGAAGTTATAAAGTCAATGTAACAACCATCAAATTTTATACTGCTAGCTGAAAAGAACCTGTAGCTTTTTTCTTTCTTTGCAAACTCGTGTGCAGGTATCATCTGTTGTTGTTATGCTTACATATTCCTGAGTGTAAACACACGTACAGAAGATACCCCTCCACAATGACATCTAAAGATAGCAGAAGATGATGTCTAAGACTTTGAGAAGGACTTCACCTTTTTTCTCCTGAAATACGTTAATTGATGTAACAAAATACACTTCCTTTCCCTACACATCTTGTTCTGTTTGTGCTCCTTTGGTATTTGCACACTTATGACCCCTAAGCCCTCTTTCACATTCCTCCTCATGCAGGAATGCTCTCATCTGAACGTTCTCATCCTTACACGTATGAGTATGTGCATCATTTTTCTGGCACGTGCTCTCCCCTTCATACAAGACCACACACGTGTACTTCTATACTTTCTGTCCTCTGCGCAGTGTGCTGAACAAAGCAGCGCTCCGCAAGTAACTCCATGCAGTCTATTCCTATGCAGGAAGCATTTTTGTAGCTATTAAATAAATGCAACACAACATGCATTTAGGAGAAAGAGGAAAAGGGCCGTGAATCAAGAAGAAAGAGATGCATCCTGCAAGTGGCCAAAATAATTTTGGAGGTTGGATCTCCTGCTGGAGTGGAAAATGACGTTTACGGGAGCAGAGCTTAGACCTCACCCTCTGAAATGATGGTAAAGTGAGTTCTGACCAGATGCTGTCATTATTACTCTTTTCCCATCTGTTTTTGCTTATTATTGTAATGAGTTTTGCTCTGTCAAGTAGAATAAGGTCACAAGTGAGATAAGATCAGCTTCATTTGGCACAACCAAGATGTGATCGTGGTTTGGACTGCAGCTTCTAAATTCACCTTGGGTATTCACTTCTGGGCAAAAAGACACTGAAAGTGCTAATGTGGCCAAAAAAAATGCATATAAAATGCATTTTTGCCTTGTTGTACAGATTTCTCTGCCACTGTTTCAATGGCAAATTCCCCTTGAGCCTCACTTCCATTAACGGTACCATACAAATGCTTGAAATCAATGATTTGGTGAATGCCATTGAGAGAACCAAAGGAAAAAAAATGCAGGAGATTGGACTCAGTGGGACAAAGTTGCAATGCAGCCTCCCTTCCCATCTGCTGCTGCCCTCCTTGGGGCACTTGTTTACATGGGATCATCCAAATCTTAATGTTGCAACACCTGCACATCCTGGCACTGCAGGTAACACCTCTAACACCTGCATGTTCTGCAGGGCCTTTTTCAGGCTTTGAGCCCTTTCTCAACACCCTTGTGGGCTGGGAAGGGGATGTCAGGAACCGATGATAATGACATACGAACAGGCTGGGGTGTAGGTAGCTCCTTTGAGCCCAATGCTTCCTCTAGCAAGATGCAAGGGAGAGCTGTGGCGTGTGGGTACGACAGCCGCTGTCCTGAGTTAGCCAGCCCCCAGATCTCAGAGCAAGGTACCTTGAAGAGAAACCCATCTGACTGTGCCATTCGTTAAAACAAGCACGTGGGACTGGTGAAAAGTTTTCAGATTTATTCTAAAAGAAGCAAGCGAGAGAAGACGAATGATGTGTCTATGCTTGTGTGTGCTTGCCTTTGCCTCTTCTCTCCAGCGGTGGGAGCAGAGAGCGCAGTGCCTGTGTCGGGAGGGGGTGCCCAGGTGTATGAATCTATGCCACTGCTGGTCTCCGCGGGCCCCTGGAAAGCGATCTTGCTGCCGTTGTAACAGAGAGACCAGAAGCAAGTTGATGCACCTACTGGTGAGCTAATGAACAGGACACGCAGCTGTGTGAGCTTGTCATACGTTTGCAAGTCATGTCATATGTCTGGGAGTCCTCAGAGTGCCAGTGGTACATGCTGCGGAAGGAGCAGCTTTAGAGGGGGCTGCTGCAGACCTCACGGGTGTGATGGTTTGTTTTCCCTTCCTCTCAGTACAGCTTGTTTGCAAACTGCAGGGCTAAGCTAGAGATGTGAAAGAAAGAATTAGAGGAATTAGAAAAATCCACTCCCCTATTGAGCGATGAGAGTATTGCTTGCTGGACAAAGAACTTCTCCTTGTACCGTGCTGTTTTCCTACTGCCTCCGCTTTGCTCCACATGTCAGCAAAGTGTCTTGCAGCCTTGACCAAACTTCCCAGCTCTTCTACTGTTTTCCCACTACTCTCTACCTATTTATACAATGCTATTTTGGTACGTCACTGTAACAGTTCTTCAGAGGTAGAGGTCTGTGTGTCCAAGTTATGCACGGTAAGATTTTTTCAAAGCAGGTGCTACCTCCCTTGGTTCCTACAGAGCACCCTGAAGAGCTCCTCAGATGAAGCTTCCTATTCCCCTTTCTGATTTGAAAGCACTTTATCCGTTGGGACCCCTAGATTTTCTAGCCAAAAAAATCACGTGCGGATGAAAACTAGTTTGCTGTGCCCAAATCTTCCCAGGCTCGCTTTACCTTTCTTGACGAAGTGAGCTATAAGCTACCATTGCTAGCTTCTTTTCCTCTCCAGGTATGTGCTGTTTGCTGCCTGCCAAACTGAAGAGGTTTAGCTCTGAATTGGAAGTGGGGACTGTGCTGTTGTCATTGATTTTACATGGAGATGCTCTGGTGATAGGCAGCCAGATCAAAATCCGATGCGAGGACGTGCACGGTCTTAGAAGACCTCGGAGAGCCAAGGGCCAGAGGTGGTGTGGTTTCGGATGACACCCTCATCAAATTATTACTTTGATAAACCGCAAGCTACAAACTGCTAGATTGCCAGAACTATCAGCAGGGGAAGAGAGGGACTAGCAGCCAGGTTTTGTTGCCAGGTGCACGTTTAAATCTGGAGTTAACTATTGAAGTAAATAAAGTAATACCTGATTTTCTTCACAGTAATTGAGACCAGGATCTAATCCCCTGCCCTGAGGAGGGATTGATAGTTCTCACCACCGCTCTGTTGTCCATATAAAACAGGAAGCCGAACAATAACCTGCGTTTGCACAGACGTGAAGGGATAAATTCTTGCTCTAGGGACTCCCGTTTTGAGTCTGGAAGATGCCTCTCTGCTGGGCCGTTGTCACCTCGTTGAAATAAGTCTCTATTATCCTCCCTCTGCATGCGTCTGAATGTGTTAGGAGGTGTGGAGCACTGTGTTTTCCAGAGGAACTTTCCAGGGGGCTCCTAATACTACCTGAAACTATTATTTAGTGTATCTGTGAGGCTATTACACACCCCAGACACAGCTTCATTTTGATAGTGGGCAAAGCGATCAATAGCTTTATATAAAATAATTATTATTTACCAGGTGCTGGGAGTGGGCTCTCTCCTATGCAAAATGTGGAAAAGGACAAAAACCTTTGCGTACGTGACCGGGAAGGGAAGGAAATGGCAAACAGCTTTCCAGTCTGTTCGAGGGCAAATGCAGTTCCCCTCGTCTGGCAGTGCGGGGTGAGCATCAGCCCCGATTTTTCCAAATTCATGGTATAGGATAGGGAGAGGGGGTCAGAGGGTTGGGTTCTTGGCGTTTTGTGGGCCCTTTGCGTGCCTGCTGTTCTCGGAGATGGGCTTTCGGCAGGGTAACACGCTCAGAAACTTCGCGGAAGACGCTCCGAAGGAGGCTGGCTGCTGTGCGAAGCGCTGAGGATGCCACAAGGATAAATTACAGCGCTTGGGCTGACGCTCTCCCGCTAAGCGCTGGCCCCAGCGCAGCCGGGGGCGTCGGTGCCGTTCCCTCCGCTCTCCGGGGGTTACGGGTGGGTACGGGGCTGCCGGGCTGGGGAGCCCGGGCCGGGCTGGAGGCGGCGGGCAGGGCACAAACCGCCCCGGGCTGCCCCGGAGCCGGCGGGGCGATGTCTGGGAACTCGGGGGGATCCAGGAGGGCAGCGGCCGGGCTGGGGCAGGCAGCGGGGAGCCGAGACCGGAGAGAAGCTCGCACCCCGTCCCGGGGAGGCAGCCCCCTGTCCCCGTCCTCGTTCCCGGGGGGAAGCGCCGGAGCGGCCGAGGAGCCGGGGCGGGCGGCGGCTTCCCGGAGCGGGGCTGAACCGGAGCCGTACCGGGGCCGTGCGGGGCCCCGTGCCCGCGGTCTCTTTAAAAGCCGGGGCCGGGCGGGGCCGGGCCGGGCTGGGGGCGGCGGCGGCGTGCGCGGGGCTCGGGCTGCTCCGGCACCGCGGCGCGCTCAGCCCTGCGCAGCTCCGCCCGCGGCTCGCACGGCTCGGCTCGGCTCGGCTCGGCACGGCCAGCCCAGCCTCCCCGGGACCCGCCGAGCCTCCTTGGCTGGGGCCACGCTGGAGCCCCCCGCCCCGCAGCGGAGGCGAGCCGCGAGTTGGCTGCGGAGGTGAGCGGGGTGGCGGGCGGGGGGCGGCACGGCTCGGCTCGGCACGGCGGGGGCTCCCTCCCCGGAGGCGCTGGGCTCCGGAGCCCCGCGGGTGGGCTCGTGCTGCCCCCCGCGAGGCAGCTGCCCGGCTCCCCCCGGTCCCTCCCGGGCGCTGTCCGGCCCCGGCGGCTCCTGCCCGACTTTTTGGGAACCGCGCTGCCCGCGGCGGGGCTCCTCCGAGCGGAGAGCGGGGGGCCCCGCGGAAAAGAAGAAGACACCGCGCTGAATTACGGCCGGGAGACGCTTAGAGAGAGCCTCCCGTTTGGCTAAAGCTTAAGGATTTCTTCTTGAAAAAATTATTAATGAGGAACGAAGAGAGACTGAAGACGAAAGTTTTTTTTTTTTTCCTAGTATTTTTTTCCTCTTCCAAGTCTTTGGATCTATTACAGTAGCGCCTTTCCTCCCCGCCTTCCATTTGTTTGTATTAATGATTTAGTAGCCGTCTTGCCTGAAAACTTCCACCGTGAGCGACTGCTGTGGGTTTTCAGGCAGTGAGTGACCTTAAAGGTTGGTTCAGTGCTTTCTTCGTGCAAGATGTATGTGAAATACCCACCTCTTTTTGCCTTTTTTTTTTGTCTTCCGTCAAATAAAATAAAAAAAATCACCTGCTTTATAATTTAAAAGAGAACATCATTCAGTCAGGGAGTGATGTAATTCTCCTACCTAAGGGCACTGACTCTGGTGCTTTGCAGGTGACTTGTCTTTTGCTTACTCTTTAAATTTATTTTAATTGCAGTCCTTTGTAGCTAGGAAGTAACATATTTAGCCAGGGCTCCATGAGGATGCATTTTGTTAAAATTCAAATCTTTCTTTTTCAAAAAAAAAAAAAAAATCCTGATTTCTCCCCCCCTCTCAAAGAAAACAATAAAGAAGATTAGGCATGAGATCAGCGGCAGAAAAACCAAAGCATCGGGGAGGCAGAACCCAGGCTAAAGCCATCAAATTGTTTAGAAAAAGGACACTTCCAGCCTTTCGCTGTCCTAAGCTCTTTCCACCTTTCCATGGTCGAACCGTTCAACGCTTTGTTGAAATAGTTTTAAGAAATTATTATTATTTTTTCCTAAATATTAATTGTTCCTCCGGTATTTTTGCCTGCACGCAATTGTTCTGTGGTAAGCACGCAGCCCTCCCAAAGAGGCGAGTATTGACACGACCGCTCAGCAGCATCGGCTGATTGCGTGTTTTGGGGGGCTGCCTTCTGAGGGGGGCGAACTCCTCGCCAGGCTGGCGAAAAGTCTCAGGGAGATGTTGAGTAGGTGGGGGAAAAATGATCACAAAAGGTTTTGTTTGCCAGGCTGATAGAGCCGGTTATTAAGCGTAGCGTGAACCAGAAGGGTGTTACGGCTGTCGTTGGGTTAAGTTAAAATGGTCATCGGTATTAAGTTGGGCGAGTTTACCCACGGGTGAGTGGGGCTCTGGGGGGAGGAGGTTGTCGAGATGATTGCTTTTGGTTTGGGGACTGGGCGCGCTTCTATCAGCTGAACGAATTAGACTGTTGTGGAGAGCTCATTTTCCATTTCTCTATCGGTTTCTTTTTCGGTCTTTGGCAGTTCCCTAAACAATTGTCTGTCTCTAACAAACTGTCTGGTTTTGGGGAGTGGGGAGGTGCAGTCGGGGATGTTGGAAGTTTGGGGATGACGGGAGCAACAGGGCTGTATGTATTTATTAAAAAAAGAGAAAAGGGAAAGAAAGGGAAAATAAAAGAAAAAAGAAGTTAGGAGGTAAGGCTTCCCTTTCTGGAGCATTCGGGCACCTTCCGGTGGGGTATGTCTCTGGGCTTTTAATTATTTATTTCGCTTTTGTCCTTTAAAAAATGAAGTAGAGCGAAACCAAAATGAAAACGAAATAGAATGAGAGCAAGCGTAGAAAAATAAATAAATAAAAGAAGGGAAGGGCTGAAAGCCCAGTACTTGATTTCATCATCCCGGCGGCGATGGCTTCTCGATAGAAGCGATATCTGCCGATATCACCCCTGTTCCATGGCTGTAGCCTGGCCTCATTTTACGCTGCCTTTCCACTGAACATGTTGACGTGCTGCTGCTTATATAAGGGGAAGAACAAATTCAAGCGGATTAGTGCTTGGGATTTTGAGATCGGCTACCCAGATCGCGGTGTGGGTTTTTTTCCTTTCCTTGGGGGAGCTGATGGGGGAAGGCTGGAGAAAGATGGGAGGGGGTGAAATCGGGATGTGCGGTTGGGGAAAGATGGGGGTGATGCGGGGAGCAGCTTATTCGCATAATGTCTGCGTTGCGTCCCTGATTCTTTTCTTTTTATAAAACCCATTATCTCTAAAAACACATTATTCTTCAGCCCGGTCTAAAAAAAAAAAATAGTGGGAGGGGTTATGATAGCGAGGGGGTTTGGTATGGGAGTCATTAGACCCACTGCTGCAAAACCAAGATACAGAAATCCATCTGCACCAACATTTCGGGGGGAGGGAGGGCGTAGAGAGGGGGAAGGGATGGATTGTCTATCTTGGATTAGCGAAGTGGAGCTTTGTATTCTTCATTTTCCTCCCCATTTTCTGCCGTTCCCCCCCATCCCCCCCATCCGCACACCCGCTTTCCTCCTCCCAGCCCCCACCCCCCCGAAGGTTTCTCGTCCCTTGACGAGAAAATTCTGTGTTACATCCTGATGGCTCTGCGGCTTTTTTTTAGTGCATCGCAACAGTGGCACGATGACCTTTCCTTCATGCCACGCAGATTCGGGCTCCCGATAGGACTGCCAGAGCAGCTCGGGCACACGTGCCCACGCTCGCAGACCCGTAGTCACGTACCTAGGACAGGCCGTGATTTAATCCCGGTGTTTGCGTGCCCGTCTCTGTGTGAGCGTGCGTGCGGCTGATAAACGTTGGCAGAGGGTCGGGAGCGCAGTGAATGCCAAAGGCACGTCCATCCATTTCGCCAGCCCATCTCGCCGCGCTCTTTCCCAGGACGTTGTGCTGCACATTGTGAGGTTTTTGTGCCGGGGAGGGGTGTGCCCTGCGCGGGCGGCGGGGACCCGGGGCTTGGAGGGAGCATGGACGTACCGGGGAGGGAGGAGTGGGGGGGGACGGACCTGACGATGCTAATAACATTATTTTGGTCAAATGAACGTCTGGTGATAATGATTCAGTGTAACCATCCGTGAAATACATGCTTGCGACACACTGGAATAAAGGTTACTCCAGGGAGCTCCGGTGGAGCCAGGCGTGCTCGGGGGAGCGAGCCGTCCCCTTGATGGGGGAAACAAAATTCATAGGCACCCCAGGCCCCCTCCCTTCCCAGCGCCTCCTCACGTGTCCGAGCTGGAGGGCATCGCGATGGAGAGAGGGGGCGGGCTGCGCTGGAGCCAGGACCTAACAAAGCCTCCCCGCCTCGCCCTGCCATGCCATCCTGCCTTGCCCTCTCTCAGCTCGTCCGTGCGGTTGATCCAGACGATAGGGGAACATCGCCATTTCCAGGCAGTCCCTGCCGGAGGCTGGAGGGTGGTGAATGGAGAGAGGCGGGGGAAAGCTCCTTGTGGTGCTGTGGTAGGGTGCGCAGGAGAGACACGGCTCTTTGGGTCTGGGTGGAGCAGGGAAAAGAGGGGGGGAAAGGAAAGGGAGATGAATCCCTTCTTTCCTCCCTCCCTTCCTTCCCCCAGCTAGAGCCAGGGGAAGAGCCCAGCCAGCCTCAGCTGGTGGCTGTGGGCGGCTGGCACGCAGGGGTGGGGATAGCAGCAGTGAGTGAGGTTTTTCCTGGGTGTCAGGCGGTCAGGGCCCCCCCGGGCCAGCAGACCTGCTCGGGACCTTCCTCCTCTGGGCATGGAGGCCTTCGCGGCTTGCTCATGGGCTGCTGGCACGCCTGGCGGAGGGGAGCTGGGGAGAAAGGCTCCTGTGGCTCCGCCAGCCGCTGCTTCTCCTCTCCTGCGTGTGGTTGCGCCTGCTCCCAGGTCTCCACGCTTCTGGATCTTTCCACTTCACGGAGCGATAGCAAAAGCCTAACAAATAGATCTGTCCAGGGCTATTGTGGTTTGCCGGCCGCCGCTCTCCTCTCTGCCTGACCTTGAGGCGCGGTGGTGAGCTGCGGTCAGGAAGACAGGGCAGGGACGCGTCCAGTACCGCTGCCGTTGTGGCTGATGCCCGGAGAGATACCTGCCTCTGCCACCCCCCTGCCTTGTGCTCACCACAGCGATCTCACCTCGGCTGCGCGGCTTCCCCAGCAGCTCTTTTGATTTCCCTCCCCTTTCCCCAGCCCCTTCAGAAACAGCACTGTGGTGCCTGTGCTTGTGGGCAGGGCGGCTCCTGCAGCGGCCAGCTGAGCACCATGCAGCCCAAGCCTGCCTCCCTGTCGCCCTGTAGGGTGAAGCCGGGCCCTGGTCTTGCAGTTCCTCCATTTCCCCAGTGCCTAAGGTGCCAGCAAGCTCTCGTGGCAATGTTGATCTCTGTTTGACACAGGAGTAGAGAAAACTGGGAGAAAGTATTGTAGAAGGTAAACCTTAATGACTTCAAAGTGAGTTTTGTAGCCCCCCGGCTGTGGTGCTCTGACCGCGCTCAAGCTTACACAGCCAGCGGAGCAGGGTGAACTTTGCTTAGTGGAGGGACCAGCTCTGCACCCTGAAGGATGTGCACCCAAGAAGTGAGGGAGGAGCTCAGCTCCAGCAGAGTGGTCAGGGGGTGAGCGATGGTGCCAGGGGTAATTGATGGTAGTGATAACCTAAGTCCCTGCGCAAAATGGAAGTGAGCTGGCAACCTCTCTCCCCCGCTTCTCTCCCGTATCAAGCCAGTCACCAAGCCATCAGGCAATTCTTAGCCTCTTTGTGTTAGCATTGGATTAAGACTATCAATTTAGAGGACACCTTCAAACTGCATGCGATCTGGCTCTAGTCTAGGGTGTTCCTGGGAAGGAAGCCTTCATTCGAATAGTCCCTTGCTTGGTGTAGCAGCAGTGGTATTTCAGCAGACCTACTGAATTTCTTGCTTTTCTCTTCTACAGCTTCATCCAAGGTTCCAGAGTCTACTTGTCTTGAGAGAAGCAGAGTGTGCTTTACCTCCCTGATCAGTTTTCCTTTGTCCTCTCCTCTCTTGTGACAGGCTCTGGGTGTTCAGGGGGAGGTGTGAATGCTGGCTGAACTGTGATGCGCTTTGTCAAGGGTAAGGACGCACGGTGGTCTGGCCAAGAACAAATGCTACAGCCAGGAACTTTGTGATGACCAAAAGTCAGGATAAGAGATGACTTCTGACAGCGATTCAAGAGACACGGTGTTTAAATTAAAAACAAAAAGCGTCTAACTTTGTCTGCCCCTACTCCCACCAGCATGATAAGGAGACAGGCTTTATTTTGGGACTATTGCCAACGCAGCTGGAGCCAGAAATTACCCCAATTTTGGTTAAGCTTTGAAAAATTCTATCAGTTCTCTTCTCCCCCTCATCCTCCTCTTCTAGTTAATAGCAGTCTGTCAATCTAGCATAGTCAGCTCTCAATTCATACAGCAAGTGCTGCGGAGAATATTTTGCATTTTGGAAGCCAAGATGATAGTGGGATTGTTGGTTTCTTGAAACCAGCTCTCTACAGAGTCTTGGTCAGATAACTTGCTTTCTCATTCCTCTGGTTTATCCTCACACCATCATAGACTGAGACAATTCACATGCGTAAAGGACTTGGAGCATCAGAGATGATGTTTTGACCTCTCAGCACCAATCCAGGCAGCCAGAACAAGACTTGTCTGTAGGAAGGCAGCATGGGAGGAGTTTATTCTTCCTTTCTCCTTGTTGTGGGCAGTGGATGGCATCTTTAGTGCTCCATATTTGTACTGGCTTTTATTGTTTTGGCAAGGAAAAGCCATAACTTCGGGCTTGGCTAGCCTGACTATGGCTTCACTGAGGTCTGTGAGGGATGAAACGCTGTGTCCCTGTAGCACTGTGCTCGAGGAGCTGAGCGGTCGGACTCCCAGTGGAGGTACTCCAGTGGCGTTGGAAGATCCTGATTTTCTTAAGAGAAGGTGGGGATGCAATGTCTCGCATTGCCGTTCAGAGAAAAAGGCTCTCAGAGCACTGTGGGCAGCTGCTGGGAAATGCATGCCGTGCAGCCAGCTTGGCAGAGCCTGCTGGCTGGGCTTAAGCATGCAGCCTCTCGGGACTCTGGGCTGCTGCAGGCATCGCTGCGTGGCTTTGCAGAGGGTGGTGGAGGAGCGCCCACAGCCACCAGGAGCTCAGCTCTGTCTGAAGCGTAGCCCCTTGCTACAGGGGTTAGCCCTTCATTTGCCTTGTTTCCCAAAGCTCAGAGCTTTCCCTTTGTCTCTCACAGTCCTGAGCCCAAATATTCCCCCAGGCATGCTCTCCTGCCTATTTATTGTCTGCCAGCAGTGGGAGTGAGCCGGGGTGACTGGAAAGGGGTGTCAGGGATGAGGGGCATCTGTCAGCATACCTGGCGTTTCTCAGTGGTGTGCTTAGCTCCTGTCTTCTCCAGATTCCTTTCCTTTGCCCTTGATGGTGAGGGACAGTTTATTTCGAACGCAATCTGCCTGTGTCATTCCTGGCCTTGCCGCTTGTCATCCGTCACATCACGGGAACTAATTAACACCAGTAGCTTTGGATCCTGGGAATGACAGTGCTGGGATAGTAGACCCTTTCAAACATCCTGATGTCTCCTTTTCTAACTAGGGCAGCCTAGCCCAGGAGTTCATGGACTCCATTGTCTCTCCCCTGCCGTACCAACCCTGTGGTGAGGGTGCTGCTTTGCTCAGCAGGGAGGGTGCCCAAGGCCTAGGGCCTGCCTCGTAATGCCCTTGACAGTGCTGCAGCATCCCCTGCATCCAAGTACCTCCCAGCAGCCGGATGAGAGCCAAGGAATGGGCTAGAATAATAATTGATGAGGCTGGGAGGAGGCAATGGGGGAGAGGCATGATGTAAACCTTTTGAAGCTGCCAGTAGCCTCTCTGCTGCCTTTGGGTACGCGTAGCTGCGTGTAGTCCCAGGCTT
Organism: Heteronetta atricapilla; assembly: GCA_011075105.1. Classification (NCBI taxonomy): domain Eukaryota; kingdom Metazoa; phylum Chordata; class Aves; order Anseriformes; family Anatidae; genus Heteronetta; species Heteronetta atricapilla. The sequence continues at coordinate 41,971,248 of CM021735.1, forward strand.
TGCGAGTCTGACCCTGGGAGCGCCCTCTGCTCATGGCGAAGCGTACTGTCCTGCTACCACTGCAGCGCTCCTCCTGCTGCTGTGTCGAGGTGGGGAAGTCACCAGCGGAATCAGTGTGCTGCTCCACTGGGGATGGCAGCATTAAAGGGGAGGCGCTGGTCATGCTGCGAGGCCACGCAGAGAGCACTTGCTACCCTTCTCCCTCTACTTCCTGCAGCCTGATCCTGTCTTTCCCGCTGTTGTGAAGCACCTCTAAGGAGGGAAGGATTCCCCTAGGGATGGGGATGCAAAGGAAGGTAACAAAGCAGAAGGATGATGTTTGCTGGTGGCTGAATGAGGATGAGGAGAGGAAGAACTCTCCAGTGGGGTAACTGATGGGACTGGCTGCATCTGCAGAGCAGGGAGGTGCTGGCTTCATTTCAGTCTGCTGTTACAGCCTTTTTTTTTTTTTCCAATAATGTGTTAATTAAACATTGATTTCAGGGGAAAAAGGAATCTGCTTGAACTGCAGAAACTAAATGGAGTGAGGAGGAACGGGATCTGGAGAGGGATGTGGGGAAGGCCCTTCTGTCAGCTGTCTTCGTGACCAATCGTGGAGGGAAGCAAGGAAGGGGCTGCAGAAAAACCTGTTCACCGGAAGTTTAGAGTCCTTCAGTTGTCGCAAGGGGAATCTTTTTCTTCCTACAGCTACACAATTTTCACTTGATTTGTGCTAATGTGTTGCCAGGTAGTCAGTTGTATTTTCTTAACAAAATACTTCATCTCTTTTAAAACACAAGAGTGAAGAGAAATCTTCAAGGCATGTTAGCATTCAATTGGCTTTCTGATCAGTTTGATGCCTTCCTGATTTTCTGCTCTTGTAGTTACAGTTGCACCTCTAAGTTAATTGAGCTTTGGTGCAAGTTAAAGCACTGGTCATACTGGTGTGCTTGCTCTCGTAACTTCTTGATAACTAGGAGCTCAACTGGTCTTCATTTATTTCATTTAGATAAGTCAGTTGCTGAACACAGGTATAAAATTATGGCATGCTCACCTAACATTTTCTCTTCTGATCATCAGAGCACTGGAAGGTGAGACAAGATTATATCTCTCTCCTTTACTTGGCAGAACTCTCGTCTGTTCACTAGACTGGAAGAGCCAGTGGGAGGCCATGCTGCCCTCCTTTCCTTTTTTCCAGGTGCTAGGGAGCCACAGGGAAGATGAGTCCTTGCTTTAGTCTGAGATCTTATCTGGAATAAAGCTCTCTGCTGATGTGAGCAATATTGCATTATATGTATGGCATTAAACAGTTTGACTTGAATTCTTTTGACCATCGTGTTTTCTGTCTTCTCTGGTTCTGGGAGTCATGGGAAATGGGACCTGTCTGATCTTTCTAAACACTGCAGAAGTCTGAGTTAAAGTGATCTGGCAAAGATCTTGATCCGCTTGTGCAATAGTCGTAATGGAACCATTGTCCGGAGCAGGAACTCATCCTGGCTGCTGAATTTCTTTCTGTGCCATCATCCCTCTGTGTCAGACTACAGGAGGTTCTGGTGTAGCGTCAAGGCATGTTTGAAAAGGAACAGATTTAAGCCACAGAGGAGCTATTATTCAGGAAGAGTTTTGACCTGTTGATGACTGGTAAGACCCATAGAATTGTGGGGTTGTAAGGGACCTTTGGAGGTCATTTTGTTCAACCCCTCTGCTCAAGCAGGCCCACCTGGAGCAGGTGACCATGCCCAGATAGCTTTTGTGTATCTCCAAGGAGGGAGACTATACAACCACTCTTAGCAACTTGTTCCAGAGCTTGGTTGTCCTCACATTAAAGGAGTGTTTCCTTATGTTCAGACGGAACGTCTTGTGTTCCAGTTTGTCCCCATGGGCTCTCATCCTGTCACCGGGCACCACTGCAAAGAGCCTGGCTCTGCTTTCTTCGCACCCTTTCTTCATGTATTTGTTCTCAGTACTGAGTTCTGCCCCATGAGCCTTCTTTTCTCCAGGCTGAACAGTCCCAACTCTTTCTTCCTGTTCCTCATAGGAGTGGAGCTCTCATCCCTTAATTGTCTCTGTGGCCATTCACTCACTGGACTCTCCCCAGTAACTCACTGGATGCAGTGCTCCAGGTGAGCTGAGGAGAGGGGAAGGATCCTCTGCCTTGATCTGTAACACTCCTCATGCAGCCCAGGATACCATCAGCCTTCTTTGCTGCAAGGGCACACTGTTGGATCCTGTTTAGCTTGGTCTCCACCAGTACCGCTAGGCCCTTTTCTGGGAAAAAAGGCAGGTGGGGCCCAGCCTCTACTGGTGCGTGACCCATGGGTAGCACTGTAGTAGTAGGAGGTGTCGGCAGAGCAGTAAGGATGATCCTGCAATTAAAGTATTAACTGAAGAAGTTTGGTGTTCTCTCCCTGAATATGTCAAACCAGTTTTTCACACTAGTCCCAACTTTGAAAATTCAAAGCTATCATTTGTAAAGTACGAAGAGTTTCTTGAAAGGGAAGTTTCAAGTATCTGAGACAGCTTCCAGTTTCTGTAACCCTTCTATTACTGTAGTGGGTTGCACCCTGAAATCTTTTTGTACACCATGAAGAGAAGAAATTTTAAACTGTCAATAATTTTGCCTGCATTTTGGATGGAGATGGGGAATGCGGGAGTTCTGTGGTGGGACTGGGGTAAACCTTCTTAAGGGACTCCACATGCCTGATGCTGCGTTGAAGTCCTGGAATCAAAATCTGCTGGCTTGTGCGGTTAGCTCACGCAGTACTTAGAGGGAGTGATAGAATATCATTCCAGGTAAATGCGTTTAAAATACCTGCGACATCTCTAGAAGCCAAAGGGCTTTTATGGGAAAAAGCAAGGAAACAAATTCATCCCCATGTAATTTCATACAAGTCATTAATCAAATACAAACTTGACAGTCTATCTAACAACAGTGGACCAAAATGCGTAATTTTGTTGAGCTGGGTCTTAAAGATTTAGCTCCTATAATTAGCAGCTTTTTTTTTTTTTTTTTTAATATGTCCTTTGTCCTCCTTGTTGGTTGATGTGACCCAGTTAATGAGCTGCTAGCAGCTCTGTTTGGTTCCAGCTTGGGTCAGAGTGATGTGGTGCTTGGGATATTGCAGTCCTTTTTTGGCAGTGGCTTATAATTTTATTGAATGAATGTATATTATAAAGCTTCAGTGAGCTGCTGTTTTCTTGCTAAGGCCATGGGGTATCACGTGGAGATGCAGAGAGAAAAGGAAGTGACAAATTGATAGGCTTTTGATAAGACAGTAACTCTTAACGTTTGTGTGAGCACAGCAGTTCTTGCATGCTCTCTTTTTAGCTTGTGTGTAACACGAGACAGGAAGTTGATCTTCCTGGCACAGCGTAGGTCACACACCTATTAAACTGATAAACTGGAAAGCAGTCTGAATTCAGTAAGAAGTAATTCATTGAAGACAAATGAAAAGTGCTGCACTTGGGAAGGTGAAATCAAATGCCTACATGCAAAATGGGGAACAACAAGCCAGGCAACAGTACTGCAGAAAAGGATCTGGGAGGCACTACAGTGAGTCAGAGACTGAATGTGAGTCAACAGTGTGGTGACATTGCAAAAAAGTAAATCTCATTTCAGGGTGTATTTAACAGGAATGTCACGTGTAGCACACAGGCGGTAGTTTTTCTACTCCAGCAGCCACAGCAGAGCACTCTGTCCAGCGTGAGCAGCAAAGCCAGGAACGGTGGAAGGAGATGAAGAGAGGGCAGCCAGAGCAGGGAGCATCACCTGCAGGGAGAGGCTCCACGGGCTGAGCTCCTTTAGTCTGGAGAGAAGATTGACGAGGGACATGAAAAGTCTTCCGATATTTAAAAGCTTGTTCTAAGAAGACAGTGATTAATTGTTCTCTGTGTCCACTGGGGATGGGACGAGAAGTAATCAGCTTAATTTGTTGCAAGGAAGATGTGGAGATAGATGCTAGGAAAAGCTTTGTGACTGTTTGGATAGTTAAAGATGAAAACAGATTCCTGAGAGAGGTTGTGGTGCTCCCATTGCAGGAAGTTTTAAGAGCAGATGAGATGGAGACCCACCAGATTTTAACTAGTTTGTTTTCTTAGAATTTTGACCTGTTCAGGAAGGGAGTGGGCTGCCTGAGCCCCCCAGGGTCTGGTCCCTATACCTCTTGGGCTACTGGAAAATCAGGCTTCTCCCCTTGCTGGTGGGAGCGTGGGGGGGCAGGGCCAGGGTGAAACACTCCCTCTGCAATGCTCCTGTGGCACCTTCCATGTCCCTGGCACAGCCCAGTTTTACAGTGCGTGTCCCAGAAAGGCTTCAGCAAGCTTGTGGGTTTTGGCAGAGTCACATACATGTCTAGCACTGTAAGTCTTTCTGTTCCTGCAGGTAAGAAGCAGAGGGCTTGCCCAGCTTTCTCTGTCCTCCTGACTAGGAGGTTCCTGTCCTAGTTACTTATTAATTTAGACTGGGAATATTTGGTTAAATAATTTGGAGATGAAAAGGAAGACTTCCACCTCTGCTTTTTCCTGTTAAAATCCACCAAAAGTTTTTACAGTGTGTTGCAGTTACTGCAAGATGATTTTTCTGTGCTCTTCCATTGAATAGTGGGCAAGGGCACAGGGTTTTCATCTGTTCAACAATTTCTTTTTCCAGTTACCTAAAGCACAGATTAGGCATTGCAGGGAGGTGTGTTAGCACCCCATGGGTTAGAGAAAAGGGAGCCTAATGCCTGATGCCATAAATACTTTGACTTCAGTACTTTGTGAAGGGGGCTCATGGTACTTCCAGAGAAGAGGCTGCTACTCAGGGAGTGGGGATCCACTTCTCTGAGAGCTCAGCAAAACTCTTTCAGTGGCTACGGGAAAGTAATCCAAGACATATTATGTGGTGTTTTACTTAGGTTTCTTCTGAACCTTAGATTTACATGAACAGGCAGTCTGTAGCCAGTTGGGCCAGGGGAGAATTTCTGAGCATATCCAGTACAGAAATCCAGTTCTCTGACAAACCTCAAAGAAGGAAGTTCCTTCCTTTTGGTTTGACAGAACATCTGTGAATACATGCATGTTGAACTAGTTCAGTGTTGGGCTTGGCCACTGTATGCGTGTGCATTTTACAATATAACCATTTTTTGCCTTCTTACATAAACTCATAACTGCAGGTTGCTGCCATTCTTCGAGTGGAGGATGAAGATATTATCCTCTACTTCTTGGCGCTAGGAGTGAGTCAGGTTTGACACACAACAGTAGGAGGCAACAGTTTGTGTGTAGGAAGTTTGTTCTGTCCAGGGAAAAATCTGTCTAGGGGTTGCGTGCAGGGCATTGGTCCTGCTGCACCACAAGGCTGGTATCGGCCTCTGGAGCCGAGTTCTCACACGCTCACCATTTGAAGCATATGGAGGGCTCAGTGGATTCAGGCCTGCAGGGATGACTGGTGAAACGGTCAAAGTTAGGTTGTGATGTAATTGTTTACAAGGCCCCAAATTGTACCAAGTAATAATTTTTTTATGAACACTGCTGTGAAGTCAGGAGGGAAACATTCCAACCCAAGGAGGTAGGGAGATGTAACCTAATTATTGTTGTTATTATTCCTGCCTATTGTGGTAGCACCTACACAGTCCTGCATCAAACACAGGGCAAAAAATGCTCCCTGCCCCAAAGAGCTAGCACGCTAATAATGAGACAAGAGACAACAGATGGACACAGATAACTGGGGGAGTACAGAAAAACAAAGATTGGTCAGCAGGATGGGTGGTATGATAGCATGTTGACAGCTTAGCTGTTGTCAAGTTTTCTGTAGGCATGTGGCAAAGGATTACAATAATAATTCAAGCTGCGGCCCTTGCTTCGGAGTTTCTGTGTGCGCATCTTCCATCTGTTTTATTTACCCAGCTTACTTCTCACTTGATGAGGTTTTTGTGTCCCCAGACTTCCCTGTATGTATGTAGGGAGACATACTGGCCCATAGTGAAGTGACCCCTGCAGGTTCTAAGGGAAATAGGAGGGTTTTGGTACACAGAGAACGAGACAGTAAGCATGAGTTTGACACTGAGTGTTTAAAAGCGTACTGGGGGAAAAAAATGTCGGGTCTCAGCAGGATGGTTGTGCAAATTAAGTGGTGCAAGTCAAGAAGCTTGTTGGCCAAAATGATGTCCCACCAAGGTGATGCAAAACCCAACTAATACAAGTCCTAGGAAACAATGTTGTCTGGATAGGTTATGTCTTTGGTGCTGTACATGGGTGAGTACAAGACTGCCCAAAGGGTGCAGGGCTGGGAATCAGCTGCCCAGTGAGCAGCCATTCCAGTTGTGAGGCTGTACCACACTGCTGGGGAACTTGGCAGGCTTGGCTCTAGGAGCTTCGCCTGGGCTGGTGGCTGCATTTGCACACACCTTGTTTGGACGGTACCTCAGGAGGGCCACAAAATGCAGGGTAGGCACTGGGTGCCCTTCTCTCTGAATTTATATTGAATTGAGTGACTTTGTGTGGTGCTGTGATGTGCTTCTTCATTTACTGTGTGGTATGGTACCAATGCGCTGTGTGCCGACATGAAGCATGTTACAAACATGCCCGCTGTTAACCTCTGTGTTGCAAACCCCCACCTCCTTCCGCTTTGGCCTGCCGTTCCATTGATTGCTCTTCAGCAACCATGACGTGGCCACGGGCAGTGATGAATAGTTAAAATGCTCCAAAACTTGAAGCCTCAACCTTCTAATCAAGTCATATTCAAACCTTCTTATCAAGTCTTAGAGCCAGCTTGGATGGGGCTTTGAGCAGCCTGGTCTAGTGGCATGGGTTGGAATTCAGTGGTCCTTTGAGTCCCTTGCAACCCAAAGCGTTCTATGATTCTGTGATTATTTAACTTTTTGTGGGTGAATTGGTTTCTAGGAACCCTTTGATACAGACAAACTGCAGAGTTATGGGACCGTAAGTGTTAGAATACATTTATGGGGCAAGCAATTATGAACAAGGGAGTTGTCTGTTTTGGGGTTTATGCCTGGCTCCCCTGTGTACCTTTGCAAACAAATGATAAATTGTTCTGTCTTTTTTGTTCTCGTAGTTCTCGTAGAACCCCGTCAGCTCACTGTGCACACTCCTGGCCTTCCCCGTACAAGGAAGGCATTGACAGAATGGAGCAAGTCCAGCAAAGGACCCCTGAGTTGCATCAGTAGTAACTGGCTACCCTTGGGTTGTTGTACTGCTGACCCCCAGCCTTTGAGTGCAGTGGTCCAGTCATTTTTGCACCTGCTTTGCCATACACTCATCCAGTTCCAGCTCTCTCTATTTTTTTTTACAATGATCCTAGTGGAAACTGTTTCAAAAGCTGTTTCTTCCTTAAGCCAGTCTTCTCATCACATAAGGCAATCAGGCTGTTTTCCCTTGGTAAATCCATACTGACTGTTCCCACTTGCCTTCTGGTCATTCGTGTGTTTGGTTTCCGGGAGGATTTGCTGCATAATCCTCCCAGGGACTGATGTTCGGCTGACCAGTCTGTAATTCCTTGAATCCTTCTTGCCCTTCTTGAAGAGAGGTACAACATTTACCTTCATTCAGTCATCAGGCACCTCCTGATCACTGTGACCTTTAAAACATGACAGAGTGACATCAGCTGTTGCTGCATCCCTCAGTGAGGTTGGGACATCTTGTCTGTCCCAGGGACTTAGGTAAGTAAGCCCTGCTTGCTTAGGTGGTCCGTCATTCAGTCTTCGTCTGCTGTGGGTAGTACTTCTGGCCCCTGGATACTTCCAATGGGCATATGAAACAGGAAGGCTGAGAACTGTTTTCACAAGTGAAGACCAAGACAAGAGTGGAACTAAGTATTTTCCATACCCTATACCACTGGTCCCCTGTCCCATTCAGCTTTTTTAGGCCCCCAGTTTGCTTAGTCTTTTCTTGCTACCAGTGTACGTTCTGAAGCACTTCTTACCACCGTTCACATTTTGTGAATTATCATGCGGTTTCAAGCTTTCCTAATTTCTATCCTGATGTGCCGAGGCAGTTTCAGTATCCTCCTGGAGAGCCCACCCCCACTTTCACTTTCCATTTGCTTCCTTTTATGTTTGAGCTCCATCAGGAGCTTCCCGTTCAGCCACCTGCTTCTTTCCACACCTGCTTGGCTTCCTGCACATCAAATTCAACTGTTCTTGTGCTTTGAGGATGTTGTTCTTGAAGATCAACCAGGTCTCCTGGGCCCCTTTGCTAGATTATCCCATGTAAGTGCTCAGCGAATGATTTCTTAAAGCTCTCCAGTGATTCTTCTGTCACCATAATTGTGCTGAGAAAATGGTTCTGTTTGTAAACTGATTTATGTGTCATTTCACATTTGGTTGTTCTTTGTAATTTTTGTCTCTCCCCATGTTAAACACATTATACCTCTTTTCTCTATTTCCTTATAACTCTTTTCTGTCTGCTTTATGGCCTCGTTTTGCCGGACGCTGTCCAGATGTTTGCATGAACTTAAATGCAGGTGTTTGGTTCCCCCCCCCCCCTTGAAGCCTCCATTCTTCATGCTGTGAGAGGTAAGCAATCAAATGGAAGGGGGCAGGAGGCAAACTTTTTTGCAGTCTGTGATTGAGTTGTTTCGTGACAAGAGCGAATTGCTATCTCTATTTCTTATCTCTAAAATGGGTCTCAAATTCAATAGAAAGAGTTTAAATTCTTTTTGTTGTAGATCGTAGACAACAGACTGATTTATTTAATCACATTTAGTATGCTCTTCATCTTAGGATTGGTTTGAGATTCTATCCCAAACTGTTCTCTACATTAATGGTTGTCAAATTTATCAGCAGCAGATGCTGCCAGCCTTCAAAATTCTGTGCTGTGCACATGTGCCTTTGTCCTTAGACTTTTAATAACATTGCTGCTGGAAATCCACCTGGAATGTTGCAGTGAACTACCTACAGATTGATTTCTAAGACCCTGATGACCACCACGTATGTAGAAGCTGGACTAATCAAGTTGCATATTGCCTGTAATAGTCGTGCCAGGCATACACTGAGAGTCCATGCCATCACCCAACAGAGTAAAGACGGGTCTTGTTTAAAAAAAAGATAAAAATGATTCTGATGATTAAAATAACACACATCTATCAATCTTCTAGTCCTCCAGAATCTTTGGAGAAAACTCCAACTTTGTATTGTAACTGTATGGAGAGGAGTTTAAGTAACTGTTATCTATTTGATTATTTTGCCATATTCCCTAGTCAGACGTGAGAATTGTATTGTCCTTGGTGCTGCCCAAGTGTAGACCAAAAGGTTTTTATTCTGATTTGTATCTCTGAAGCAGCACAGTATGTGATGCCAAATTCCCATGTGCCTTCTCAGTTCAGAAGTATGTGGCAAGAGCCGAGGAGCTTCAGGTAGAGAAGTTTCTGGATTGGATAATTACTTGTAATTCAGACAAGTCTTTTCTGGGTTGAGTATGGTTGGAGAGGAGTATGCTGGGTGCTGTGGAGAGGTGAGCAGTATGTAAAGGTAGCATCTGGGCATGCAGGTAATGGTATAATACTGGCCAGACCCCTTCTTTTAGCCCTCTGTGTGGGGCTTTCTCTTGTACTCCAACTGTGCTAGGCAGCTGTTGGTGAGTAGTAGCGGTGTGTCCCTATATGTGTCTGTAAGGTCTGGCTTTGTAGTAGCCAGAGAAGGAAGGAAAGACAGGCGAGGGAGGCTTTGCTTTACATCTCTGCTGAAGTCAACCACAGTACTTATTCTAATGCCGTTGGTGTTGTGTCTAATCTCAAACGTGAGCAGACACAGGGCTTGGTAAATTGATGACCTCACTGTCTTCCCATCTTTCTCTCCTGATAACTAGATGGCTAAGAGGCTCCGACAGTGATAAAGCTGAAAAACTCAAGCTCACCTAAATAAAGCTTACATTTTGGGTGGCTTAGTATGATTAATTTCTTTCCTGAAGTCCTGGCTTCAAATCCTGGTGAAACCGTAAGTGAAAAAGGCATCTGAAGGTCCTCAGTTAGTCCCTGCTTGGTGTTCATGGCAGAAGTAGCCCAGGAAATTTGATGTATGGCCAGTGTAGGAGGATGAAGGGAATCGCGAGGAAGCATTACGGGAGAAGGGTCGCAGGCTGCTTGGCACACAACTTTCCTGTACTTTCCCCAAATCCAAGCAGATGTGCTCAGATGCTTGCAGAGTTTGCACATCAGTGCGCTGTGGTTGTGCACGCTCCTTGGACGCTGTGCCCCTGTGCCAGGATGGCACTTGCTGGCTCCTGCTGCAATAATGTCTGCTGGCTTCTGCCTCTGCCCGGCACAAGTGAAGCCCTTTGTGGGGCTGAGGCTCATGCTGGCCGTGACAGTGTTTTCCATAAGGCTCAAACTTCTATTCTCCACTTCGTTCCTTTGAACTCTGCCCACCGCTCCGTGAATACTAACACCAGCCTATAAATTATCCAGCAGGGCTCTGGCACTTTAGCAGCCTGTGTTTTCAGTGGCGTGCATGCATAATCGATCCAGGAGGCTGCCTCTGCTTTTAACTCGGGCGTTTGCAGAGACCTTAGACTTTCAGAGTTTTCAATCACAGCTGCCTGCATGCTTGCTCACCCCTCCGCTTGCTTTCTCCTCCCACACACCCACCTTTGCGTTCGGATGGGTAGCACGTGTGGGGGCGATGCTCTGAGCGACCTTCCCGTGCGGTCTGGAAGCAACAGGTCGCTGCCAGCAGCTGTCACACGGAGGATCATGCACCAAACTTCGAAAGGCTCCATCCTGCTTCACTTCTTGGGGGTTGTGTGTGTGTCTTTGCCATTCAGCCTGCTGAGCAGTTGCTATGCACCTTCTCTCATTTTCTAGGTGAAGATCTTAGCGCCATAAATGCTGCCCCTCTGACTCATTGCTCTTAGCTTCTTTAAGTAGCTTGGAAGTTGCTTTCTGCAGTTGCTTGCTGACTGCGTAGTGTATGAACTCAGAAGATGGAAATGGTCGCTGGGGATAGCTGGTTTGACTTCTTTTGCCTTGAAACTTCTTCCTATTTTCTTGCTTATTTTCTTGCTCTGTCCATGGCCAAAATTTCTCAAATGATTCTTTTTTTCTCTGAAGTTTGTAGGGATAAGTTGCCCCAAAACAGTCAGCCCAAACCTTTGTCTTAACTTCAAATGGATTAACTTAGCAAGAACTAATCAGTTCTTGGTAAGCCACCCTCTTAACACCAATACATCATCGTGTACCCCTGTGAAAAGGTTTGGTGATGGCTTCCTAGAGGAGCAGTCAGTTCCCAGTGAAGGTCTGTGCTATTGTGGGGAGGGGGAGACAGGGCATGGGTTTGTGTTCGTGTCATTGAGGACTGGCGGTGCTGGGACTCAAAGGAGCAAATGGGGAAAATGAAAGGAGTCTAAGAAATGGTTTAACTGTAGGGGTCCTGGAGGCATGCTTGGGGTAACAAAATAAGCCAGAGGAAGTAGCTGGAGAATACAAAAGAAATGGGAAGTTCTAAGAGCAAGAGAAGAGCATGAAGAAAATTACCAAGCTTTGGCTGAGGGAAAAGGATGTAGGGAGAAATACTGGAGAAAAAGCTTCTGAGTGAAAAGAGAGCAAAAGGCAGCTCTCTGATGTGTGAAGCATACTTCAAACAGAGCTCTGTGCATGCATGGACCCCACTGACAGGCGCACAAGAGGCCAGTCACCTTGGCAGGCAGCACCGGAGGAGGTGACCAGAAGGAGCACAGGGGTAAGGAGACCAGCTCTGGGACGGGAGAGAACGCCAGGCAGTGGGTTGGAGCTGGGGAAGCGTGGGGAAGCGTGGAAGGGAAACGTTAAGTGTCAAGACTCCTTTGGAGGAGGAACGAAATCCCAGAAGAAACACAATGCTTTAAATGTTTTTATTCTTTGATGAGAAAACATTCAGCATGCCTTCCCCCCAGGTGTGTGACTGGAGAGGTAGGTTGCGGAGTGAATCATAGAGATCTCGTGTTTCTGGGGTAGGGTGTGAGAAAAAGCAGATCGCCCGCTTTACTGAACGGAGAAAAAAGAGACCATTGCCAATATTGACACTGTCTGCTGAATGTTGAATATGTTTTTGTGCCTGATGGGAAATGTGTGTTTATTTGAGGCAGAGGATTTTCTGTGTGTGTGTGTGTTGTTTAAGGAGTACCCAGCAGCTTCATTTTATTTAGCTGAAAAAAGCATTGCAATCCTTGGGCTCGCTTGCTAATATTTGAGTTTCTGCAGTTACATTTCCATATGTGTTTTTCTTTTCCTATTTGTGTGGGTCTAATCCAGCTCAACTAACAGGGGAGCTGACTGCTTTTAAGAGAAACAGTAAAACTGACTTGACACGAAATGCTGTCAAATGCACGGAGTAAGGATTTAGGTGAAAGGCATTTTCCCTTCTAATCCTTCAGTTCTGTTAATCTTAGGTGTCTCTTGTAACAATACCAAATAAAAAGAATTCAAATGGAATCATGATTTTAATTTTAATTGGTGGTATCCCTTAATGGAATATGATTTGCCACTCACAGTGTAGTTTGGGATCCAAGAAAATAGCAAGAAAGCTATGTGGGTTTTTGTTGTTGGTTTCAAATGTGCCTGAAATCACAGGGTAAGATCTGATAAAATTTAGAAAGTTGCACTTGTTTTTAAAAGCCTGCTAGTGAAGAACCCCATGATGCCAATTTTCTATTCAGTTATTATCAACTGCCTTGATCCCACTCAGTTGTGGTTTTCTATGTATTTATGTACTTTTTTATTTATTTAAATACCAAAATCTGGTTCCATGGTTTGAGGAAACAGCGTTCTGGACCACTTAAATTGGAGGACAAGCTAGTAGTTCGTTGTGAGGAGAAGGACATGGATCGTCTACATAGAGGGCTGCAGGAAATGAAGAATTTGGAAAGGCCTCTCGGGGAAATAGGAGAAGAGTGCAGTTTTTGTGTGGCATAAAGGGGTGATGTTCCTCCTCTCAGCTCATCCCATCCCTACAAATATTCATCTGACCAAGTTCCCAGAAAGGACTCGGCACGCAGCTGGTGCCTGGAAGGACAAAGCGTGGATGTGTGGTGATGGCAAAGGGTCTCTTGGGGAGCTGGTGTTGCCACAGCTGGCAATGTCTCCTGGCTGACAAGGAGGCAGGAGCTTGCTAGCTGGGAGCTGGTACATGAGTGGGGAAAAGTAAAGCCCAGCAACTCTGAGGACAATAGGGGAGCACAGAATTGGAGTGACTTGAAAGCTGTGTGTATGATCCAATTTCTTAATCTGCAACACTTCATTAGGTTTAAAATATAAGGTCTTAATACCGTGGTCCCTTCTCTCTCTCCCTTCTGATGAGAGAGGAGAGGAAGTTGAGCATGCAAAGCAACACTTCACATGCAGATTGAGACCTTGGAGACACCAGTGAGCAGCTAAGTGTATGTTCAAGAAATGTGTTCTTGAAGCAAAGCTGTGGGGAGATTTGAGAGCCTTCTTCAGCTGAGAGAGCTTTGCCACATCTGGTGGGATTTTCCTGAGCTGAGCAGTTGGTGAGGCTCCCCATCGTCACGCTGGGAACTCAGATCTGTGCTGGTAGTGATAATCAGTGCTCTACCATTCTCCTCTGATGCAGTGGGATGGTTTGTTTTCATACCCTTCCTATTTTTTCCAAACCATCTTTCCTTTATTTCCACGTGAACAGGAGCAATGAGAAGCGACATGGGCAGGAAGGGTCTCTCTTCTGGAGGTGGAAGGCATTCACTGTATTCTGACAAGGAGGGCTCACATGGAGTTTTTGGTTGACACATCAAGCTAAAAAAATGAGCAACTGGCATCCCAGAGGAGGGGGAACAAGGCATCCCTCTGCCGGCAATGCAGCTGCTTTTTCATTGGTAATGGCAGGATCAGGTGGGCTTCATCTGACCGTGTCTCCTCTTTCTTTGGGAGTGCAGGGAGGCACTTCAGGTTTGTTGGAGCTCTCTCTTCTTGTGTGTCTGCTGTTTTCATATGTGGTGATGAATCATAGACATGCAAGAGGTACAAAGTGGAGCTTCACGTCATGTTGTTCTCTGGTTTACATGTTTCTCCCTTGCACCAAACGCTTCCTCCTGCTGCAGGCTGAGCTGCCTGCAGCATGTTTTGGTGTTCCTCTGAGGCTCGAGTGACGGTTGGCTTCTTGGCACTGGCCCAAGACAGGGACATTTTGCTTCACTGGGAACCATGGTGCAACACTTACGGGGAATAGTGAAGTCAGACTGTGGGAGAAGCAAACACGTGCTCCTCCCTGCAGTTCCCGTGTGATGTATCATCTGAAGAAGTATATGGAGAAGCCAGCGGAGCCATTGCAGCAGAAGCCATGCTGGAGAACATCACCCTTGAAAACAGAAAGAAGCTGCTTCCCCGCTGTCTACTGAGTTTTTTCCTGTTCCTGTGCTGCGCTTGCAGTCTTACATGTTCAAGGATTTAAGAAATTTTCCCAGCTGGTCTTTTTCCTTTGGGCATAGAGCCAGAGGGCTCATCTGATGAGTGCACAGTGTCACCCCAGGAGAGCTGGGTTAAGATTGAACCCAGGTCCCAGGCACAGCACGTTTGATAAGCTGTGCTTTCCCCTCAGGGGCTTTTTTCCCCTTCTCAGTAAATAGCTCCCACAGATCGGTGTGACCGATGGTGTCCACTCAGGAGAAGCAAATGGCTTGAAGTCAAACACGTTGGCATGGACAGAGACAGAAGTGTTTTGGGATGGAGCCAAACAGTGAAATAGAAAGGCTTCAGGGTTGTGCCTGCCATCAGTTAAGTGCCTGGGAGCTGTGGGTCAGCACAGCTTACTTTTGAATAGTAGGCCATGGTTTTCATGTGGTGCTGGGGCTAATTTATTCATGTTGTTATGGCGGTGTTGTGCCTCACCTTGCCCCATCTGCCTTCACTAGGTACCCCTCATTTCCCAGCCTCCTTCATCGCTCTGAGACCCGCCTTCTTTCTCAGGCTGCCCTGCCATCTCAGAGTTAAGGTACAGCACATAGAGGGTGGAGCAGTGATGGTGAAGTTGGGCAGCATGAGCTAACCTGGAGCTTCCTTCAGCTGAGCCTCTGTTTTGCCAGTTCTCCTGCTGCTTGCTTCTTCCTTGACAGTCCTCTGTGGTGGCATCTCCTTTAATCCCTGTGCAGCAAAGGTTAATGTTAATGCTGTCTGTGAGGGAAGAAGTCCCAGCCAGCACAGGAAAAGAATCATTTAATAAAAAAATAATCATTGATCAGTGGCTGCAATTCATCAAAGGTCACTCATCGATCTGTCTCTCATTGTGGGTCAGGCTCTCTGTTTTAATGACCTAATTCCCTGGTAAGTTTCTCTGTTACTTGGGGGAAGCAGTGTTAGGAAGTGCCGCCTCTTCTAGGAGTGTCACTCTTGACATATGATGCGAGGGAAGTAAGCCTTGCAGTAATCTCAGCTGTCCTTGCTTTAAAGTGCTCCCGGTCCTGCTTGCTTTGTGCACTTGCTATCTCAAGGAATCCCGAAGTTGCAGAGATTGTAGAGGTTAAATGATGCCATACTGCCGGGGAAGGCTCTGGCCAGAACTGAAGTAGAGGGTACTCCAGGGGTGCTGAGCAGGGGAAATGCGAAGGAAGGTCTAGGAACTTGTAATTGTTCTTTATACTCTAATTTAGTTTGCAAGAAGTAAGGACTAATGCGAGAGAAGGCTCCAAATACCATCAAATATTGTTAAAAGTGTCTGGCAGGCATTACTCTTCCTTCTGGCCCTCTATTACGAGCTGTAGGAGGGCACAGAATGAGATGTAAAGTTGTCACGTTTTGGAGTGGATACGGAGGAATTGAAGAGCAGCATGTAATCCACTCCCTGCAAGGGACAGCATTCACCAGCACTTTTCATGCGCAAGCCAATTGGAAACCTCCAGAGATGTAAAAGTCCTGTGGGTCCAATGAGCCGTGGTGCCTGTAGGACGGCATGTTCACAGCGTTCTCTGCAAATCCCTTCCAGATGCCGGTTGCCAAAGGCTGCTGCACCTGGATGGGATCATTCCCTCTTGCCACATCTTTCCCTTGTATCCTGTTCCCATACAGTGCAAAAAGATATAATCTGATCTTTTGCATAGAGTCTTTTTATAGGCATACTAAGAGTGGCATTAAAAATATAGGACTTAATATATCCTTTGCCGCAAGTGTTGCTGCATGTAATATTCATAGCGCTCTAGAGCCTGCGCGCAGGTACGGTGGGGGGCTCGGAAACGCCGTAGCCTGTGGAGCACGTCTGGGACAGGCTGACGGAAAGAGCACGAGGAGCCCAGGCCAGAAGGGCCGTGGCGTGGATTGACAGCAGTGGAATGACATTCCACCGAGATGACATCTCATGACATGATGTTGTAAAGCTAACAGAGTTAACCGGGTTTATGTCTCTGTCTGCAATCACAATTTCTGAAGCAGGACACAGAGGGCTGGTCTGAACCAGAAGAGGAGGCTGCGGGACTGGAGATGCCGGTGTGAGTTTCTGTGGCAGTTTGCGTCCGCTGTGGTGTAGGCGTCCGTGGGGGGCTTCCTGGGCTGCATGTCTCAACGGAATGCAGAGGAGGTGCACAGCTCTTTGGGAAATGCCCAGGCTGAACTTCAGAAAAAAGGAGCAGCCCAAATTTCCATTTTCAGGACTCACTCGTGTCTTTTATTGTTAAGCATCTCCTGCATTAAGCATCTAAAAAAAAAAAAGGAGAAAAAGGAATTTCTAGCTTTACTGAGGCCAACAAAAATTGCTTCTCACTTCAACAGAAATTAGCATTAGTTTATTTCCCTTAATTCTTTGGATAACATTAATCACCTTTGTTGTGGTTTAACCTGGCCGGCAGCTAAAAGCCATGTAGCTGTCTGCTCACTCCCCTGTAGTGGGATGGGGGAGAGAATTGGGAAAAAGGTACAACTCGTGGGTTGAGATAAAGACAGTTTAATAGGGCAGAAAGGGAAGGAAACCACCAGCCGACTGATGCCCATCCCATCCCTGAGCAGCAGCAGCCTCTCGCCCCTGACCAATTCCCCCCAGCTTTATTGTTCAGCATGGTGCCTTATGGAGTGGGACATCCCTCTGGCCACTTTGGGTCACCTGTCCTGGGTCTGTCCCCTCCAGCTCCTGGTGCACTCCCGGCCTCCCCACTGACAGGGCAGCACCAGGAGCCAGTAAGTCTTGCACTGAGTGCACGCACTGCTCTGCAACAATTAACACATCGGCGTATTATCAGCGTTGTTCTCACCCGAAATCCAAAACACAGCACCATGTCAGCTACTAGGAGGAAAATTAACTCCATCGCAGCCAAAGCCAGGACAACCTTCTTCCCTCAACAAAATAACATCTCTACACTTCAGCTGTGCCTGAGAAGAGGAGCAGTGATTGAGGGAGTATCTGTCATCTGCAACCCTACCTCCTGGCCTTTTCCATTGTGTTGCTGGAGCAATGAACATCTCTACTTTCTTTCTTTGCATCCTGCTGGTTTCTTTGTTCTTAGAGGCTTCTGTTTAGCTCCTGAAGCATTTCTCTCTGAAAGTCATATACCTCACTGGAATTTTCGAAGACATCTTGTGCAGTAAATGTATCGGGGCCCTCCGCAGGAAGGTGCACTGTGTACACAGCTGTATTTCACCACGTGACGTGACTAAGTGGGGGTCACTGATTTTTTTCCTTTTTGTCTCTTGGGGGAGCACATGTGTGTGGCATCTCTCTGATATTCCTCAGGGACTGAGCTTTCAAGTATCTGGTAGCATGTGACAGGTGCCTCTGTGTGTGGCTGTTTGGGGTCTCTTCAAACAGACGCGCAGAGTTACAGGAAGGCTATAAAATCTCTCTGGGGATTTCATTGTGAGCTGCTGGAGCGATTAATGAATAGCAGCAGGGAGCTATGTGGGTGTTTGCTCCAAGGCTGTCTCTGATTATACAGGACAGGGACTTGCACTTTTTCACACAGAAGAAAAATGAAACTGTAGTAGTTTTTTGGGGATTTTTTTTTTCCTTTTTGGAGTGAACATGCTGGCTTATAGAAGAGGAGCGCTGCTTCTCACCGGTGCGTGGGTGTCAGCTGGAGCCCGTACAACTGAGCTGCTCTGCGCTGTAGTTCAACCCAGACTACACAGGTAAAGAAAGATTTTGGAGAGGGAGGTTCTGCTCTGGTCCCTCTCAGGTGCCACTATTTGCGGTGGTTGTTGATGGCCTTGTAAGGCTCAAGTGACAGAGCAGAGTGAAGCAGTTAAGTGAATTATGAAAGGCCGTCAATTAATGTGGAAAAAACATACCAAGAGCCGGTCCTTGTTAAACCCAGCTAAAAGCAAAACCTGTTTTTAATCTTTGAATTGACAGAGATATGTCCTGTTTTTTTTTAGGTTTCATTTAAGGTTGTGGAGGGACCAGGGTGGCTCGTTACACGGTGGACAGCAACTGCTCTGTAAGGTGGCAGAGAGGCAGGCCTGGGAGTGGAAAAAGAGATTGATTCTTCTTCTGACAATTGAGAGAGAGGAGGAGGAAAGAAATAATGGATAACACAGTGCAGGGAGTACAGAAACATGGATGTAAAGTAGTTTGTGGTGTGTGTGTGTGTGACACAAGTGAACGTGTACTCTGCTTCTTGATGGGCTTTTTACTGGTACCATCGCTGGGATTCTGGGTCTCCTCCTGCAGCAGTGGTTTGTGTTCTTCCTCACAGCACTGAGGCACGGCCTTAGCAGTGCCACCAGCTCTCCACACAAAAACACACGGTTCTGCAGTGATACCCTGGCAGGCCAGGGAAAGAGGAAAAAACTGCAACCTTTTTGTTCTTTAAGTTGAAAGATGTGGTGGATAGTATGTGGCTATACAAGGTGGGCAAAGCAAGTGAGGAGCAGGATCCACTACTCCAGCCTTGGGCAACTTTTGATTGCTGAGTTTGGCTTTTCTGTTACCTATAAAGAGCTTATGACACACAGCTCCACATTGCCAAATCGGGTAGGCACCACACACTCAGTCCAGTTTATTTGAAAGGTAGTTGTTGCCATTAAAATAAGACGTAGAACACCCCATTGATGACATACATTTTTAAACTTTCTCTTGTATTTTTTAAATGCACTTAAACAAAAAGGCACCCAAACCAATCACAGAGCAGCTTTCAAATACCGTGGCCTCTATTGAGCCCCATGGTCATGGAGGCTCCAGCCTTAATAGCTGTGTCCACTCCCTGTCTGAAAACAGAACTAGCGTCGTTTTAGCCCCTTTCCTGGTGCTGAGGAGTTAAACTTTGTGCCACGCAGTCAATTGCTTTGAATTAACATACGGGGCGTCAGTTGGTCTGATGGTCACCATCCCTATGGTGGCAACGCTCTTATTTGTGATGAATACGAGGTACCCTTACATGGCTTAAGCATTTCTTGTTAGGAGCTGAATTAAATGGGTTTCTTTGCTGTTGACTGAGAACATAGACCCACAGACCTCTCAACTGGTGGATGCTGCCTCGGTAAGTCACAGTGCCTTAGCTGTGTGTCTGTGCTCCTAATGTATTACCCAAACCTCAGTCATAGTCCTCCATCCAGCACTGGCTCTTCTCCAGTGTTTTTCCTAGCTTACAGTAAGAGATTTTTGCATCAGAGAAAGACTCAGAACAAACAAGCTGTGATTGACCTTTTAAACCAAACAAGCTTGCATGTTTCCAATATGAAGAGACAGCAGACAAGCCTATGGCTCGAGGCAGAAGATGGAGAAGAAAGGAAGGGATAAATATCAGAGGAGCAGGAACAAAGAACATGGCCTTGCTATGCAGAGCAGAGGAAAAAAAAAAAACAAACTTCTACTTGCTCTGTCAATATGTCTGACACGTTGCAAGACACTCTGTAGTGGGAGTCTCTGCTCTGTGGAGAGGAGAGGAGGAATGTGGCTGTCTGTATTTATAGACCAGAAATGTTTGTTTTGTGTAGGTTTCATATACCCTGTCTCATCTGAAGATTCCCAAAGTTCGTCTAAAGCTTGACATCTGTTCAGCCACGTAGACAACTTGTGTGCATGTAAAGTCTACTGGAGGTAGAGTTCAGGTAAATTCGCCTTCTTTGGAGATCCCCAGGCAAGGAAGGTTTGCATTTTTGCATTTCATCTGGGGGTTCAAAAAGAAAATGCACTGAGTTAATGTTGTGTGTGCTCTGGCCCTTGCCCATCCTCATTACATTTCCTGCTTTGTCAGCACTGGGGACTGCATCTCTTTGAGGGGATTTTCTAGAGGAAACAATGTTGTATTAGTGTTTTTAAGGGATTTGATGTATTTTGTACCTGGAGGTGGAGCGTAATTGCAAAAGGTGAAACATAGGTGTGACAGCAATTGTGTCTTCCCTGTTCTTGTGGAAGGGCTTCCAAGACTTGTAGTTATGATGCATTGAAAGTTGTCTGAAAGACTGCAGCTACACAGTCGATATTCATGCTGTCTTAGGATAAATGCTTTTTGCTCCTTATCCCGGTGTTAAACTGTAGTCACTGTAGTTCGTTCGCAGCTTTGACTTCTGGTGGTGTGTTTTCTTTTTATCTAGGGACTTGAACAGCTGCATCTCCAGATCATATTAAATGATAACAAAGAAATGCAAAAACCAAGTGCTCTGAAGGTGTCCCTAGGCTCTAACCAAATACAGATCAGATGTTTTGGAGTTTATGTTTCAGCCTTGCATGAGCCCTAGGTCAGGCTGTGTTTCCTGCCTAGGAAAAAATTTGAGATCTGAATCAGCTGCCAGGTTCAAAGTGCTGCGTGAATGGGAGTAGAATTTCAGGTTTTCTGTTGATGCTTGTATCATTTTTCCCTTGCCTTGTGATCCATGGATTTTAAGGCCAGAGGTGGCCATGAGAATGATCTACTCCAATTGCTTGTGTAATAGGGGCTGCTGTATGGGCGACAGCGCATTCTCATGTACAGTGAAACCATTTTGGAGGCTTTAACCATTCTTGGGAACAGTACACTGGGGACATTTTTTCTCCTCCACCATCTCTCAGCTTTGTCTTAAATCCTGTCTAATATTTATTGGCTGTACAGGGCTCGGCCTGTGCCTTCGCATGTTTTTACAATGAATACCTTGATCAGGCAGGAACACAGGACTGCAGAGGAGCTCCTGAATCCCACGACAAGCAGTTGTAAATCATCTGAAGAAAACAAAACCACTTAGTTTTGTGATATCTGATCCTTTCCTGGATGGATGGCTATTCCAGAATTTCAGCCTGCTGATTGTTAGAAATGCTATTTTAATTCCCAGTATGCAGTTACTTATAAGCAGTTTACATACCTTTGTTTTGGTGCCAGTATTGCTCTTCAGCTTAAATCTCTCTTCTTCCCTGCCCCCAAAGTATTTATAGACAGAATTCATCTCTGCTCTTGACCTTTGTCTTGCCAGGGTAAAAGTGCCATGTTGTCTTAATCTCTTCTTATGAAATAGGCTCGGGGCTCTCCGGTGCATCCTTGGAGGCATTCTTGAAACTTCCTTAGTCTGGCTTCCCCCTGCATGAGCACAGGTGATCAGAATGTCAGAATACAGCACAGAGCCTTTGCCTTTTAACTCTCTGCACGAAGTTATTTGCTAATATGTTTACAGAGCAGAAGGATCTGATTTGGATGGCATGGACAATGGCCGTTGGTCCTTGGGGCAACATGGACCCAACTTCTGCTCCAGAGGTACCAGTGGGATTCCCTTAGGCACATAGGTTGAGGGTAAGATGTAACTGGGTAGGTAGCCAGCACACCACTGCTTCCTATGAGTGGCTCTGTGCTAGTTACCTACCTAGTCACTGCACAGCCGTATTGATTTAGGAGGGCAAAGAATCTGTTAGACGACACACTTGATACCTTCAGCGTAATTAAAAGTAACTCTTTTCTTGATAGCGTGAGGATCTGAACACGGCATTTTTGGAGATATATGTTAATACTTTACATAGGAACCTAAAGATGCCTCCAACAGGGATAAATGTGGAATGATTACATGCATATACACTTCTAATGTAATCTAATGTAAGATTACATATCCATATAAACTATTTTAACCTGTTGGTGACAGTCCCATTGTCTGTGCATACCACCCTATAAAGTGATAATATAGCTGAGAATTTAGGTACTTAAAGCTAGGAAATTCAGAGGTTCTGTTCCCAAAACATTACTAAACTCTCTTCTTGGTGCGGTGTGGTTAAGCTGTAATTGTATCATCTACAAGAAAACAAAAGCTTGCATGTGTACTTGGGGCTAAATCATGGTTATAGTGGGAACTGGATGTTCATAGCCTCCGAATTTTACACAATTCAATACTCAACATAATAAATAGGCTTGCACTGCACATGGCACATTTTTAAGAGACCAGCCAGGAAAACATTATTATTTATAGGATGCAGTCGTTACATTTCTTAGTATCATGTTCAATGGTTTCTTTGTGTGAGCGTGAAGCTTTGAATGAACAGATGCCAGGACACTACGTGTGTCTCATCCCTCAGCAAATACATGTGCTGCATGTTATCTTCTATCCTTAAGAGATGGAGAGGGAGCTTTACAACAGCGGGTGCTTTAGTCGAGCAGACAAAGGCATATAACAAGATCAAGTGGTTAGAAGCTGAAATAGACAACTTTGGGCTAGAAATAAGGTGCACATCTTTAACAACTATGATAATTAGGCCCTGAAAAAATGTTCTAGGAGTGTGTTATGAAGTCTCCATTAATAGAAATCTTTAAGTCAGGATTGGATTTTTTTCCTGCTTCAAACAGAAATTAATTCAGAGAAGTTCTCAGGCCAGATGACCCCAGGGATGTTCTCTGACTTCATAATTTGTGAATCCTCCATGAGTCATATTCCAAGTGTGGTTATACAAAAAAGATGATCTTTGTGGTTGAGAGAAACAGAAAAGACAGGTTTGATGTGTGTTCCCTCCACACAGTCCCTGTGTGACGCTGGGAGTCACAAAAATTGTCTGTGGCTCTCATTCCAACCTATAAGGTGGGTATATTTTTCTTCATATGGGTGTAGGGAATGGAGATGCTTCTGTGCAAAGAGAAATGGGGTCTATAGTGCTGTGTGTGTCTGGGTCATGCTGGCTGGTTTTCTTCTTGCCCTTGGATGTGTGCAGGTAGGACTCGGAGACGCTCAGCTCTTTGATGCTGAATGGCAAGGCATCATCTGCTAGAATGTGGTAGGGCACAGGTAGATTGGATTGCTGCATCTGGCTACCTGCTTGTCTGCATGTGCGTGTGGAGGCCAAGTGAGAGGGCAACCCTGGCAGACAGAGCTGCTCTTTGATTCTTCCCTTACCTGCATCAGCCTGTGTTCGGCATTGCCAGCCTGGCCGCAAGGAGGAACATGGAGGCAAATGAAAAAACCTTTCTGTTTCTGGATGTTTTTATCTAGATGGTTCAGGTTCCTTAAAGCCAGTTCTTTGCCTGTCCATTGTATTTAGGGGTATAATGGAAGCAGAGGTCTGAAGTGGAAGCAATGTTGGAGGTTGAAGGGTGATAAATGAACCTGAAAGTTATCCATAATTTTGCTGCCCTGTGTTTGAGGTCATCTTCACTTCCGCACTCACTCTGGGAAGATGGCATAAACATTAAAAGTCACCCCTTAAAATTTGTGTAGAATTCAGGCGCAGCGAGTCCTGTGACACAAGCAGTGAAAAACTTCTGCCAGAATATGGAAGGGCAGGGCTGGTTTATCTTTCCACCACTTCACTGTTGTTCGATCCCCCCTTGCTCCTTTTCCCACCTTTGGCACGTGTAGGGGAAGTTCCTAGTCCCTTCTGCCCCCGGGGTTACGCCTTGCTGGCGCCCTGCACAGCCCGTTCAGCCTGGCACCGTGCAGCAGCAGCTTGTCAGGAGCTAATTGGATAAAGCCTACTCTAGAGCCCATTGAACTTGCCTGTAACAGTGCTTAATTAAAGTGCAGAAAGTTTGAAGAGATAGCAAGTTAAGGCTTAATGCAATAACGAAATGGCACTATTCCACCATCTGCTTCCTTCAAGACGTTAATTGCTTCCTCATATTTGTTTGTTTTAATTAGGAAAGAACCTTGATTAAAATGGAACGAGGAGGGGTGATGGTAGAGGAATGAAAGGCTGGGAGGAGAGGAAGAGGGAGAGTGCAGGAGAGGGAGAAAGGAGTGGAAGATGAAGGTTTGACCATGCTGCTGAGTGCTGAGCAGCAGGTCTCGAGTAACCTACTGGGAATAAATATTTTGGCAGTCATGGATACAGCTTGGACAAGCAACATGCAGAGTGTTGTGTCACTGAGAAACTCGGTGCTTAAAGAAGTATTTATCATGGAGCAGTCATTTCGTCGTAACTGCTTCTTACCCACTTCTGCAGAATCGTCTCTGATTGCACGCGCTGACCGCAGCGCTTTGTGCTTTTTCAGTCTTGAATATTAACCCAAATGGAAGAAAATGTAACCAGACTATCCCCGTGCTCACGTCTTCTTCCTCTCCCTTGAACTACCATCCATCTGCATTAAGTTCCTCTTGGAAAGACTTCAATTTCTCATGAGCAGCTCCAGATAAAAGCATTTTCTAATGATTGATAACCGTGTCTGCTTGAAGAATAATGTCAGCAATTTTCTGAATAGATGACCGATAAAAAAAAACTTAAAAATAATTAAAAAACGCACTCCCCAGTGTTGCTAAGTAGTGGCTTTGGCTGAAACTTCAGGAATAGGAGCTTAGAAATTTTTAATTGGATTCATCCACCTTACCTTTGTCTCTCCTCTTTCTGTTTCTTTCTGTGTCTTTTTTCCTTCCGTTTCCCCTTTTTACCCCTCTTGAGAACGAAGCCTGATTTCCCAAGCAAGTATAAAAGTAATTAAAGTCAAACAGAGCTCTTAAAAAAGGGAAGCGACTAATTTCTTTTCTGGGCCATTGATATTGTGGACAGATCTTGATAACTGAAAAGCACCAACCCAGGAGCACAAAATGGGGATATTGGAGTCACTGAAATAACAATAGAACGATGAGTAAAAATGCTTGTTCACACGAGGCTGGGACTGATCCAAATCACAGGCCTCATGTTATGCTGTTTTCTCCCCTTGATCACCTTGAATGGATTGGTGAACATTTTCTTTGATAAGTGTGGAAACCATATGTGGAGGTTTACATCGCAGGTCCATCACCAAAGCTTAGCTCTCGCCTGCTGTAGCACTGGCTACTTTGCTTTTACTGCTCTTGCGGTTTCATCAGTATGACCAGTCATTTTGTAGCAGAGAAGTATATATATTAATAATTATTAAACAATATGTATGGACAAATTTTCTGTGGTTGGGAGGTTTAGGATGAGGACAGGAACCAGGGCTTTTCACTTGTCAATCTCTGGTTCAAAATCAAATGCTTTCATTTCGTCCTTTAAAAATAGTGGAATTGTTTCCTTGGGGCAGGACGGGAGACTCATGCTGGATCAATTCTAATCACGTTGCTTAATGTGTCATGCACCTGAATAAAAGAGCCAAAGGAGAAGCCAGGTTAGTATGGACTGCAGATTAGACTCAGTGGTACACTGTGATACCTTGGGTTTTCTTTGGACAGCACCTGTTCCTAACTGAATTGAGTTTCTGCATTTTAAAACACATCAAAATCCCAGCCCAGTATGACACAATTAGTAGCTCCACGCAACTGAATTCATCCCACCTAGAGGAAGGATGGAGAAAATTCACCAGACGTGCAGTGGCGTCTCCATGAAGAGACATGGAAGGGCTGGAGCTCCAGCTTGTGAGAGGAGGGCTGTGGCAGGGGGCACTCCACAGCGGCCCAGAGAAGGGGGATATGGCCTCTGTTCCTGGGGAAAGAACTGAACTGGAGAGGAGAGGCTTGCTAAGAGCGTGTGTGCATGTGCTCAGGTGGTGGAAGTGGGATGTAAAATGGTGGAGCGGGACTCCTGCTGTGGCAGTGGACAGTATGGGCTGTCGTTGAAGGAGGAATCCACTGAGGAGGAAAGGAGGGAGCGTACAGCGTTCCCTTGTAATGCAGAGTCACTGCTATACAGACAGGCTGATTTCCAGGCGCAGGGTCTTGTGCTTTGGGAGTGAAAGTATCAAAGGAGCGGGGTGGCTAAGAGGCATCGGTGCCTAGCTGGTGACTGGAAAAACCTTCAACAGCGGTTTTCTCAGGCCAGTGTTAAGGAAGAAATGGTGAGTCTGTGGGGAATGAGTATCTTGGGAGAAGATGGCCCCATGGGGTTTGGGATTCTTAGCTTTTATGGTTGTGAAAATTAAGGGAAGTTCGTTCTTGAAGTCTGTGCAATCAATTGAATCTGAGTGTGGTTTTTTTCTTTTTCTTTTCCTATAGGAGTGCTGCTTAAAACATTTTTCTGTCTTTATTGCTATTTCCTACCTCAATAGCAAATCCTCTGCTGAATGCCACTCTTGCCTCCTTCCTCTGCTCAGTCATGCACTCTTGCCTCTGTGGTGCTATTACCTCAGAGTTTATTTTCCTATCATGAAACTGCCTCCAGTCCTGTGGTTTAAAATCAACTGGTTGTGTAGTGAATGGCAGGTGTAGTGTGGTACGTGTGTGATCTTAATCTCTCCCACTAGTTGGAAAAAGCTATAGGGAACGGATATTTTAGGAGATACACTCTGAATGCCTCTAATTGTGCTGCCCTGGACGAGCAGTGTTTGTCATGTGAAGCTGTATAGGATTCTCTTGGGAGACATCTGACAGAAAGCCAACAGCGTGCTGTAGTCCAAGACAACAGACTGCCTCGGTGCTGCATGGTAACTATACACCTTTTATCGACATGTATTTTTTAGCAGGTGACTACTTCTGGCCTGAATTTGCAAGGTAATTGGAAGGCAGGAGTAGACCGATGGGTTTTCCTAACCCTATTCTCTTTTCATTTAATTTTATAGGAAATCCTATGTTTGGGATTCTTTAAAAGCAGTTTACGATGATGCAGGTCTCCCTGTGAACTGTGGAAGCAGTTCTACTTTACACAGCACTACACATTTCACATACCTGAAAGAGCTTTTCTTTCTTTCTCTCTTAGCAATGTTTTTGATTAAACATAGCTAAAGCCTTGTATTTTCTCATAAGGCTAACATCCGTATACAGACATGCAATTTGTAGCTTTTTTCCTTTTGTTATGTCTTAATTAAATACAAACAATATGCAGAGATGATTTTTTTATTAGATGCGTATCTTTTTAAATTGCCTTTATTTTTGACTTTTAAAATTGGCAGAAAAGTGGAGGAACAAGCAGAAGTGTATAAAGCAAGCTTCAGTAGCAGAACTTAGCTGAACCTCAGTGCCGGTGGGCAGTGCTGCATGGAAGGGGCCTGCTGGACTTGCACCTTTCACTCCCTTGGAGCCTTTCAGATGGTTTAGATTACCAGTGACGAAAAGTGGAGCTAAACCAACCCATTTTTCCACCCAGATGGTCGATCACCTGTCTTTGTAGCTCGAGAGATGTGTTCTCCTGCAGGCAGGCTTTGGTGAAAACGAGGGGTTGCAGAGCTGCCTGAGCAGCGCACCCAGCGCGGGCCGTGATTCCTGTTGACACCACCTGGGCCAAGGTACGGATTCCCTTGATTTGTATTTAAATGGGGAAGGTGAGCGCCTCAGCTTCCCGTGCTGCGTCACTGGCAGGAGGTATCGTATGGCCGGGCAGGCAGTCCCCAAGGAGGCGCAGACCGCGCCAGCTCTGCACCAGAGAGCTGGGGAGCCTGGTGGGCTGGGAAGGCCCCGTGGCTGGAGAGGGCTGGGAGTGGGGGTGGCTGGAGGCTTGCCCCCCGCTGCCACCCCACCGCTGCTGTACCTTTCTCCCCACCTGCTGAGCAAACCCGCGCCTCCTCCTCCGGGCTGTGCCACGGGAGTAGCGAAGGAAAATCTGCTGCGTGTGATGATGGATGCATCTTCCCTTGCAGCACTTGAAAGGGGACTATTAATGTCGTGAGAGAAAATAGGGTGCTCTTCTGTTCGCTTGTCTTTCGAGTGGGTGGAGCACTTAACAGTCACTAATTAAACTTTCCAATGTAGTCCTAGCTGTATCTCCTGAAAGAGCACTCTGCCTGCGGCCTCGCAAGCAGGCGATGAGACTTTTCTTCTGACTCAAGTGTGTGCCCGGACAGCTAGGACATGAATCCCATTGCATGAGGAACTACGGAGCAGCAAAATATTGGCAGCCGATAGCTAGGTACCACAGATAAAATAAGTTAAATTAATGTGTGATGAAGTTACACGGGGGAGAAGTTTGGCCTAGAATCTGGCAACTGGCAGGTTGCAGGAACCATCTGTTGCCTGTGGTACCAAGTAATCATTTTCCATAGTTACTTCTAAATCTCAGTTACTCAGTGCAATTTGGAAACAGAATTTGTGCCAGGTTATTACGAGGACTTCAGGTATCTTCCTTTTAAGTGTTGATTAGAGAAGTTTTTCCCTCCGTTGCTCCTGGGCTTATTTTTGTACTCATGACAGGTGTGGGGTGGGAAACTGGAGTGCTCAGGCTACCCAGGAACGAGCGCTCTCACTTTTCTCCTCCCACGTTTTAGTTATGTACTGGGCAGGGTATCTCCTAAGGTGTAGAGGGGATCTTTCTCATTTGTTCTCCCACTGTACTCGGTGGGCAGGAGAAGAATGATGGCCTGTCCTGGTGAGGGGGTTTGTGGTGTTTCATTTAGAAACCAGGGCTAATCCCCCAGCGTTTCTCATCGACTACCAATTTGCTACCAGCTAGCAAAAGCTTTCAGAGCAATTTACGTGGAAGGAGGAGATAAAAATCAGTGCCACCACCTCAGCACCAATCTGCAGAGCTGCGCAGAGCTTCCCAGCCAGACGCCGAGCCCAGCACCGGGCTAGGAGTGATGGGGAAAAAGTGGGCGCTGCTAGCAAGAGCTGCTCTTAATGTTTTTGTCAAAATAATGGCTTTTCAGACTGTGAAAACAATGTTAGCAGAAAGGATGTATTATTCAGAATGTGCAGATTATTGTTGAAAGGAGGGAAAATACATTTAAAATTGATTTGAAATGAAAAGTTATGCAATTGCTAGGAATGGAGCTATTTATATAGTAGTCTCAGTTTTCCCAATTTTCCTATTCTGTGCTCCTTTCCCAGAAGAAGTAAAAGAAATAGCAAATAATGACGGGAAGTTACTCTAACGAAAGCCAGTTAAATAGGAATATTTCCTTTTTTTAAAAAAAAAAAAAAAATAAACCTGAAAATTCAATGAAAATGCCTTAACATAATACATTTTTGTTCTTTTTGCTAGTGTCTTTCATAGCAAAGACTTGTCCCTTGTCAGCTGTATTGTTAACAGTATGGAAATATTTGGTACATCAAAGCACAATGGATGGCATGTGCAGATACTGTACAGAGATGTTCCCTGGCCCTTGATTGCATCTGTACCTTGAGAGAGTCCATCCTGGGCATTTGCAGAAATCAGGTCTTTTCCCCATCCTCCCTTTCTTGCTCTCTCTCTTTTTTTCCCCCTATTTTTAAAATATGTGAGTTTGGATCCTGACTCGAGCAGGTCGAGCTGGGATTTTGAATTCGCAGCCCAGTCACTCAGAATGTCAATTGTCTTCCAGGGCACTGCACTGTGAGTCCCAAGGCTGGAAGCTCTTTAAAAGACCATCTGACTTTTAAAGGAACATTTGTGGGAGAATATATATCTTTTAGGTCTTTCTGATTTACCAAGTGTGATTGATTTATTGATATGCAACAAGTAAAGCTTGTCAAAAGCACGTGTTCTCCACTGATGTTATAATGTTTCCTTAGAAAATGTGAAATAATTTCTAAAAGCGATGATTTCCATACCACTGCTAGTTAGCTCTCCCCTGCCTTGGCTCACCTGAAATATTAAGCTGGCTGCAGCACCTTTTGCATTCTGGGGCTGTGGCCCAGATGATCTGCTGCCTACTTTGAGGTTGTTGGCAATGGGTTGCACAGTGGAGGCAGAGAACAGAGCTGTGCCGGTGCAGTGTCCCCGGTCTGTGTCTCAGGTGGCGAAGGGCCAGTCCCTGTTAAGCTAATTCCTTGTGCTTTTGTCCAGGTTCATTTGAGAAAAGCAATGGTGCTCCCCCAGCACCTTCCTGCAGGTGTTCCCAAGTGCTTCTGGCAGCCTGGGCTGTGCTTGCTGGCTCCTTATTTTAGCCAGCATCTGCCTCTTTGCCATCCCGTGCTCACAGCGGTTCCTCTTCTGCTACATGTGCTTTCTCTTTCCCCGACTTCTTGGCTGGTGGTGTTCTGCATGCTCTGAGAAGTGTCATTACCTCGTTGTGAGATGGTTCCTCTGAAATAAACAGGTGAGCCCCTTATACCTGAATTTTGTGCAAGTCATTGTGCTTTACACAGCTTAACGTTCGTTTTTAGGCTTCATGTTGGCAAGTCTCTGAGGAAAAGGGCCATCTAAAGAGAAAATTCTCAGCAATACAATCTGAGGAGATGTCCATGAATTAGGAAACAACAGCACACCCCATCCTGTGCGTAACTCCCCCTGCTCTTAAGGCTCCTGGGGTCACAGAGCTCTTCAGCCTAAATGTATCCCACCGGCAGCCTTCCTCCCAGAAGAGGCAGTGCCGTCAGCGCTGCCTTTCTGCCTTGAGGGCCCCCGGGGCCAGGCAGTGGCTTTCCGAGAGCTGCTCTGGGCCCTTGCTTGCGAGGCAGCAGCAGGGCAGTCGGCAGGTTCCTGCAGCCTGCTGGCCCAGCTCAGTGCAGGGCTGCCTGGCACACCCTGGCAGGGCACCACGCCGTGCTGCAGGGACGGGACAGGCTGAAATGATTTCTCACAAACGTGTTTCTTCCCCATTCCCACATTGCTGGTTAGTTCAGAAACTGGCCTCTATCATGCAAAGCTATAAGCCATTTCCTTGATGATTTGGAAAGCTTTCAATATCCTGAGCCGCTTCAAGGACTGGCCTTTTCCAGCCAAGACACCGACGCTTAAAGATTTTTGCTAGCAGTCTGTCCTGGCAAAGATTTCCGCTTCATTCCCCAGCACGCTGCAGCTGAGAACCTATCTGTGCCTAACTCCTCATCGCGTCTCCCCAGTGACCCTGAGGTAGAAGTAGGGAGGGGGTAGGGGGGAGCGAATTCAGGCAATGACTGTATGTATCAGAAGACAAACAGAACGGAGAATGGAAGAATGCAGATTTCACACAGCAGAGGATTCCCAGCCTGCTGTTGCATATAAAAGGATACACATTTGTGGAGCTGGTGGTAAAGGATGGATGTGGTCAGGAAGGCAGATACCTCATCTCACAGTGGCTGTAGACTTTTAGAGTTCAGAAGCTCACCAAAGTCTTTGCTCCCTCAGAGCATCAGTCACTGCAAGATCTGTGTAAACGTGGGTCCCTCACACTTCAATTCCAACACTGAACTTGGCTCCCTGAAAGCCTGAAAAGCCATTCCCATTTGTCCATAAACAGAGCCTCAGCTATTTAAGGTGCTGAGCAATTGGACCAGACGTCCCCTGGGCTGTGCACAGCCCCTCACACCTCCATGTGAGGTTTGTGTGTTAGTGTTTGCTTTGCAGGAAGCTGAGGAGAAAGTTTGGTATAAGGTTATGACGTTGCAATAAAATAGAGTGCTACATGTTACGTAATGGGAAAAGGCTCTGTAAGTTTTCAGATGTTCGTGGACCTTTTATTTCCTTTCCAAGTGGATGCAGCTTATTTTCCCTTGAGCCATCAGTCAATATGGAGTGGATGACTAAATGAATTACTGGACATAATAATGACAGGGAGCTCTGGCCACGTGCGACGTCCCCAGCTATGTGCGGTATGTTTCAGTAAAAACATACAAACCAAACCCAAAGCATCGCTCTTCGCTTTCAGTCATAACCTAGCGTCACGCTTAAAAGCATTCAAATGTCTCTGACGTAGTGGAGATCAGGTTCAGGAGTGTGAAAGTGTGGTGAGCAAAGTGGGAATTCATTGTGATTTGTAAGTGATGGAAAGAATTAATTTAACCTTTTGGTCTAATTCTAGCCTTTTGGATAGTCCCCGTGGGTTGTTTTTGTTGTTTGAATTAGTACACACTAGCTGGAACGTAGAGGCATTTTAACAGATCACAATTATTGATATGTACTCAGTGCCTAGGAGATGGATTCTTAACCGTGTTGGGCTAGATCCTGTCACAGGATAGAAGCTGCTCTTGCTTATGAAGGACTTACAAAACTCACATGAGGAGAAGCAGATGGATAGACAGACAGAGCAGAACAAGGTGTTATTTATTGGTACGCCAGCCATTAGTTTTCTTTTGTTGTTGCTTTGTGTTTTCTGTACTTTTTCTGCACTTTTGCATAATGCCAAGTAGCTGATAAAACAGTGCAACAGGGACTGCCTTCCTCTTCTGGCTGCAGAGGGGGGGAGCCCCCCACAGCCGTGTCCTCTGAGTGGTGTCTGATGCAAGCTTCCCTCTGTGGTATCAAATTTGGCTTTGGGGAAAACCAAAGCCATTCCGGACTGTTAGTCTCAGAAGGGTCTTCCTGGGAGCAGCCTTGCTTTCAGGTGTTGATGACACACTCAAACATCAGTTTTCAGCACTGGGGAGCATGTTTTCAAGAGCTGGTTTTTATTCAAACAGAATTACGATGTGTGTGTCAGAAACAGAATCTGGAAGTTTTGCTGCTTATCAGTAGCGCCAGCGCTGGAAGTTCACGGAGTCCCCTGCTGCGATGTGTGCTGCTCCCTTCTGTGCCCTTGGTATATCAGGAGCTGGAGGAACAAACACTGCTGCAGATCCATCCAGGCTTCGTGGTGGCAGAAAGGAGAGCACGCGGGGGATGGAGGCGGACCAACTACCAGAGGAGCGAAATAAATGATAATGATTCGGAGCTCTCCAATTGTTGGATTTAAAAGTCTTTAGAAAAGTGGGTACTCTTCATTCTGTTTTAAAGTTGGTGGAATTGAGGGAAGGCCAGCGTTCCCAGCACAGCTGCCCTGGGAATTACAATAAAAGCTGTTAGGTTTGCAGAAATCGCTCTCCTGGTTAGTACCAGCTTGGAGATGGGGGAGTCTGGCTTCTCCTGCGTGGCAGTGCAGAGCAATAACTGCTCAGCTGCTGCCAACGCTTCCTTTTAGCTAGTCCTTGTTAGTGGAGAGTTTGTGGTAATGGGAGTAATTAACACACTGGGAGTCATTTCTGTGTCCTGGAAGGGAACAGAAAGCCATCAGAGCAGCCCCAGACATGATTGCTCTGCAGGGTTATTTTCTCTCTCTCTTTCTTTCTTTCCATTGTGCTTGGGTTTTGATTTTTCTTCTTTGTGTTAAGAAAGCTGGAGAGCTGAAATGGTCTGTAAATTGCATTCCTGCTGAGCTTGGGCTAGGTAGGCTAGTTAAAGGTCACTCTCGTGGACTACATGGACTCCTCTCGTGGGGTGGGGAGAGTGTTTAAGAAGGGAGTCGCGCTGTCCCTTGTGGCTTCTTTAACCCTTCTTCTTCTGGTGTGGCTTTGGAGAGCTCCGCTTCTGGACTGACTTCAGGAGGCCCGGGGCGTGAGACCCTTGGAGGGTGGCTGTTAGACAATATTAGCTCTTCCAGCGGCCAGGTGGCTGAGAAGTGTGAGGCCGTGCTGCCAGGGTCCTGTGCCTGTTGCTGAAATGAGCACGTTACAAGCTGGCTCATATCCCTTCTGAGGCCACTGGTGGCATTTCAGCGGCGTGTCTTGTGTGAGAGGAGGGCATGGGAGCTCAGCTCCCCCGTGCATGATTACCCAGTTGGGTGTTACAGAAGCCCAGACAAACAATAGTGTTTTTGGAGGTGAGGAGGGGCCTTGCAGCAAGCAATCATCCTTGCCTCCCCAGCTGAGAACTGGGGACAGGGTGTTG
The DNA here is from genome assembly GCA_011075105.1 of Heteronetta atricapilla. Lineage (NCBI taxonomy): Eukaryota > Metazoa > Chordata > Aves > Anseriformes > Anatidae > Heteronetta > Heteronetta atricapilla. The sequence goes on from CM021735.1 coordinate 42,004,889, forward strand.
TGCTTTAACCCAGCAGGCAGCTCAGCACCGTGCTGCTCGCTGTCTCCCCGTGGGGTGTGGGACGGAATTGAGAAGGTAGAAGTGCGAGAACTCCTGGGCTGAGATAAGGACAGCTCACCAGGTAAAGCAAAACCCTACATGCAAGCAAAGCAAACCAAGGAATCCAATCACTGCTTCCTGCCGGCAGGCAGCTGCTCAGCCGCTCCCAGGACAGCAGGGCTCATCGTGTGTGACCGTTTCTTGGGAAGCCAAATGCCACCACCACCAATGTGCCTTCCTCCTTTCCTCCCAGCTTGTATTACTCAGCACAGTGCCACATGGCACGGGACATCCCTCTGGCCAGCCTGGGCCACCTGTCCTGGCCTCTGATGCTGGTGGGCCGCACCAGGAACAGAGAAGTCCCCAACCTGGTGTAAGCACTGCTCTGCAACACCTAAACCATCCGTGTGTTATTGACACTTTTTTTCTTCAAATTTCCAAAACACGCTGTTGTACAGGCCGTTACAAAGAAAATCACCTATCCCAGCCGAAACCATGATGCGGGGAGATTAGGGCAATGGGCTTAACCTGCTTGATTGCAAACCAGGTGTCTGGGTGCTGGGAAATGAACTGGCCAACCAGCACCACATCTCAAGTGGCAGGGTATGCACGTGCGTGTATGTTTCTTAGAGTGCTCGAGGGAGACAGAGACAAAGAGAGTCTAGCTTTTTTTTTTTTTTTCCTTTTTTTTTTTTTTTTTTTTTTTTTTTTTTTTAAGAGGACACTTTTGGATTGCAACCCTAGACCTCCCCTCTGAATGGTAGCATCTCCTGTTCTTCATTTTGCTTTGATACGAGTTTTTCGCTACTGTCTCCTAGGGAGCTCTGCGCTGAATTCAGATAAGGAGAATCAAGCGAATCCATATGCACTTTCCAGCATGGAAAAGCTAAGCCCGCACATCATACCAGTGGGGGAAAAAAACAATGATCATAAGAGTAGACATCCTCTCTTTGGGCGTGTGGTGGAGCAAAGGCATGTACAATTCCCACAATGATGTTGGAGACTGGCATGAATACTGTATCCCTAGAAACTATCCAGAAGAGGTCCCCAGGTGCTCTCTGTCACCCTCAGACCCCACTTAGAAGACGCTGACCTTCATCCTCATGCGTGTCTCTGCATCCAAGATAAAGGCCTAAAGCTCCCCCGTTTCGTCTTCACTTCCCTCCAGCAGCGTCATGTAAGGTGCTGCCTCCTGTGAAGTTCTGCCAACTTCAGCAGGAGCTGGGAGCGCTCAGCTCTTTACAAGACAAAGCCCCTATTTTCAGCTGTGCTTGCGGCCACTTTTGCTGAGGAGAGCCCACCTTGCCTTATCCCTTCCTGCCCCCTGCCAGCAATGCAGTGCCACCAAGCCCTCCCCTGGGCGTAGCTGTCCCTGTCTATCTCCAGCCCAGTTTATATGTCACAGCTCTGCTGGCACCACCCCGGCGTCCTCTCCAGCCCAGTAACGACTGAGCCAGAGCCCAGATTTAGAGCTGAGATGCAGATGCTGCTAGAGGAATTAAAAACTAAACTAATCTGTGTGGTTTTCTCTGGGCTTTTGAATTTCTGAGCCTCCCTGTCCCCTCCCAGCTCTCTGTAAACATCTCACCATGTGTCCTGGCTGAAGAAGCTATGAGGTTGGGAGGATTTTTGTGTGTCTCCAACCCCCGTTTCCCCCCCCCCCCTGTGGGGGTAGTAACTCACGATGTCCCCATCTGCATTTTTCATTGGAAGTTTTTTTTTTTCTTTTTTTCCCCCTTCCTTCTTTTTTAGCCACAATGCAGCTGGGGATGGAGCAGGCAGAAAGATTTCTTCGTCTGAGATAGCAGCCTCCGTGGAGCCCCGCACTCAAGGCCTTACCCAAAAGGAGCCTGTTCCTCACCAGAGAACTGGATGAGTGAAGACAGGCTGAATAAATGCTATTAATTCCCCGTTTCTCTGCCTCTGGCAAACCTGGCTTTTAATATCAATTATTGATTGTGAATCCCACTGGCTCCTTTCAAACAGCTTATGTCGCAGAGCTGTAATGATCTGGTTGCTGTGCCTTGAGCTGCCTGTGGGAGTGCCCGTGGAAGCAGAGCCAGCACAGGGCCCTTGTTACCCCTTCTTAGAGCTCCTCTGCTTCAGCGGAGGCCAGCCAGAAGAGCAAAGCATTCTGTTTTCTTCTTTCCTAGAGAAGGCAAGGACAAGGGTGAATTCACACTGGGTATAAATTTGTGGATCTTAGGTCACTGATGTATGCTTCTCGCTCCACACGAAGTATGGCACAGTGAGCAGTTTTGTTGAGGAAGGGGGTGGCACCGGGGGACAGTGAGCGTCTCTGATCGGTGTCAGTGGGATTTTGTCCGGAATCCTGAAGTGGAGTGACAGGATGCACGCAGGCTTGCACCGGGCTGCTGTGCTAGGGGTTTGCGAGGGAAGCCAGCCTGTCCCTGGCTTCATCCAACTCCATTACTCTTTCTGCACTAGAAATTGCTGAAAATTATGCTTTCACAACCAAAAAATCCATCCCCAAGCAATTAGCAGGCAGGGAGGGAGCTAGTGAAGAGGAGGGAGGGCAGGGAGCGACAAACCCATCTCCTGCAACCTTTTGGCGTGGTCGGGTAGGAACGCCGCATGCCCAGCTTCCCTCTCCATTTCCCAGGCAGGTGCGTCGTGAGACGTTTGCGAAGATGTTAACCCCGCACCCGGAGCGTGCCAGTCAGTAATTATGGAAATTAGCTGGCAATTAGATAATGTCACTCACTCGCTGCGTACAGCCGTGAAGCAGGTGAGAGGCACTCCGAGGCCCGGGCGAGACCCCCTCCCCAGGCTGAGGGTGGCTCCCACCTCCCGGCATCGGTAGGCTGCCCTCGAGCTTGGGAAGGGGCCCGGGGGTTGGCAGCCTGCTCGGGAAGTGGTGCAGCCCCAGCAGCAGCCCCGGGAAGGGGAAGTTGGATAGGGCAGGTGGGTGTGTTTCCTCCAGCGGGTCCCGTGTGCGCCAGGTGCTGAGCCGTCCGGTGGGCCTGCGGGCTGCTCCACGCCTCAGCGCTCGGGGGAAGCGCAGGCTGCTGGCGTGCAGTGGAGGTGACTTGCTGGCTTCCTCATTCCTTCAGGGCAACGAGTGCTTAAAATGCTCTGCAAAGACCTCGCCTACTGGTCTGTTGAAGGGCTGATCGCATCAGCCTAGCTCTCGTTTTGTGCTGCTAGCTCACATTAAGCCTAAAATATAACCCAGCAAATGCTTGTTATGTTGCTTTTCCATCTGAGCAGTAAGTGGAGCTGGAACAGGGGTGTTGCTGCTTCGTGCCTGGAAGAGGCGGTGACCATCGTGAAGTCTTTTTCTGTCAGATGTGTTCACACTGTGATAAAGTTTGAGATCTCTCAGAGATAATATATATAAGAAAATACTATGGGATTCTATAGTTATTGTCCCAAATTGCAGTGCATTGCTATGGTAGCAGCATGCTGCATGAGGCGGCTAGGGTAGTATTTATGCTAAAAATAAAATGGTAAGAGCAGAAAATTAGTTGTTCTCGGTGTGTCTTGAAGGATCATTGTGGGGAATGGGTAAGGCACAGGTATGTTGTGTCAGGATTTGCTCTCTCAAGGTTCAAATTCAAGTCCTGGCCAGTGCTAAGACGAGTGCTGAGGTTCCTTGCAGGCCCTACTGCTGTGCTGTGAGGAGGAGCACGGCTCTGCAGGAGCCTCAGGTGGCCCCAGCCTGCTCACTGGCTGTGGGCAGCCTTCCCAAAGCCTGCGCTGCAATGTCCAAAAGGCAGCGAAGCACCCCAAATTACTCCCGTATTTCATGATTTTTGTGTTGTCTTCATCTATCGACAGAGCACGGGCTCTGTCTTCTTTCAGAACAGATAGAGAGGGATTGCCCTGGATTCCCTCAGTCAACAGTTCTGTCCCTGCTTAACCATTTCTGCCTGATTTAAGTGTCCCTTGTTGCCTGTGACTTTGTCGGCACCTAATGAACACGTACCGGTGGTACAGAGATCGGTACCGCAGAGGCAGCCCTGCTCCCTTTCCTGCTCCTTGCAAATACCCCGAGGACTGAAGCATCCCGTGGGGACTGACATTTCTTTGCACCTGTAGAACAGCCTGGGGCTGGGAGAGAGAGGTGGCCCTTCTGTACAGGCATGTGGGCCGTACTGGAGCATTTGTATCTCATCGGCGATTGCCAGGGGAGTGCTCACATGATGCTAGGATGTGCGCTGTGTTAGTCCTTCAAAACAGGGCGAGCCGGGCGGCCAGGCAGGGGGCTACGCCTGCTGCAGGTGCTGCAACCTGCCGTGCCCAGGGGAACTGGGAGCTGCTGTGACAGCCCCTGGGGGAGGGGGTGCCGCGCTGGGCCGAGCACAGAGCTGGCTGCCGGAGCACTGGGTTCTGCTGCGGTGCCAGTAACTGTTCTGGGGAGCCAGGGGCTGCCGGGAGCACATCGCTGGCTAATTTACACACATTATTATATTCCTATTCCCATCTCATCAATAATTCCGGGCTTGGGTCATCGCTTTTTCTCTTCCCTCCCTCTCACTCTGTTCTCCTTCTCCATAAATCATGGGCTATTTTAGTGGGGAGCACAGAGGAGAAAGGTGAACGGACAAGAGCCACATGCTTTTTCCTCCAGTTAATTTTCACCCCCCCCCCCCCCAAAAAAAAAAAAGAATTGAGCCAACACTGTGATTATTGGGAAGACAGATGATTTTAGCATTTGGATCTGTGTTTTTTTTCTTCTTCCTTTTACACCTCTCCTAACACCTCCTTTTCCTCCTTCCATTCTCCTGAGCCAAGCTGTTAACAATTAAAAGGAATTATCTTCCCTCTGGTTTTGACTTGATTTTATTTGTGTTTATAGCAGTTTAGCTAACAAGCTCCACTCAGGCAGCTGCAGGGAACAGGCCTGGTTTCCACCGGGCACTGAAAGCTCACGTTACTCTCTAGCTTGCGGGTTTGCTTTTAATTGATCCGTTTTGTTTTGTAAGTGACTTGATTTTTGTGCTGGCTAAATTTGCCACATTGGCAGCCCTGGAGACACACGGCTTCTGCAGGTCCCTGGGGCAGGTAAGGCAGAGGCCGTGACTGGGCGAGCTTTCCCCTCTCCTTTGCCTGGTGGTTCTCCTCCAGCTTAAGCTCTGCCCTTAGCAGACAGTTTTGAATGCACTGCCCGTTTCTGCAGTGTCTGGGGGTCACCTCCTTTGGAGCGAGGTGGGTGGCAGGGTTGAAAGGCGCCTGCTAGGAGCAACAGCCCCAACCACTCTCGTCGTTCCCAACACAAAACACCTGTGCCAAGCAAATGCTGTCTCACAATATCTGTAACCCAGTTTGTGAAATCTGTGCTCGTGCTGTCTTCTGCGAGGTTGAAGGCCTTGATTCTCATCACCTTCATTCCTGCTTTGTATCTGTGCTGGTGTTAGCAGTTCCCAGAGCTTTTCTCACGCTCAGCCTGTGAACAAGCACCTGTGTTAATGGAAAACTTTTTTTTTTGTAATGCAGGATTTACAAAGAATGAACCTAGCTTTGTGCTGTCGTTACTTGTCATCTTAAAACATCCTCCTACCCTAGGCATACAATCACCCACATGCAAATAGGCAGAAGTGAATTATATCCCGGCGCTAACAGGTGTAGCTCCTGCTCACTGAAGGCAGCTGGAATTGCTTGCTGTTAGCTAGGGGTGAATTCGGCCTTTTTGCCAAACCATTAGACCAGGGTAAGTGGTTAAGTGCTTAGACAGTTCTTATCATCTAAGCTACAAGTTTCCTATCATCTAAGCTGCAGGTTGCCATATATAATTTGCATAGCACATGTTTCCAGGTTGCAAAGGTCCCTGTTAGAGCCTCTGAAGTGTGCAAGACATGTAAAGTAAAAGCAGCTATTGCATGACATCCTGACAGCGGGGTTGTCTTCTCTAATGCTTGCTTGGTGTGCTCGGAAGCATAATGAAAGCAATGGAAATGGAAGTTTGGTTCATATCCTTCCTTGCCCTGCATCAGCCCTTAGACTCTAAAGGATTGTGGTCTTCACCCTAAGCATTTCCACTGAGAGGTAATTGTTAATGAGGAAGCTTCAGCAATGTTTCTCTCAGTGAAGTCACTGAGACTGCCTTCATCCAAGGGGGTGAAATCCTTTGGTGTATTTTTTCATTGTGCAGTGTTGTGGTTTGTGCAGGTCCCTTGGTGATTTCTCTATCTGGTCCTCTTAGTTTTGATGATGTAGATGTCCTGGGTGCATTGAAGGACTGTATAGCCGACTGCAGGCCTGAAGAATTGTCCAGAATATGAAGAAATGTAAATGAGTTACTGGACAAGACCTGAATAAGCTTTGTGGTAAAAGTATGGCTAGTAGTGGGATCAACCTTTTCTTTTTTTTTTCTTCCCTTGACCCCACAGGTCCTGCAAGCTCTCTGAGTGCCAAGCAGTGAATTATGGGCTGGATTGCCACCAATTCACCATGAAGATTGGCTTCACTTTCGCCCTCCCAAGGATCACGTACTTTATGAATTCACTTTCTCTTCCACCTCACTGCCACCTCCGTCAATATTGTCATCTCTTCTAGGAAACCAGAATCTGAGGCTGGGCTTTATCCCGGCCTTTCCTCCCTCCCAGGAACAACCAGCGTCACCTTTGTGTTCTACCAAAACAAACCACCGTGGGTTATTTTGCCCTTCATGAAAGTACATCAGCTGGAGAAGTAACTTCGTATACACTGTACTTCTGAGATAAAGGCCTCTGGATCCTAAAGGATAATTGAGATCTTTGCTTGGAGAGGAGAGATTTCTTCTCAGTCACGTGCCCTTGCTATCTCTCTTTCCACCTTCCCCCCCTCCCTCTGTCAGTCTGTGCTCTCCTTCTCTTCTGTTGGATTTAACAGATTCAGTGTTGACTGCTGGGGTTCTCCTCACAGTAGCGTGGCTTTTGTTTTTCTCCTAGTGAAGAGCAGATTCTTGAAACAATGGGCTTCACTCTCCACTCCGTCTACTTCACCTTAAAGGTGAGTTTGCTGCTGGGCTCCTTGCTGGGCCTCTGTTTGGGTCTGGAGTTCATGGGCATCCCCAACCAGTGGGCCCGCTACCTCCGCTGGGATGCCAGCACCAGGAGTGAACTCAGCTTCCAGTTCAAGACCAACGTCTCCGCTGGGCTGCTCCTCTACTTTGATGACGGTGGTGTCTGTGACTTCCTCTGTCTGTCCCTTGTCGATGGGCGCATCCAGCTGCAGTTCAGTGTGGACTGTGCAGAGACTACAGTTATCACAGACAAGCAGGTCAACGACAGCAACTGGCACTTCCTGATGGTCAGCCGCAATCACCTGCGGACAGTGCTAGTGCTGGATGGTGAAGCCAAGCCGGGCGAGGTGCGTCCCCAGCGCCAGTATATGAATATCGTCAGCGACCTTTTTGTGGGTGGAGTCCCATTGGACATCCGTCCTGCCGCCTTGACCCTTGATGGCGTTCTGAGTGAGCCTCCGTTTCAAGGATTTATCCTGGATCTGAAATACGGCAACTCTGAGCCGCAGCTCCTGGGCAGTCAAGGGGTCCGACTGGAAATGGAAGGGCTCTGCGCAGAAAACCCCTGTGAAAATGGTGGCACTTGCTTTCTTCTGGATGGCGAGCCACACTGCGACTGCTCAGCCACTGGGTACGCTGGCAAACTGTGTTCTGAAGGTAAGGAAATACATTCGTGCTTCCCATTGGTCTTTATGCAATGCAAAGAGTTAATTTGTCACTTAGCAAGGCTGTGGCTGAGCTCTTATCGCTGCTGGTGGCTATCAGAGGAATTAAAGTTCCACCGTTCTTTTTCCAGCAGGAAATAATAAAATGGGAGTAGACAAAGAGCATGAGCACTTGCAAAAAAGTGCCTTTTTGAAAAGATGCTGCACTTGTAGCATGGGCAGATTTTCATCAGCAATTTATTAATAAGGGTAGAAAATGTGAATCGGTGAATACAGAAGTACCCTATCTTGATGCTGATAAAAGCATTGGTAAGAAAGGATCTTAGCTATCTGGGTTAATTCCACAATTTGGTGGCCCTGACTGGAGTGTTGGTAAGTTGAGCCATGTCTGTATGGCTAACGTAACTGCTTGCCGGGACACTGCAAAAGTTAGGCCACCTTTGGTGTAAGCTGTTGCTGCCTGTGGAAGCCTCATGCTCCCTTTCAATTATTTGCATACTAATTGCTGAATGGCACCTTGATTATTTTAGCATCCTTGATTAAATTGCTTTGAGACATGCTTAATGATCGCTTTTAATATTGCAGAAGGAAGAGGGATTTGTAGCCATTGTTTCATACTACTTTTTAAAATTTCAGTCCAGAAGGCTTAAGTAATGCAAACTGCATAATGAAGTGTATTTCAGGGATCTTTCCTCAGTGTTTAGCAGTGCCATGGTAATTAACTCTGTATGTGCAAGAGACTTGAGTAAGTCGACTGGAAATCACAGTGTGAATTCAAGAATCGTATCACAGCATTTTTTGACATTTGGGTTTAAACACAACAGTTTGAGCTTCAGCCAGAGATGAAACCGGGTAACAAGTGTCCAATCTGAAGGGAAAAAACACCTGAAATTTTGTCAAAATGGAAATACTTGCATTAATATCTTACATATTGTAGCTACCATCCCCTTACTTCTTTGGGGAATGGAAGTGAATTAACTGGAATTTAGTAAGTGGAATGTGAGAGGTGCTGAAAGTAACGTCTACATACTGCTGATCGGTAAGCGTAAAGGCAGTCAGTACCCCTCAGGAATACTGCGGTGGAGGAGCAAGCATGCTTCTGTAGAAAGAGAGGGTTGGAAAATAAACATGACATCTATATTTGCATTAATTTTAAGATGCTATTAATGATAGAAGAAAATTTGTCTTTATATCCAAATATCATAAAAATATACATTATCACTGTAGATAAGTCATCATTTTTGACCAAAATAGCCATCTTAGAGACAGGACTAATGTACCTTCTGGGATAACATCAGCTGTATGCGCTATGGAGATCTATAGTGTGCTGGAGAAATGCCTCCCTAATGCCAGTTTTCAGCATTTTTCAGGTACAGTAATAGAATTTGATGCATTTATTAATTATAAATAACAGTTTAAAGTACCGAAGTGCAACAATAAAATCACTTTCACAGTGACTGGTGAAGGACTGTCTACAGTGATTTTCTCCCTCCAAGTTTTCCAAACTGGACTTATATCTTTATACTCCAAAGCTGTTTTTTTCCCCATATTTTTGGTCAGCACCTATCTGGTCCATATCAGTAATGAGCCAGAACTATTTCCCGTGCTTGAACCATGAAGCATGTGGAGCTGGTGAGCCTGCTGGTTGTGACTGAGCACTTGAATGGCTGGGCTGTGGGGCCTGATCCTCATACGCTTGCAGAGCAAAGACAGCTCTTGTCTAAGTGCAAGTTTTGGGTGATGGAAAGTTGCAAGAGCCACAGAGGCACATGGAGCCTGAGTTATAAAGATATAAGCCTCTTTATGCTGCTGGGATGATGGATCAAGATTTCACAGGTCAAGACATCAACAGCATATGGTTTTCATCAAATGTCTGGAGAAAATCCTGTAAGTGAGCGAGGCTTCCATACACACACCTGTGGGGGCCATCTCAAGGCTCTGCTGGTGGGATTTCTGTATTTCCTGGGTGGGTGGAGCAAGATGAAATCCATCTTCTAATGAAACCAGGGATATTTCTGCTGTAGTGATCACGGATCAAGCAGTGCTATTGTTACCTTTTGAAGCCATGCGTCACCATTGCTGTTTGTTTCCTCTAGTGATTCATCAGTTTTCAGCCCAACCTTCTATTAAGAGTGAGCAAGGAAGTTTGTCACGATGTACCTTTTTTAATAAACATTTTTAACTCACTGTTGGCTGTGCTCTGTTTGCTCACACATACGATGCTGTGCAGAGAACCTTTCCAGTGTAACAAATGTAGGTTTCCACAAACAATTACCACTTTGTCCAGTCCTGTTTTTCTTGTATTACTTCATGGTGTCTATTTGGTTTATGTTAAAATTTTATTACTTCATGGTGTCTATTTGGTTTATGTTAAAATTTTATTATCAGCCTTATTGTCTGCCCCCTTTATTCTGCAACAGTGGTGATGTCTGTGTGTTAAAGGCTGTCGCCCAAAAATGTTACAGTGTCTGTGTAGACTGTGAGAAGGGGAAAAATAGAAGAAAAGCTGTTCAGTAAGTCAAAACAAGCAGACAAAGAAAAGTGGCAAGGAAACTAAAAATGAACCAAATGAAGTAAAGCTACCTTTTTGTTTGAGTTTGACAAACTTAGCAAACTTCAAAGGCAGGACCTCCATTGATTAACAGGAGGATGTGGTAGGAACAGCAGGCCTGGATGCAGGCTCTTCCTGCCTGTGGCTTGATTGGCCATTAAGCATCTTGTATTTTCTTTGTTTGCTTTGTTCCAAGAGATTGAAATGTTTGTCGCTGAAACTGTTGCCTTTTATTTTATTTCCTTATCCTGCCTCTGGATGTTTGCAGGAATTCTGTTCAACGTGGTATTTTGTTCTCAGTCGTGTTTTCGGAAGAGACATGCTCTTTCAGCTGCACACCAACTCCCTTTTTGGGGATGATCTTCAACTCCATTACAGTATTTACTAGTCTGCAGTCTCTGTGTGTATTTTCGTTTGGTCTTTCTCTGGCTCTTTTACTGGGAACTGATGGGATCCAATCAATAACAACTGTTTGAACAGCTAAATGCAGTATGTACCTTTTTCATAATGACTTCTCTTGACAGGGTCTAGGCCATTACTTGGCTATTGACTGATACCTATGTCTGCAGATGGTAAAACCACAGCACAATCATCTATTCTGTGGCCAAAGAAATAAAAAATAAATAGAGAGTGGAACCTCCTGATCACGTACTGTGATGGAACGAAGCTTCTGCAGTGTTAGGGTTATTGTGATGCAAAGTGAAGTTACGGTGAACCTCAGCAGAGAGCAACCATTCCACACTGAGACCACACTCTAAATTCTGCCCAGAACATGCCCCAGTGTGCAGAATGCTCTTTAGCTCTTATTATGCATGCGGAGTTGCCAGGAGTGTGTATGTCATGGTAGCTACATGCCCAGATGGGTAGCTGAGCTGATCATTGCTGGTCACTGAGAATTACGATTTGTGTGCCTGAGTTTATACCATGGGTGTGCAAATGCGTGCACACTTTGGAAGATCCGGCTGTTTTGAATAAAATGTGATACTATTTTTACTGCGCTTGGAGTAAACCGGTTCATTGAATCTGACAGCTCTGTAGGGTACAAAGGATGGCTGATTTGAGTAGCAATTAATTTGTATGTTTCTGGGCAATAGTGGCATCAGACATGAAAGCTGAAGTCAGAGACACCTTCCCCTCTAATAAACCTCATCAGTCTCCGTGAGATCAGGCGGCTGCCAAGACAATGAGGTTCCTGTAGAATTCGAGCAGCACAGATAGATACATTCATGTCAGGGAAAAAAAATAATAAAACAACCCAGAAAGCACAAATCAGAACATTCCCTATGCAAATTTTGCCAACCGTGCTGCTGTAGCAGCCAGCTGCGCATGCTCACACCTCCTGTTCAGGACCACGGCGCCTTGCTTGGTCTGCTAGAAATTCTCTTCCTCCGCCATCAAGGTGTGGAGGTGAGTTCACTGATGCGGACAGCGAGTGCAGCATCCTGCGTACAGCAGTGGTTTGGCCCACGGCCTCACCCCTCTCCTAGGCCCCTTCTGGACTCGGTGGTGAAGGTGAACAGATGTGCTTAGACGTGACATTAACTCCGCTTGTAGTTGCAGAACCAAGACGTTGATGTGATCACCAGCTTCACAAAGCACCATGCTGAAGCCTTTGTGTTGCCTGCAGGGGCTGTTTCTAAACGAAGCCTGAATAGGGGCCTGATTGCACCTCTTCCCTTGATTACAGAGCAAGATTTCCTGGGGATGCTGCCTGCTGAATGACAGAGGAGCCCGTTGCTCTGTAATTATCACACTTTTAACTGCAGCGGGAACAGATTTTTCTATAGCCCCTCAGCTTCGTTTAAAGAGACAAGTTACTGCAGGATTTATCCTCCACCTGCCCCTTCGGAGCAGCCAGTTCTGGTTGCCTCTAAAAGGACTGCCGAGCCTTCCTTGTAATCTCCGTATCTCCCCGCCAGCCACCCCGAACTCTGTAACGCTAAGGGCTAATTTGGCGCTTTGCCATGAGCCTGATGGGTGCACTTAATTTGCATATGCATTTACATACATTTTGTAATCAGAAACAAATGAACATGACCATAATATTTGCTTCCACTTGCATATTCCTTGATAGATGAATATAAATTGGTTATCGGTGGATTCACCAGCAATAAACAGCTGCAGCCCTTCCATTTGGTCTTGTGCTCTGCACTTACTTCCAGGACAGCAGGCAGCTCCGGGGGGCCCAGATCTTCACTCACCAGCGCAGAACTCCCGAACTGATGATCTCCAAGGGCTGTGGAGTGAATGCTGCAAGAGGCAAAGCTGTTCTTTTGTGACACCTCCTGTGCCCCAGCTCTGGCCATTGAGCAGAACGCCCGTCTGAGCCCTGCTCACGACATAGCTCTGCAGCAGCAAGTTTATTTGTTCCTAGCTCCTTCTCTTGCTCATTCTCCTTGGATTAAGTTCATTTGGTTCTATTTAAAACAGTATTTTTTTCCCAGTCTAGTTGTAATTTTTTGATGCAACGCCAGATGGGCACCAGAGAAAGATGATGTGTTAAGATATTAATTAATGTTTGCAAAGTGCTTTGAAACTCCGAAGTGCAGTTGAAGCGTTGTTTGTTACTCTTAATAATGAACACCAAAACTGAGCAGGAGCCACAGGGTTTCAGCTGGGATCCAACACACCCCGTCACAGAAATGGCCCAGGTCCCACCTCCCCTGCTGAGCGGGGACTGCAGCAGCTCCAGGCCTGGCTGGGTTTGCTTCTCCCTCCCCTGCTTTTGATGCTGTAGGGAGATGGCAGGCCCCTGTAGGAGGCGTGCTGCTGATCCGGTCCCGCTGCAATACATGCTGACAGCTATATTCTTCTTGTTTCATTCTTCTGTATTATAGATGACCATGAGGCTACGGTCCTTTTCTGCTTGGCTGCAGATCAGCTGCAGCCCTCAGGCAGCGGACAGGTTGTAGCCCTCAGTCAGGCTGAGCCTGGGCATCGCCCTTCCTGAAATTCCAACCTGCACTTGGTACAGAGGCAGACCTCCGCCTGGTGGGAGCTGGTGAAGGGTGAGAGCAGGTTGTAGGCGAGCAGGAGGTGGGACTGGGGTAAAAACGGGATGAAAATGTTACTTTTTTCACAGAGGCTGTTTCCAGCAGCTATTCAGTCCTAGTGTTACCTGCCTCACGGAGTGAAAGAGCAGTTCTTGGCTGCCTCTGAGAGGAGATCTGAATGGGCTGAATGAGCTTCTGGAAGACTGAATCTAGCTGGAGTTTAGATACCAGCTCCCTCTGTCAGCCTGCAGACCAGCCCGGTGGCTCCTGCTCCTTCCCAGCCTGTGCATGGCTATGGCCTAAGCTGAATTTTGGGGTGTTACTATGTAAGTATTTAAAAGAAATAAAAAGAACTCATAAAAAGTATGGAAGTGAGTGGAGCCAAACATTTCCCTTTCCAGCTTAGGGAAAGGAAGAGGGCAAGACTGCTTGATTTCAGGAGGAAGGATTATTTTCCTTTGTTTTGCCCTGGAAAAAAAAGGAGAAAAAAAAAAAAAGCGTTGCCCTAGTATTACTGTCCAGGCTTCTGCTGAGCTAGGCAGCCTGTCACGGAGGTCAATCAGCAGTAAATGCAGCCCCAAGCAAGACAGCACATGCTCTAGCCTTGCTTTCATCTGCACTCCAGGATGGAGGCATGCAGGTCATTTGCCACAGGGTGACTTTTGTTAAGTTCTGGTGGAAACAGTGGGGAGATAAACCTCCAGGAAACCTTGAGGATGCTGCCAACTGCACGAGAAAGCTGCAGGGGAAGAAGCGGAGGCTGACATCCATCCAGCGGACTCTGGCACGGCTGACAGAAGATGGGCCTCGGCACGTCGGCCTCGGCACTGAGCGCTCCCTGCCCTGGGAGGAGGTGGTGATCCACGTGGAGAAATGGTAGAGCAGCCACCTGTCCTGGCTGCCTTCTGATCTCACTTCACCTCTTGTTCCTTTGCTGACCCACTTTGAACTCGATGGATAGCAAAGCTTCTTTCTCCACTTCTAGAAACAAGGCACCTGCCATGTTATTGCTGTCCAGAGACAGCAAGGTGGTTTTGGGGTGTATGTGTGTCTCTCCCACAATCCTTCATTGCAGACAAGCTTACTGCCATTGTAAGCCCGCCCTGCGGAGCAAAGCGTTTCCCATTGCTCTACCTGTGAGTGGGTCCAGGAGCTGACAGCTGGGTGCAGAGCAGCCCGAGGGCTGAGGCAGGTAGGTGTGAGGATGCAGGGAGGGCTCCGAGGGTAACAGACTACTTGAAACTATTTTATATTTGAATGCATTTGTTCTGAAACAGGGCTGGGACCTGAGCACTGGTTTCTTACTTTATGTTGCTGATGGCATTGCTGGTAGTGCTGTTTCAACTGGCCAGACCCTGTCTACACATGCAGTTGCTCACCCTGTTATCCTGAGAGGAGGCCAGGTTGCAATGTGTAAAGGAAGTGGATTGGTGCAGCAGAACTTTTATCTTTGGCAAGAGGGGATGGTCTGCTCATTAAAGCATTAGTTGAGCACCTGAGACTAATTTCCAGGTCTGCCACAGGCTTCCAGCATCTCTGGGATGATTTGCTGGCAGACTGAAGGACTCAGGATTGATTCACCTGAGCTTACTTCAGAGGGGGTATGTAGCGGGTCACCCTCTGTGCTTCCTTTCCCATATATGAAGTATGTAGCCAATGGGTCCTCTCTTCCTATCTGAGGTGTTAAGAACCTCACACCATGCTGCATGACAAAGATGAGCCATATAAATAGCAGGACAGGTAAATTCTGATTGTTGACAGTACAATGACCTGGTTTGACCGACGGTTTTCTGACTTGGCTTGCAGTTAAAAATTAAGGTAGCTTTCCTTAATAGTAAACTGGGACTGAGGAGTGTTCCTCTTTCCTTTTGACTGAAATCCCCCAGTTTCCTGCAGCTTTGCACACTGTTGTGCTATGTACGCTTGGAGCCTTCCCAGGCCAGGCTGCAGCTGCGCCGCTGAAGACAGAGCCCCAGCAGCAGTGTAGGCTGTTGGGTGACACCGAGCAGATGCTGCACTGCAGGGCGCTGATAGGAGCGATGGGAGAAGGAGAACTTATGACTGTTTTCATGTGTGTCCCATGTGTTCCACTGGCTCTCCCCAGATGCCCTCTGTTGTGATCCCCAGGCGCTGATGAGATGCTTTTCCTTCTGCAGTGCCCCACCTCTGCCTACCTGTCTGCGTTGGCGCGCTCCCCGCCATGGCTGCTGCTTCCAGCCTGGCCCCTTTCGCTCTCCACGCTCAACTCAGCTCGACCTTGGGCTGTCAGGGAAGGTAGGGAGGGTATAAGAGGCCACTAGAGCAGGATTGCAGAGTTTGCTCTTCCTCTGTTCTTGCATAAATCATTGCATAAAAAGCAGGACAACAGAGCAGAACAACTCTGGGTAGTTTTTGAACGCTTTAATTAGTGCAAAGCTGGCAAGTGTTTTGTGTTTCTTAGGCACTGGAAAGTAAAATCTCCTTGCTGTATTTCTCTTCCTGTAAACTCTTGCCATCGCGAGTCTAACTGCTTTATGAGATTTAGCTGATACATTTATGGCTGATGTGCAGTTTGCAGATAGGCCAAGGAGGGAAGGTGTGCTTTGTTACTGGGATTTGCTCTTCAGGTGTGATCTCCCTCTTCGTGCTCATGGAATTCAACCAGTAAAGTAACCTGAGTGAATATGGTGGGCTGGGTTGGCTCTGAGTATTTGACAGAGGCTTGTATCAGAACGGAAGAAACAGTTCACTGGGCGATGCAGAAATCGTAGGGTAAAACCTGACTTCAATCTCTAATGCTGCTGGCATGCCCCAGAGCTTACTTGGCTGCTGCTTATTCAGAAGCCTTTCTCAGCCTGCCTAGTCCCATGGGTGGATTTTCATTTCTTCTCCGTTTGTTGCCTTAGTACTCGAGAAAAATGACACTCTGAGTTTTCCAAACCTCTGGTGTGTCTCTGCACACATGTTTGATTTTCTGGTCTTTCCTGCTGCTTCCATCCTGCCAGCTCAGCTTTCGGGGCCAGAGTGCCTCTCAGTGCCTTTCTCCTCAAGGCAATATAGGAGAAATCCGAGGAGCTCAAGGCAGGTTTGTCCGCTGAGGCTGCTCAGAAACCACAGCTGAAGCAGAGATGGCTAGCAGAGATGAGAGCAGCTTGTGTTGTGATCTGTGAATTTCATAGCTCAGTGGTATTTGCAGCTAAATTCCTTAAGCTCCTTTCTGTATGTGGCTGAAAATATATTGCTTATATTCCCCCAAGATTTTTTTTATATGGGGAAGAAGCCTGTGGTATCATTTCTTAATAAATTGCTCTTAAAAACAAAACAAAACCACCACCAACAAAAATGAGTGAGCCTGGTGAAGAGGAAAGGAGAGAAAACAGAGAGATTAAATTGCTTGTCTAGGACCACCTGAAAGACAAAGCTGGGAAAGTAGCCAGAATTTCTCTGTTTTGTCTTCTGTCTTTTGCCTGTCCCTCTGTGGCTCCTGCTAGAGCTGCCTTGGGACTCGTGGCTGTAGGAAGGGGTTTGCTGTGCAAAGGGACCGGCTTCCTGGTGCTGGGCAGACCTTTGGTGGAGCTGGCGATCTGTGCAAGTTCCTGTTAGTCAGATAGTTTTGACTTTAAGGAAAATAACAGCAAATCAATGAACATTAAAAAAAAAAAAGACCTAGATTGGATATGTTGCCATCAGGAAGCAGAAGCCTTGTTACATCTATCACAGAGGTATGTTTATATTAGTGTCAAAGATGAGGGATGAGTAATACAAGCATAACCAGCTTAAAATTTGCTAGCTCTGGTACTGGTGGCTGTGTGGTCACGGCAGCCTGGAAGGTAGGCATGTGCTGATAGTGGTACAGCTGTAAGTTTCATACTGAGTAGAAGAAAGAAAGTTTTCCAAGAAAATACTGGATGTTGCAGAAAATGGCAAAATCCAGTTTTCAGAGTTCCTCTAGTGGGCACTGCACTGTTGGATATCTTTTTTTTAAAAAAAAAAAAAATTAAAAATAGAACAACAAGCATTAGGACTTTGAAGATCAAATTGTAATTTAGGTTACTGGCTTAGTTGTTTCCTCCTAAACTCTCTATTTTCTTTTGTTACTTCAACTGAAATGCTCAGCTGCACATCAGCTGCAGCAATGAACACATCTACAACAAACTCCAAGACCTGCTGGGCTTAAACAGATACTGAGCATGCATACCTATACACTTTACTTCACATCTTGCAGTTCAATCTATGGGTAAGGCAGTCTGGTTTGTGACTGCCCTTATCCTGTGGCGTGTTCTACTGAAAGACATGTGAAGCAACGTTTAGACCAGCTAAGGCACGTCAGAATAAGACAGCTTGGAAATGTTTTTCCTCAACAGAAATAGTGTTTTCATTCAAGTCAAAATATTTAGAAAAATACTCATGTTGATGATAGAAAAAAAAGAGATTCATTTTTATTTCATAGACCTTTTGGATTCTGACTTTGTATAAAATATAATCTGTATCAATTGTCCATATATTTCTACCTTATTTTATAACTTAATAGCATCATTGTCCCTAGTGAGCATACTAATGATATATCGCTAACAATTTGAAGTGTTTTAAGGAAGAGACATATGCTCCTACACCAACTAAAAAGCTCTAATGAAACCCCGTGGACCAAATCCCATTCTGCTACAGCTGTGGGAACTGTTAGTCCCAGAAGTGAAGGCAGAAGGAAAGAGCCTAGCACAGGTTAGACTTGACCATAGAGAACAGATTTCCAGCTCTCTGTGAGAGGAGCCTGCAGCACAGGTAGGGTGATGGGTCACACTGATGGCCTTTGAAGCCGCCCAGGAGGGAAGAGTGGTGCAGAGCCCTGTTGTCATGTAAGGTCACGTGAGGTGACAGAGCTGTAGGTACTGCTGGTTGTCAAGAACTCCACTAAATGAAGGGCCTGAGGAATGAAGTTGGGTGGACAGGACTTGGGTGGGTTATTCCCCATACGACAGCACAGATGTCCCAGTATAACTGAATAGTGCAGTCTCTCAACAGGGGCAGTGAAGGCAGCAGTGCTGCCTATATTAAGGAAGAGCCACAACTGCTGATTCCAGAAGTTGGGATTGGCAGCAGTTTGGTCTTTAGCTTTTTAGTGTGTTGAATTGAACCCAAGCAGTTTGTGATGTAGCTGGGCCTGGTGACTGGGCAGCAGACATTTCCAGAGGAGAGCATAACAGCTATCTCTCCATTCAAGATTATTATTATTATTATTATTATTCGAATTGCAGCCACCCCAAGCTGAGGTTTGGGCTGGGTGAGCAAGGCTCTGCCTTCAAAAAGCCTTTGGGAATTGCACTTGTATGGCATGACAGCCATTCTTGAGCTCTGGGACGTTTTCCCTGTCATTGCCACTGCCAGTGTGGAGGCTCCCAGTTTGCCTGAGGCAAAAGATATCTAAACCAAAGTACTCAGTAACAGATCCTCTATCTCCGGAGAACAATTGGCTGTGATTTCAGACCTCATTTGTCAATGGTGTTTAATTATAGCCCTGCTACTACTTACAGTGGAGGTCACTGCTCTATTGTAGGTCTATTTAATGCTCCCTCTGGCCTTAAGCATCTATGAATCTATATTCCACGATTTGGGGATATTTGTAACAGTCCTCACTGGTTTTCCTCTGGAGCTGAAGTTGCTTAAGTTTCTTGTTTACTTGACGAAACGTTGCTGTGGAAAGCAGGCTAAAATAATTTAAGCTACTTTTCAGGTCTGGGAGTGAGACAAAATGTTTCATCTGTTTTATTTTCTAGGCATACACCTGCCCAGTTGTTTTCTCCTTGAGAAGGACTGACTCTGCTGCAGAATGTGTGTACATCAACTATTTGAACTTGCAGATACAGTGTCATTAACGAGCAGTTGTGTGAAAAATACATCAAGTGTGTAGACCATTCTACATTTTATTTTTTCACTTAATTATATTCACCTAAAATTTAACCTCATACACTACGTGCTCATTAGCCAGGCAAAACCTTCATTCATACTGATGAAAGATATGCTTAAATAAGAACTAAACCCAAACCTATTTAAATTTGTTGGTCTTCTTTTAAAAAATGCTACTTTTAATTCCCAGTTTGAAAAGTGACCCAGGCACCTTAGATCTCTGAGACTGACTTGGGCTTCTAAATAGTAATTTTGATCATTTAACCTTCATATAGCATTTATTTCCATCCTTTTTCACCTCTAGAGGTTTGGCCTAAACAATTTTTCTGCATGAGATTCTTTCCTTGCCTGTGTGCCTTTAATAATTCTAATGAAACGATACTAACTAAAATCAAGACCATTCAAATTTTTCCTTTTAAAAACTGAGTGAAAAAGGAAAATTAATTGCAAAAATCCTGCTTTAATGTGGTGCTAAGGTTGTGAATTTCAGAATTAAATGATAGTACCTGCTACAATCAGAATGCCACATGGCATCCATTCAAATGTGCTTCAGGCATCCTGCACTTGAATTGTGTGCAAGGCAGGAAAATAAAAGAGCTAAAATGCTGTCAGGTTAATAATAAATTGTGCATACATGTGGCACATTTCATCAGAGTATTCCTAAGCATCTCACAACTACTGATAAATCAGTCAGCCTTCACATCACTCTACCACACAGCAAAATGCATGTTATCTCCATTTTACTGATGGCAAAACTGAGAGGCAAACAGAATGTGATTTATTGAAGGGTATCGTGTCAGAAGCTGCCTGAGGTGGGATTGGAATCCAGAATGCTAAATCCTAAGTATTAAACAATATAGTAGTTTATCTAGTTTCTTCCAAGTGTGCTAGAAAAGCCACAGAATAGTGTGGTTTACATTGAATGTGAAGCTAAAAATGGAGCTTTGGATTTTAGGGATTCGTGTAAAATTTCAATTGATTGAAATTTCAAAGAAAGTTCTCTTTTAATTCTGTCTGGTGTTCATATCCAATAAGCTCTGCCCTTTGTGGCTGTTGTCACATAACTGTCAGCTGAAACCATCTGGAACCAGCTTGTTCCTTACCCCTTGCTAGGGTGTTGCACTACCTAGGGTATGTCTGGCTATGCTTTATAGTTTCTTCTATTTAGTGCAGGTTTATAGTCGCTCATTAGGAACAGGAGATTTAAAGCAGTTTTAACTGGTTTTGTCCGTCTGTGGTTTATGGGCTGCTCAATAAAAATTTCAAAACTGGAAAGAGAAAAGCCAGTTTCTTTAAAGGTTTCCAGTGGAGAGATGTTTATGATTTCACCAAAACAATACAAAAACAATAAAATGAATCACTAATTCCAAGTCTTTTGGAATATCATCTTGGATGGAAGGTGGCAGAAGAAAGTATAATAGGGTTCTTTCTCTTTTCCTTTCCTTCTGCATTTCTACAAACTGGCCAAGGTGATGCTCTCGTGTAACCCTCTCTTTCTGCCTAGCGTTCATAGTCAGTATAGGCTGCGTTTTACCAGAAGCTTTACTCCACGGTGCAGTAACTCCAATGAACCACTGCAGGCAGAGCTCTATGTGCTGGATTTCCAGCTGGACTAGATCCGACTTTATAGATGGTTATTCATGTGTGATGAAAACAGAAGAGATTGGGCTTTTTGTTTGGTTTGGTTGCTTTGAGAGAAGGTTGTATGGAAAAGGAATGCCTGAAGAGACATGGGCTTTTTTCTTTGTTTCCTTTGAGCAGCCTAATAAGAACATTTTAGAAGGGTTCCTTCTTCTGTGTGTTTCTTGCCCAAATGTGTGTTCTTTAGACACTGAAAGTGGTTCCGGTATGTCCCATTTCTGATATTAACCTTGAAGACCAAATTGCCTGACAAACACCAGCTTCCCAAATGAGCAGGAAGTCCTGTATGGAATGAAGGGGACGGCAGATGGGGCATGATGCCCTTTTGCATTTTGCGGAAACTGTAACATACTGGAAAGACATGAGCAGAGGCTCGTGAGCCCAAATGTGCTCTCTTAATTTCTGTGTAGTACTGACATGCTGCATGTAACTATACTGTCCTCTGACAGGTAGCCTCGTATGACACAGGGTACACGAGTCTGAGTAGGACTCCTCTGCTCAGGGTTAACTAATATTCTGACCTGGTATTTGTTACAGAAGCTGTTTAAATTTATATTAGTAGAAGCTGTAAGCATTACTTATGGGTTGTTTTAGTACAGTGCAAAACAGAAATTTACTGGTTGGTGCTGGGAAGCACATCGCTGGAATTCCTTCAGGCCTATAACAAAGCTCATCAGCAGAACTAGGCCAGAAGGAAACAGATCTAAACTAACAGGCAATGCCAAGATCAGGAGTGACATTTGTTGGTAGTGCTGTCAAAGCGGATCCCAAGTTAGTCAAAGAAAAGAGAGTGGCCAGTCCAGACAGAGATGTATTGCTAGAGATATTAGCTCCATTATAGGCAGTGGGAGAGTGGTCCGCAGATCTGTGACTATATGGGTCTTTTCCTTAAATCCTTTTGTCAGTCTTTCATGAGTCAAACCACACCTAAACGCTGACATTCGAGGTGTTCCTTCCCCAGAGCAGGAATATGATGAGTTGATTTTTGTAGCTGCTTATGGCTCTACTGCTTTCCCACAGGCCTAATTGCCCCGTCCTGGCTTGACCCTGGCTCTGTCAGGCTCCTCACTCTGTCGGGTAGGATGGAAGCAGAGAGTGCCCTGACATTGGCACTGCACCTCTGTCCTCTTGACCCCAACCCTGGTAGATGGGGGAGGCTGATTTCAGGAAGGGGAGGTGGAGTGAGAGAGTTGACAGATGATGTGAGGATAAAGCAGAACTGTCAAGATGATCATGGTTGGCAGGGGAAGAGCCTCCCGGTTGTGACTGGCCAGGCCAGCTTTCGCATGCTGGCACTAGGAGGCAAAGCAGTCTTACTGAGGCAAAGCTACAGGAGGATGGGGGGTGGGCTCTGCAGCTGGAGAAAAAGAAAGCAAGTCAGCAAGGGAGAGCCCAGTTTCTGTGTTTGAGGTGGGAAGTGCCCAGGCATGGAAAACTGGTCAGCCTTTAAGGCACCTGGTTGTAAGGTAAAGCTGCACATTTGCATCCTACTATTTGTCATCATCTAAGTGAAGCATCTATATCACTTGGCATGATACTCAAAATCTGTTCCCTGAGTAAGATCTGTTTCCTGAGTCTCTGCTGGCAGGGCTCTAGAACTCCCTCCTTTTGATGTTGGATTCTCATGCTGGAGCTGGCCATTTGATACTAGAGGAGAGATGCTCCTCACACCTTCCTAGCCATCAAAATTGTCCCAAGAACCTTGCCAGGGGTAAGAAAAATGAAGCAATGCAGGCATCTCTTTTTTATTTTCTTATTCTTCTGCTCTTGGAGTTAGCCTGGGGGATGGAAGTCTTCTAGGTCTTCAGATGTCACTATGGATCCTCTTGGGTCCACGCATTCCACATGTATGAAATTAGAAGACTTGTAGGAGCTCTGAGTCTCCTTTTCCTTTCCTGGGATGGCCTGAAGGTGCTGTGACCTTCATTCATTTCCCTCTGGGCCCTAGGACAGAGAGCTAGAAACTGGAGCATGTCTAACACACTTAAGCTAAACTCATTTCTGGGAAAATCTTCATCTCTCTTTGTTACATCCTAGAGCATTTGCTGCAAATTGACCCTGTCTGTCTGAGCTGACTCCTACAGTTCTCCTACTGATTCCTCTGAGATTCAGAGCCTGCCAGGTTTAGGTGCTCTGTATTTTCCAGGGTTAGTTGTTGTAAGGAATGCACCAGGCATCTCTGCTTGTGTGGGAATCTCATAAGGAAACAGATGCCAGACTGTCATTTTCCACAAGAATGTGTAAATTGCAAGACATGAGGTAAAAGCTCCATCTGCTGGAACAGTCTTTGAAGGCCCTGTTGGAGATAAGCTCCAGCCACCTTCTGGCAAATGAAGTGGCTTTATTCAGGGCCTCCTGTGGCAGAGAAGAAAGCAAAGACCAGTATGGAAAAGATAGCAAGCAGAATACTGTCCTGTTACTCATTTGCTGAGGTAGCAACACCATGGATGTCTTAATCATCACTGATACTGGAGGCAGCCCCTGTATTTTGAAGGTGATTGCCAAGGTCCTGCCTCAAACCTTCTCAGGAATGGCCCAGAGTTGGCCAGTGTCGAGCAAATCAATCATAATCTCTACTTCATGAGATGGAGGACTGCTGGGTGATCTGGAGTCTGCAAGAAATGAGTCTGCACTGCATTTGGGGTGAAGGAAAATGTCTTACCCCATTGGTAAGGAGAAAGACTGAAGAGTAAGATCTAGTGACAAAGCAGTACTAATACTCACTACCAAAGGAGCAATTATATCCTTCTTACCTGGTGAAGTAGTGTCATGAAGACCAGGGTATATTAAGGTGCTCAGAAGTTGTTAGAGTTTCAGAGGGTCTGGAGATCAAGACATCACGGATAGCTTAGAGGATGACAAGTGTTGCTGTAGTAACAAATTAGGCCTCTTTGACTGTACTGAAGCTATACAACATCAGCTGAGGAACACAGTGCAAAATGAGTGGAGAAGGGATACTGGTTCATCCTGTGGGACTGAATATTGTTGTTACTTTTGGAAACTTATGTTTTTTTATATAAGAGAGTCGCACATTTCCTGAAGGAGATCCTGTACGCCATAGAATTGTAATGAACAGTCAAAAGCACTTTGAAGAACTACTGAAAGATACTGCATTTTTAACAGTGAGACGTGTTCAGAAATTATTAAAGAGAGGATTGGCCAAGGTGGTCTTTCAGATAGCACTGGATGTCCCAAACACTATGGCTTATGGCTACTATGTCAGCAAGGTGCTTCCATGGGATATTAGACATTAGATGTTTAAAGAGGTTTATTCCAAGCCTGAATATTTTCACTTTGAGACTACAGCTGTAATGCAGGACAGGACTGTGACTTTGTAGCTGCGCTACAGGACAGGACTACATGTTCTGAAATACCAGAAGGCCTAACTGATGCTTTCTAGGGTTTTGCATTCTGCCATCGAATTGCAGTGAATACAAGTCTCAGATCAATAGATCTTACTCTCTTAGCAACCTGAGTATCACGTCGAGAAGTTTAGTGAGATACTGGAGAATAACACTCTTCTTCTTCCCTAATAATACAGCCCACTCACATTATACACCTGTAAATTTGTAGTGGTGATTAGGAGCACTTTCAGAGTTCAGTGAATAAATCTTTGGAGACTGCCTCATCCTCTTTTGTAAAACATGGTATGGCTGTAGCATTCTGTCCAGTTTAATCTTTTATATCCTTTTCCCTGTTCTTTTTCAGGGTGTCACTCATACGAAAGCTTGCCCCAAACAGAAGTAGGCGTTGATTCCTCAGAGAGTCATACAAGAGATTATGTAGGAGTGAAGAAGCAGCTTTTGCTCATGCTACATTACACTAATTAATAAGGGAGGCTGTTGCCCTCTTCTAGGTTGGAAAAACGTGGCAGATACATATATATAATCTTTTGTCTGTAATTTAGGATGGTAAAGTGGACCTTTACCACTGACATCTCCAAACTCAAGACAGGCTCACAGTTCTTGCATACCATCATCTGGGCTGTAGGATGTACCTTGGTGTGGTATCGTTGGCCTCTGTTCCTAACACGAGGCCTGTTTTATTTATTTTTTTTTCTGACTCTTCAGGCTATTTTGGGGTGTTCATCAAGCATGTGGAGAAGCAGAAGACTAAGCTTTCACTCATAACAGGCAATTAAGTTCATGGATATTATGACTGATAGGCAATATCATTCTCCTCTTGGATAGTTTCTTTTTCTCTAGACATTGACGAGTAGAGATTAAACTATATTGCACTGGTAAGCAGTCAGTGCCTCAAATGCTGGTGTGCAGAAGTGGTAGCATTTGTTAGGCTTCACCTTTAGCCTTCTATAGAGGTCGATATATTCTGTCTAGGCACCATAAAGGCAAGAGGATCACACATTTCTACCTCAGCTTTGTATGGTTAATCGTAGAGAAAAAGGATGTTCCTTATTGTCCTCCCCACAGTGACAATGGTCATGAACATTCCAGGGCAATGTTACTGTAAGGCACGGATATCCTCTTGAGCTATTTGCAGTGATGAGTAATGTGCTCGCAGAAGGAGATGAAGCTACCTTAATGTCCTCGAGTAGAAAGCTGTCAGGCTTGTTTGTATAGTTTTTCTGCTTGCTTCACAGAATTCTGTTGTGGCATGACTAACAGGCAATATGTACATATAATGTTACGTTATATAAACAGCCAGGGAGATGTACTCAATTATTCTCCCACTGGGAAATCATCAGGCTCTGGATATAGTGTTATCAACACAAAATAACCCTGTTCCTCTACTACTCCAAGCTGGCAAGCTTCCTCAGCAGAATTTTGATATTGAGCAACTGGTGGTTGCTGAAAAAGTCCTTATATATGTCCTTGTATATGTGCTATTAATACAGATCTTCCAGGACAGAATTGTTTACCATAAGGGAAAATACCATGTGCTTCAACTGCTGCTCCATATACTGCCTGTGCCCAAGTTCCTTCCCAGATATTTATTAGCTTCATTTTGTGACTGTGTAGTTTTGTATTACTTCCCCATTAATTGCTGTTACTTCCCATATGTACCGGCTAATATCCCAGATTAGGTGGGATATGAAGGCTATGATTTTCCTGGTCAACTTCTACCAGGTCAACTGTGTAGATACCCAGCTATCCCTGACACTTGTTCCATCTTACGTAGATGTATACCAGAATGACCTGCAGGTAATGCTCCTAGTTGAGTAGCTGCTGTTCATGACAGGTGGGAGGTGAGCAGCTGAAGGAGACTACTGGTTTGCTTCTTACAGATTCAGGAGATTGTCATGCAAACCAGGCAGCTCTCATCCAGGAGGAGTAACTCCTCACAGTACGAGTCCTAACGACCATCATTGAAATACAATGATTGTGTCTCAGCTCCCTAAAGGCTATTTTTTGTCTCAGGTCTGTGTATCCCTAGTGAAGAAAGATTTTATTAGCTCTTTATTATGGGACTGGTAACTCATCTTGCAGTGAATGAGGCTCTGTAAGATGCAGTCAGAATAGGTTGAACATTTTTCACTAGTTCATGCTGTCATATGGGCCTTGAATTGTTTGGGAAACAGGAGTGGGCTGTGGCTCTCCATGACCTCATCTCAGATGTGGAGGTACAAATGCCCTGGGACAGCCTGATGTGTACTGCTGGCCATAACACCTTCTTCTTCCATGCTTTGGTTCATTAAAACTTAGAGCTGGACTCCTGGCTTGCAAGAAATCAGTTCATGTGGGAGAGGTAGTAGCCTTTAGTCATGCAACAAGCATACAGTAGAAATTTTCTTTTTCTGCTCTGATAACATGACACAGCTTACTGCAAAGATAGTGCACTTAGAAAGAAGGGACAAAACTGTGTTCTTTTTGTGCTTAAGACCCCAGCAAGATACCAATTAGTATCAATGTTTGGCAGTGTGTTTGGCAGTCTCCTTGGTGTGGGGCTCTGCTTTCTCAGTTTATGCAGTGCTCAACATGTTAGTGCACTGTTGGAAGTCAGTAATTATGATGGTGGCTTTTCTGTATTCAGATATCAGCCAGGATATGAATTGAGGGCTCCACTCATCTCCTTTCACTTAGGTCATGGAAGGACTGCTAGCTGGGAGTAACTCTGAATCTCTATCAACATACAGTGGATTTGAATTAGTGGCTTGGAAGTGAAAAGCTTCATACTGCTCAGCAGTGTCTTTTATATAACAGGCCTGAGAAAAATGAGCATGGAAGCTATTTATTACACACACTCCTCCTTTTCACAGATTTAAGAAAGAGTAGAAATTCTAGAATATTTTTTTCAATATGAAAAAGACGTCAAAGCCTTTCCCCTACTTCTTTTCTAGCTGTTTTCTGTTGTTGTGGATATGGACGTATGTGTATTATGTTAACAATAATCAAAAGTATTTTATGCTGTATATATATATATATATATATATTTTTTTTTTAAAAAAAAGAAGGATAAAAAGAGGAACATCTTCTGCATGCAAGTGCTAGTAACTGTAGGGGCTGGCTTGATCCTAGTCCATTCAATGAAGAGAGACATCTGCTCAATTCAGTGGGTATGAGGTCCTGCCCTGCCCTGCGATTATACACTTGGGTCTGCATCTGCGTGGATCCCACTACAAGCTGGAGGTCTACATTTAGACGTTTATACAAGAAAATTTAGCATTTTGAGAGATGCAGAATGCAGCTGTTTCTCATCATTATGTTTCACATTTACTTAAGTCAGCAGTTACTCTTTTCTAAGCAGCAAATTTCAACAATAAACAAAGCAAATGCTTCCAATAGAAGCTCTTGATGACTTCTATTTAATTTAAATATATATATTGTGGCAGCAAATACAGCAATAACATGGAAAATAAAACCCACTAACATTTACTCTAAAAATGATATGTAAGTGTAGGAGGGAGAGGGAAAGAAGATGCATTTCTTCTGATTACTCACGCTGTACTTAGGGTGATTATTGGAGGAGCATGCACTATATATTTTTATGTGTAATAAATAGAGTTCTCACTTTACAGGCACACTGGAATTCCATCCTAATTAGAATTGGAATGAATGCATCAATAATTAGTTGATACTTACTTATACCAAACCCAGAGGCATGCTAAGCACATTATGGATACCAACTAAATTTCAGGATCATGGTCTTCACTCTCAAATCACTAGGCAATTCAGGAAGAAGAGTGTTTAAAGCAGGAGGCTGAGCAGTTCCTTGGCCAGAGAGATCTACTGAAGCAGAACTGTTAGCACCTGATGGCACCAGGTGGCTGAGTAGCACCATGGCAATCTTTTCTGAGGACTCCTCTTAGAGCAGTTCTATGCTGGGTGGCACTGAGAGTGAGATGGGGCAGGGACTTTTCCAGACCTCAGGAAGAAAGGCCTGACAAAAAATGGAATAACAAAATAGCAATTTTAATAAAATAGAATAAAAATAATAATATAGATAACAAGTAAATCTTATATCCTAGCAAATGCGGGAACCCTACTTTTATGTGGCATCAGATGGTCCACAGATGGATTTTCCTTCTCCCTCCCATTCTGTGGTGCATTTTATTTTGTGTAGCAAACAAAATCATCTATCTTCTCCTGACAGGTTGGGATTTTATCTCTGTCATATCATTCACCAGTGTGCAGCACAGAGCAACACAAGGAACACCAGCAGATTCCCTTACTGCGAATACTCAAGCTTTAAAGTATGTTAGCATATTTAAAGTATGTTAACATTTCAAGTATGGTAGCGTAACAGACTTTTAAAGCCATAAGTACAAGGCCCAACAGAGCAGATGTGGACTGGTCAAGATCGCCAGCCACCTGAATACAGTGTCTTCTGCAAGGCTCCCAGTAAAACATAGTTACGTATTCATCCAGGCTGAATCTTGTAACGAATCTAGATTTAATTCAGTATTAGTTATAATCAATACCGAGAAAGCAGGATGAAGTTTTATTTCAAGTGTGAGCTGGATTCAGTGGTATAATGACAACAATGATACCTAGACCTTAGGACAAGGGTCCCCTCTTCCTGATCCTCCACCCTTGTTGATTAGGCTAGGCACAGACTTCTGTGGCTCCAGCTCTACTGCTTCAGATTGCTTTGGGGGGAATATTAGCATCCTCTAACAACTCTGTCAGACTTACCGGGGGATTTGTTTTATTAATTCTAAGACTGGGTACAGCAAATAGATTATAGCCTGGACCACTTCATAGGCTTGACAAACCCTTTCTGTGCTTACTTATCACTTTTCTTTTTCCAGTTCTTCCTGTGTATCTTTGGTGGTGGTGGTGTTACTATTTACTGGATGTCCTCAGTGCTGTATATGTCACAAGGGATATTCCCAAAGTTCATCTCTGTCCATCATTTTTTTGGATTATTAGAGAGGAATGGAGATGGCACATTTTGTGATGGATCTGGGGGTAGTAAATACCTTTTGCAGCTATCATAGTGGTGGTCTGAGAACAAGACAAAGCTGAAAATATTTGGCATGTGTGCAGGGTCTTGCTCAGCAGGGTGGAAGATGCCCTCTTTCTGTGGCATACGTGGGTAATGCCTTGGTTTTCAGTCTCTGTATCAGTCTTGCAGGTGATGCAGACAAGGGTGAAACACCATGGGCCCAATTTCAGTGCTTTGAGCAGATGGCAGAGTGCCTGCAGTTAAACTACATTTAGCTTCTTGTGTTGGTTCTTGGTTTGGCTGTTTCAGGTCAGTCTAACTGCTCAAAAAATAGGTTACTTTTGTGGTTTTCAGCATGGCGAAGTTTGCTGTTGCACACCATCAACAGCAAGCTCCTTGTCATCTTTATGCCTGATAACCTCCTACTGATACTGCTTTTGCTAGATCTTAGAAGAGGTAGCTATGTTGGTGAATCCAGGGAAGGCCTTTCCTGTGGGGAGGGTATTTAATACAGGGAGATCCATCCAATTCACATTCCTTCCTGCTGCTCAAGTCAATTAAAATAGGCAGGTCATAGGAGAGAAACTGGCCCCTATATCCCTAAGGTCTGTTGTGTGAGTCACATCCAGCTTACCAGAACATCTCTGTGATGTGCTACAGCCACTAAAGTGTCGCATTGGTTGATTTTGTATACGTTAAACTTCAGATTGGAGAGAAAATTAGGCTTATAATGAGAAGCTAGTTTCAACTGCAGTTAGAACATGAAGACGCTCACGAGGAACTGTCCATAAAAATGTCACTATCTTGCAAGTAAGTTTTGAAAGATTTTCCGAAGTCTAAGGCTCTCGTTCCTTGAAGGGATTTCTGAATGATGGTAGGAGTTTGCAGCCATAAGTATCTGCATAAAAGCAGGTACAGAGATATCTAGGTAAGGCTGTAGAATGTTATAAAACATGAAGTATAAGTAAAGTGAAGTGTAATTTTAGAGGGTCTTAGATTCTAGTTTCATCCAAGCTGGGACTTGTTGAGAGGGAAAGAGAAATCATCGTCCTCTTCTTATCACTGAAGATGATCTATGAAAATGCAAAGAAACCCATATGAAAGGTTTATAAGTAGTGGTTCCAAACATTGTAGCTGAAGGCAGGGAAGTCATTTAGTCTTTTTTTTTTTTTTTTTTTTTTTTTTTTTTTTTTTTTTTTTTCCTGAAAGGCCACTTGGGTGGAAAAAGCTTTGGCACTTCTAGTATGTAATATGATGAACCATATGGTGGCTTTTGCTGTTTGCACGGAACGTTTAATGGTGACAAATCATAGTCTGTGAAGAAGATTGCATATGCACTTCATGGGCACACGCTATCAGAGTATTCATGTTTTTCTGACATGATTTGTTTGTCCTCTGATATCTTGTCCGCCCTCTCAGGAGCTATAACTTTTTCTTGGTGCCAGTGTTCCAAGTGAATTTTAGGTCAGCGGACTCCTCTTTGTAGGGCTCAGTGTGCAGTACTGCTAAACAGAAAGGTAAGGGGGGGTGTGGATCTGCACCAGTCCCTAGTGAGGAACAAGGGTCTCCAGAGAAGGGGAGTGCTCTTAGGCTGATTTGTTTGAACAAGGACTGTATTTCTTATCCATAAACTTGTCAGCCTGTGTTTCTGACAAGAAAGACTGCCTGGCTCTCATTGGGTTTTTGGCCCGATCGAGTAGTACTGTATGCCCCCCAGGGACGGACAGGCTTCTGATGGATTTAGATCTGTGCTAAAAACGGCTAGATGAATGTACTGCCCAGTACAGCTGACCCCAGGGTAAAACTCAAAATTGGCCCTACGGCAGATAACTTAGATGTCCTTCACTGCAGGCACAGAATGGCAGCCCTCTGCAGAGGGTTGTAATGGACCGACTCTCTGCAGTTTAGAAAAGAAGTGACTAAAACTGGGGATGAGGTAGATCGTAATAATGAGTATGCTGCTGTGGTGCTGAATGCCAAACGATTATCCATAATCTTCTAGAAAGCTACAGGTAGGGGATGCCCAAGGTGATATATTCAGCTGCAGGTTTTAAATGGACAAATGAAAATAGTTTCACACCACATCAATTCCAGTTCTGGAAGAGACCAGACAAATTCGAAGAGGGAAAAGTCCATTAAGGACTATTAAACATTTTGATCTTGATGCAGTTTCTCATTGCTGGAAGCTGCAAATAAGGTTACTGTGAATTTTCTCAGTTCCTTTGACTCCTCCCTGAGTACCTGTGCTTGGCTGCTGTCAGAGGCTCAGCCTTGCTGTGATGTTTGCCCTGCTCCATTACTGAAGCTCTTAGCTCCTGATGCCTGGCAGCTGCTACTGATGGGATTGCATGGGGAGACTGTTTTTTAAATTAGAATAATAAAACTGTAAGAAATGGGATTGGAAGCGGTCTCAAGGGCCAACTAGTCTTTTAAAGACAAGATCAGGTGTACCTGAAAAATTAATGAGAAATACTTCTCTAGTCTTTTCTTAATAGTCTCCAGTGCTGGTACCTAACTCCCAGTAGCCGTGCTATTTCACAGCCTCACTACGCTATTGCTACTGTGTTTTTCTAACTTTAAACCTAAACTTCACTTGCTGCACCGTAAGTTTCTTCTCATTCTGCCTATGGTTAATTTGGAGGGCACAGTGTTTTTGTCTGCTTCCTCCTGCCGTTTGGAGATTAGGTGTCAAAGACAGTTAGGTGTCTTTGTGTGCAACACAGGACGGTGGGCGCAGGTGGCTGAACAGAGATGTGTGGAGGTGCGGTGCAAAATAACAGTGAGAAAATCCTCTTTTTCCTTTCGTGTCCAAGCCTCTAGGATGAAACACCAGAAGCTTCATCCTGGAGTGATCAGGCAATGTAGCTAGGCAGTTTAAGTGAAGATCAACAGATTGGGCAGCACTGAGTATCTCATTTCTAGTTGGATTGCCTTGAGGAGAAAGCTTGGCCCCTTTAAATAAGGATTGTTTTGTTTTGGTTTGTTTTTTACTAGGTATCTACTTAGTAAAAAACATTTAATGGTAAATCTACTTACCATTTTTATGCTTTAGAGGGTGACATACTCAGGCACATGTCAGCCTGTCACATTTGACCCTGTGGAGTGCTCATGGCATTTGTAATGGCGGAAGCATGCCGGGTGTGCAGAACAGCATGGAGGCATCAAACCAATGTTGATCATTCAGATAAGATTTGAAATCCAATCCCTCCACCTAATTAAAATCAAAAGTGGCTTAAAATCGTATGGTACTTTTAGTAAAATCAGCCAAGTTAGAGTAAGGTTTTGTGCTGCCTTTTTAGTAGTTCTTGTTGTTCTAACTCTGACAGGCTAAACTGCTGGTGTTCCTATAAGCTGTTAAACATCTGTCTCTTTCACTTCAGAGCTGGCTGCACTTCAGTGTTGGATGAATGATTCTTATATTCACAGCTAATAAGTGCTTTGGGATCCCAAGTATTCACTCTTTACACAGTACCACAAATGTATGCAATTCTATGCAACATATCAAGTGAGTACTATTCCCAAGAGACTGAAGCCTAAGAGATCCCATAGGACAAAGGACACAGAGAAATGTAATTGATTGTAATGAACTTGTTTGTGTATGTGTCACCACTTGTCTCTGCTGAATAAAATCAGAAGTGTTCAACACTCCATTAACACAAATTATAGGGTCCTGTTCTTCTGGAGTGAGACAATAAGGTCTACACCTGCTAGTACTGTGAAGTTTTTTGTGATCCCAGCATGCTGCTCAGTAACAGACATTATAGGCTCAAGTGGTCTTGGATTTGTCTCAGTATCATAAATGTTCAACAAAATAAATAGAATTATTTACATTAAACTGTGTTGCAATTCTATCAGAATCAGTAGAAAGATATCAGGGATGGAGCATATTTCCTAGGGAAGGCCAAAGGATGTTAAGTAAATATAAGGAATGAAATCATGACACTATCACAGTAGCTGTCAACTCTTTTATAAATTTAATGGAGCCAAGATTTTAATTTCATTAGCCATAAATATAACAGTATACAAAGTGCCTATCCCCTGTGGGAGCACAGGCGCTACAAGGATGGTGGTCTTGAAATTGGTCTGATTACGGAGAACATCTACACCCGAGCAAAGTGTTGTTTGCAGCTCATTATACAACACAGGTGTTATTTCTGTCTCCCAGCTGGCTTTGAACCAGTATTTCCTGAAGAAAAAGACAAGGAATCTGCATGGCTTTGCACCAATAATGGTGCCCAGCAGTTTGATATAGGAAGTGAAGGAAGACCGTACATTTACCTTTAAAAGACCAGATTAGGATGGCATAAGACTACTCAACAAATCAGCATCTGTAATTAACGCTTTGTTTGAAGTATCAAATTAATGAAGACTTTGCTTATTGCAATTTTGAGGGTTTTCCACCTCAGCCGAAATGCAATTCTTCATCCAATTATTAAAACGTTGCGTCAGAGCTCAGTTAGGAGGCAATCACCTGGTTCTGAGTCACCAGCATCTCTTCCTACCACACCACAGCAGTCCAGACTGGCCCATCACATACCTTTTGAATATTTTCAGAGGCTGCCATAAATGCATCCATCTATAGTCTCTGAACTGCTTTCCTATATATCAGTAAGTCAAAGTAAGTGACTGAGAGTTCCCAACAAGCTATACTTCTGCCAATGAAATCGTACCTATATCTATTGTATTTGCAGCACGGTGAGTGCCAAAGCTGCTTCAGAAAGGCTTTTTCAGGTGTCTGCAACAGAGTTAACTTCAGAAAAAGGTCATTTTCCCGTCTAAAGGCAGGATCTCCTTTTATCTGGGAGGTGGTGTCCTGTAACACAAAGATACCTCTGAGTTTTATAACTTTTGCCTTCCCTCGCTGCCCAGTTTCCACTCGTTCCCTAGTGCCCTCCACACACTGGTAATCAGAGGGAGGCTAACTGGAGAGCACTGCAGGGGATGGCAGAGAGCTTGAGGGACTGGCACTGCAAGACAGAGCCGTTCTTTTCTAGGCCATTATTTCCAGTTGGCCTAGGGTGCTCCCGTCTGATGGCTGGTTTATGACAAGAGGATTTAGTCAACAGCTATCAGTTTGGCTGACAGAAGACAGGTGTCAACAGCCCATCAAAGGGGGACAAGGCTGAATTGACTACGGGGATGGGAAGTAAAGCAGGTCTCTTCAGGTCGAGGTGATGTGTATTGATAGGGCTTGTGTGCACGATCTGTGCTGTCCCTGTCCTCCAGGTAGAGAGAAAAGTACACTTCGTGGCGCCTTCCATTATTGCTAATCTTCTTATTAAAAATGTTAGAATAAAAAAATACCTCAGATGTTTCTGTTAGAGACACTGGAAAGATGTGATCTATAATAATATTTGCTTTGTTCCTCCCAATCGCCTTCATCCTCCTCCTTCCCATTCCACCCCCCAGCTGGCTGGGGCTGCACCAGACAAAGGCGGCAACCCTGCTGATCCCTCTTTCAACCTAACTATTAGCATCAAAGAACAAAAGCAAACAGTACCGGCTTGTGGCTCAGCCCTTTACAAAGGCGCAGTAAATGGACTCTTGTGTATAGGATAAAGCAAACCCTGTCTTGTGTTTTGTTAAGAGGCAGGACTTCCCGTGTTTGAAGTGCTCTGAGATGGGGAAAGTGGAGAAACCTTCCTGTGCGGGGCACTGAGTCCCATGGTCACTGGGACCACGAGTTAGCCATGAGTTCTGCTGTACCTCCGCAGTGCCTGTGTAGGTAGGAGATCCCTGTCGGGGGAGGAGGGTAGGGCTTATGGAAGAGGAACGGGGATGGACGGACGGACGGACATGTTTTAAACAGTCATTTTAAAAAGGAACCAGAAAAACAAAACAAAAAACATGAAACGAAGAGAATTTGAGAGAATGCCTTAGATGACAGGGACTCCAGGAGAGTCAAGTCAGCTCCCAGACCTGGTCATTGTGGCCATTTGCCATCTCCGTTCTTGAAGCTTTTTTTTTTTTTTTTTTTCTTCTAATTGCAGAGGCACCAGTCGTGCATGAGCTAGAGCATCAGAGCTTACTTGATTAAGGAGGGTTCCTGTTGTAGTAGATGCAACCACATTTTTAATTGCATGCTAGAGGTGAGTGGCACCCTGCACCACGGAGGTGTTATGGGGTTTCCTGTGAGGACTGGCATGGCAATTTCAATTGTAATCCACAGTGGTATTTATTGTAGGGTCTTTTGTGAGGGCTGACTGGCTACGTGCAATGTTTGTCTTTACAAAGAAAGCAGTGCTTTCTCGTTTGTGTTTTATATAAAAACCAAGTAGTTTCACCATTTGAAAATCAGCATTTGCTAGCAGGTACCACATGGGGGGGTGTCTGCAATACAAGAAATGGAGTATACAGTATAGGAAGGAAGGGGCACAGATAACTGGCTGCCAAACAGGTAACTACTGCAAAAGTTCACATAAATGTGAACAATGTCTTTTCTGATGCAACTAGAGTATGTAGAAATAGTGTTGTTCCAAAAAGATGTTCCAAAAAGACAGAGGGAAAGGAGAGCTAAGGGTAAAACCAGTCGGGCTCAGGGATGCTCTTAGGGACATCCGAACAAAACATATGGGTAAACAGAAATCCCCTTGCTGGCTGTGCCCTTCGTTGCCAATGAAAAACTATGTTTTGGAGATGCTCTGTAGCTTTTAACACTTAATTGTTCCCCTTTTTAACAGCTTCATAGCCTGTTTAATTTACGCACAGTTAAATAAGTATTATTTAAAGCAGCAGATCAGTTACAGCCTACTGCCTGTCTCTCCTCTTACTTGCTTGATGTGTTTATCCTTTGCTCACCGGTGGTTCCGTCTTTTCTCTGCCCTGTCTGTCTGCGATCCCTTTATTCCCCAGACAGACCACTGATGTCCTTCTGGAGCGCTGACACCCTGCTGAGGCCCCCAGGTAGCCTGGGCTGTGGCCCTGCCTGCTCCCACGGGCAGTGAGGTGAGAGGACGCAGGGGTCTGGAGCTTTGCACCTGTTTGGAACGGGCACTGGGCGAACTGCGGGATTATCAGTGGCATATGTGGTGTCTTACACTGCTCCCGCCTTCCTCTTTTACTTCTGACATGTGTAATCATCTTTTCTGACTGTGACTCTAATTTCCCCCCAGACACCTCAATTCAAGTTCTGTTGTGGACTTGTTTCTTTGGCATCGTGTTCACATTCTGCAGTGGTGGTGAAGGGTCTGCTCTTTCCTTCTGCCCCTGCTCTCACCTTCCATCATCAGTGCATGTGTTGCTGCCTGACACTTGCTATCTTTTCCTGCCTAAAAATAATTACTCCGAGGCAAACTTTCAGTGCTAGGTGTTCTTCCAGGTTCACATGCAAAGACACCAGATCTTAGATACCATTATGTGCTAAAAAAGGAAAGGCAACAAATAACACTCATCAGATCTGACATACATATTTAGTGGAAGCTACGGAAATTAAATGAGTTGGTGCAGCAGTCCCTCCCCTGTTTGTGCGTTGTTTTATTTGGGTTATTACTTCCTCAGCGAAGGATGGCTTGATATATGTGTGATGTACCACAGGGACTTCTCCTCAAATGATTCCGGAACCATTACAAAGTGATAAACAAAATGCAACAGAAAGTGAAAAACAGAAAGCAATATGCAAAGGAATCAGTCACTCACCACTGAAATGCAAGTGTCTTGGGAAGACAAGTGGCACTGGTTTCCTGGGAGCATAGCTGGTTTGGGTAGGAAGGGAGAGTGGTGATGGAAAGGGGAGGAGATACTCAGGGAAGGAGAATATATTCTTAACCTCAGTGTGTAGCCAAAGCACCCAGCACGTCATGCTCCTGGACTCGTGGCAGAAATGCTCTGGGACCTGTAGAAACCCGAAGGGATAATGTATTGCTTTCAAGCCTTACCTGAAGGATGGTACCTGCAGCAGCATAGCTTATGAGCAAGGTACAGGTCTCCAGGGAAGAATACTACACAAGGTTTTGGCCCCAAGCAAGTTCATATTCCTCTTTGGAGGACTGCTTGGCAAGGAAGGTATCGATCTAGTCTAACCCCATGAGATTTCAGAGGTTCCTCCCTCATGGTGGTATGATAAATGGGACTATTCAGAGCAAGACTAAACTTGCAATGCTAAAAAGATATGAGAGGCTTTTTTAAAAGCACATTCCCTGAGGTTGATGGACTCCCAAAACATACTACGTTCAAAGATACGCCTTTTCTGTGATCAACATCATCACTTACATAGATGTGCTCCTCTGTTTTTTAAAGGACTAATTTATTCTGGTATTTATGTGATTGATTCCTAAACAAGTCTTGTGTCATGGCTGAAAAAATACTGATTGAAATTTGGTCTGAATTCTGCATCTTGTGAAAAGACAACATGTGGGACGTGCCAGCCTGGGGCACTCCTTCTCCCCCGCCCCCTCTGCTGTCTGCAATGAAGGATGGGTGTTTTTTCTGAGAATGATGGGCAGCAGGAATGATAAGGAGTGGTCTCTCCTCTGGACTTCAGGACTGAGTGTCTTGCACCTGGTCATAAATTCACATGGCCCCTTGTAAAAGGGGAGCAGGTTCTTTTCTTTTTTTCTGAAAACTTGCTTGAATTTATGTGCTGTAGTAACCAGCAGGTAGGTTTTGGTTCTTTCTCTTGCATTTGTGTGTGAAAACCAGTAGAATATTTTAACCAATATTCTTACAGGAACTGATGTGGCTTGGATCTATCTGATTCCAGGAACTCTCTCCGGACAGATAAGACGGTGGATTTACTTTTACATGCACAGTGGAGAGGGAGACAAAGCCTCCTCCCTTGCATGGCTGGGTGCTTGGCTGCAGATGGGTGGCCTTCAAACAAACCTAATTACTTCTGGTTTTGCATGAAATTGATTTCCATGCAAGGATGCTGAGTTTCTGTGTGAATCTCTAATGGCTTTTCTCTCTTCTCTCTCTCTCTCTCTCTTTTCCTTCTCTCCCTTCTGCTTGCCATGAAAACACCTCGACAGATGTCAATCATATTCCAGGTAAGCGTTACCTTTGCTGAGCTGAAGGGCTGCTCTGTAAGGAGTGGTGGTGGGCAGTTACCAGGGGCAGAAATCACGTCCTGCCTCCTGAGAGTGCTCAGCACATATCCTCGTACTGGGCACCATGGGGTCTGGATTGCAAGGTCTTTGATAAAAGGGGAATTTCATAATAGCAAAGGTCACAAGCTTTTCAGAGATTAAGATGTAATGGTCAGTTAAAGGGATGTTTTCTGAATGAAAATTGCATTTAAAATGGTTGCTTGTATTGCTAATAAGCTGGCATTGAACATTGCAAAATATACAGCTTATTTGTTACATGGCTATGTGTAGCCTTACAGGTGTAGTACTGTGATTCTCCTGATCCGAATGTAGTCCACTCCATTTGGTAGTCTCACTGCTAACCTCCTGAGGTCCATTTCCACTAACAAAGGGTTTTATTGTTCTTGTTTTATATTAAGTTTTAAAAGCAAACAAACAATGAGTGTGTTTCTGGCTGAATGTGAATGTATGATCTTATTTAGGTCTCAAGACTTCCATGCCCCACGGTACAGAAAAGATTCATTCAAAATTAAAAGAAAAAAAAGTGTGTTTTATATGCATTGTTTATTTGGGGAGTTCTTCCCAGAAGAACATTTTACCACAGAGAACTCCAAGCCTCCCTCCCCGAATTGCTTTCTCATTGCTGAAAGGATCCAATTCCCCCAGCTTCAGCTACAGGGGTTAATCGGACTAGACCACCTTACTCTGCCGTCCACATCCGATTGCCACTGAAGCTTAAGAAACCAATTTTTACCTCACGCTCAGGCAGCTCTCCACCTGGTTTATCATTATGTGAAATGGAAATGGAAATGAGGGCCCAGGGAAGCAGCTGGCATTGCCATGGCTTGGGGGTGGGATGATGGGAGAGTCGAGCCTTTTTTCTTCTCGGCTTTGTGCATAACTTCAGCTAAACCCGACCTGGACCTGGAATGAGTTCTCCATTCAGTTTGCTTCCTTTCTACAGTTGGACAATCAGGTTTTGTTAAATACTTCAGAGAAATGCAGTGAGGGCCAGCGGTTCGGGTAATTTCCTTGCATATTTAGCCCTTTTGGCTGCTCTCATCAGTCCCCTTTTTGTTCTGCTGAGATCCCTTGCATTCTGTCTGCATCTCAGCTGGCAGTAATGGGGATGAAAGTGGCCAAATGGCAAATGTTACTTGGCATGTCTTGGAAAGAAAGCCTCTGCACACCATAACCTACAGGGCTGAACATGTACCTTCTCTGCCCCAGGCTGAGGTGTCCAGGAGCTCCCGTCTCCTGTCGCCAGGATCTGACAGGGCATGCACCGAGGGCTCGGGGTCACAGGTCTCTCCACCAACTCCTAAAGCTGTTGGTGTCTGTGGCAGAGGAGCATGGCTGCACTGGGAAGGTGTGGCCTTGCTATGCTCAACCAGTACATGGATATTTTATTCTGCGATATGCCATGAACAAGTACTGCCTCACACAGCAGTGAACAGCTCTTCTGCCCCACTGCCTTTTTATTCTTCTTACTTATATACCTGGACATGCATTTTTGTTCTCCCTATCGCTCACATACATATGTTTTCATTCTCAGGACTGCTTGCGTACTTTCTCACATGGATTTCTAGGCATACTCGGATGCTCTTTCCAGGTGCTGTCGCACCCATCTCTGCGTGTTTTCACGCTGACAGTTACCCTCCCCTCATTACTGGGCCCTGCACCCGATCGCTCCTAGACACCCAACCCCTCAGCTCAGCCCCCCGGGGAGCACACTGGTGCTGCAACGTGACCACAGGGGGCTTTGGGTGCGCGCCTCCCCTCTGCCCAGCTGAGCCGAGGCTCTCTCCCTGTCCAGCCATCCAGATACCCGCGTGGTGAGAACGGAGCCCCAGGCCCCTGCCGAGATGGTTGCTTTAACCGTTCACTGTTTGCAAAATAAATTAAGGTTTTTATGAGCTACTGGTAGCTATTTCCCCACAGGCAGCAGAAAAGTAGTAAGGAGGCCATTGATTAACTGAATATATTTTCTTGTCAAATAGAGAGGTTAGAACGAACTCCCCTTAAGAGAAGGTTGTTGGCTGGGGCTGGACCAAGGCACAGGGCTCTGCTGGGTGCAGTTCTGCAAGGTGCAGAGATGTTGGTCTTGTTCAAAGTAAATGGAAACGTGTAGTGTGAGCCTTCCTCGCCTGTGAGGTCTCTGCTTGTGAAGAAGGGGCACTCCGGCAGCAGGGCCTGGTGTGTTATACTCCTTTCAAGATCCAGCTGAAGATCCCATCTGGTTTATTTCACAGATGAAAGGAGTTGGTCATGTGTTAGCCCAGCTGCCCTATAGATGTTTTGTCCCGGTCACAAAATAGCACCACACTGTAAGGAACAAAATCGAGTGTTTAGAGCAGGGCCCTGGAGCTGGGAGCGTTGTTATCTGTGCTCAGTTGGATCACTGACTTGCTGTGTTGTTTAGGGGGGAAATAACGTCTTTCAGTACTTCAGTTTTCCCTCTGGGGTTATAGCTACAGCCTTATCTCATCTTCACAACAGGCTTACGGATCTTAGGCTGAACGTTATGGAAGTTAAGTGCCTTTTTATGGAGGTCAAGAGCCTTAGCTGGGGAGCAGTGTGCGGC
This sequence comes from Heteronetta atricapilla, assembly GCA_011075105.1. Taxonomy (NCBI): domain Eukaryota; kingdom Metazoa; phylum Chordata; class Aves; order Anseriformes; family Anatidae; genus Heteronetta; species Heteronetta atricapilla. The sequence goes on from CM021735.1 coordinate 42,045,578, forward strand.
ATGGCCAGAACGGATGCCTGTCACCTCTGCACAATACCTGCCCCTTTCTTTGCACCTTCTGCTCTTTGCCAGGGATCTAGGTGCTGAAAGGCAAATTGCTGGGGAAAGACCAATTGGTCAAGGAGCTAGTGATGTGCTCCCATCTTATTTATTTATTTTCCAGTGGAAGAATATATATGAAGGAGAAAGGACTATATATGGGTCCTTAATATTATAATGACTGGCACTGATGCCTAGTGGGTGTCAAACCCGAAGGAGTGCTTTGCCTACACATGCCATGTTTATCCCCTTTTTGGGAGAGATCTTTGAATTTTCCAGAGGAGAAGGCTTAGAGATGAAGTTCTGGTCATTTTACTGTCAAGATTTTACTGCTGACTAGAGCTCACATGTAAATGAATGGGCACAACCCTGTAGAAATGACCTAGTTAGCTGGGGCCCTGAGGAAAAATCAGTCCCTGTTTGCCTGAGCAAGTCTTCCACAAGGATACAGAGGCTCTTGATGGCACAAGCATACAAGCACTTTTTTTTGGATCAGGTCTTCAATCTTTCAACCTCCATCTCTTAATACTCCTTTCTCTTCTTCATCTCAGGGCTGATGTTTTAGTCCATCTTCCTAACTCCATGTCATAGGATCATTTAAGCAGTACTTCTATGCTGAGTTCTCCTTCCTTGAAGCAGAATTATGCTTTTTGGGCATGAGTGTGTGTGAATTGTGTTGCAGCCTGTTTGAAGTTTCCTATTTGCAGAAGGTTCTAGGTAAGAGTACAAGTGACAGCAGAAGCCACTCGTGCTACATCTTCAATGTATCTTCGCACAGGCGGTTGAAGCTTCTGCGTATATACAGTCTTCATAGGTGCCACGGTTGTCCTCATTCTTGCATGCCCTTTGGACAGGCACTGTCTACAAAGGGGATTCTTCTCACTGAAAAGTTAGTGCTCTTCCGCTCCATGCATACCCATTTGCAAGAATATGGCAGTAGTGATGGCTGGGGTCTGAGCAAGAATTCCAGGCCCAGAAACCTCCTTTTTATGAAAGCAGATGCTTTGGAACAAGTTTAAGCAACAAAGTTAGCATTGGACTTTTCCTAATATACCTTTGTTCTTTCTGGCCGTCCCTGCTTTAAGGACTTTGTGACCTGATGACATTGTGCCTGGTGTTTTACAGTGATGGATGGACCTGTTTTCTTTGGTCGCATCCAGTTTTTATTTTTCTTAATCCACTTAAATATTTTTCCTCCACAGTATCCTGTGATAGCAAGTCCTGTTTTTAATTGCGCAACTGTGGAAAGTACTTTATTTCACTTGTTTTTACAGGTGTTAGTTGAAAATACCATTCAGTGGCTCCTTCTCCTGGTGTTCTGACAACTAAGAAAAAAAAATCCCTGTTCACCTGTTCTGTATTATTTAGAATTTTAACTCAATCATATATATTGTCAGATATCTCTATTCCAAGCTTAGGAGTCCTATTCTATGCTTAACCCTTTCCCATTAGTTCACCTACTTGGTCAGCTGCTCTGATTTACACATCTTCTTATCTGCCAGGCATAAAATGCATTCACCCCCAGCTCTTGCCAGCTGCACATGTTCTCTTGTGCATGCAGTCATCTTTGCAAACACTTGCATGTGTATGTTCATGCTTTCAAACACCATCATCCTCCTTACCCCCCCATGTGAACACTGCACAGGGCGTGTGCCATGAACAAAGCCTGAGTTTCTGCCATGGGAGAAAGGAGATTGTACGGTTTGATCTCTCTCTGCCCATAGATGTTTGGATAAAATACCATCTCTTTGGCTCCCATCCCATGCTATTTTTCCTTTGATCATCCAGACTAGGTGCCAGTCACCCTGACTTACTGCTCCCGATACAACAAAACCTCTCCTGGAATCACACAGCAGAGGAAGCAAAGGGGTTGGAAAAGAGGAGCTAGCACAGCTGTTGTGTGTAATTGGATTGGAAGTGGGCCTCCGGCTACAATAACAGAACTGCACTCCCGGCTGGCCTCACTGCTGGGGCCTGCGAGGAGCCCCTTCGCTGCTGTACATGGCGTGGGTGAATCAAACAGAAATGACCGCTCCCAGCCCGTGCTACTGCCTTGCCCAGGTATAAAAACTGGGTGCCACGAATGCCAGCAGCCAAGAAATCAGGTCATCCTCTTGGCAGAGCTGACTTGTCCAGCAGGTAAAAGATTTGAACTAGATCTCAGAATGATTTTTCCTTTTCAGCTGTCTCTTCAGATCCCCCCAGACAAAGGTTTTGCTTGAGTCACATCCTCTGGCCTTAGTGGGAATGCCCTGGTTTTGGTACGTGGGGTCTCCTACAGACGTTTCCTTGCTCTCTGAGTTTTAGAAAATCACAGGATACCTATTTTATCTTAAATACCACGTGGGAGAAGAGGAGCTTGTTAGCTCTCCTCCTTAACTAGAAGAGGGAGCTGCTGATGGAGCTGGGGTAGGAGGCTCAGAGGGGAAGGAAGCCTATTTCTTAAGGAAGTACTAGGTCTAGGAAATTAGGAAAGGAAATGTAAAGAACAGATCACTTCACTCATCAGAGCGCTCTCCTTTATAGTAGGTATCAAGCCTTGGCTCAGACACATATTGCAGCTGGCCCTGCTATTGTCTGAATGGGTCGTGGAGCCCGATACCCAGGGAAGGATCCTCGGGGGGCAAGCCTGCCCCTGCAGAGAGCTGGTCTGCTACTGCTGCCTGGCAGAATCTCTTTTCCCTTCCAAAGAGCTTCTGGGCTATTCTTGTCACAGTGTCATTAAAAGGGAAATATCGAGGCCACCCACCTGAACAGAGCAGTTCAGCAGTGCACGCACACCCACGCACACATGCACACCCCCAGAGCATGGGCCCAGTAATGTGGGAGAAGCTATAATTAACTAGACGAAGGAGTCCATCTTCCTTTGTTGCTGCAATCACTTGTTACTGTCAGCTGTGTTTTGTGCTCTCCCCACCTTCTTTGGTTTTGTGGTTTTATTTTTCCATTTAAAATGTTAAGTACCCAAATGTGGTGCTGGGGGGAAAGGGAGGTAAGCTTCAAGCTGGCTGTAAGGTTTTCTTCATTTCCTCCTCCACCCTGCAAATTGCCCCTGGTACACTCTTGAAGCTGAGGTCGGCTGCCTGATTACATTGCTCTTTCGTATTGTACTCTGAAGGTACTTTTAAAAGTGTCCTTTTGGCTTCACAAGAATCCAGCATTGGCCCTTGATACTTTGTACAATTAGAGCCACTTAATTCTACTATTTTGATATGGAAATCAGGTGGTTCGCAATGTTGTTTAAAAAGGTAGTTCTTTTAAATACTACTTTGAGATCAAGGGAGATTAACATTAACCTTTAAGAAAATAATACTGGTTTGGTAGCAGGTTAAAGAAATATCAAAAAAACCTCCCAAGCCTAGATAGGAGAAGTCATTTGTGGCAGGCGTAGATCACGGCCAGAGAGCAGAGTTGATGTCTGTCTGCCCTCAGCAATGGAGATATTATTTTAATAACAAACCTATGCTCTGAAGAACCAGGCCACCTTCTCTTCACATTACTGCTGGAAGTCTGAAGAAGCTGGTGCTCCAGAGGCTGAGCACAAGCAGATGCTTATCATTGTTCAAGAAACCTGTTGAGACCCTCCCTCCAAAGCCACGTGCTTGTCCTTACTGTAGCTCACATTTGAAGTTAGGAACAGCAAGTCTCCAGCAGGTCTTTGACATGGAGTTTCTTTGCAGCAGATAAGCTATTTATTCTCTGGTTTTCCTCAACCTTTTCCGAAGCTACCATTTTGGTGGTAGCTGTGCCCAGCCGGTAGGTTATTGTAGGAATGATGAGATCTGCTTAGAAAAACTATGCAGCACCTTGACCGTGGTTGTTCATGCAGGTTTGTGCCAACCTTTTCCCAGATCTGTGCTATCTGGCATGCAGCCCTGAGGCTTCAATTTTATTTTATTTTTTTTTTAATTTTTTAATTTTTAAATCTAGGATTAAAAGGGAAAGCTGAAACAGTGCACATTTCAACTGAATTTAGATAGAAATTCAGATTTTCCTATAGGATTCCCCCAGAATGTGATGCCTGTTGACACAAGCAGTGGTTATACATGGAAATGCACAGGCTTTTGGCATCCCAAATCAGCTGTAAGCTTTTCTGGCCTTTATGGTAGAAGCCCAAATAGCACGGTGATAGATGTCCCCACTGTTCTGGCAAAAGCCGGTCTAATTTTCAGGTCTGCACGCCTCTCAAACCTCTTGCATTAGTTTATTGGATGCCCTCCCAGTCCTATAGCAAGTGCTACCCCGTGCCACCTTGAGATGACTTTGACTTCTGTAATATGAAAATTGTTTTAGTTTCTTGTCATATCTTGAAACTGATGTAAAGGTGAAACAATGATGCCAGTTCACATTTTCTGTGTTGATTTTACTGTGACGAATTTGAGGCCTTTGTTACACATGCTGCAAATGTCACAGACTTTAGATCTCTGAAGTTGAAGGTTTTGGATGTTAATGACATTTTGTTGGAGATAAATTTACTAATTTTCACTCCTATTTTAAATTGCAAGGGGGAAAATTTTTCAGATGAGGAAAATTGATACGTTATTTCATTATTAAATTATCATTATATCTAATAATGGATCTTGAATTCTGATCTGTTAGTTGAAATGAGGATCTGCATCAATGGATGAAATGAGAGCTAATGCTGTGGATTTTTTTTGCTCTGTCTCCAAGTCCACTCCCCTTTTCCTTCTCAATTTAAAAAGGAAAAAGTTGCATTTAGGGGGACATTATTTTTCTTTAATCTTGTCACTTCTGTTGCCCAGCTGGGACTAGAAGACCAAGAGAAGCACTCAATATCACAGCTTCTGTATTTCACATCTGACAAGAAGCGGGGGAGTCAGAAGACTTCTCAGGGAGATTTCTTCCTGCCGGTGTTTGAACCGGGGCCCAGGTGGGGGCCAGAAAGGGGGCTGCGCCTGGGAGGAGCTCTTGCCTCCGGGTGTCTCACCCTGACAGATAGGGCACACAGCACTGGCCTTCTGGGATAAGGGCAAAATTACCGACATTTGGGATCCTTACAGCTCCTCTGTGGCTTGTTGAGAGAGAAATAGGTGTTACACAGGGTGTAATTCAGAGTGTTTAGTGCAGGCTTCTGCTGTGAACCCTCTCTGGAGGTTCCTCTTTGTCAGTGTTACTTGTCCCTGAGCGCACAAGGCTCCTGACATCTCCAGCAGCTGCTCCTGTCGGTGCTGTGCCTCGTAGCCAGGCTGTCCTTCCCCCGGTACAGGGGCTGAGGGGCTGGGAGCCCTGCTCTGTCTCTGCTCCGGGTCTGATGTTAGCTCCCTGCTGGGATGGCTTCACCTGCATGTCATACTGCTACCATCGCACCATTTCTCCTATTTCACTGTTCCTGCTGGGCCTCTCTGCTTTGTAGGTCCTGACAATTACGCTTTTGTCTTCTCCTGGCCTTTTACAGTGCCTTTTCTAGTGACTTTCAGGTGCCCAGTTGAATAGACCTAAGATCTGTCTATCAAGAATGATGAGCTCGGTGGCCATAAATACAGACACAATTTCAACCCACTCTCTTAGCAGAGAAATTCTATTCAGTGAAATGATATCTTGTAATGTAGACCAGAAATGCGTCCTACAATATCAAATCTGTTATGTTTATTTATAGCTAAAACTAAACTAAAAACCATCTAAACCTATGTTGTGTTTCTGATTACTTTTCTAAATCCACAATAATCTTCAAGAACATTAAGATATTTGCATTCCTTAGACCGTACAATTATTAATCCCCTTATCTGGCTTGGAGTTCTCTGTGGGTGAACATATTCTTGGGATGATCTGGGTTTTAGATTTCTCCAGCAGACGCGAAGGAAAAAATATAAAAGAGAGATAAATAAACAAATTCAAACTCAGCATGCCGCTCGTTGGAAAATCTCATTCTAATACATTCATTTGACCTCTCAGTCTCCGTGAAATTAAAAAAAATCACTGCTTTGTCTGATCAATAAACTGAGTTGAGATAGGGGTGTGTGTGTGTGTGTGTGCATATGTAAGTACCCAAATAAATGCTGTGTGAGGCAGGAGATGTGGGAAAGGAACAAGCTAAGGGGAACAAGGTCAGGGAACGAAGTATGGAAGGGCTCACTCATGGTTCAAGTGGGTAGAGCTTGGTTTTTACATATGTTACTTCTGTGATATAATAGTGTCACCAAATTAACTGATGGGCCAGCTGATGTTTTATGGATTCGGTAAAAATCTATTTTAAATAGTTTTAAAGTCTATTTGTATGAATACAGCTGTAAACATATTTGAAAATTGGGGCTGGAAACAGGTTGTAATTGGGACAAACAAGGTTTATGCCAGAAAGAGTTGCTGGACTGAGACTGCAGCAGGCCTGGAGACCACCACAGTCCTCTCCCCAGGGCTGGCCGTGGCTGTCACCGCTGAAAGGAGCTGTGCTGCTTCCTCGCTTTGTATCTCAAATTATGAAACCCAAGAGTGGCTTTAGCTAGAGAGCTGTGAAGTAACAAATTGCCCTCAGAATTTGAATCTCCAGTTCTTACAAGAAAGGAAATGGATTAGTATTAAAAACAGGTTAGATGTATTTCTTTTAGTCCTTGCCAGATCTGGTGTGTGTGAGGAGTGTTGGTCAAGTCCTAAAAATACACACTAAAGTCCCCACATTCATGGTGAGGATAGCTTTGTGTGTGTGTATAAATGCATTTAGCCCAGAAGTTTCCTCTGAAGCAGACATGGTTGAATCATGGCCTCCCTTCCACTGACCATCACACCTTTGTGTTTTGGAGCTGTAGCAGGGGAGAAGTTATTTCTATAGCTCTCCACGGGAGCCCATGCTCCCTGTGGAGCCCCGCTGCAGCTCTGGGCTTTCCTTGTCCATTAGCTGTACTGGTGTGCAGTGTCTCTGGAGTCACTCCCCGGGGAACATGATGAGCCTCAAATGCAGTTTGAGGCAACAAACAGCAGGTTTTCCTACCTGGGACAGAAGCTTTTCCTCTCAGCATGGAAAGCAGCATTCGTGTGTGCCCTGTGTGCTACACCCATACTTGATCTAGCTCAAGTATGTGAGCTCCAATCCCGAGAGGTATTGGACAGCAATCGGCGTGCATGTATATTGCTGCCTCTTCTGGGTTGTTCTTTTCTTCTTACTTCCTCTCTTTTCTCTCTCTCTTTCAAAGGCCTCTCACACCTGATGATGGGTGAACAAGGTAAGTCCTTCAGCTCTCTCTTTGTTTCAATCACTGATTGTGGAAAGAGCTTTGTGCTTCTTCTCTGAGCTGGGCTTTGCATGAGGCGCCTAGAATTGGGCTTACTGGTGCCAGCCAAACCAATTGCATTTTTGCCGCTCTGGGTCCCATGTGGCTACTTGTCAGCCTGGGACCCAGAAGGGAGAGTCTAGGGAGCAGCATAACATGATCCTCTGGAGGTAAGGAGGGATATTTTCCCCCTCTATGCAGTCCACCTGCATTCCCATTTATTTCTTGTGCCAGCTGTAATGACTCCCGCTCCTTCTTGGTAAATGTAAAGCTCACTGTTGGTCTTTAAGAGTGCAATTATTACAAAAAATATGTTAATAGCCCTTGTGGCACGATCTTAACTAATTATGAATCCTGAGGAAAATTGCCTATAATGGCCTGTAAGTCCTGTGCCTGCAATTTAAAATATTCAAATATGCAAAGAGCAAAATGGTTTAGAAAAAGACCAGGGCTAACCTCAGGCTGGGCTACAAATGGGGTCTGTGCCTGTATACGTTTTAATATCTCAGCCTGGATCGTGTTATTCATCTGTTGGTTGTGACATTATGGGATCATTAGTCCCATTTTGCAGTATAGGGGTGTGGAGCAAGAAGCTGATGAGCAGAAGTGAGGCGAGGAGAGGGGTGATTCTGTTCGCCTTGGACAGCGTCAGTGTCTCGCTGACACAGTGCACAGGGAGGAGCTGGCAGCACTGCTGGTGCACTCCGATCTTGTGAATAACGCTGGCAAATCGATGAAGTCTTAGGCAAGGTGTGTGAGGACAGAGATGTGTAAGCAGGACTGGGCGACTTGATCCCAGAACACTAGAAAGACGAGGCCAGCAGCTTGTCCATGGGGAGAAAACGTGCGTTGCCTCTAGAGCCTGATGAGGCCTGCCTAGACAAGATATATGGAATTGTATTCTTGCCATTAAGTGAACCCAAAGAACGTAGAGCCTCTAGAGGCTCAAAATTAGATATTTGAATAAACAGGACATAATATCTCAATGAAATCTAGAAACACTTATGTCCTAAGCAGTTTTTATTCTGTAGTTCAAGGCAGATATCTGCTATGAATTCATGACAGCTTGGGAAACAGAAGTGAAGCTGGGGCTCACTGCTGAGGGAGTTAGCATCCCATCCCCATGGGGTAGGCAGGTCGGCTCCTTAGGACTGCATGTCAAAACCACGGGGTTTGACATGTGAAACATCTGGCAGGGCTCTGGGAAGCACTGAGCTACTTCTCTGTCCCCGCTTCTTGTTCAGCTGGGCTCATGGCTCAGTGACTGCTTAGTGAAGGAGCATCCAGCAGAAAGGTCCCTCCAGCGGGTCCTAGTTGCTGAGGATACAGCTGAATATGGCAAGCTGCTGGCAGAAGAAGGGTGGTGGCATGTTGGGAGTGATCAGGACAGTGAACTCGCATGGCTACTTTCAATCTCAGTAACACTGAACATGTCTTTATAGTGGTCTGTGATTTAGCACTGGATTGTCTAACAGGTGGACTTGGCCATTTAAATTACAAGTTGCAACGCAGCTGGCTCACGAGGACTTGCACGACCTATTCTAGACTATGTGATTGCCATCAGCTCTTTCTATACTCTCTTGTCTGGCAAAAAATGTGAAAACTATTGGTTTCTGGCAACTTTAGCCACCCTTATTTATCCATGACGCATCAGGGAACAGTGGCCTCTCTTTTCTTGCCAACCGACTCAGAGATACACCTTTTTGATAAATATTTACTCCCTATAAAAATATGATGGATATAAAATATGTAAATGTGTATATGTATGTAAATATGCAATGTCAATGTTATATACAAACACATTAGCTTTGGTGGGTGAAATGTGTTTAGCAAATATATTATCATGAGATTTATTTTTGTCTGTCCTACTCTGTTGTTTCCTTTGCTGTTTTGAATTTGACGTGGAATGAGGCATATCACTGCCGTGCTATTGCATGAAAGGTTTGCATTGCTCAGTGGAAAATCAAATTGAAGCAAAAAGGCAGTTTGTGGTTGTGCCATCAGTTGTTTAAGCCTTGCTTTGTGCTTTACTTGTGGTGTGACTCTTGTTTTTCTCACACTGTGTTTTGGTGGCTTTGGTTGCTATATAAATATGCTCATTTTCTTGCTTTTCTAAGTATGGCCAGTGACACCATTTTCCGGTTTTTATGCTTCTTCCTTTCTTCTCTTTTGCCTCCTCCATGACGGACACCCCTCTTGTTCCTCCCCTTGCCTGGACGCACACCTTCCTGTCTGTAGGTAGAAGTAAAGGTAGACACTGCATTCTTTCTAAGACTTCATTGCTTGTAAAATGCTCGTCAACGGACACTTTGTGTTTTTATGAACATGGCTTATGTTGGAATTGAATGGCATTACTTGTAAACATATTCTGCTTTGTTTTATGGAAGAAATAATAATTAAGATGGATGCTTTGAGGGTTGTTTAACAGATGTTATTTCCTCCCTATTCATACTGGAGTGTGGGCCACGCGCTGCCAGGCCCTCTGACAGTCTAACTGGTGACACTGGGGTGCAGAGTGACAGTCACTTCAGTCAAGGACAGAGCCAGAGGCCAGGGGCCTCAGCTGGTACTGGTGGGTCCTGCACTGGAGCCCTGCCACTGCTGGGAAGTTTGACACCAGTGTTGGTGGAAGCAGGACCTGGGCTTGTCCAATACTCCTCAGCCATGGAGGTCTCTTCGGCTGTCATTTCTCCCTCTCTGCTTTGTTTCTGTATCCCTGTTAGCAAAAAGGTGCTTTTCAAGGAGCAATTGAGATGCAAAGAGCTGCAGAGGAAATGGGAATGATCAGCATTGCTAAGCAGAGGGACCATTCTCTTTGCAGCTCAGTACGGCACAGAGCATGAAGTGGAAAGGCTGCTGTGGGGCTCCGGCTTGCTTTTCAGCATTTCACACCTATCTTTAGCATGCAGAGAGCAGTCATCCATCCCTAATCAAAGCTGTCAAAAAGGCAAAATGCTGCAAATCTGCTGTGGGTCTCTGGTTGGAGTGGACGGAAGGGAGAAGATTAATTGATAAATTATAGGCACCGCTTGAGTAAAATCCATTTCTTTGTCCTACTTTCCAATGAGATAGAGAGATTAAAAGGTTTCTTTATGCCAAGGCTTACTCATCTTCAACAAATACACCGCTGAAGAATCTGATCTATCAATCAGCAGGATTTGAACACATTGGAGGATGTTGGTTGTGTCCATGCCAATAAGACATTAGGGGATGACATGACTAATTGTCCTACTATGAATTTGGGAGAATATGATAGCTGAGAGGCTTTTTGCATGGTAGCTTTCTTTTGAGGGACAAGCAGGCTTTGCCCAGTGACTGCTACTTCCTTCATACCTGAATTCTGGGGAGCACAATGCCATTGTAAACACTTCATCTTTGTGTGAGGCCTTGCCTTCTTGTAACAAGTTTGTATTGCTGAATTCTCTGTGATGGGGTGCATCATGCAATTAATATTGTTCGGTCTGTTTTGAAGTTGAAAAAAGATTCCAATAATTTATTTCATAGCTTTTCTACTTTATCCACAGTTGGGGGGCAGAGGATAATGTGTAAGCAGTACTCAGAACCATCTTCTTAGCAAGAGTGAACATGAACTTAATAATTGCATATACACACCGTAACAAAAATGGAGAACCTAAAGCTGTAAGGCACCATACTAAATGTTACTGTGACTCAACACAGCTGCCAATAATTGAGTTGGCTGATGTATGCCTTAGTGTGATGTAAGGGTCAGTGTAGATCAGGGCAAGTCTTGTACGGCGTGATGTTAGCTTGTGTTGCTCCCTTCTTTTCTCAGGTGGCATTTATGCTGCAGGACTAAGCGGAAAGTCTTTGATGGAAAACTCCCATTTGAGCCTGTACAAATGAGGATTATAATATATAGTCTACAATTAATTTATATGCACGGAAACAATTTATTGTGTCATTAAATGAAAATACTGTTTCAGTTCCCAGCTATGTGTCATTTTTAGCTCTAGTTATAACAAGGGACTTCATCAGAGAACCATCACTCTTTGTGAAAAATGGTATTACCTTCAGAGGACTCAAGCTCTGTAATTTTGAACCCACATGTGGCCTTCAGCTCACAGGAAAGGTGGTACCAGATACCATAGTGATTGTACCTAGAAGATTCATATTTTGGGGTAATTCTTGTAGTTTTTAGCAGAAACTGTCAGCCACTCTGTCTCATGCCATGTATGTAGCCAAAGGATATGATGTATGTGATTGCATAAAACCTCTTCACAAGGTATAGCAGTCTGTGACCTTGCATTCATCAACTGGAACAAGTCTTTCATTAATTGCTTCCACCGTAGTGAATAGGCTTCTTCTGCATCTATTCTTTAAAAATTTATTTATTTATTTATCTATCTATATAAGTTCCTGGAAAGCTGAAGAAGATGAAGTGCAGGTATTTTGGGGTAATGGCTGGAGCAGTCAGATAGGAGAAATGCATCAATGCACCACTTCCATTTTAACCTGAACTAAATATATATATACTGTTTGTGTTTTTATTAGGTGTAGAAAACTGGTCACAGGAATGAGGTAAATGTATGATGATCAGGAAGGACTTTTATTTTGTTTGGCATGAACTGATGAATGCAGCTTCTCTTCTGGAGAGGAACTGACAATTAAGGAACAATTATGTTGAGCTTATTTCCCTAACACTCCCCAACAAGACAATGATACCAAAGGAGATTATAAATATCCAACTCTCTTTTGCTATTGAACTGGAAGTAATGTGTAGTCATGTTCTTCCATATCATTTGTTCTCTTGACAGCTTTTGTAAAGGAAATGATAATTTGCATTTTTGCTACCCTTCACCATTCTCTGTATATGTAGTGGGTTTTGTTTTATCACCACTCTTGTTTTGGATCTTGCTTCTACTGAGGTTGGTGCCACCAAAGGAAATCGGCCGTATTCCTGGTAGAACCCTCCTTTTTTTTCAGTGGCATTCTCTCAGGAATGAATTTCACCTGATCAATGAAGTCCTGAGTTTTCTTGGAGGCAACAGCAACATCTCCATTGAATTTAGAGGGCCAAGATTCACCCAAAAAATCAAGTCCCCAATGTCCCTTCTGACACAAGAATGACAGTAAGCATGGCTGGTTTCTGGGTGTGCACCGCACACCTCCATAGCGTTGGTTCAGCTTGCAGGTTCTCCCCTAAGGCACTGGGTCCTTCCTGCCATCAGTAACTGTGCTCAGGATGAATAACTGCATTTTCAACATGAAGCAGTTTTTTTCTCCCTTTTTTTTTTTTTTTTTTTCCTCCACTCTCAGAGGGAAATGAATAGGTACTCACCTATTCCATGGATGGAACATTTTTTGAGGCATGATGCGTAGACCAGAGGTTAATGGCAAATTCCCTGTGTAGTTCTCAGCCTTGCAAGATCAGATTATCTATCTCTCTTGGCCCTACCTACTCTTAACCCAAGTCTTTCAAGTCTTGTGATGTTCAGCGTTGCTCTCAGTGAGCTGTGTGAGGCTGCTTTTTCTCTGAATTGTTCAATAATATTGACCAGGAGGTAATGGCACAGAAAAAGCAGAATCACATTTGTGGACTTGGGTAGAAGGAAAGGACTGGACTTTACTGATCTGGAAAATACTTTCAAGTTCTTCTTTGCGAGTAATACCATTAGGATTTTGGAGCCATGTGAATAAGTTCATCCGAGTGGCCAAGGGTTTATGCAAATATTCAGGAGAAACATCAGTAACAAATTAAATCATTTGTGCTCTCTAAATATCTAATTATACAAGGGGAAAAACAACACTACATTCATCTTGCCAGCCTTGGCAGTGGTTCTTAAGCTCTGGTTTGCCCTTTAAAATACCTTAATATTTGGGTTTTAAATTTGTTGTATGTTTTTACTTTCTATTCTTATGGTGCTTTCTTTAATATTTTCAAAGAGGGTGATTTGGGGTTTATTTTTCTCTTCAAAATAAAAATTTCTGCATTCTGATAAGGATGGCTACTTTCAGTTTTAATTTCCCTTTTAATCACCGTTTAAGAAATAAAGCCTTTTATTTTGTGGTTAGCAAATACCCAATCCATAAAACCTCTCTGACAGAATGAAGGCCTCTTAAATGTAGACTTCATTCATCTGGAATCATTTTTTGTTAGCAAACCTTTCCTACTGGTTTCATATTTTACTTAGGAAAAAAGCACAACTATTTCAAAGTAATTCTTCTAGGTGTAATTAGAGATGATTAATTGTTGATGAATTTCATAATGGGGGATGCTTCAACAGGACATTCATCCTGTTTCTTTGTATTCCAGAACTGATGACAATTCAGGACTTCGGTGAACAAAATCGCTATTGAATACTAGCTAAGAGAAAGGAACAGATAGATGTCTCATAGACACGCTTTCTTATTACACCTCTCCATAATAGATTTATGAAGGCAGACAAATGTGACACTAAATAGGACATTTCTGGTAAAATATTTTTTGTTTGGGCATGTGGGCATATTTGTGTTTACAAACAATGTGTATGCATAAAATATTTAATAATGTGTTAACTATTCTGCAGTTTATAGGTAATTTATTTTCTCTTACAGGCTTTCTCGCTGCCTTATTTCAAGCCTGTGTCTTTCTAATGTGTGAATAAACAGCTGATTCTTGATTGGCTTTCATTTTTATGAAGAAGAATGATTCCCGGGAGAGTTAAAGGCATTGTGGCTGTGTTGTGTGTAAACGGGCTAAAATACCGTCCTCTTGTGCTGTGGTGCGGGCTTCTCTTTTTGATGGGGCTCAGGTTTCACTCTGCCCCGAGAGGCTATTTAATTGATATCATTGAAAGGCTTTTTTTCTTTTTCTCTCTCCCTCTTTTAAAATTGGAGGCATTCAGCGGCGTGTAGAGATGCAGAGGCAGCGAAACAGGCCATGTGCTCGGTAAAAGCCAGGCTAATAGTGCTTTTGATGGACGTCTGATTTTTAAAGTGCTGTATCTTTCATTAAAATTTACATGTAAAGTAAGGGCAAGCACGGTGACAAGAAAGCTAATGCAAGTTGCACATCTTGACATAATAACAATCACAAGAAACTGGAGATCCCAGATGGCAGCTTGGCCTTTGCCATCCTTTTAATAAGCTACTAACTGCTAATTATTGCACTCTTATGGGCAAGTTAATTTACTGTTGACTCTTAAAGAGACATTGTGCCTTTTCCTGGCATTTCGTTTTTGCAGTGGGAGAGTGGCTTTTCCCTGCAGACTGGAGCCCTTCCAACGGGCAGTAACAAAGAGGCAAAGAAGCCGAGAGGGAAATGGAACATAATAAGCGGTTTTCTTTGATAATAGCAGAATGTAGGTTTGTGGGTTTTTCCAGGGTACGGGCTTAGAACTGAAAGGGACACCAGCATGTATATCAGATCCAGGGTTTAGATTTGTATTTAAAAGAAAGTCATTACTTCAGAGTTAGTATTATTAAAATTAAAATAAAAAGGAAGGTTTTTTCCTCAAATAAATGAGGCCTGAGATTCTGAAAACGAAATAAACTAGAAATAGAAAATAAAAATTACAGGTTCATTTCTGTTGCCAGAGATGATTTGAAGGCAAAATTTAAACTCACAATTCTAAAACATAAATATTGACTGGATTTTTTTTTTTTTTTTTTTTAATATTTGTTTTAATGTTACTTACCTGGTTGTCATAATTCAGGGAAGGAGTTTATCAGTAAAACATGTATTTTTTTTTAAATGATCTTTTTCTTCTTCCAGTTGAAAGGGACATTTGATAATGAGGCCAGGCAGGGAGAAGTTTTGATCTAAGAACCTATTTAGGAATAAAGGAACAGCTGCAGTTTAAATGGACTCTAATTCTCACAGTTAATGCTGTTTTGTGAATGCATGATTCTCTGTGATAACATTTGGGAGGAGTGATGGTAGGTAATAGCTTATTTCCTGGGCTTTATGGTAATGCAGCAAAATGGTGATAATGTCACTGGGAGCAGAAATAGACCCCTGTCACACACATCAGACGTCCCTGCAAAAATACGACACCCACTGGAAGAGGGGAATTTCCCATTTTAAGGCTCATCGTGGCCTTTTGTGCACTACAGTGATAACATTATGGTATTGACCAGTTTAGAAAATATGTGCCGTGTAAGCAGGATCTTCTATATTAGAAGTAAGCACCTAGAAACAGCAGTGTTATTTGCAGTGCATTACTAGGTAGTAAATATTTTGACTAGAGATTAGTGGATAACATGCCATACAAACGGTTGTAAAACTATTACTGCGAAGAATGTCATGCTTTCCCAACCCGTCTGATATAACTCACACAGTTATCTTTCGTCTCAGTTATTAAGTCATGTCTAATGGTGTGTGATTTCCGCCACATCTAACAACAACAACAACAATTGGTATTCTGTTTTTGACTCTGTTGCACCACTGCCAAGTGCTGATGCATCTGTGACACCCGGCACCTCTTGTTCCTTTGGCCATGCTCACCTCTTCCATGGAGCTAGAGCTCCTTCTCATGCTGGCTTTCATTTCCACATTTGTTTTAAAAGCCTTGGTAATTCCAAGTGGACGTATCCAAATAGAGATCGGTACAGATAGGCTATGAAATAAGGGAAGATAATAGAAAATGCCACCATGGAGACCAATGAATCCAGCACTTGCAGGTTGTAGTGTATTCATTTGTTCTCAAAGCCATTTAGTTTAGAAACTTATGCTACAGACAGCTTAGCCTGCAAGTTGATTTGCTTATGGTACTGTGTTTCCTGAACAGCTGGTGAACCCCATGGACATTAAAGGTGTTTTGCACCCGGGAATGTGTTGTGTACATGCAAGGACAAAGTCCCCAGTTTCTACGTTAGTAGGGTTTTCTGCAAGATGCTGGTCTCATCATCCTATATATGCTTTATATACCCAGAGGTTTGATGTAAGGGTATCAGGAGCCGTATCCTTCACTGTACTGCAAGACTTTTATTGTGGTATAACTGATATCGAAGCGGGGGAATTGCTCTGATGTAAAAGCAATAGTGCAGGGAAGAGTCTGGCTCTGAGGCTGTTCTGACAATAACCTGAGGGATTATGGATCTTTCTCGCTAAATGATGGCCTTATTTTTGCTCTTGTTAAAGTCAAAAACTGCAAAACATTTAATAGAAATGGCCCTTTCCCAGCACTGCTGTGTGGGGAAAGGCTTCAAGCAGAACTGGTACTTTGAGAATTTGTGTACACAGTTGTCACCATTAAAAAAGTCAGCAGCATTTGCCAAGCAGTACCACACTGTGGTGCCTGAGATATCGCTTTCCTCTCCTTCGGTAGAGCAAGAAGAATGTATGTAGTATATGTAGGTAAGTGTTTACAACGCGATTCTGTCAATTGCATGCATTTTTATAGAGCTTTTCTCTCAACTCACAATTTGGTATGGGAGCTGCTTATGGATCAGATTATTTCTAAAGCAAAATAAGGCTCCTTTTAATTGATCAAATTCTTTTTACTGAAGACTCTAAAAACGTATCTGTATTTGTTCTAAAATCATACAGCTTTGTGATTGTTAGTTGTTAGTGGTGGTAACAAAAATGTATAATTTGGATGTTAAAATAATTGTATTTTATAAGGAGCTGTAGTCTTATTAGGTACAGCGGAATTGTATTAAGCTAGCGTTATAAAGCACACACCTTTATTGCCCCTAATTACTGGTGTATTAATAATGACCAGGTTGATGATGAATGTGCTGATCACCGGCTGGGATCAGACAATTACAGCTGATTATGTAAAGAGTTAGTTGCTATAAGCCTTGAAATATTAAAACTTGGCTAGAATAAATATCACTGAAGAACCTTTGTCTTTTACGTGTGTATTCAGCTGCCAGTTCTCTGAGCAATTCTTGGTTCACCCGGTAATGTCGGGAATCAAACTGTGAACAGTTATTTCCTAGCCCTGTGAATGTTAATAAAAGGATCTTGCATAACTGTTGGCTTGTCCTGTGAGGGGAGAGCACGCTGCTGCATCACAGCACAGGGATTACAGGCTCTCTCACTCAGCTCTGCATTAAAGATGTTGCAGCTTTTATAAAGCCCAGGGCAGCATCGCTGTGCATTTGCGTTTCCCAGCTCTGACGAAGGGCACACACATCCCGGGTGCCAGTGCCTTGCAGGACTGAGCAACTGCGTCATCCAAATAACACGTTTACCTGACCGTTTCCAGCTACACATACTCACTTGGGATATGGTCTTACTCCAAAAAGAGTCTCAATGAAGTCTGTAGGCAAGTTGCTCTCTCTGTTTTTTGTCTCTTAGGGTATTATTATTATTATTATTATTTTTTTTTTTTTCCCCAGAATTTGTTTAGTTCCTAAATATCCATTGACTTCTCTTCCCTCTGTTGCTGAATTGCTGCACAGACTCATCCCTTTAGCTACTAGACTCCTGGAATACTTTCATAAAGAGCACTTGCTGGCACTGATCATCTGCAGTTTGAACACAGTATCATTTTACCAAAATGTGGCAGACCATTTATGCCAGACTGTGAAAAAAATTCTTTTCCTAAAGTTGGAAAAATCAGAAAGTTCAAATCGTGAGGCTCTCTTCAAAAACAACTTGCAGTACGTAAGGTACTCAATTCCATACTTAGCATTTCCATTTCTCATTTTTTTCTTAGTAGATATGATACCATAGGCATCATTAGTAATTTTTCTTTTGTGCATTTTCATACTTTATTTGTTCTATCTATTGACTCCAATACAGATGTATTTTAAGAGAAATCTGTGGACACTTCATTTCCTGCTGTGCTGCACTGTATATCCATAATAGAGTGAATATATTATGTGGTAGATGCTCTTATTGTATTGTCAGCCAGAAGTATGACTTCTATTAGTGGTATTCCCTTTTCTTTCCAAAAACTGATTTCTTTTTTTTTTTTTTTTTTGGTTGTGGTGGGGTAAATAATATTTTTTTTTTTTTTTTTTCTTTTATTAAAAACAGTGTTTTTTTTTTTTTTTTTTTTTTGTAACTAATCTTCTCTTTCAGGTGTTTGCTAACAGTCTGCTGGGTTAAACTTTGTGCTATTCCATCAGGCAAGTTTGGTAAATGTTGATCAGTGCATGAAATCAGTTCTTAAATGGTTGCAAAATTGCCTTCCTTCAGACTGTTTTGATCACAAGGGCTTTCAAGTGTCAAAGTCATTTGGAGAACTAGATAGATAAAATGCATGAGCACTAAGCTTTTTCCAGGATAGAATAAATAAATGTTTTCTACTGTGCGCTCTGCCTTTGATAGTGATTTGTTAAAAGGGAAAAAAGAAAGGCAATCATATTAAATATTTACAAGAGTGATTTAGTTGTGTAATCGTGTGCTATGCATCCCTGTTTAATAGTGAAATCAGCTACTGCTGAAGTAAATGCCATTAAACTGGTAGCGCTGTGAAGGTCACTGCCTATACAATGTCAAAGCAATTTATAGAGAATAATGATTTTTGTCGGCTTTCCAATGTACCGACCTCCCTCCTTTTTGTCTCCTTTTCCAAAAATAACCAAAAAGAAATTTATTTCAGGATTCACTTTCTCTCTGACTCTTCTCCCATCTGACTGATTTGGGAGCTTGAAACCTCCTTACAAGTTTTCGTATTGATGTGCTCAGTGGATAGGCACTGATTCCCTTCTTTCCGGCCCTGAGCTCGTTACAGCTCTATTTGTTGGAATTTCCGGTGGGTCATTTCTCAGCAGTTCATTTTAAGAGATGCTGAGTTATCACTGCTTCTTTTCTGAGCAGCTGGTTTTCTCTCTTACGCTGTTTCCAGCCATGTCTGCCTGTAATTCTCCTGAAAAATACTTTCTTGTGAGCTCAGTCTTTGTCATCAGGAGTGCACGCACTGTGCTTTGACATCCCACCAACCTACTGTCCTGAGAAGTGTCTCTGAGTGCTTAGAGTACATTCCTAAACAGCGTCATGCTTAATGGAGAGGCCTCTGCAGTGAGAGGTGGGTGCCTCGCTCCCAACTGGCTTCCCCCTGTGAATTGTCAGGGCCTTTGTGCCTCTGCCTTGCAGTGCTGGAGTGGGGACAAAAGCCCTTCATTGCTGCTCAAGGAGGCTGCCGCATTGACACTTACAAAGTGCCCTGGAAACAATACACAACGAGTACAAACATTATCATTCAGTTTCGTATCCATCCAGTAAGAAGGTTAATTATTTGTTTTCCTTGTTTTACAGTTGAATAAGCAGAAGCACAGAGAGATGGAGTGAGCTGGAGGAGAACAGGCAATAAATGCCGGAGTTCTCTTGTCCATTCCCGTTTCTATAACCGCCGGAGCAGTGTATCTTACAAACCACTGAATAACTTGCTTGTTCTACCAAGGACTGTCCCAATTAAATTGTACTTGTTAAAGCAATTCTCTAAGGAGATTAAAACCGTATTTATCTGTTGATAAACATGTACACAACGGTATAAATAGCAATCATTTTTTACAAAGGGAACAACACGTATGCTCCGTGACAAAAATCTACAGGATTAAAAAAAGCCATAATGCAGAGGTGCCAGCAGTGTACTGCTGAAAGGGTGTGCTGGAAAGTACGTACGAGTGCACAGAGGCAGTGCGAGTTTCTCCTCAAAGGCATGGATTTTAAGGACAAGTGGAAAAAAGAGGGTACTTTACATAGTCAAGGAGTGAAAATGTTTTTTTCCCAGTTAGGAAGTGGGAAGAAGGGACACATGGAATGGGCAGGATGTTCCCCTGCTGAGGGAAGGGCAGGAGGAACATGTGAGTGCCTGCTCCAGAGGGCCAGAAGAGATGGGATGGGAGGAATGTCCCAGGTGGGAGAGGAACCTGCCATGAACACTGGACTTCTGGACTGAATGAGGTGGGAAGATAGTCCTATGCCTTATTTTTGCTGAATTTTAGGGAGATAGGCAGCTTATTTAGGTTCTTTGATTTTTGTAGCATCTTATTCCACAATGCATACAGGAGAAGACTAAATCCTTGATTTACTGGTTTGGCTTTTCTCCACCTTCTCCTCCAGCCCCATTAATGGACCTTCCATCTGTTAGTGAAAGAGGCTTGTTCAGCAGGGTGTCTGGAATAGATGTGTAAGTGCATGGTTAATTCAGGCCCCATGATTTCCTTTAGTCTGTTTTATCTGGTTCTTTGTCTCTTTGTATGCAAGTCTATGATTAGCATTGAGTTCTTCCCAGAATGCTGGCAATTATCTCACAGGTGGAAGGATTAAGAAAGAGCAGGGAGAATTACACTGGGATTAAATATGAGTGCCTTTGGAGTGTGTTTGTGGATGTGCTTTTTTTTTTTTTTTTTCTCTATATGAGCAAAGAGAAAGAAGAGAGACTCCAGCTCAGCCTTCAGGTCTCTCTAGGGAAGAAAGTAATACCCCTGAATATGGAAAAGTAGTATCTCAGCTTGGGAGGAAGTCATGCTGAGAAAGAAAAGGTAATGTTAAGGCACTAGATTTAGAGTCCTCAGTTCAATTCTTGGTTGCTCTGGTTTTGCTTCAGGCTGTTTTGATTGCCCACAGTGAAGCTCAGCTTGTCCACAAGTGAAATGGAGGCAATGATGCTTTCCTGTCTTATGTTGCATCAAACCAAATTAATTAGTCTGTAAGTGTGCTGGGTTTTTGGGTAGAAAGTACAAAAGAATAGAATGGAGTGTGATCCTCATGACCCATGCTGTAGTCGCACATTCAGCAGTGGTGTCAGATGTTGCTGGTGGTGGGTTTTTCCTGGCCATCTATTCCACCTCTGTGCAGTAAGTGGGAACAACACCGTGCTGGTACAAACAGGCGTCTCAGCCCTCTTTTGGGATGAGAAAAGGAACTGCCCCTTGGGACAGGCAGGCCAAGTGTCCCAGACTCCAGAGGAACAACACAGTTTGTGTGCTGGGCCATGCTGTACCTCATCTACAGACTGGCCTGTGCTTGTTCAGGGCCTGGCAGGTGTCACTGTTGATGAGAACATGGACTTGGGGCTGCAGCCCTGGGCAGAGACTGTAATTCACCTTCAGCCCTGGTCTTCAACTTTCCTGTCTCCAGTATATCTTGAATTTGCAGTTTGAGAGGTTGTGGCTTAGTGCAGAGAAAGCAAGTAGCATCCTAGAATCACCGAATGTCCCAAGTTGGAAGGGACCCACAAGGATCATTGAGTCCAGCTCACAGCTCCACAAAGGACCACCCAAAACATCAGACCATGTGTATGGGAGCATTGTCCAAGTGCTTCTTGAATTCCCTCAGGCTCAGTGCTGTGCCCACTGCCCTGGGAAGCCTGTCCTGGTGCCCGACCACCTCTGGGTGCAGACCCTTTCCCTAACCCCCATCCTGACCCTCCCCTGTCCCAGCTCCATGCCGTTCCCTCAGGTCCTGTCGCTGTCCCCAGAGAGCAGAGCTCAGCGCCTGCCCCTCCGCTCCCCTCGTGAGGGAGCCGCAGGCCGCCATGAGGCCTCCCCTCAGCCTCCTCTGCTCGGGGCTGAACAAACCGAGGGGCCTCAGCCATTCCACATACGTCTTGCCCTCCAGACCCTTCGCCATCTTTGTAGCCCTCCTTTGGACACTCTCTAGCAGTTTTCTATCTTTCTTACGCTGTTGTGCCCCAGACTGCAGACAGTGCTGGAGGTGAGGCCACCCAGCGCAGAGCGGGACAATCCCTCCCCTCGCCCGGCTGGCACTGCTGGGCCTGAGGCACCCCAGGGTGCGGTTGGCCCTCCTGGCTGCCAGGGCACGCTGCTGGCTCGTGTTCAGCTGCTGTCGACCAGAACCCCCACATCCCTTGCTACAGGATTGTGCTCTGTCGAGTCCACAATTAATTTGGTTGGAGTTATTGCATGAGCATTCCCACATGCTTTTTGGAGCTCTTCTGCTATTTGCTCCTTACTCCTTCACATAAATTAGTTAACTGTAAATCTTTTCATCTTATAATGATCTATTGGCTTTGATTGGAGTGTGTTTGGCTGATTGAGCATCTTGGGGATAGGAGCAGAGAGTTCTCAGAGCTTTGGCTACGTAGAATATGAATTGTGTAAGTTATAAATAACAATTTTCAATGAGGATTTCAATATCCTTATACTACTGTTCCCTAATGATTGCCTCAGCCTCTGTTCTCTTTCCGTCTGGTGATCATTATTTTCCATTTTATTTTTGATTCTGATTTTATTCTTAGTACATCAGGTTGTTTTCCTTGTTTGTGTTGATGGATAGCTGTGATTCAAAAATCTATTTTCTTCTGAGTATATTTTTATCAGAATAACCCTCAGTATCTTTCCATCTCAAATATCTATGCCAAACACTTTTTGAAGTGTCTGCTTATGTTACCCTGCTTGAGCGGATTGCCTCATAGCTCCACCACACACACCTTCATTTTGACATGTTTGACTTTCCATCACCCATAACGCAGCTCTGGGTCCCTCTGCACCCCGATCTAGGGCACTGTTGCCATTCCACTGCCAGGCCTCACAGTTAGGTTGGCACACTTCACTCCAGCACTGAGAACTTGGTGGCACAGCCGAGCGAGAAATGAGGCACACTGGTAAAGCTGTGAATAGCAGGTACTGTGTAGTCACTCAGAGCGTTAAACATTTCCCACTTAATGGAAGAAGATACTGAAGAGCAAAGCAAAATTTTCTTGTATAGTATTTTCTTAGTCTTTCACAGTCATATTAATAAGAAGTCCCTGCTGCAGATGAAACACTGGCTTGCCAAGGAACAGGGATATTAACTTTCATCGTACGTGGAGATTTCACTTTGTTAACAGACTGCTTTAGAGGAAGGGAGAAAACACTGGAAGAACAAGACTGATTCAAGAGTCTCTCATTACAAGATTATCTGTCCTTTTACTGAGCTGCCTATTTATTACATGGCAAGGCTCTAGTTACAGGCCAGTGATTGCCTGGGTTCGGGTGTTTACCTGGTGGCTTCTGGGATGCCACATAAACAGCTGTAAATAGAGCCAGTTATTCAATCCACTCATATAGAGGTTAGATTGTCGGTCTCCAGGCTTCCTGGGTACGATGTCAGAGCCAAAGCAGGCAGCAAGCATCCTGCCAGCTGACAGAGCTCTCTGCTGGTGTTATTACTGTGGCTGACGGAAAGATTTAGAAATATTAATATCAATTTTCAGAAGGGTTAAACAAAAAGGGCTGGGGATAGTTGGCACAGTGGCAATGGGGCAGGGAGATTCAGCGTCTCCTTTGCAGTCCATTCAGGATACCCCTTACTGTCAGGTGTTGGCATTGCAGGCTGCTCAAGGAGGGGAAGTGCTGATTCCTCTTGCTCTGTCACAGACCGTAGCTGTTCTTGCTCCTCCCTTTCCAACCACTTTTGCCTACCTTACTGGCATTACTTCAAAGCATGAACTTGCAAAGCATAAGTCCACCTCTCCTATTATATTTTCTGGTGTGTGAGACCCTGAAACCCCCAGGATCTCTTTGTGCTGTATAGGATGGTGTGGAAAGGGACAGACCCTGCTCAGAAGAATTCATGCTGTTATTGTTAGTTGCAATGCCAAAAATTAATATAAGAGATAGAGGCATTTGGGAAGAGAAGCAATAAAATAGATTAGGTACTTAGGTAAAAAATCTTGCAAAATGGTAGCAAAAATAGACATAGATACAAGAATGAAATATATAAAAATTAGCCAAATCCACAGGCCAATCAGTCTGTTGTTCTGTGAGGCAGCCGAACCTTTCTGGGTTTGTCTAATAGTTTGTTTGTATTTTGATTGCTTGTTTGTATGCCTCAACTATATTATCAACAGTGTAACCATTATAACATAACCTCTGGTCCTCATCTGCTCTTGTTTCTTCTGGTTCTGCATATTATGCTGAGGAGAATAAAAAGCTCTGGCAGCTTTAAAACAGTTAGATTCTGAATACAGCTAAATTGTAATCCCTCCCCTAACACTTCCATGAATTAACTTTCAAACCATTTCTTAAAAGCCTTATCAGCCTCTAATAAAATAATGGAAGCAATATTAAACAAAAATGAATCTATAACTATACAGGGTAACAGAACCATGAACAATAATCAGTGGCATTTAATAAACAAAATTCATAGCTGGCATTTGATTACTTTTGGACTGAGTTACAAAATTAATGGATGAAAGCAAGACAGTGGTTGTGATATATCTAGACTTCAATGAGTTATTTGACAAAAAGCCCTATATAATCTTGCTTGGAAAAGAAAAAACAATTAAAATTTGGCTTTCACATGAAGTGTTTTCTAAAATAAATTAGCAATACAAAATGCAACAGCATTTTCATGAACTGGGAAGGCTAGACAAATTGGAAGTTACTCTCATTTCTGCCTAGTGCTTTTCTTGGTGATCACAAAAAGAGGAAGAAATGACATATTAATGAAATGTGTAGATTTGACTAGAATGAGAAGAATTGCAATCATCAGTGTGGATAGAAAACAGCATAAATGTCGCTTAAGTGCCGTGACATCCTTCATAAAGCAGTAGGTGGATAATTCATCTGTAAAGAGATCTGATAAGCTGTACCTAGACTAAACTGTTAAGGGCCTTAAATACAGTAGGGTGGAGATATGTCAAACAGTTTGTAAGAATTTTGAAAGGGCTTGATGATTAAAATTGTACGAGACTTGATTATGAGGGAACAGTGAAAGACCTAGTATGTACAGCTAAACTTAACAGTGAGAAACTGGCAAGATATGAATGAAAGCCATCACTAAGCACCTAGAGAGCATAAACGCAAAGAAGAAAAAAATTATTCTGGTATTGTCTCAGGGGAATTAAATATAAGGGGTGTCACTCAGTCCTAAATTGGTGTTTTAGGTCCCGTATCAAAAATTATCTTAACAATGAGAACTATATCTGCAGCTTATAGAGCGATTCTCCAAGTGAAAAGATTGAAGCCACTAAGTTTTTGAAAATTGGATTAAAAAAAACCCAAACAACCACAATTGAAATTCTTATTCTTCAGAGCCAGAGTTTCTCTTCCCCATCTAGTGGATGAGATAGCGACTTACAGGCGTACTACTTATTTTTTTTCCCTTGTTCAGAGCTCAAATGTACTTATACTAAAGATACGTAGCCTTCATTTTTCTGAGGATCTTTGTCTGCTCCACAGTGAAATTCTGTATGTGTTGCACTTGTGGATGTCTGTATCTCTGCGGGAGCAATAAACTGTTGTTGTATCAGCTAGTGATATAAAAATAGCCCACCAAATGCAAACAGAATGTTTTCATAAAGGAAACTGGATGGTTTGCCATAACTGCATTAGTTCTAATGCACTACCAGTTCTCTTTTTTCTTTATCCATGTGTTAATTTTGTTCTTCAGTCTCCCCATCCCTTCTAGCTTAATTACCCTTCCTAGACTAGAGGCTGCTGCTGCCTTTTGGCTTCATTACCAGCTTTCATTTTCATTAAGAACCTTGCGCTAATGGACTGTTATAAAACACAGTCATCACTGGCAGGTGTTGCCAAATGACTCTCAGCATGATGGCATTTCTGTGCAATGGAGCAAACAGTCTGGACATTGGATTTGTGGAGCATCCAAGGGCTTGGGATAGAAGGCAAAGAGAGAAAAGTTTGGTGGATCAGTACAAAGAAACCCTCAAATGTTCACGCAAACAATGATGGGAAAAGAGCACACAAAGCAAGTGGGTTCATTCTGAGACCTCCAATAGTGCCAGTGTCTGCATCTGCTCAGGTTGCAAATATCACAGAAGAGCTTCTCAAACAGTTTTGTAGCAATGGTGGAGCCCATTATCATAAAGTACTAATCCTTATAGCCTTCCAGTTCAGAAGGGAATGAAAGCGTGTATACTATCTCATGGACTGTGTGAAATCATATATCAAAATAAACTTTCTGACTCATGTCATCTAACATTAGTAGTGAGAATGCACATTTCTGCTGCGAAGATATCTGTCATAGTTGTCTGTGTGTGCCCTCTGAACCGTTCAGTGATGTTGGAACAAATGTTCATCAGGAAAGTGCAAGGACTTCCTTTATTGTCCTTCAAGGAGCTGATTGTCTCAGTCAGAATAACTAAAAGCATGTCCCAGAAGAAATACGGCCAGATTTTGACTCTTAAGAGGGGAAGAAGAGTGTCTCAGCACTGAAGATTATTCTTTATTGATCTAAATTCTCTCAACTTTTGTTACTGTCTTCCAAAAGGCCAGAAAAGCTCACCAGTCACGTATGAAAGCAAACACCGAGCAGAGGGACATGATGGCTCCACTTGCGGATGGGCAAATTGTCCACTTTGCGTATTCGCTTCTGGCTTCTTCCGGATTTGGTTGTGTTTCCCAGTTGTGCTCTTCTTTCCCTTCTTACCCAACACAGGTTTTGTCTCTCCTGTGTGATCTGTCTATGCTTTAGCAGCGAGTGACAGGGTGGCATCACTTGCTGAGAAGTAGTGACTTCTCTCAATTCTTTTAATTCCTTGTTCAAGGCACTGCCCCCCTGCA
This sequence comes from Heteronetta atricapilla, assembly GCA_011075105.1. NCBI lineage: Eukaryota > Metazoa > Chordata > Aves > Anseriformes > Anatidae > Heteronetta > Heteronetta atricapilla. The sequence goes on from CM021735.1 coordinate 42,072,211, forward strand.
GTAAAAAGTCTAATTTGCAGGTGGGCCAGTCTCACAGGGTAGGCAAGGGAAGCTTTATCTGGCTGACTGCAGGCTATGTGTTTTGGCTGAGTGTAAGGTGTGCTTTCCTCTAATTCTTGACCTTTTAGCAGTCCTTGGGACACTTTTAAGAAAGAATGGCTTTTCACAGACAGTGCAGTTAGTGTCCAGCTGTTGCTGAAGAGGGAGGGAGTCATCCATACTGACACGTGCTGCGGGGCTTCATCCAGTAGCTCTTATTTAAGCAGAACTTTTAATGATTGTGCGCCAGATGGGATGTGTCGTACTGGTTTCTATGCCCCATCGTTCTCTCCTTCAACGGATGACCTCAGAAAACACCTTCCAGAATGAGGGAAAATGTGTTTCACTGGGGGTGGGTGGAGCAGTGGCAGGAGGGAGAGGACCTTCTGGGGTGGGCAGCGGGGCTGGCATAACGGGACTTCAGTAGCCCAATAGACTGCAGCACAGCGTGCTCATGGCAGACTAGTGGCAGGAGCAAACAAAGAGCCAGGCCCTAGAGGTGATGGAAGGATGGACTTTTTCCCAGAGACCCTGTTAGAGCTGCACAGGTTGTGCTGCAGCCAGAAGATCGCTAAATTGTGTTTTGAAACAGGGCGGAGGAAAAGCCCCCCAGCAAAGGCAAAGCAGGTAACTTGAAACTTTTTAATAATCTGCTGCATGTCATTGCTTTAATTTTCTCCATCCCCCCAAATTTAATAGGCCTAATTCAAGTTCTAAAACAGCTTGGTTCTGAGTATAAAACATCTGTAGTCCTGCTCACTGCTGCATGAGCCTTTAAGCCCTGATCACATCAGAGTCCCATCATAACTCGAAGGAGACTTCTGACTGAGAGCAGCGTGTGCACGCCGGCATGTGCCACCTGCGTGCCATCCCAGCAGGTGAGGATATTTGACCACGGGCTCTGCTGGTCTTCTGTGACTCTGGCTCTTTGCAACACTGAATAACACCAGAAACTTTCTGTTCACCTGAGCTCCCCTGTGGAGGTGCAGCTGGTGGACTTCCCTTCTGCCTTTAACCCCGTCTGACATTAACTCTGTGTCATCATTTTCTAGGCTTAAGTGGCTGCAGCCAAAGGCTCATTTTCCATCTTTTATTTAAGTAAAGCTTACAGGAAATTTTAGTGTTTTAGAATAAGGGAAAATTGCTCTTAGTTAGAAGAATTTGTAAGCAGGTATAAATCTCTCTTCCCTTTTCTCCAGTAATTCTTTCTAGGTCACACAGTGGAGCTTTGCCAGTACATGCTTAACTCTGACCCCGTGTTTCTTCAGTGTCTTTTCCTTGTACTTGCATAAATGTTGTGTATATCTGGAGGATTCCAGTCTAAAGTGATCAAAGTTAAATGTGTGAAGAAACTGGAGCTCAAATCACTTCAAAGTGGATTAGGCTAAATAATGAGAATACAAAGCTGGAGAATAATCTTGCAGAGAGCAGCAGGCAGCATGGGGCAGAACGTAAGTTGCTGTAACCTGATAAATCTCAGGGAAAGGTGTTTAAGAGCATCCTAGTGGCGAGTGTTATTTATTAACACTTGCTTTTATGTTCCATCATTTTTTCTGTGTTTTTGTTGTTGTCCTTCATCTGTCAGGCTCTGTGCTAGGAAGTTTTGTGGTAGGCAGGGTTTCTCAGTACATGAGTTCTTTCTCCTAATCATGGTTCTTCTGTTGCTGGAATTGTATGAAGGTGTGAGGCCAGTACTCCTTGCTCTGTCAGTGGCACCTCCCCTCGGTGAGTCACATTTCTTTGCCAGTATTGATTGTGTTCCCACAATTGCTGTGTGGGTTAGGGAATGACTAGTGCCTCATCTTCAAAGGGGAGGAGGATGAAGAGGGTCCCTTACGGAATTAGAAGCACAGGAGGGAATGAAACCCAGACACTCTTGCCTATTTGGGGGCATTAATTGTATGCGTACTCTAAACATGAGATTTCACTATTCATGAAGAATGGGGCAGAATTTGGTCTAATAGGTTGAAGAAAGCCTATGATGGGTAGAGCTATTATCTTCCTCCAGAAGGTGATTTACTTGTTATTGCTGGGCTGTGACTCAGCCCTTTCTTTCTGAAGGGATAAATCATTCCCAGCAGAGTAAATGTCGCATGTAGATGTATCAGTGACTCCAGAAAAAGTTGCCCTTTAACAGCTTCCTGGTAACATTTCCCTTGCAGCGCTTGGGTAAATGCAGTGACAGAATAAAGGGAGCATCTATCCCCTTCTTCAGCCCCTCTTCATCACAGCCTGTCATTGCTACCTCGGGGCCACGGTGTCCTAAAGGGAATGACTCAGACCGCTGGCAGAGCGGATAATGCCACCCCGAGAGGAGCTTGGGCGGCGTGTAAATCTCAGGCCCTGGGACAGGAGCTGACTGGGACCTCGGTGCGTAATCACAGAGGCCGTGCTCCGGGGCGGAGTGCATTGAGACAACTTTCTTGGAGTTCAGGGGACTTGAGCTAATTCATGCCAAAGGAGAATCTGCTTGACAGATGAATGGAGCAGGGAGCAGGTAGTGCAGGGAGGGTGGGAAGGTCACGGTGTGGAAGGCCATAAGTACTGATGAACTGGTTGGTACTTAAGTTTAGGGTTGTGAGCCCATAGAGAAATCATCTGCGTCAACATTCTTGCATATACCATCCTCATCACCATAATAACGTCTTATTTTTATGGCAGCACGCTTGCAAAGAAGAATCTGGCTAGATTAGGAAACAGAAATGGGATCTTTACCTTTTGTCAGGCAGGTCATCTCTGTGACTGTAGTTACTGGCTGGCATTGATGGTTCTTTCCATCCGACAGCTCTTTAGTGATCTCTGCTAAACGAGGTGGTGAATTTTAGTCCTGCTGTGAACAAGAAGGGATAGGTGTCCTCCTCGTAAGGCCTTGCTTCCTTCTCTGTCGTAACTTTAGAGATGCTCCAGAACTGCATAGTTATTTTTCCTTTTATTTAGCTCTCCTGGGGAAATCAAGGGTTGGCCCATGAAATAGAGGCAATTTCCAGCTTGAGGAAACCACATCAAACCTGTCCTCTGAAATCTTTAAAAAATGAACGTTACGTTAAGAATAAGGACCTATGGATGGCTTGTGTACATATGTGAGCAGCTGCTACAGGGACGGACGTTGCTGTAGGCCTCCGAAGTTGATCTGTACGCAGGCATTGGTGTGTCTCTCACGGCGCAGACCGAAGCTGGGTCACACGAGGCTTTAGGGTGTTTTAAGTGTGGTACAGCCAAATGCAGTGGAGATGTTAACTTAGCAGCATGCTTAATGAGATTGGTCATCAGAAGGCTTTTTCAGGGAGAAGGGAGAAAGGAGGAGAGTTCAGAATGGTGACAAAACGCTCCTGAATTGCTGTCTAGAGAGGAGAGACTTTCCTGATTTACTGTCTGGAGGAAAAAGGCTTCCCACGAGTGTCAGTGCTGCCACACAGCTCTTCAGATAACAGAAGTGTTGTAAGAGAATAGAAGTAGTTACAGGAGTTTTCTGTCTTACTGTACCTTAGGGTCCAAAAATGGGAGAAAATTTGTAATTGTGATATTAAACACCTTTCCTAACAGCAAATGGAGTTTGCTGCCAAAGAGCTGCAACTGGGAAAATAACTGGAATGCAAAGATGTCTTATAGCCAGACGTCCCGAAGTACCCCTGTCTGAGCCCTGCCAGGCAGGCCCTGCAAGAAGTGGGAGTAGATCTGGACACTCTCTCTATAAATTGTCTCTCTGTGGATCTCAGCAGTGGCTTTTAGGTTTGCTGTGCAGCTGTAGTGATTTTGGATGAGTGAGTTCTAGAATCGAGTATTGGATCCTTTGTTTTCTGAATTGCTCAAGGTTTTGGTACTGGGGACTGGCAGCAGAAGTTAGTCAAAGAGTGGAGCGAGCGATTTTTCTCAGGAACCTTGAATAACACCCCTTGAGGTTTAAAATTTCTCTTATTTCAAACTCTCTGTGATGTTGCAGCTGAATTAGTGAGTCCTGCATCTTTGTTTCTTCTGCTGACAGATCTCAGACATTCCTCCTCTTCGGACAGTCCTAGAACTGCTCGCACAAAAGCATTTTTTTGACCAGCTCCTGGACTTGAAACAGCCTTAAGTGTATCCATTTCCTCTTCCACCTTCAGCACGATTTAACTCTACCTGTTTTATTTTATTACTCAAAACTTTTCGGAGTAGAGGTGGTATGAAAGAGAGAACAGAAAGTTTTGCCGTATTGATAAAATCTTATACACCGTCTCCTCTGTATGTTCTCTTTGGTAGGAATCCAGGAAAGAGCAGAAGTATTTAATAAGTAAGCTGGATACAATACTAAGTTTGTAAAGAGAACTGTGAATCATAGGAGTTAAAGATCTGTGGAAGCGCCTCATCCATCTCCCTGCCAGTGCACTTCTGCTTTGTACAGCATAAAGTGAAAATAGTACTCTGCTTGTAATACCGTTCCTATTGGTATAGTTATCATATGAGGAAGAAATGAGTGTGTGTGTGAGTGTGTGAGTGCGTGCACGGGTTGGCAGTTGGCTCATTTGGTGCTTAAGTATTCACTGGCAATTGCCAACATTGTTCCTCATTTTATTAGCTTTTTCCAAGTAGTTCCATTTTTACTAAGGGCAGCAAGGTTTATGGCAGCAATATTTCTCACAGTGTCAGAGATAAAATATCAGGCTAATAACAGAGTCTCTGGTAATGTAAATTGCAAAGGGGAAACGATCTCGTTTTGAGGAAGTCCTGCCTGGGAAGGTTAAGTCTCCTGTTTGAGAGGCAGTCTGTGGAATTTGGTATGCTTCATGCTCTCTAGGAAGATAAATGATGTCTTAAGTGATGGGAGGTGGGGGGGGGAGATCCAATTTCAGTTACTGCTTTCCCTGGTAGATAATAACTCAGACTCTTTTACAAAGGGCTTCATCCTGAGAGGAGATAAGCACCCACGACTCCACCGGTGTCAGAAAGGGTTTGGAGTGTTTGGTCTCCTGCTGAACAAACCCCTGCAAAAAATGCTTTCCAAACAGGCTTTCCCCTCTGGAAGTGGGGTAGGGAAAGGAAACAAGGACAAAATTGTTCTCCCTTGCCCCCTTCCTTTCCCTTTTTATTCTCCCTAAAAAGATTCTTTGCAAGATGAAGAAAAGTTCCTCCCCTTGGCCCCATGCAGAGCTAGATCTCCCCAAGTGAAACTGAGAAGGGAAAGAGGTGGTAATACTTTTTTTTTTTTTTCCTGGGGTAAAAGGCATTGGTTCTACTGGAAAGTTATGCAAGTCCCCCAGTATAACTTAGAGTAGGCTGCAGAACAAAATTTCTTTCAAGAAATGGAAGTCTATTTTTTTTTTCTGCTAGAGCATCTGAGCAATATGTGCTACACCTTGCTTGATTTGTTACAAGGTCTTATAATTTGACTTTTCTGAAGACCTCCTTAGGATAACGCATACATCCATAAGATAGCATGAATATATAGCATGCTGTACCTAGCATGCACTTCGTGTGCACACGTATTCTGGGGCGATTGTAGGAGCTGCTGTCAGTCACGCCACTGTCAGAATCAGAAAATGTGGAACCTGAATTGGGTCTTTAATGAAAAGCAGGGCCTGAGAACAAACAAACAAAAAACAGGCAGAGTATCTTAGAGTAGCACAGAAGTAATTACAAGCTGGTGGGCTGGGTACCTTCATTTGGAAGAAACATCAAGTTTGAGATGAAGAGGAAGGTACAACCCACTGCAGAAGGCAGGCTGGAGTGAAATCTACCTCATCTTGGCAGGAGCTCAGGCTCTGAGTTTTCAGAACATTAAAACGATGAAATTAGGCCACTGATTCTACTAATTCAGCCTTGATCAGCTTCCCTACTTCTAGTAACAATTAAATGCTTATCTCTTTCCTTTACATGCATTAAATTAATCAGCCATGAGCTAAAAATAATACAGTGCTTAGACTGAGACCCACCACATTTTCCTTGTCGCTTGGACCTCTGCTGGTTCAGTATGCATTCAGAGGACTGAGATATCTGTGGAAAAAGCAGTAGAGCATTTCTTTGAACAAATATAACATTATAATACTCAGTTGTGCCACATTGGCGAGAGATCACTGGCAGAGGAGGGATGTTTTTGCACAATATTGAGCTGGGGAAATGATGATGATGTATGTTTTAGCAATGCTCATGTGTCAAGCTAGGTACGAGCCATCTGCTCAGTCAGAGACTATCCTTGAACCAAAAACTATAAAGCCACAGAGCAAATAGAGGTTGGAAGAAGAGAAAGACAGGTCATTAGGAGATCCAGGAAAGGAAGGAGGTCCAACTTGTCTGCTCTAGAGTGTATCCCAGGTGCCTGATGAGCTTTTGTCTGTTTACAGCTGAAAAAAACTTCTGCTGAAGTCAAATAAATTTGAGAATACATGCATTTCAGGATGAGCTTTTTTTCTAAGGTATAGCTGTATGTTCTGGTGAACCATACAGCCATTCCCTTCTTAATGTCACCCAGATGTGAAGGTTTTCTCCAATGTTTTAGGATAGAGGACTTGACACTCGATGCTCAGGAGTTGCATTTGACTTTTTAGTGGAGCACCACACCTGAATTAAATTGAGCACACTTCTTTTATTTATTTATTTCTCTATTTATTTATTTATTTGTCCAGAACCGGTTCCCATTCAGTCAGCTCTAAGCATGCACAGAACCAGCTTACAGTTGCCTGCTGCTGGCCAGGTGGACGTGCCCTTAGTTCCTAGTGGTTTTGCCCCTCCTGGTGAGGCCACAGTTTGAGAGACACTAAGGTGTCTTTTGGTTGTAGGTCACTGAACCAGATATTTCTGAGTTATCATAAAGCAAGATCTGTTATTTTTACTTTTTATATAGCTTTGGGTATGTCTCAATCACCACCCCCTTTTTTTAATTATTCTTTTTTGCCAGTAAGATAGGACTAGAAATACACTCCGGGATGCTTTGAGTATTATTTTGCTTCTAAAAAGCCCTATGCAAAGCTGTGAAGATCTATACATAAAAAGAATAGCAAGTAAATTGTTTCCTTGGTGAAGCATGTTGGTGCTTCAAAACTTCAAAACACCCTGGTGTTTTGAAGCACCTTGTTGGTTTTAAATGATAATCTGTGTTATCATTCCTTGTCATCCTGCTCCTGAAGAAGAACCAGCACTAGAAATCCAGGAGGTGAAATATTGCAGTTAAGATGCATCAAAATACTGTTGTGATATCCAAGCCTGGAGTAGCCCTGAAAGCTGTGGGTCAGATCACAGAGCCTCTGCAGAGATAAGCATGGAGCTCAAGAGCAGGGCAGAAAGAGGCCATGTCCACAAAGGCTCAGCATTTTATTTACTTCAAAGAAACAGAGCTTTGTCTTTATGCAGCACACAGACTTCTGCCAGGTGTCTGAGTCAGGCCTGGATTTTCCTCACCCCTCTTCATGATGTCAGTATAGTCTATCTCATTTGAATTTGTTTTGGAAAACCTTCAGAGTATGTCATAAATAGTTCAGGAACCACCTGCTGTAACTTTGGATGCTGTAAAATTAATGACAAAGATAAAAACGTGTGCTACAAATAAGTGCAGCAGTGTACTGCATAGGGGTGTGGGTCAAGGAAGCTTACCCAGTTCATCTGCCTTTATGATGTTTAGCCTTTCAATTTTAGGTGCCTTACATCTCCTAGTAATGGGCAGATTTGCTTGGTGCTTTACCAGGTGATAGGAAGGAACACCACGACCTCCTTAAGCAGCGTGCTGCTCTCTGTGCTCCCAGACCAGGGAGGCAGTCTGCTGTGGCCTCCGTCCGTGAAATGCGGAGTAGAGCTGATAGGATTGCTCTTTAAATGAGAGGAAGCTCGGTCTCTGAGTTTCTGAGGGCAGACAAAACAACAAGCAATGCTGTTGTCCGTCTGAAACATCTTTAGGTCTGTTGGAAGTGCCAGCTGAAGAGCTGATTTGCGTGCAATGAACTAAGTTGGGTTTGGAGATAAGAGAAATCCCAAATGATCAGTCTGGGAGCTGGGCAGGGCTGGAGGGCATCAGTTAATGTTTAGCACAAAACCCCATTTGCTAACGGTACCCTGGCTCCATCGGGTGAGAACAAGGACGTTACCACGAGGTTCGGGTGATTGATTGCCTCAGAGCATACATGTAGCACAAGCAGTAATGTGATATAGGGTGCACATTACAAGCAATTACAATATGAATAAGTTATCAATGGAAGGAGGTAGGGGACTGGAAAGCAGCTTTATTAACCCCCTGCAGTTATGTTGAAAAAGTTTATGTGTTGCTGTGAATTACAATCATGGTGACAAATGCCAGTGCCCAGAGAGTTTCTGATCACAGCCTCTCCAGCAGGCAGTGTTCTGCCATCATAATTTAGAGCAACAATCCATATATATTCAAAATTAAAGGAATGAGGAAGATGGTGTGTAAAAACCCTGAGAATTTGCTCACTGGTGAACAAACCTTGTGATAAAATCTGCTTCAGGTTTTCTTACTGGGTTCTGTGGCTTTACTGTCTCATGAAACAAAAGTTCCCAGTGTTACCCTTTCTTGTGCTGTGGTGTGGTTTCTTGTTTCCAACTAAGCTGAAAACACAGGGGTAAAAGCCTGGGGGAAAAGCTTAGTGACAAAATATTGGTCCAGATCAGCGTCACGGCTTCAGGAGGAACAGCAGGGAAGGCACCGAGTGGTACATGAAAGCATCATTATGGCTTTACACCAACTTTATGCCTCCAGTTGTTGGAACATCTCATGCAATGAGAGGTGCAAGCCTGCTCTTGTGTAACTTAGATCTGTCCACTCACAGGTGCGCTTCGGGTGGCCTGCCAATTGTGGTTCCACCCAGGAGCCGTGTCCTCTCTCTTCCTCTCTCCCTTCTGTGGCGTATCACATGTTACAGCCTGTGGAAGGGCAGCATTTCTGTCCCCCAGGCCTCCTGTCCCCACCTTTTCCTCTGTGTGTAGTAGGAAGTTCACAGAGGGACTGCATAAAGTAAAGGTGATCAAAATATTCTGAAAAAAATATTTTTGAAAAATTTCTTTAATGAAAATCAATTTCTCTCGGGCAGTGGAACCTGAAAAATAAACTATTAGCTGCATACGTTTAAATGCTTAATTTTGTTTTTCTATTAGCCACCCACGAAGCCACCTGATATATTTCAGTGATCAAAACACTTCTCTGAAATCTGATATTTTTCAAAATTCTAAATAAAACAAGGTCAGAAAAATTACTACTTTTATGGCAAGATCTGCCCCAAGACAGAGGGCAGAACCTATCCTAGTGATTCATTAGGCATTTGCCTTTCCCAGGTTTACTCAGAACTAATGCCCAGCATTGCTGCTAAATGTACCATGTAACTGGTGGCTAAATATTTCAAATGAACGCATTTTCACTTAAAATCATGAAAAATCCAGCGGTATTTTTTCTACGTCTTGGAGTTTTCACCCCCAGAGTCTTAATTAATTTCTAACTCAGGTGATTCAATTGCTGTTCTCCTTTTCCCCTACTGTTTCAATTGATTACAATTCAGTCTTTACACCCGTCTTAAATATTCTGCAGCGTGCTTTTAAGCAGCCTCTGCTCTGTAACAGAAGTGGCTGCACATCAGTGATGGGAGCAGTGATTTAAGAGTTTGTAAATAAAATGCCTGGAGATCCCTGGTGTTGAAGTTGATAGGTAAATGTAGTGCTCTGTAATTATTGTTTGGTAACAAGAGCCTTATTAAGATTATCTAAGTTTAGACTTGTTTCTGCCTGTTTCCCTGGGTTTCATGAATGTGTGTTTTTCTCTTTGGCGTCCTAAGCTGTTGTATTTGCAACGAGTGTGCATGAGGACCTTTAATGGTTGCTTTATTCAGTTTGCAAAATTATATATTTAGATTTATTTGGATTTTTTTTTTTTTCTGCTCAGTCTAAAGGGAGAAGCTAAGGAAGTAACTCCTTTATACCTGTTTTTCTTCTACAGTCACCTCCCAGCAGGAGGTGCACCAAGTGTTCCTAGAAGGGAAATTGAGGCCTGTATTCATACCAACATAGGTAGATTTTTTTCTCCGGGATATGGCCTTTAAATAATAACATACATCCTGGCACAGAAGGACTGAATCTCAGTTTCCCCTTCTGTGAAAGAGGCCACCTTATAGGAATACTTATATTTGTTATTATTTATTGTATCTACAATATTAAAGGTGTGCAATCTACTTTCTTGCAATTAAAAAACAACTCAGTGTCTCAGAGAGTTGTCATCTCATTGAAACTGCCTTCAGACAAATCTTACTTAACTTAAGGGAAAGATACTTTGCTTTCATTGAGATTAAGCAGTATGTGTAGAAAACCTTCAGTTTTAGATTATTTTTAAAGAAATAGATACGGGTTTGTGAGGGGAAGACTCAAATACTGTCTCCAGTGATATGTGGAACCAGAGCTGCTCATGCAGAGACCAGAGGGCTTTCATGGGTCATCTCTGCGGCCCTGGCTGTCATCCCCTGGAGACACCACAGCTGTGGGGCATCTTTTGCAAGAACAGCATTGTGTGCATGGCAGTAGATTTGTTATGTTAAGTTAGAAAACACTTTTTAAATCTGGAAATTGTTTGAAAGACCTCTGAGATTCTTGGTTAAAGGCACTACAATAAGAGGAGGTTGCTGTCCTGGTGGGCTCGCTCCGGTCCTGCAGCGTGCAATGAGGAGGCACTGCGATTAGCCCAGCCTCGTCTGCGGTCAGCGTGCGAAGGACAAACCAGCAGCCGCTGCATTAACCGAGAACAAGTTCACTCAGATTAAAAAAAGTTAATGAACGTTTTTGAGACATTGAGATCCTATCAGGGACCACCTGCCTGGAATGAGCATTTACCATATGGTGCCTTTGGAAGCTAATATTGATTCTCATTATTTTCAACGATTGCAAACATTGCAGGTGTTTTGTAATAATCTCTATTGTCTAATTAGAACACTCTCAAAAGTAGATCATTCTGCCTGCTAACGAATATTGATTTGAACAGCTGAGTTTGCCTTGTATGAGTGATGGGAGTGTGCTAGCTGACACTTAGCAGTCTTTTACTGACTGATTAATCCAGGAAGAGGAGGCTAGAGCTGGGTGAGTAGATGTCTCGATTCACCCTGAGGTCTTATCAGCACTGACATCAGTTTTCCAGTCAAGGAAAGCATTGATACACTTTCACAACTATTTTTTTTGTCCAATGGGGAATGAAAAAAGAAGGTAAAAAGTGGAAGCCATTGCAGAGAGGATGAGCCATCACAAAAATCTTTATGTAGGGACGGGATGCTTGAGTTTGCACGTTTCTGTCATTCCTGACACACAGTTATTTCTGTTATTGCTGATGTGCAGTCATTTCTTGGAAAGTACCAGGTAAAGCTCATGAGCAAACAGCCCTGGTGAAGGTCACAGAGGATTTGACGGGAGTGCTTTTCTTCCCTTCTGTGCTTGGTAATACTTCTGAAAATGTAGATATAGATAATCAACACAGACTAAAAGAAAAGCTTAAAGGTGACTGGAGAAACTGGTCTCTATTAACTTTCTTTGGTGAAATCCAAGAGGCTAAATGAGAGCTGTTGGGAGTAAAGTGGAGAGACTCCTCTCTGTCTCCTTGATGTCAGTTTGCTGCCTGTGTTAATGTGGGTAACTTTCTCCCATGAAGAAGATCATACCTGAATTCCAGCAGGGAGAGAATGCAGGTGCCGGGGCCCTTTGGCCTTTCAGCCTCTCTGGCACATAAAGAATTAGAAATGCAGCTTGCTTGCATCTTGAAAAGTTTTCTGATAAAGGTGGATGTAGATGAATGTTACTGTTCATGGGCTTATGAAACTTCAGCATGGAAGTTGAAACCTTAAGTGTCGGGGACAAGTAGATATTCAGGCATCCAAAAGATGAGAGGGAATGGAGATCACTGGTTATGATCTTTCTTGCTATAAAGGCTCAGGTATTTCACTGATTATTATAGTATCAGAAACCAGTGTTAGCTGTTAGGTAGTTGCTTTTTGAGATCTTGGGATGCAATTCTCCCCACATCTGCTTTGAGAGGCTCATTGTAACAGCATGAGAGAAACACACCACAAAATGATTGACGTTCATATTTTCAGAGCTGCCAAGTGTTGTTCACATACCTGCACTTCTGATGAGTCTTTTATGGCTTCGTCTGTTTCAGAGAAGATGATGAGGAAAGAACAAGTAATGTACCGCTCCACAAATTAGCATGTTGCCTAGGGTTTGGGGGATTTTCCAGTCTTGTCTCTGCTGCTTTTTATAACTCTGTCTTTATGGAGGTGTATGTATTCCATAGGATCATCAATAGAAACTCAAGTAGTTGCAGTATAAGAGAAATCAATCTCAAAGATGTGGGCTTAAATCTAATAGTGCTACCTGATAAGGGAGAAAATGAAATTACTGCTTCCTTCTTGTTTAGTATAAGTGCTTGACTTGAGTTATATTTTAGTGGTGTCGTTTTCAATAATGGGAACAGGATTAGCCAGTTGGCAAGAGGGAGTTTGAAGGACCTGAAGAGCGAGGAAGATTTTTGTCTTGGTCCCAGAGACCAGAAGAACCTACCTAAGCTCCAAAGAGGTTAAAACTCAATTTGGAAAATTCACCTTTCCAGATAAATATCCTTATTCTCAATGTGTGTGTCACTGACACATGTAATGGAACAAGTGCTGCAGGACACTACTAACATGTTATGGTGTGTTAATATGGTGTGTTAACAAACAGACAATACCCACAACAATAAAACACCAACCAAATCAAAACTTTAGCTTGAAATACAGCTCAGAATCTTCCTGAGGCTGGAAGAGGATGTGAATGCTTTTCTGCTACCACTGAGTCTCTGTGTGGATCCTAGCCAAAAAGACTTTTCATTAGTATGTTTTAATTGACTTGCTATAGCAAGTTCAGGGAATTTCCCCTGTTTTAATCAGGACTGTTTTCAGGAAATTCCCAGCCTGATTTCTGCACAGTACAGGGGATTTCAGCTACATAAGCAGAAAAAATGCCCACTCCTTCTCTTTTATCTTTTGTTGCTTCAGAAATGTCCGTCTAGTTTCAGAAAAGGAAAATTGGTGAAGCCAATCCTTGGATAGTGCTTGCATTGTTTTAATGAAAGTCATGATTCACCTCTTAATTAAAACACATTACTTGAAAGCTCCAAATCTGGCTCTGTCGCTAAGTCCTAAATGATAGCTGTTTCAAAAGTTTGGCAGTAGGGCACCATTTATGATACATGTGATAGATACCATGTAGGTGAAGAAGCCAGGAGTTGTCTTCTGCCCTAGACTGGCAATGAGAACATGACTGATGGACTCGGGGGCTGCTGTAGTTCTTTCCTTGGGCATGGGAACGATGCTAGGTTTTTCTTGTTTTGAGAGCTGGGCATAGGGACCAGCCTGTCCTGGCAGCGTGGCCGGCAGCAAGCCTGGCTCCATACATCTGTGGCTCCATTTCAGTGCAGCTTTGATAGCCACAGACTTTTATGAAACACTCAGCTCAAAGAGAGGAAATTAGTGTCACGGGGACTGTTTTCTTTATGGGAAAGACTCGGTTGGATGGAACAGCCAATAAAGATGTTAATGTATTTTTCCCGTGCATAACCCACATATTTCCCTGGATGGGGTCTTTATTTCTGAGGTGAATGGCAGTGTTCTGAGGAACACTTAACACGTAGCTTCCAGGGGACTGGGAAAACGCTTGGTTTTCTGGTAGGAGAGATGTTCCATTTTTAAGACCTAATGATAACTTTTGGGGCTGTGACTCTGGGTGAATAAAACAGCACTGCTTTCACAGTTAGGAAGATTTCCCCCTGCCTGAGCTGTTAGCCTATTGATACAGCAATCAGTAATGTCTCTGTAAAGGCTTATGTTCACTCTCACCACCGTGGTTTGTCCATCATTATTTTGACCTTGGAATTCATCCTTTTTCTTATTATAATGTGAATTAAGCACTACTAAAAGGTGTGTGATTAACTGAACGGGGTGCGTATCAGTACCCCTGTCTAGACCTGATCAGGAGCATGGGCCCTGTCCCCTGCCAGTCATATTCTGTCCCTCCTGCAAGGAGCACTGGTTCCAGCCCTAGAACCTAGAGGCTGCTGTCTAAACTCAGTAATTGTTATATATGCCTTGTTCATTTTTGGAGAAAATGGAAAATATCAGCCTTTAAGTTTAATGCTTAAGTTTTTTCCTGCCTTCCCTATGTACTTGCTGTATGTGCTGTAAGTGATTGCTAAAAAGGTTGCAGCTGTCGTTCTCTACTGAGGTAACTATACCTGCTGCACCCTGGCACAGGCCCCGGGACACAAGAATCTGGGGATGTTTGGGATCTTCTCATGGGACAGCAAACGGCGGTCCATTACACAGGCTTCTGTGGCCTGCAGTGAAAGCTGTAGAAAATATCGTCGGTCAGGATCGAGGGTCAAAAATAGTGGTGTGTCTGGTTAGGCATGCCAGGTGACCCAGTTTGTGTTGGTTTGCCTCAGCATCCTGCAAAAATGGTGAAATAGCTTGGCTGTGTGCTGCTGAGGCTGGCTGCTGCTGCTAAGCAGGGCCTGAGGCCAACTGGTGGCCCAGAATGTCCGCCGTGGGCACACACCATGGAAGGGGGCTGCGGGAGCTGTGGAAAGTCACCATCTTCATTCTGTGCTAAGGAGAGGTCTGCATCTTACATGGCTCTTGGCTAAGGCTACGCTGAAATTCAAAAGGTTATCCTAGGCTGGATGAAATTTGGAGCTCCTGAGGGGCCTGTTGGAGTTCGATGCCGGGATTTTGTTTTTGCCCTTGAGGCCGAAGGGGGAGCTGCACCTGTGGGCCTGGGCTCTCTATTTAAGCTCAGCCCTGGCTCCTCCTCCTCTTTCGGGCTGTGTTGGAGAAGCGCTGGTCTGTGGTGTGCCTGGCCGTGGAGCCCCTTGATACAGACCTCAGCATTAAGACTGGCTGCTCAGCATGGTTTTTTGGCCCAGCTTGGCCACCGTGGCAGTGACTAGTAATTTCTGGCTGTTGTCCGAGCCCTGACCTGTGGATCGGCTTCCCAGTTCAACCCTGGACCTGCCTCACTGCCCCAATGCTACCTGAGGACCTGCACTGCTAACCAGACCTTGCTGCTATCTCCAGGTTAGTCTTTCTTGTCATGCTTGGTTTCTGTGGGATAGGCCTCGGTCCTGCTGGTCAGGTTATTCCTCTCAGCTCCCGTCTCTCAGGGTACAGCTGGCTGTTGGTGCCCCCTGATGCTGAGTTAGAATCTACAGGAGTCCTGGATTTAGTGTTAGAGTTGTCATCTGTAGGGTTTTGTGGGATTGGGTTGGAGTTGTGATTCATAGCAGGTTCAGTATAGGTTTGAGATTTACAGGGCTCTCCTGGGTCAAATGAAGGTGGTAATGTGCAAGGTTTTTGAAGCCAAAAGCATTGTTGTGGACTGTAGTAATAGCCAGAGTAGTGTTCTGGAGGAATTTTTCCAAGCTGTCATGCAGGATATCTTGAGATTTTTGGCATGAAAAGTTCCATAGAGTACAAGGAATTTCCTGCAGTGATTCAGCTGGTATTTTCATGTTTAGGACCACAGAAAGAATCTTCTGGAACTGGTGAGCATGCACAGCCAGGATACTTGCCAAGCTGCTGTTTTGTGGGTGGTGGTGGTGTATTTTTTTCTTTATATATGTATTTTTTACTTTCTTTTCTTTTTTTTTTTTTTACTTTTTTTTTTTTTTAAATTTTTGTTTAGATACCAGACTGGTTTTAATCTTGAGGACAAGAAGTATTGTTAGACAAGGCTGAGACCGGGGCTGATGAACTATGGCTATGGCTAACTCTCTGAACTGTTGCAGTCTCTCGAGTACTTAATGCTAAGGTTCAAAATTGAACTGGATTTTGAATGGCGTCCTGGCCTGAAATTAAGCTTAAGGCATAAAAAGAACCTTTTACCTGTTGTCTGAACTGTTTTGAGTCTGAAAACTGAAAATGTGAAGAAAGCCTTTCTGTCACCCAGTAGTCTTCTGTTGTCCTGCATCTTCTCTGGCAACTATAGTGGGGCATAGCAAGAGAATATTTGATAAAGTGATGTACAATGGGTACAGAAAGTTAGGATGAAATGTGCATCCTTAAACTGTTGTTTTTTTCCCCTGACTTTCAAGTGATTCTTTATGGTTTTCTTAAGAAAAATGAAGAACTATTGAAAAACATTAATAAAGATCTTACTGGAGGGACAAGGTTGATGCAATCTTCTATTTAAAATGAACTGGTCAGGGTTTTGGTAAATACTTAGTATCTCAGTGATAGGAACTATCTCATTGTGTGCAATTTTTGATTTACATTATATTCTCCTGGGGTGTTTCAAAGTGACAAAACCGACCTCAAGAAGTACGTGTACATAAGGTTAAACTTCTTCTCCACCTAATCTCATATAAGAAAATCTTGCTTTCAGTTTTCCTAGGAGAGCTTTCTCTTTGCCTGTTAAGTGTGTATCTTATTATTGGGATCCTTGACTTTTACCGATCTTTGGGTATTTTCTTTGGTCTTTGGTAATACTTTAGCTTGATAATACTAAAGATGATCAAAATTATTCTTTGCTTTATTGGGTTCAGGTGTGACAGTGTACACCTGAATATATTGTGTACTGTGTATTGTGTACAGGTATGCCGTTTTAGTCTCAAAAGGGCTGTTGAAATAGTATAAACTTGGGTAAGACCTGAGGAATATGCTTGTGCTGGTGGTAATGTGGTATAGCTCTTCACAGGTCACTTAACACTGACATTTTCAAACCTGTGTACCTTCAGAAAGATATCGTGACTCCTGAACTCTTGCTGCTCAAGGCATCTGCTAAGCAAAGAAACAACATAGGAACTAGGGAATTTAGGTACAGGCTTTGTTTTGCTATCAGTTCACTATATGACCTTGAGTAAGCTGCTTATCTTTAACTCTTGTGAATCCTATCTCATTAGATAGCAAATTAGAGGGATGGTAGTTGTCTTTTGTGTTTATGTTGCACTGGTGCCCCGTGAGATGGAGATTATCACAGACAGCACTAAGAACTACCATGAAATATGTAAACCAAATACAGCAATAGGAAGGAGCTGATGATATTGTTGGTGTCTTGCAATGGAGACCTGTTTTTTGAAGATCTGGTTATAATAAAACAACTAAATTCACAAAGACTGCTATGGTATTGGATGTAGGCCACACTTGAGCTGGCCACTGTGATAAAAAGCATAAAAGTACATACATGGCTGCTGGATTGGATAGTCCTAGGACTGAATTTTGTACCCATCTATGCATTGGTCCTATTATTTGAGTTTACCTGGAATAGAAATCTGAGCAGGACAGAGTACAGGTGGGAGGAGAATAGAGCTGTACTTAGCTGAAGCTGCTGTGGGTGAGCCGTTTTCCTCCCTGCCACCAGCTTTTTGGCTGTCCCATATGCTGTTAGCTGTACTTGAGTGTCCATCTGTACACATACAGTCTCCCAGGGAAACTGCTGAGATCTTACTTACTGCAATGGAGATGGAGAGCACATCTAACACATCACCAGCCTTTGCTGCTCATGTAATGGCTGGCAGCAGCCACTTTTTGTCTATTTCTTTTTACTGCCACTTTATGCACACTAATGTCTGGGATGGCTAGCTGGAATGGGGAGGTCTAATCCTAAATCTTTCCCAATGGCATCTCCCATTGTTTCCTCCTGGCTCTTGGTTAGAGGGAGGTGGGTCACGGACATGGAATAGAAGACTGGTCTTGTGTCCATGTTAAAGGAAAGTGGTACTAAACAGTTCACTCTTGGATTAATTAGAAGAAGCTCCCTAACAAGGGAGATCCACTGGAGACACTGTTTTTGTCTGCTTCTGTTTACTCTCCCTTGTGCTGTGTAATTGCTGCAGTGGCAGCCCTTTGTCCGCAGTGAAGAGCCTTTCTGAGGATTAGGGATTGTTCGCCAGTGTCCTCCACTTCTGCTGCTGTTCTTGTAGAAATGCCTCTCTCTCTCTTCTGAGCAATTCAGTTCTGTAAGTGATAGCTTGCAGGAAGGTTATCTGTAAATAGATGCATTGGTGCTGAACCTTTCTGCTCAGGTAGGAGTGGCTTGGTACCGGTAATTTTCCTGACTTAGCACTAACGAGCTCTGGTACACACTGTGCTCCTGCACTTCCTGCACTTCTGCAGTCCTCTTGCCTATGCATGGCTGTTGTCTTTCTTGTACTCCAAAGACTGTTGTGGTGGCTGCCTGGTGCCACATGAGCTCTAAAAAGGCAAGTCTAGATATAGTTGCATTGCGAATGAATATGATGTCTTCTTAGTTTTTCCTTTCTTTCTTTCTTTCTTTCTTTTTTTTTTTTCACTCCAACTTTTACTTTCTTTCTTAATTTACAAGCATAGTAACTTAACAACCTGTGTGACTTTCTCCTGTTACGTAAGTGTCCAGCATGTGAAAACAAAGCTGTGTCCATACAGGATCATTGTGTAGCTAGCTCTCTGGACCAGATTCATAAAGCATAGCTCAGTTTCCATGCTAATACGCAGTTTCTGTTCTTCCCTACTTAGTCTTGTATCTCTTTCTGATAATGCACTCCCTCCGGTCTTTCAAGAAATGATATTAGTCATATTCTTGGACAACTGAAAGGACAGTTCTTCTTAGCTGAAAGACTTACTTTTTTCCTCAGGGGGATTTGGAGTAGGTAAGGATTGCAAGTCATGGGTAATCAATAAAAAAGTGAACAGAAAGCAAACAAGGGGTTAATTGTTTTATTATAATTATTTTTTCAGGAACGTTGATTCTCCCAAAGGCTTATGTGAGCAGGCTTCATGTTGCCTGAATATGAAATTCAGCAGTGAAATTCCCTTTTCATAGAGGGGCAAAGTGATTTGGTTACTTTGTAATGCACAGAACAACACAGCACAATAGTTAACGGAGATGGAACCTACATTGTGCTTCCTCTTGGAAGATCACTCAAGATAAATGCTATTCATTTGGTGATCCAGTTTTTAAAGAATTACAGTGTGAGCAAATGGGACAAAGAATGTGCAGGGAATCTGAAAATGAGATAGTCCCCAGCTTCTGCAGAACCGTCTGAATAGGAGCGATAAGAAAAAGGAATGGGATACCTGCCTGTACTCAATTGCCTACGTGAAAAAATAAAAAAGACAAGCTAGCTGTGCTTGATAAAATCAAGACTGGCAGCTTACAGAGCCAGGATGTTTGTTGTTTAACGTTTGTAGATTAACAAAACTCATTGGATTTTTGAAATATGCTTGCATTTCAAGTTAGGTTTTGCTTGTACAGTTGTTTTGTTATTTCTGAATAAAATTGAATCAAACAGTGAAAAGTTTTAACTTGGTGGCAGCTGTAGAAAGAGGATTGCATGCGGGAGTTACACAGCTGGGAAGACTTTCCTGAGCATCTGCCTTCCTCCAGCCACTTCTAAGTTAATCGTGGCTGAAGTTCAGAGTGTTTGGGATCTCTTACTTGATCGTAAGTGTGTTCTTCATAAGCCTGGAAGTCTTCTGAGAAGCATGTTTGATAGGTTCTTGGGCAGACTTGCAGGAGAGTACCTTGTAGACACCAAAGCTATCTTCTTACCTTTTTACTCAGGTCCTGCATTTTGATCACAGTACAGAACTGATCACAGTACAGAATAGTTAGAAGGTCTTGGTCAGTTTCTCAGTGACATTGAGTAAAGCACGAGGTTGCAGAGAATGATGGTTGAGTGAGTCTCTGGTGTTAGCAACTGGGAGGAGACTTGGTGAGGAGAGATTTGGTGGAAGAGTGGATAGGGACGTATTCAGAAGTGAAATAAGAAAACATGATGTATGGAAAGAGAAATGAAGTGCTAAGGTGGGAGAAGACAATGCATCAAACGCAGAAAGATGTACCCTGTTTTGCAGAGAAGAAAGGTTGGAGTGAAGCGGGGACACAAGTTCAACAGGAGTAATTGCACATTTACTAACTGGAGAGCTGAACAGTGCTACAATTGCTTATAGTTACAGTTTGACTTTAATTTGAAGAGTGACTTAGGGTCATTAGGAGTTAGCCTTGTCAAGTAGAAACTGATCTCAACTAGTAGATATTCTTAGCCCTGGATCATGGTTTAGTGTATGAATGGGAGAGGAAGACTTCCAGCTCCCACACCTTGAAGGACATGTGATTCATTAAGTACAGCTAGGATTGTGGGTGTCAGGGGCCCTTCTGGAGGTGGGGATCTGAAGCATGGAGATGTTAAAGCTGACTGTCAAAAACATCTGCAAAGTTGCATCTCCATTGTAGCACAACCAATGGAGCTGCTTTGGGAGATCTTTGTGCGGTGACCTAGAAATCATCTCTCACTGCAGCTGCTGGGATATTGGTGTTCAATGCCTCTAAGCATCAGGGCTAATGTGGTTCAAGTCGGAAGGACAAAATGAAGCCATTTGAAAACAGTAAAAATTTAAAATACTGGGCTCAGTGACTTGCCTAAGGTCACGAACCAATTCAGAGTTTGGAGCAGAGCACAGAAGTCCCAACTCCTACTTTGCCTTGGCTACTGTGTGCATTTGGATCAGCACACATTCTTCTAGGAGAGAAGGTCTTGAACGGGGGCTGCTGATGGCCTTGTATTTCCACAGCCATGTTTGTTTCAACCCTTCCTTAATCATCCTTGGGCATGGAAGTTTATACAAGTGTGATAAAGAAGAGTGCAGCCAACCCTCTTTCCCCCTGTCTTGGCCCTTTAGGGATCAAAATGAAAAAAGTGAGTTGGGAGGAAGGGAATGCAGCCATGTCCCAGTAAGAAAATAATAGCAACATAAGTTAACAAATAGATATTTAATTCCTGGTGACTTTGAATATTCCAGTTGCCATAACAACACGCTGAGACTGTGGCATATTTTACAGCACATGCACTTAAAGAACTTTATGAGCCATAACCAGAAAATTCCATCAGGATTAAAAGCAAACAAAACTGAAAACACACAGTTATTAGCTTTCCATCAGCTTATGTAAAACCTAGGAAATCGAGGCTATGTGTTCTGTACTCAGATGGAAGCAGCGCCATGGAAAAGCACATGGAGGTTGTTTTGCCATGCTGGTAATGCTTTTGCCCATAGATCAGTAACACTTTGGAGGCTGTCTGCCAGAGGGGGACCATCTCATTTGTGGGAACCATTGTATCCCTGACTTGGCTCGCAGAATGAACTGGGGAGAAAATGTTGGTGATTGCCTGAACCTGAGTTTTTTTTTTTTTTTTTTTTCTTTCATTCCAATTTGAAATTCTGCTGGTTTGGGTTTAGAGCTTGGGAATGGGACCTCTAACCATCCTACCATCTGGCAGTGGGGCCACCAGGGGAGGTACTGTTGTGAGGAAGCCACCTTGACATGAAGGTGAGGGATCCTAGCAATTTTGTAGTGGTATTTTGATTTATCCTTTATGATGTGTGGTTTTTAACTCTTCCAGAGGTTCTATTAAATTATATTCTGAAGTATGTAGGTAAAGTAATTCTTTGAATTTTTATTTAATTTGGTTTGGAAAGGAAGGTATTTTGAGTTTGCCTGACTTGAACCATGATACTTAAGGTATTGTGAAGATAGAGTCAGGATTTGGTTTGGGATTGTTTCGTTGATTAAAGAGAAGGTACTGGTAGTTCAACAGCTGTTGTCATCAGCAATTTCATCAGGCTTTGGGTAGGGCTCTTGGGACATGCAGCATGGGGAAGCTCAGGGTGTCATTGCATGGATGAGTGTGGTGCTGTGTGCAGCCAGAATCAGATAATGCACAGATAAGAAGCTGACAGTGGGAATCAGAAATCACCACATAGGGGTGGTGTGTGTGGAACTGGGCTGGAGGTGTACCGTACTTCACTTCTCTTTGCCTGTCTGCTGGAAACCACCCGGCTCTTCACTCTTGGAATGGTCAGTACACAAATCCCGCTCTCCAGGGATGGATAGGTGACAATGCTTCACATGCTTCTCGATGGTAAACTGAACAGAAGCTGGAAGGAAGCCAGTATGCGATAGGCAGCCAGGTCTAGGTAATACAGGAAGCTACATGGCATTGTTTTATACTGTCCCTTGGTCCATATCTACCTTGTGCTGCCCTCTTTGTTACAGCGTCCATGAGGATCACGGCTTGTTCTTCCTGTTCTGATTATCAGCCAGATTCGTGTGGTTCCCGTCTGTAGTGTACGCAGCTGCCTAGCACCCTGTGCCCAGGTGTGGCACTAACCTCCGCACCGCCATCGGGAGGGCCAGTCCCAGAACATCGCCGTGCTCGTGCTCCCTTTCCTTACAACAGGAAACAGACGCCTTTGGGTGGACAAATAACTTCCCAGCTAACTTTTCCTTCCTTCAGTAATGCATTTTGGGGTTACATGAACTTGTGCTAAAAATTTCTGCCTCTTGCTTTCTGTAAGTAGCGTAGTGGCTGCAAAGCCTTCCTGTGATCTGGTCATTGTTTGCGTGAGAGCAAAAGCCAAAAAAGATCTTTTTATCTGTAACAAATATCTTGCATTGCTCAAATGTTCCCTGTGCCTTAAAACCTTTTCCAATATCAGCTCTTTTTAATTTCTTCTCCTGCTTTGCTAGTATGCAACCCTGTAATTGCATCTTCAGATCTCTAGAGGCTTTTGAGATGTAGAATTTAAGAAAGGACCTCCAGGATTTAAGTTCCATGTAGACTTTCTAGATACTTGAAATCTTCTGAGGGAGCATAAGAGTAATAATAATCCAGGGTAACTTTGGAAGCCAACTTTAAAATTGATTTTCCCCGTTTCTTTCCCTTGCTAAAATTAAATAGAAAAGAAGCAGAAGAAGGGGGGTGGGGTGGGGGGGAAGCAATTTTCAGGGAAAGTGTTCCACTCTGAATACCAAACATCCTGTGCTAGGAGTGGATCTGTGGGGTTATGACCACCATCTCTGTCTTCCTCCACTTTGCTTTCCAGCTGTTACCCATCTCTCTTTCTTTCGAGTCTCTATTCTGATACTGGAAATGGAGATTTGGTGCATCTCCAGTTAAAAGAATAATTAGCCTATTCTGTCCTGCCTAGGTCAAAGTAGGGGAGGAATTGTTAAGAATGGGAGGTAGGGACAACTTTATGCTGTTTGATATAAAACACCTTAAGGAGAGAAAGGGAGGTGTTCAAGTAGCAGTCTGTTCACAGCTCTCATTACGGTAAGATCCTTCACTTCTAGGGCACTTGATAACTCCAATCCAGCTCTCATTTCACGGGGGCGTTGGGGATATGTACTGTTGTGTAGTCAAGTCTGACCATGTAGAAGCGAGTGGTTGGCTGTGAGGAGTTGCGGCATGGCTTCTAAGATCTAAGAGTTAGAGTCCAGCTGGAAACGAAGCCCAAAGCGTGTCTGGTAAGGAAGTTATCTAAAGGCTTTTGACCGACCAGAAATGGATTGTGTGTGTATGAAAGCACATAGGTGCATGTGAAAGCACATAGGTGTTGAATGGGCTCTCTAATTTGTTGGTTACTGTTCCGAGCTCCTTGCTGTTTTTTCCCGAGGTGTCAGAGCATGTGCTGACATCTGGGCGAGGCGGTGACGTTTGCAGACGTGTGGCAGCCTCCAGCCCAGCAGCGCTGCCCTAGGAAGGTTGCGGGGAGGGGAGCTAATGGCATCCAGCGGGCAGTGGTGGACTGGGAAAGGGAGTCTGTCGTCCATCACGTGGGTGAGGTGACTCTGAGACCTTTAGGTTGAATCTTCCTGTAATTATGTTCTATCAAGTGCCTGACTTATAAGCCAGCTCTTCACTGGTTTATCATCTGCTGCTTTGACTGCTTCCTTGGCTGCTGCTGAGTCCTGCCGCTGGTGTTGCCACAGGCACTGGTCTTAGCTGGTGAGAGCTGTGTGATCAGGCCGATGGCTGCTGCCCTCTCAAAAAACAACAGAGCCCCTGGTTTCCCCGCTGTTACTTTGGGTTTCCCCCAGAGAGACTTACAGTAGTCTTCCATTTCCCGACAGGCAAGAAGATGCTACTGCTAAGGTTTCTGTCCTCCTAACAGTGGCTGGCTGGTATTCAAAAGCAGCCTGCAGAAATCGTGCCTCTGGGTGGGTGCTGTGGGTGTGGACGTGGGGCTGGAGCCGTGCAGCAGAGGAGATGCTCACAGGTGTTGTGGTCTCAGATGAGAGTGCCTTGTTCTGGCCGTTCTGTAATGCCTCTGGTGGCTTCTGCAGGCCTGGATGAGTAACCGCGTGTGCTGGAGTACCGTGCCGATGAGTGCCTACATGGGTTATTTCTTCTTCCTCCCACATACCCAGGCTTTCAGCTTCTTCCAGGAACATATGCTCTCGCATGAATGGAATCAGGGTCATAGTAGGAAGAAGTAACGACGTGTCTGAGTTTTCTTGTCGATGAGTCACACCATAATGCCGTAATTTGACTACAGTGTGTTCCTCAAGATGGATCTCTATGCAAAAAAGATTGCTTCCTCCCCTGTGCTTGGGGAAAAGGCAGATGCTTCAGACTGCTGTAGACAAGAACAAGAGAAGACACTTAAGGCTGAGCATGCCATTCACCCAGCTACACCCAGCCTGTGTAGGGGGCTTCCTGGGGCTGTCTCAAGTGACCCAAGCAACAGAATTCCAAGCCTTTTCTTTAGGAAGATTTTCTACTTCAGCAGGTTTCTTGGTAGCAAAGATAGCCTTACTTAGAAGCTCAGGTCCTCTTCTCAATTTTTCTCTGTGTAGAAAAATGTCATGACACAGCAAACCCCAGCTTTCTATAACCGTACTGCGGTGTCTGTGAAGAGCGTGGTGCAGCCTGTTTGTGTTGGCTTTGAAGGCGAGCTGCTTGTTTTGGGCAGGAATGTGGATGTTTGGTGATAACTGCAGACTGTGGTGCTTGAGCCATGTAAGACTTTACTCATCCGTGTAACAAAACCAAATTAAAACCCACCATTGCTGTTTTAAAAAGCTGATACAGTTGGCATGGTACTAAAGTACGTACATGACTTTAAAAAATCCTCTATATAACTAAGAGAATAAACCACAGAGTTTAAGTTGTTAAATGAGGAACAAAGTGTGTATTTCTGAAGCCTTCACAAGGTATTTATTTTTGTGTGTTTTAAATTGGAGAAACTTCAGGCTTTTTGAATGGGTTTCAAGCATACTCTCTAAGAAATTTGACTTACTTGTAGCCTGCCTTCTGTCTTTTGGGAAATCTGAGCAAATTTAGCTTAGTAGTACTATAGCTGTTTGTTTTTCCTTTTGTAGCTATGTATTGGCTGAATTCAAAATCTGTATGATCAAACAGTTCGGTAGTACTGCTGCTCAGAGTGTTTGCATTTCATCTTTTTGCTGTAAAAATAAATCCAGTGGCATAATGATGCTCTTGGTTCTTGGCAGAGATTCTTTTCTAATAATTTCTAACATTTGCTTTGATTTATTTATTCTACCTCCCATCTCACCCCCTTACTCCTCCCGGGCTTATCCACACTTAGGTAGAGAAAGAAACGTGTATGTGTATATACAAAAATGCACCTATGTATCTATACAGACAAAAGCTGATACTTTTCTCTTGATTTTCCTCTTCAGATCAAGTACAGCTCTTCAGCAACACCACATTCCCCAGAAGGAGGGATTTTTTTTAAGCAACAGAATATAGAAAGGGGCAAGAGAAAGAAAAGGACTGAGGTGAAAAAATGTCAAATGTTTGGGGACGTACTTTTCTCTTCTCATTGACGGGGAAAGAAATGGGAACTAAGTTCAAACCGATCCTTTGTCACTTGGCATTAATAGGTGTAGCCTTTCCGAAGGGCTGCTTTCAGTCCTTTGAAGCGCACACCTCTCCACCCCGTTCATAAAAATGCAATT
This sequence comes from Heteronetta atricapilla, assembly GCA_011075105.1. Taxonomy (NCBI): domain Eukaryota; kingdom Metazoa; phylum Chordata; class Aves; order Anseriformes; family Anatidae; genus Heteronetta; species Heteronetta atricapilla. The sequence continues at coordinate 42,097,963 of CM021735.1, forward strand.
GGTATCTCAGCCGCGGGTAGGGCTGTTTAGTTGGGTGCTTAAAAATTGTCAGTAGGCATAATTCCCACATTAGGGGAAGAGAGGGAAGACTGGAGCGAAAAAAAGTAGCTGACAAAGTGATTGAAAATGTAATTTAACAGAAGAATGGAGATTAATAATCTGCTCAGAAGTGAATTTCTGAATTTTCTCAGAATTTCTTCCTTCCCCACCCAAACCCTGGGGGTTTTGTTACCCTAGGTAGGCAGGCTATGCAGTGCTCTGTTTTTACTCCCAGGATTAGGAAGGACATCAGCTTCAGGACTTCAACTTTCCCTCCTCCTCTTCCATTCCCTGAAGGGCTGATAAAGGTATTTGGGATGCTGTAAGCATTTATATAACCATGGTAGAATCTTTGTTCATTTTTATTACTAGGAGTTAGCTGCAGCGCTTTCTGACGGAAGCGGGAGAGCTCTGTGCGGTGTATTTCCACATTGACCTCTCCTTGCCCCTCCCATAAGTGATGGCACGGGAGGTCCTCGCTGTAATTCCCGGCTTCACCTTGTCTCTGCTCCTTTCTTTTATTTTGGTAGCCACCTTTTTGGAGGAGAACGCAGACAGGTAGCTACAAATTGTCGATGCAGGGAGCAGAAGTCAATAAGAAGGCAGGTGGGAATGAGATTGAGGGAGGCAGCTATAGATTTCTTCGCTTATTTCGTGCGAGTTTTTCAGAACCTGTGTGATTCACTCTTGTCAGATACTATTTTCAGCCCCGCAGAGATGAGCACATTCCCATGGTGAACAAAAAAAGGCTATCTGCATTCTCACATTTTTCCTTGAAAGTCTTGAAGCTTCATTTCTGGCAGATCCTTTAGTGGTAGGGCATGAATGGGAGATGGCAGAGGAGGGAAATCACCTCTGCCCTTCCTACAATGACGTGCTGCAGCGAATGCCTGGGAAACTGGGGGAGGCAGATAGAGGCGTGCTGGCACGTGCAGGAACGGGAAGAAAGTGATTTCAGTGCAACTGAAAGTGAAGTATTGGTAACAGGATCGTCAGGGCCAAGAAGAACTTGTCTGAATATCAAGGAGCAACGTCTTGATTCTTAGACTGATTGGAATCTACCAGTTCCCTTCCAAGGTGCATTTAGAAGTTCGATTCTTCAATGCCTTTAAATTCAAGCCTAGAGAAAGCGCCGTGTATGGAACAAACCTCTCCCAGCCGTGACACGGACCGGAATAACCTCACAGACACTTTCTGACCTTACTGCCTGTTTTGGCTTTCTAAAGGGTACCTGAGAATTCATTGTACTGAAAGAGTTTAATTTGGCTCTGATTTGTTTCTATTGTCCAGGAATTTTCTGGTCTGTTTGGTCTCACTTCTTCTCCAAGCCAAAAAAGTCTTTATATTAATTTGCTTTAAAAAAAAGGCGGAGATAATGGAAAATGAAGGCTTTGTTTTTGCTATCTCAATGTTGAGGTCTTGGAAAACAACAGAAGTCAGCCTTTTATGTTATACTTGAGATGTCAGATAAGCTGCAGGTGGGAGAAGGTCTCCTAAGTCATCCTCGCGGTAGGAAGCCCCAAAGCTTCTCTTGGGAGTCTTGGGCCGTGAGGGACAGGCAGTGGCAAAGAGCAGTGGGGTAGTGCAGGAGAACTGGCGCGTTGCTGTGCTCCTGCCCAATTGGATTACCTGCTTACTCATCCGTTCTCCTGAGCAGATGTCAGAGCAAGGAGGTGACAGAGGAATTCATTAATACTGCAGGAGGTCAGTAAGCCTGCCCGGGAGAAGCCGAAAGGAATGAGACCTCCTGTGTGCGAGTATGTGCAGACAAGCGCCTGTCTTTGCCCTGCCCTAGGCCTGCTGGAATTCGCTTTAGAAGCAGTTGCAGGAGCCTGCTCCCTCCGTGGAGAGCGCTGACGTTGCTCCCTCCTCCGCCAGGGGATCGTGTGGCTGGCAGCTCTCATCACCCCAGCGCCTGGCAGGAGTGCAGGGAACCAGAGGCAACGTGTATCCCGTAGGCACCTCAAAGGTGCTTATTTTAGAGTTGCAAGACAAGCAGTTGCTTGTAGAGAACACAAGTGTTAATCCTCCCAGCGGGGAGGGAGGAAGCTGCGTTCTGTAGGGACCGAGACGTGCTGCTGCTAATGCAAAGAGGCAGCTGCTCCGAGGACCTCAGCCTTCCTCTGCCCCTCCGTCGCTGAGAGCAGCAAGGATGTGAAAGCTCCGCACAGCACAGCCAGGCAAAACTCAGATTTTACATGGAGCTGGTGTGGAGGTTTGGGATGGAGCATTCGTCTCTCTGGCTACGGCTACTGTTAGCCCCCAGACCTGTTTCATTTAAACCGCTCACGAGATGAATTGGGTCATCACCTGGCTTGGAGACTGAACGTGCTGTCGTTTCCTCTCTTATCTTTCCCTGTGGCATGGTCTCTGGGAAGGAGACAGTCTCGTTAGTTCAGTCCTTGATGTGATACTGCCGATTTCTTATTGCTAGTGACAACAGGAGAAATCCATTCCGGCTGTCTTTGAATGGATTTCAGCCCAGACCTTACAAGTGAGCCATCTCCTCTTTCTGGGGAGGGGGTATGAATGGGAAGGGTACATGCTGCTCTCCAGGGATGGGTTTCCCGTGGCTGGAGCACCACAGCGTGTGCAGCTGAGAGATGCCATCAGCAAAGAAGGGTGCTGCCTGCTGGGAGGCCTTCAGGGAAATCCCAAATGCTGCAAAAACAGATGTTCCACTGAAGTTCCTGAAGGCTTGGAAGGCTGTTATGAGATGTAATAATATGAAACTGTGCACAGGGATATTCATTTAAATATCAAATAGAAAATGAACAAAGCACAACACCTTCGCAAGCCACCAGACCTCTTGCTTTAGTAGGGGCTCATTCCCTGAGGGAACGTTGTTGTTTAATTAATCTGAACTTGGGACAAGTGAGGCACACTGCAGCTCTTTTAAATCACTTCTAGTGTGTATTTGAAGCGGCTGTGTGTTTTACTAGGTGAAGATGCTAATTTGGCATTGCCTTGTGCATTCTTAGCTCTGGTCGCCTGGTTGCAGCCCGGTGGTGTGCAGGTACAGGGACCTTGCTGCTTTCTGTGGGGCTGAAGAGTTCTGTTTTGTGTGTTTAAAAGCAGGGGGGTAATACTGTGCCCACCTTCTATATGTAAGCTGTCCGGCTGTTTCCCTGTCTCTTGTGAATGTTTTAAGGACAGAAGACTCCTTCCAGGGAAAGCAGTGACGTATTCAGTGGGCTGTGTGAGAACAAGTGTCTGATTCCAACACTGCAGTGACTGCTTTCGTGCCTGCAAGGAGACCTGCCTGCCTCCCTGCAGGACTCCCCAGGGCTCCTGCGTGGGGCACGTGCTGCTGCAGGGCCCCTCCGAAGTCTGAGGTATCCCCAGGGACGGGGCTGCTCGTGGGAGGCAGAGGTTAAGGAGCAGGAGGGAAGAAGGTCACAGGAAGCAGCGATATTCTGAAGCTTTGAGGGAGGGACAGGGGGGAAGGTTGCTATAGTACGGGTGAAATGATGAGGGGGGAGTAAAAAAAAAAAATCCTTCAGTATTGGATCTCCTCTATGCTTTAGAGTTCTTTCATTTGTTGAAATAAGGCAGGTTGATATTGCTATTTTCTCCCAGGTTGTTGGTTAACAAATTACTGCTGTATCATAGCTATTAGATTAACCTCTGCTCACCGTCAGAGCCCTGAGAGTTACTCTATAGACCCCTGATACGTTAAAAAGAAATGAAAAGTTACTTCTAGAGCTGAACTGGAGAAGTGCAGTCTCAGATCTCCGCCAGTTAAGCACAAGTTTAAAGAGAAGCACTGTCGAACCAAATGATAACATGTTCAAGTCCGACCCTTAGAGAACTTGTGTGCCTGGGAGCTGAGCTCTGAGAGCAATTCAATCTTTTACAGCTACATCAAGAAAGGAAATCAGAGATGGGCCGTGGCATGGGGAAAAATCAGCTTGTGGGAAGAAATCAATTTATTATTGAATAAATGAAAAGATTGCAGTACTCATTGCAACCATGCCTTAATGGACATCCCACAATTGTTCTTAAGCATCTTTCATCTTGAAGGATCCCAAAGTGCTTTCAGAATTGTGAGGACTGGAGGATTTATTTGCTTGCAGCTGATGTTTTGTCACTTAACAGCACATTGTAATTCACCTTACACAGCTAAGGACAGGAATGAAGAGAACTTCCCCATCTCATTGAAACTTCAAAGGGGATAATTACTGGTGGTGGTAAGTGGCCGGGATGTCTGAACTAACATTGCTCCTGAGATGTTTAGAAGAAGATGTTGGGAAAGCCCATACTCTTTATCGGTTCCAGGGGGTGTCCTCTGCAGTGACATGGCGACCTCTGCTATCAAATCATCATCAGTATTCCTTAAGGCCAGAGAACTAACTGGTACCAACTTACTGGCTTCACTTCAGCAGGGTTTGGCTGTATGGAGGTGTTGCCTTTCCACTGATTCAGAAGGAAGTACATCTAGATATTTTGGTTCTTTCCGCAGAAATGTAAGCTCTGGAGGTTAACCATGCAAGAACACTGTTAGCATACATACCTGTAGCCAATATTTCCATGGTTGTCCTTTTGAAGGGAGTTGGGTGAAACAAGCTGTTCTCCTATTCTGTTCTAAGTTTTATCCTATCGTTCATTTAAGTCCCATGGTTTACAGACTTAAGTCTGCATAAATCACGTGGAAGAAATACTGTCTCAATCCAGTCAAAAAGGAAAGCTAGAATGCCAAAAGGAAATGGCATTGTTGCACATAAATCTGGTGAGTTAGTAGGAAGATCTGATGAAGTCAGTCTTCAGAGAGCAAAGGTTCCCACTGGCTAATTGTTTATGAGGACAGATCCGTTAATGACTTGGAAGTACTGAAGTGTTGTTGACATTTACAGCGGAATCTTCAGGGGAGAGTGATTGATCTCCAAGCCTGTGGAGGAGAGGCAGTATTTGAAGCCAGTGCCCTCTCAGGTTCCTCTGACATCTGCTCTAGCACACTTGGCAGTGGCTTCCAAGTTACTACCACATGGTCTGCTGCATTTGGCATACTTGTAGGTTAGTATTTAAAACGAAGAAAGCAAGAAGGAACACATTTCTCATCACCAACTCTCAGACTTTGCTCTGCAGAACCGTGCTGCTCTGAACTTTGCTGGTGACCGCAGCTGTATTTTCAGACGTGCTAACCATCTCTGCCAGTCACGGGGTAATTCAGTCAGACCTTGGTGCAGCGCAACCAGGAGCTCATCAGATAGTCTCCTATAAAGCAGTACCTGCCTGTGATGGGGCCTCCACTCCGATCTGGTTCATTCCTCTTCTAATAAAATCTGGCATTCTTTAGGCAGTTTTGCCATGCTGGAGATCCAGTTGTTTTTTCTAAAATGTTTAAATGTAATAATCTCCGATTTCCACATTATATTAGCATATGGAAAGACAGCAAACAAACTGCCAGGAGCTTTCTGGGATTTCTTCCATCCTTAGACTGACAGGGCTTGTTTAAATCCTATCTGTAATGGTAACAGACATGGTTTTTGCACAGACATATTTTGCTCTCCTAAGAAATAAATAGGCAGCAATGTCATACATTCCGATTCCGACGGGGAGCTTTCAAGGTTAACCTCAAGGGCTCCCTCACTTGCGGCTGATGAAGTTGTCAGTGTTTCTCAGTAGAGGCACAGCCTCACGGTTGCTTGCCTGGGGAGAGATGCCACTGCCCCTGCCTGGGGAGAGATGCCACTGCCCAGCATCCAGGGAGTGTGCATCTTCTCTGTCTTGTGTCTTCCTTTCAGTTTATTATTTCTGTCCTGCCTTGTTGCTTGTATTTGGGGTTGCAAAATAAGCGAACTGTTGAGCTGTGATGTGACCCAAATTGTCTGGCATTATCAGTGTGCTGGCTGGTGAGACGTGGCTGCAAAATCATGAGATCCAGATCATGCAGCGTCCTCCCACAGACCGGTTGCTTCATGTAGCATGTAAAGAATACACACCAAGCTTAAATGGACTACATAATTTTTATTTATAAAAAGAAACTTTGTCCCAAGTGGAAAGTAAAACACTGTGCAACTTCTGGAAGTCCGTCTCAACATCTTTGTTCCACAGCTGCCTTAAGCATTGTGACATCAACAGCCAGAAAACGTCATAAAGGCTGCTCCTATGTCATCAGCTCCCATGTCACTACTTAGTGCAGAGGGACAGAGGTGAAGGAGTCCAGTGCACCTGTGCCTTCCTGTGAGCAGCAGGGTTCAACTGGATGTGGGCAACTGCGAAACAGATGATGAGGAAGAAGCAAGCAATTAAGGTAATTTGTGCTAATGTAAACCGTCTATATTCACAGCTATTTCATATGGTGCCTACTTGGTGCATAAAATGTAATGCCAAATAGTTCAGGTGATTTTCTGTATCAGAGGTGAAATCCCCACTGACCTCAGTGGGAATCTTTGCTTTCAGACCCGTGATCCTAGCTAAGTCTTTCCACTTCATTTCCTCATAAGCTCGAGGTAAAACTTCAAGCATTTGGTTTATCTGCCTGCTGATGCACATAGTAGAACTGTTAATGAAACCAGCATCCACAGAGAAATGGGGACAGGTCCTGCAGAGGACACTGACACAGGCAGTTTTCCGTTGCCAAAGCAGTTTATGCTGACTGAGGCTGTGGTCTTGAGCAAGTCACTTGAGTGCTGCATGTGATGTGCAACTCGTGAGAGCAAGATGCTGCACTTAGCAAGTGTGTGGCAAGGTGTTGTGTAGGATGCAGAGCGGTCTGAGAGAAAACTGGGAGCAGGAGGGTGCAAATGATGGCTGCATTAATGAACGAATGACTTGCAGGTCATCTCACACACCTATTCAAATACTCAACACACCTCACAATCTGTACAGAGGAGTCGGTAATCACTTGCCTGGATTATCTTCAGGTTCATTTCCTATAGCTTAGTACATGAAACAAAAGAGGGAAGAATGTACACATTTGACATGTTATGGAAAAATCTATTGTAGCATTATTATTTAAACTGAAATGTGGTTCTAGTACCAGAGTTACACTTATGGTTTTATAAAAAGGCAACGAGCTCATTAATATGAACTTTTCTGTGAACACAGAGTTGTTTTAATCTGTTGATTCTGAGGAATGTTTTGTAGGGGAGCTAAAGTGGCCTTGTTTTATTGGTGGGTAACTTAAAGCATAAAGAAATGCTGTGGTTTGGATGAACTTGGAGAAAGTCAGGAGTACAGGGGACATCAATCTGCTCTGCCTCCGTCCCTGCTGGCCATGATCTAAGATGACCTTTGGCATGAAAAATCTTACTTCTGATCCCAAACTGGGGAATGAATCATAAGGCGAATATCGAAAGCAAGTGAGGGCAATCCTTTGATTATTGCTTTGGCTGCTTTCTGAAGAAAATAAATATCTGAAAGCATTTATCAAGGATAGGGAATGCTACCAGCCTCATTCTGCCTAGAGAAGGAGGCTGGCCGGTCTCTTTGCTGTTGAGACTTTTCCATACGTGAGACAAATCTCCTTTTCCTCCTCGCAGACAGTAATTTCAGCCGTAAAGAAACATTGCGCTTTATTTCCAGAATGTTACTTGCTCTGCAAAGGAATAAGTATATGTAAGATAAAAATTGAGGCTAGGATGAGATATAGTAGAGAAACACAACAGTGTTGTAAAAGAACTAACAGCATGGAGATGAACTTGTGGTTGCAGAATGAATGATTTTTTTTCGAATCCTTTCCTTGTTGAAGTTAACATTCTGTTGTGGCTCTTCTTGCCCCATCTTGCCTTTTATTTTGCTTTAGAGGAAATTTTGGTGATATGTTTCAAAGATTCACGTTCTCACTTCTAATAAAAAGTTTCAGTAGTGTGGATACTGAAGGTTCCCAACTACTGCTCTGCGTTAATGTACTGCTGTACTGTAGGAGAAGCTGGATGATACGATTTTTTTTTTTTTTTAAGTGCAAGATTTGCTTCACAGCATTAGCAAAGGTAACAGGAGCTCAAGACGGCCTGATGTGAATATGCTGCAGTGGCTAGATACAGTAGTGGCATGTATTTTGCAAATATTCCTAAGTACATGGATTCTGGTTTTGAGTTGTGTGTGCGCTTAACTTTTGCATTTAAAAAACAATCTCCAAAAATTTTTCATTCATTTTATTCTTAAAAGCAAACAAAACCCATCCACCCAGAAAGAAATGTTGGGGGATTACTCAAAAGCAATTGCTTTCCCTAGAGATCCATAATCATATGAAAAATACAAGCTTATCCACAATAGCAGTTTTTTCCTTTCTTCAGAGGGTTTAGAAGCGTTATGCATCCATTCTTAAGTGAAATTAAGCTGAGCAGAATTTGAAGTGGAAAAACTTCCTTTCACCCAAATTTGTTGAACTTTGGTAACTTTTCTGAGGGAAGAGTGAAAGAAATCCTACTACCATTGCTTTCTAAAAGGAGTCTGGCTGAAACAGCAGGGTAGCAAATACTCGTGAGTTGTTGTATGCTTGGCAACTGGAGCCAAGTGAGCTTTTCTGTGGTTGTTTCCGCATCTTTTGATCTATATGCTTTTTTCAAGTCCCTTGCTCCTGTCACTGTTACCTGGCAGATTTACACGATCCAGAACTGCTCTTGCCAAGTGAAGTAACCCCTCCTTATGCTCACCACACCGACAGACTTAAGGATCACATAAAACGGTTTCTAGCCTGTGTCATGAAGAAAAGGTGTGAAAAGAATGCTGCCAGCACCGCGACCTTCCATTGCAGCCAAGGCTTAGGGACGTGCCCAGCCAGAAACAAGCAAATTGTCAGCCCAAGCAGGAATGCCGCTCACGTACTACTACCACCATAGTTTATGGGGAGTCTGGACCTTGTTTAGTTGTAAAGTTGAGTGCCCAAGAGTGTAATGCATATCCAGGTATGTTGCAGAGATGGAAGCAGCAGGGTGAGATGCAGGCTGTTGTCTTAGCAGCACTGCTAGTGCAAGGTGGACCTTGAGGGGGATCTGATTGTTTCAGTTTTTTGTTGTTTGTTTGTTTGTTTGTTTTTTGGCTGATATGAATCATCAGTATTGCAAGTGAGTGCTTGTGCTGAGGTGGTAAAAGACTGCTTTCTGTGTGGGTCAGCAGGTAGCCATGGTAGAGTTTTTCTGCATCTTCTTGTTTCTGTATCTCTTTCCCTACACCAGAGATAACAGCTGTGTAAGACGCTTAGGCCATTCAGTGCTATCACATCGCCCTGGTTTTCCACCAGTGTAACTGCTAAAAGTATTAGAGTTACACTGGCATCAGAGTGAAGTAATGCTCTGATGATTCAGGCCATTAAGGTTTAAAGCTTTCTGTAAAAACACTAAGTATGGTGATTATCTGGGGCTTGAATCTGGACACTGAATAAAATGCAAATATATTCAGGCAGTGTCTCTGGACATTCATTTAGGGAAGGGGGAGCTATAGAGGGAGAGATGCAGGGACAGTGATTTGATTTTTAGCCTTCTAATTTATGCCTCCTTGAATCCACTTAGCAGAAACTTCTTAAAAATAGCATTCTGTTCATTGCTACTCTTGCTCATTTTCATTTTACATTATTGCAGGCTCACACAGCTTGCCGTACCAACTGATCATGTGGATCCTGTGCCTGCTCCAAATCTCACAGCTTTATTGCTATCTAGGACAGAAGCTTGGTCCTCTGGCTGTGGCGATGCATCGGGTGACTACATAACTAATCCTTTTACTTCTGGAAATAGCGTGAGGTATGCTGAGAAGCACAGTACCCTGTGGAGGGTCAGTGTCATTGTTTGGGGCCAACAAGGCACTAGGACGGAGTTGTGCTCCCCTGCGTGTCCAGTGATGTAGCGCTTCAGTCCATGGCCACCGATTGTATTTTAAATCAATTTCTCTTAAAATGCCGTCTCTGAAAAGTGATTTTGAGGATATTCAGCTGTAAGATTGAGAGGGGGACCCTTCAGATCCGGGAGGATGTTATCTCGCTGCGCACAGCCCCCGGGAGGGCGCGTGGCTCAGGAGATAAGGCTGCGGCCTGCTCCCTGAGTGCCGGGCCTGCAGGGCGGCCGTGCTCCCCTGCAGCTCCCGGGGGGGGGACGCGGCCCCCGCAGGCGGCGGGAGGGGAGGAGGGCAGGGGGAACAGATCAGAAATCAGCACAAACACACCCGGGAGAGTTAGAGCTGTCCACCAGGAGCTTGGCGTGGTTCCCTGCTGTTGCTCCTGAAAGGGCTCTGATCTCATTGGTTTTATAGCGTCAGCCTCCCTCGGTTGGTCTGCTGGTGTTCTTGGTAAATCACACAGCGCAGGCTGTGTGCCAATTAATGAAGCAAGCTGTTTGTGTTCAGGGAGGACAGGTGCGTGTGTAGGGTATGTCGCTACTGGTTTTGGTATTGTTTCTACCTGTAGGATGCTCAGGGTAGGAGAAGGACTCCTCTGAAACCGCTATTGCTTTGTAATCTGATTAATGGTGTATTTAATTGCTCCTGGAAAGGGAAGTCCTCTGGCAGATGCTGTCAGAAAGCCTAGGTTATGTATGTCAAGTCTTAAGCTTTACAGAGCTTAAAAAAATACATAAATAAAAAGTAGTGGTGCATCCCCAGACATGTGGGTGGCAGAAGTAGCTACGTACTTTGCAGAATATCCTGAATTTTCCTTCCTGCTGTTCCTGTGAAGTCTTAAGTGACCATGTTATGTGGCACTGAGATGGCAGACGAGTCTGAAATCATTGTGAAATTGCTGATACTGTTTATTTTACTTCTGATGTTTACTTCCTTAGCAGAGGCTTCTGTATTTGATGGCTCTTGAAACTCCTTTTACGTTCATTTCACTGAAATGAATTATTTTGTTTCCTGCTCTCCAGCAAAAGAAAACAACCAGGGAACGGACTGTGTGGAGCGGACTGTGTCGCTGGCGGTGGGTGCTCTGCAGTTTGCAGAGACTTGTGTCAGCACTGAGGAGGAATGGAAAGGGATTCTAATGCTTTGTAGTCAGTGCGTTTGTTTGAGTCCATAAGGGAGCTTTACTGGCCCAGTTGCCTGAAAGGGCAGGGAACGCTTCCTACCTTTGTGTAAATAGACTTTGGGCTGTTAATTTTTCCATCCTTCTCTGGAGCGCTGCAGATTAGATTCAGCTAGAGATAGTCTGCAGGCTGTGCCGGGTGTGTTGGTGCGCCCATTGTCATTGTGTTATCCCTGGTGCCTGATGGTGTATCTCGTTCACAATGTCAGGATTAAAGCAATCGTCAGATTTGGGGTGAGAAAATTGCATTTCTTCTGTTGAGATTGCCAGGCTTTGTTTTGTTAAAGGCCTTCCGCTATGGAAATGAGCACGGTTTGTTTCATGAGATTGTAAGAGGCTCTCTTTTAACATATTCTCTGCTTAAAAGGGAGCTGGGGCAGTGGTGTGCTCAGTCCCGTGTTCTGGTTGTGGGCTGCAGTGTTCGGGCTGCGATGTCTGCCGGAAGGTGCTGGAAGCCTTCTGTGGCCTGCGATCTTGGGGCTCGTGTGCTAGAGGTGTTGCTCAAGCTGGAGTTGAAATGGAGGAGCCTGTGGAGTTTGGCTGGGCTACTTCAGTAGTACCCATGGGGATGACTTCTGGCAGGGATGCAGCCTGTAGCCCTGTCTCCATAAAGTCATAAATACGCCATTAATAATATTTCTGCTCTCAATAGTCACCATCCTAAAGCTCTTCTGAGGTTGAATATTCGGTTAATGATTTCTGGGACAGTGTCCTACAGTTTTTCTGTATGCTGTCAATGAAATAAAACATGCAAAAGCTGTTGCTTAACAAGGCACCAGTGGAGCAGAGTTTTTCAAGAAGCGCACAGCTGCAGAAGTGCTGATCAAGGTGGTGCTGCCCACTCCAGGCTTGGAAACAGCCTTGTAGACACTTGGACGTATGCTGGTGTTGACTGAAGGTGCCTGTGGGATGTGTTGGTGGTTTTTGGGCGGGTAAATCCACCTCACGTGCCTGTTTGTACAGTCCATGTGTGAGGGCCTTGCCCAGGAGGCTGTGGTGTGGAGCCTTGGTGGTGGTGGCACTTCTGCTGCCTGGGGAGGTGGGGCTGGGGTCGGTGGTGGGGCTTGTCCTGAGGAAGGCTTCCAGCGCTGTGGTATCCGATGCAGCAGTGGGGCACTGTCTGCATGAAATGCAGCGTGTGAGGTGTGATGAGAGGCTGGCGATGTGGGGAGGGCCCCGGCAGGGTTCAGCACGGAGCCCAAGGCCCTCAGCCTGCCAGCTCGCTTCTGTGTGCGCGGTGCTCCTGCTGCTGTGGGCTTATGTAACGCGTTTGCAGGACTTCATTTTCCACTAGATTGAAAGCAAAGCCACTGTTGATTTTCTCCAAAAAGATCTATTTGAAAGTGCAATTGCCTGGAATTACATGGTGGCAGCGAGAGGCCAGACCTTGCTGTAAATAACTTTCTTCTCAGCCAAACACATTGAGCTCTGCTGTCTGCTGCTTTTTCTCTTTAGATTATTTCAATTGAAGGCAGGGTTCTCGGTATTATTTTTTTATGCTTTGTTTATTCTTGTCAGGAACAGATTCTCATTTTCTTAGCTTCCCTGTTCTTGCCCAATTCTGTGATTATGGGGACAGGGCAGCTCCCCATTCACTGTAAGACTCCTGTGCTTTTATAGCACAAGTCTACATGGGGACCGCTTTGCCTTTGCCTGCGAGTAGCCTCAGTGCCCTCTGTGTGCCGCTGCGTTGTCTGTCGCTGCTCTGCCAGGGGCAATGGCAACACATCAGGTTTTGGTGGTGATTAGCGCCTCCACGCCAGCGATGGCATCATAGCGATGTGCTTGTGTTAAATGAGAGCGTAAATACCATTTACACCACTGTACAGCATCATTTTTTTCATTTTAATCTTGCTAAGCTGTGAAATGTCCCGCCTGCTTGTGGAACGCTTTCTCCATAGCCCTAACATCTTTATATGAAACCTCATATTCCCTGTCGAAGACTGAGTGCCAGTAGCTCATGTGTCTTAATCTCTGAAGCCATTAGTTCCAACAGTGGATCTTTAGCCTGGGTAAGAAAGCAGTCCTGTGTTCTCCGGTTGTGGTGGCTGAAGGGAGCAGGGCTGTTCTGTCTGCCAGCACCTGTACACGAGAGCAGAGTCAATTTTGGCTTTTTAAAAATGGTATTTTGTGGGAAAAATAAGCTTGTAATGGACAACTTCATCTCTAACCCGTACTAGAGATTAGAATTGCAGAGGAAGAGGGGAACAAGTATTTGTGCAGGAAGGAGGAGGGGACAAGTAGGGGCTGAGTATCCCCACGTGGGGTAAGGGGGCCTGGGTTAAGGCAGGCATGGCTCAGTGGCAGCATGTAGCACCAGGGAGGTTGTGCTTGTAGGATTGACACAGAAATAAGTGAGAGAGAGCAGAATGTGGGGTTATCTGGGAGGGATTACCACGATGTTGGTCAACTGAAGTTTTACAGTATCTATCTAACTTGGAGCACGTCAGCCAAGGAACGTGCTTGGAACTCTGGTTCAGTGTTCCTTTTCCCTACAAATGTACACATCCACCCCAACTTCAGTGTTGTTTTTTGTTTGTTTGTTTGTTTTTAGTTTGCTTTTAAGCTTTTTAAGATTCTTTTTAATATTCCCTGACTTTTTTTTAATCCCGGCAGTTTCCTGATCTTTCCCAATATCTTTCTTTTTCCCCGTCAGTGATGGTGCCCAGATCATTAGAGTATATGAGGTGGGAGTTGCCATTGATGAGTACCAAAAGGGCCTCCTCTATGCCTTGGATGCTTACATATCCATCACACGTTGCCTTTTTCGTCCTGCTTTATTGCACTGCAGGTTCATCTTCACTTTATTCCCTCCTAGATCTTCTGTTAACCTTGGGTGTTCCCCCTTCAGTGGGCAGCAAGCAGGTAGGCTGTGAAGCTGACATGCAGCCTTCTGAATCTCCGAATTAGCATTCCTTGCTCATACAAGTGCTGCTGGTGCTGGGCGAGCAGCCTCGCCATTGTCCTGCGCAGACGCCGCTGGCCTGACAGAGTGCAGAGGAAAAGGGTTCAAGCAAATTCCAGCTCCCAGCCGCTGCGGTACAGAAAAGGGTCAGGGCCTGGAGCCAACTAGACTTCATGGGGAAGTTGAGTCATCTAGTTTCCCAAAATAGCAGGGGAAAAGGAGACAAGCTGTAGGAGAGGCGGAGGAGGCAGCGGTGCTTCCAGGATGTTAATGAAGTTCTATCTACGAGTACAAATACAGTCCACCTGCACTGTGCCTGCGCTTTCCTTTTCCCCCATGAATCAGCTTGTTCGCTACCTGCAGCTGCTGTACCAGGAGCCCCAAAGGACCGGGGTTCTTTCAGAGAAATAAATGATGGAAAATGGTTTTTTTTTGGCCTGGATGGTGTCTGAGCCTTCTGAGCTTTTGCTCCCTTGGGAGAACCTTGCCGGTGGTGCCCAGAAGGTCTGGGTACAATGCCATCTGCCATCAGACAAAGCAAGGGTTAGGTTTGTGCTTTGTTTGTTTGTTTGTTTTTCCTCCACACAGCTAGGTTAGAAAAACTTCTAAGTGACCTGTAACAGAAGTTTCAAAGCTGCTTCTTGCTGAGATCTTGCTCAGTGGAAGGCAGAGCCAGTTTTTCTGTGCCTCTGGTTCAAGGCGCAGGTATTCAGAAAGTTTTGTAGCTCCCTGTTAAAGCAGGCTGAGGACCGTCCTGGTCTGTACTGCAGAAATGTCTCTCAGGTAAGAATGTCTGTGTTTCAGCATTGCCTGTCCAGTTACGTCCCTGCCTCTCCCTGCAGCTTCTGTTGGAAATGGCCCTGTATTACCTGCATGCTGTGGGGCTTTCCTGGCAGGAGGAACTCTTCCATATTGGCACAGTGATTTGGCAGCTCCTTTGCACCTGAAAGGCCAAATGTGCTGGAGTAACTGAATTTCCCACTTCTTCCTCAGTGCTTGGGAAGACCTTTACAAAGCCCCGTGAAGAGGTGTTTCTGACACACGTCTGCGCAGGGTGTCCAGTTTGCTGGGGGGCCTGTGGTGCCAGGCTGCAAGGGAGCAGTTAGGTTTTCCAATAGCACATGGCTAAATAGCACTGTCCTTGCTCCGGCAATTCCTATGTTGTGTGTTTTTTCCTGATGGAACTGCAGCCTGTAACTTTTTGTTCTGTTGGATTACAGAGGAATAATAGATTGTTCTTCTAAAATCCTTCACTGTGGGTATTCTTTTTTTTTTTTTTTGAAAAAGTAATCCTCTCTGCCTGTGTGCATGTTCTTATTTGTGCAAGGATGTGGTTGAGTGAGGTAGGGCCTCGCTCGGACAACTTCACTGTGGTGGGTCTGAGTTGGTTCCTGGCTCTGCTGCTGAGAATTATCTGGGGCAAGCTGCTTAACCAAAATCTCGAATGAATCTAATATACCATAGTCCCCTTCTCTCCGTTTCTGTTCCCTTCTCTGCCCTTCATGAAGGTGCCTCAGTCATGTGTCAATGACAAGCGACCAAGAGTGAATGTCAGACTGCAGCTCTGAGTGAGCCCTCAGAAGGTACCAGCCATTAGGTGTTCAAAATCACATGCAAAATGGGTGAGTTTGGCCATGTTTGCAGCTCACCTGCCTCTAGCTGAACAAAGGGAAAAAAAATAGACCGCAGCATGAAATCTAGGAAGTGAAGTTGATTGTATTTTTAAAATCTTTCATTCTTTATAATCTGCCATGTTACTAATAACATAGGCTGATTTTTTGTTTTTAATATCTGATTTCTATCTTGACTGTGTGCTCCTTTAACCTTCCCTCAGAGATTTTATTTTCTAAACCTTTGATGGATTTTGCTGACCTCCTGCTGATGTTTTTCATTTATTGGAAGAGAATAAAATAATTATTATAATAAACCCCACTATTTTGCTGGAGGCAATTCACTGGTTGAGGTTTTAATGTGAACCTAGCCCTCTTAATCCTAGCAAACAGGATTCTCCTCTTAATCCCTAATCCCCAAGTACTTTAGCTATTAATCTTGAGAAGCGTTTTTCCCCTCCCCATTTCAGATTAACCAGAGAGCGGTTACCCGGGTTACTGGCCCCTTTTTTCTTCTCCTGCGCTCTCATGAGGTTTGGAGACACAGGGAGATGTGTGCCTGATTCTGGGCCTTCGATTTTGGTGTGTTCAGTTTCTGGGCCTTTGGATGCTTCCTTTTGTCTGACTGCTTTGCTGGATGCTTATTCAGCAGGGAAAATACAGACAGCACCTCATCAATTGGCGGCTCCCGCTCAATCAGAAACAGCAGCATCTAAATCTTTGTTTTCCTTTCAGTGGAATAGGCAGACAGAGATTATTTTGGCTTCCCAAAGCAGTTTTTTTTTTTTTTTTTTTTTTGAAATGGAGAAACTCTTAAGGTGTCTCATTCATTCCAGTCCTTCTCCGTTAGACAAGTTTTCTACCTGCTGTTGAGGAATTTAACATGAATTGCTGTTCTCTGCCACATTTCTTTCTGAATGTGTCAGGTTGTTCCCTTACTTTCTGCATGTTGCATTATTTAGAGGTTTTGAGGGCTCGCTGTTGGCTTGCTTTTGGGGCTCTGCTCGTGGAGCTGGCCTGTCAGCTTGGGATTCCTACCGCCCAGCGACCTGCGCAGGCAGAGCCACAGACTGCTCCCAGGTTGTTATTGCGAGAGGTGTTGGAGGGGCTGCCTAACTACAACCACTCTACACTGTGTTTGCATGCTGGAGATTTTTGCATCTGTAGATCTAGAAGGCAAAAGATTTGCTAGACCAAATCCTAGCAGGCTTCAAATTCATACCTTCTGCCTGTGCCTGACTGCTCCTACCTGTGAATTTTTGGGAGCCCCACTTCTGAAGTACTCTTTCTTGGTCTCGTTATGGTGGGCTCAGAGTTGCTCTTGAAACCCAAGTAGCTTGCTCTGCAGAAAGCAGTTCTGTGAACACACCCCAGGGGTGTCTGCCTGAGCCTCCTAGGTGCCAGCAGGGCTGCAGGCAGCCTTTGGAAAGGCTACGGCCTGTTGGCAAGGCAGTGGTTGTGGGCTGGAGCCACTGTTAGGGCTGTTGGTGGGGCTGCTGAACAGCATGGACGGCTCTGGAATGTCCTGAGACGGACTCTAGGCCTCAGCCGAGGAGTTTGTTTTGTAGCCCTAGCCATTGGTAAACTTCCCCTGGTATTTTTCCAACCTGCCTGCCCCTGCGTTAGTTATATGGGAAAGCCGAGGGGAGCGTGAATGCAGCACAAGAGGACAACTCGGGAGGAAGAGCAGAAGACTTGCATCAAAAGTAGTGGGGAAGATATGGGGAAAACAAGAGATTAGGAAACAAATAAAGTATATGTTTGGTACGGGGGAGGGTGAGGCTTTAAACTCATTACTATTCTGGCTTCGGTGATTTGACTTAGAAACACTGGGTGAAACAAGCGCATGTTTCCTTAGCGTTCTTGTGCCCCTTATCTCTTTGTCCCAGGTAAACAGATTAAATTCACTGAATGTTTTAAAGCAAGAATTCAAGACGGTAATAATTTCTTCCTCTATGGCACACGCAGTTCCCAAGTATTTAACAAATTATTTATGCAGGAGTTGTCCTTTCATACCTGAAAGGCCGCGCCACCACCGAGTGGAAAGAACACACTGCTCTGCAGCAGTACACAGGGAGAAGAAACTTTAGTTTGCTTTAAGTGCTTGAGAACTTGGTGCTACATTGCTGCTGAGGCAGGAAGGCCATCTCCTGTGCCATCACAGTACCCAGGCACTGCCTGGAGGTGGTGGTGGCACCTTCTGACTCACTGCTTTGTGAGTCCTGGAAATTTTGACTGTGTTAAAGGTTGATGAAGAAAAAGGGATTGGAAAGGAATGCATCAAGTCCTGAGTGACCTGCTTGGTACTCTGCTACGTAGGAAGCTGGGTACCAAGCCAAGGCCTAGAAGATGGAGTTTCTTTGCTTCCCCTCTGACAGAAAGTGGGCAGCCCAGTGCTCCCCAGTACCGCAGGGCAGTGGCACAGCACAGAGGTACCATCTCTGCCTGGGCAAGTGCACGATGTATGAGCTGTAACAGGAGCTTCTTAGCAGGCAGGAGAGCAGCACAGGCTCTCCTCTCCCAAGACAAAAAATTGCACTGAGTCAATCCTGAAGAGTTTCCTATTTGCCTTGCTGTATGTATCTTTGAATGAATTCTGCTTTCTAGTTTTAAATGCTCTCTCTGAATAAAACACACTGCTGACTGCGGTAGGACTGCTGTCTATTTCATTCCACTGCCATACAATGTGGTTTTCCAGCTGTGTTTCCTCAAAGATCCTTTGATTGCAAAGAAACACAAGCAGTAACAGAATGGAGATGGCCGTTAACAGTAATGCTGTTCCTCGTCATCAGTCTTGCATCAGAGACACATGCATCACTTCATCTCTCTCTCCTTGGCTTCTGCACTGGATAATGGCACTGGTTTTAGGGAATAATAAAATAATAAAGATAAAAGCATATGTTTCTTTGCTTTTAACCTCACTGTTTTGCAAGAAGAGTGTGACAAGATGAGTGAAATCAACCTTGGCTATGACCATTCCCTCAAGTCAGTGACCATCCTAATGAAACTGGTGTAGCTGGCCACATCAGTGGATGACTGCAGCCATGATGTGCCAACCCGGGATCCAGGGCCTCACAGAAAGGATTTGTAATTTATGTCACTGACAGTTCTAGCATTTGGGCCAGTGGGTTTGTCTGGGGCTCAGTTACATTTAGGGGCCTATCAAGAGGCTGGAGATCTCATGATAATTTATGTTCACCCTCTTGCTGTTGTTGTAAATTACTTCAGGGTTGTCTTAATAGCATGCGTGATGTAACATCTCACAGGCATATCCCATGGATATCCTTTTGGTGTGTATATAGCACCGCAGACAAGCCCCTCTCACTTTGTGTGTGGATGTGCCAGGGAGGAATTAGGCCAGGCAGAGATGCTGGAGTGTTTCCTTAGCAGTAACGCTATCCAGGTGCTTGGCTGCCTCTGTCTCCAGCAGGGAGTGAGGTAGGTGTCAACAACAGGGATTTGTGGGGTTTCCCCAGTGCCACCTTTACCCAGAAGCCAGGCATTACCAACTCTTGCTCTTCTGGATTGCTGTGTCCAGGTGACAAACACATGCGAAGACCAATTCTGAAAGCTTTATTTTTTTCTCCTGCCTTGGTTGTCGTTGGCAGGCAGCCCCAGGTAGCTTACCTTTGTGACCATATGGGACCAAGTAGGTTGTAGCAGCAGCTTTGAGTTACAGTCCAGCAAGCTGTCAGTGTTTAGCAGCGATTAGCTTTTTTAAAGAGCCTTTCCTTTATCTGCTAGAGTTTTTAATTTTTCCCTTTCATTGCTTTGCTTCTTATTGATTTAAAGGAAAAAAAGAAGGAGCTAAAGCCCTGTTTGGTAATAGAATATTGATGAGAAGGCTGGGGAAAGAGAGAGATGGTGGAAGTCTTTGTTCCTCTTTGACAAAAGATGGAGAATAAGGGGGGAGAAATGTGAATTTATATTGGGGGTGGGTGGGGAGAGAAGAAAGAGTTATTTAAAATTGCAGCTAGGAAATCACTCTTCCAGTCTATGTGGCTGCAGCAAGATCAATTTTCAATTTCAGTTTCCCTGCCTTTTGTGTTCCGAGACACTTGCATGCCGCTGGAGGTGGGGGATCTGCCAGCAACTGTTGGGTTGAAACAAATTGTCAGTAGTTATTTCTTTTTATTTTCGGATGCCCTGCCTCCTGGATCAATTTAATGTGATGTAAGGAGGAAGGGGGGAGGACCTTGAGTCACGTTTATACTCATGCAGCCCCAGCCATGCCCGTGGCTTTACTTCTTGGCTTGGAGTGAGGAGCAAATCGAGCAGGCCCTTGTTTTATAGATCCATTTAGTGTCACGTGAGGTGCTGAGTGCGAGAGAGAAAATGCACCAGACACAGTTGAATGGCTTGGTGTTAAGCAACCACGCAGCGTCGGTCCTTTGTATCTCTGTAGGGTCTTTGATTAACAACAGCCCGGCTCTTTTATCTGTTGCCTGGTGTATGGCCATCCAGGAACAACCACTATTGATGAGCAAACCTGCGGACCAGAGCCTCTGCTGTGTAAATCAGCACTGCTCATTTCATGCAACTCACGTGAAGGTTTTGCCCAGAAAGTTTAAAGCAGTGTTTGATATATGCTATTATCTCTGCTGCTTCTTCAAGCCAATAACAAATTGGAGAAGCCAAAAAGCTCCCTGCCCCGCCCTAATCAATTTCTGAAGAAACTTTATTTAAAGAAAAAAAAAGTCTGTCAAAATCTGGAGAATGGAAAAAAAGATTGTCCTTCTGATTAATGAAATCTGTTTTCTTGTTGATTTTTTTTTTTTTTCTAATTTTTGTTACTTTAAAGTGTCTCAAATCTGAAAGAAGCCCTAGGAAACAAACTGGAAAAAACGCAAACTGATCAACAGCATCGGGGCAGGTAGATTTAAATGAGGCTGAGTCCACAACACAATTATGTATTCTGATGTGTTACACCTTTCAGTGTTTAATGAAGGTGATACTTGAAACTAAATAATTGGGTGGGGATGTTGTCTTGGAGTGAAATCTGTGAATATTTTTAGGTCAATATTTAGTTTTTCACGTTCTGAGTGGGCAAGTAGTTCCTCCTAACAGTCATGGCAATTGCCAGCACAAGTCACCTTGAAGCTATTCAACCGTCTTCTGCACGCAGAGCTTTAGTAATTTTGCACAGGCAATTCTGAAAACTTGGGTTTGTAATTTTGGACAGGAAAGTCAGAGCTGTTATTATATATAATACTGCTATTGGTTTACGTAATCCCACTTTCCAGATAAATTAAAGAAACAATAAAAATACCTCATGATTTAACGTTGCTATAAATCAGTCCCTTCAGCCTATTCATCCTTCACATTGCTCATCTCTGAACTCTTGCTTTTGACGTGGCACATTATCTAATTGGCACATTGGTTATAGTGTTGTGCAAGTGTGAAACTCATGCCTGAGCATGGGAGGGGCTCGTATTTGTGGGCACGGAGTAAAACTGAGTGTTGGGCCAGTGTGAGTCCTGGGGTGCGGGGTGCACTGCAGCTGGGGGCACTGTGCCAGTGACACAAAGCCAGGCTGGCTGCTGCTGGGGCAAACCAGGAGCACGGGGGGAGAACAAGAGGGCTACTGCTGCAGCAGGGGGACCCTTGCGAGCTGTCCTGTGCTCATCAGCCTCTGCTTCAGTTTTGGAGCAGCTGTGAGAGCATCAGGCCAGTCTTTGCTGGGCTCATTCCTGTGTCTACATCCACTCCTTCTGCCCTTCTGCTTCTTGGGGGTATAAACTGTTCAACTCCTTCCAACTTACTTCTCTGTACCACTAAGAGGCCTTAAACTAGTTCCTTTCACTGCTCTCTATGGGTTGTGGTGAGAGTAATCAGTCTTTTTGTGCCTATATTCAGAAGCAGTCTAGATGTCCCCAGAAACGTTACTGAGAGATTCACCCTCTTGGGTGAGGGGTCTTTTTCTTACTTTTCTTTGACTGGTGGCTAGCCTAACAGGGTAGAGGCCTGTGATCCTCCTCCTGGGCTTAAAGGTCTGATAAATAATGTTTTCCCCTATCCGGTAGTTTTTAGCGTCCAGTAGAAATTGGTGAATTCTTCATGAAAATTCATTTAGTATCTGCCGTGGGCCAGGTACAGAGTCTGCAAGCCCAATTATTTGCATCTCTGTCAACATATGTCAGTCTTGATTTATAAGTGCTTCTGATGTTTTGAGTTCAATGGGATGTGCATTTCTGCCAGTGCGACATGACCCTAAGCGTTCCTGTTCCGCGCTGGGCTGAGGTGCCCACAGAGCTCTGCTGATGCCTGTTGGTGCTGTGCAAGATGGAAGGACCTAGAGCTTATGCCAGCTACAAACTAGGTAGCGATAGAAGATGGAGCAGCTCTCACAGAGTCCAGGGAGGTGGTAATAGTCAGAAACTTCTAAGGATGCTAAAGGTAAAATCTTCGTTCTGCTGACCTTAATAATAAAACTTTGAGTTCACTATTGATGGAATTTTACCAAACCACTGTAAAAGAATGTAAGGAGAGTGCTTGAGACTGAAGTTCCTGACTTCAGGTTTTGACAAGTTTGTGACAAGTGTGAAGGGATTTCACCATTTGAAAATAATGGAGAGAGTCTGTAGTTCTGGGAAGGCCACCTTTCTGTAATATGTGGCAAACTTGGCCAAAGATGCCCGAATACCTGCAGCTGTCTCAACTGCTTTGGTATTTTAACCTTGTGCTATCTCTGAGCTGCTGCTGGCTGCATGCCTTCTCCCCAGCCAACAAGGGTGTTCTTGTCTGATTAGGAGAAAAGGTGTTCGACACGGTTGAATTACTCCTTGTTTGAGACTGTCCTTTTCCGTAGAAATTGCGAGCTTGGGCTGCCCCCTGTTCCTTTTTCTGTTCCCTTCTCTTACATGCTTATCTCTCGTTTAAATTTTCTTAGGATAAGGTGACTCCTGCATTTGAAGGACAAAGTTTGTCAGTATTGCTGCTTAGCTAGTCAGTGGTGGTACTGAGTATGAGCTTAGCCGCTATGTGCTTTGCTGTGGGGGTCTTTTCAGGTCTTAATTGCTTCTTAATAAGAAGCAATGCCATTTTGGTCGGCAGCAGGGTAGGAAATGGTGATTCAGGAAAACAGTTTGAGTTTCTTCATGTCAGAAATTTGCTGGAGTTCAGTGCTACTTTGGATTTCGTACTCTGGACTCGTTCTGCTTTGTGTGAGAAAGGTTTGGATCATGGAGAAACTCACAAGGGTGGGCTCCAAACGTTCTTTTGAAGCTGATAAAATGATAAAGAGAACAGATTTTGACTGGAATATAGAGCCTGTTGTGTTATGTCAGAGTTGGTATGGATAAAGATGGAGCTGAGGCTGATCTTGTGTATCCCAGCTGTGTCAGCAGTTAGTTAGCTCTGGGTGGGTCATCTCGGGTATTGCTTCCAGAAGCATTGATGGTGTTTTGGCACACTGTTTTTGGCCTTCAACTTAAGGCATATTTGAAGCTGATACTTCTTTTTTTCCAAGATATATCAAGCAGCAGCAGATCTCAGTGAAGTCAAGATAGACTACAACAAATAGGCATCAAAAACTGCTTGAGTGAGTAGGGAAATACATGTCAGCAGTAGGTATTGTACCTAAACGGAAGAGCTGCATGTGCCGTTTGCAAGGGAGGATCATTTTAAAAATAAATCTATGAGTAAAGGAGATAATCATATTGCCAGTGAGTTTTATTGTTATTCCAGCTGATTACTGTTCATAATGAGGATGAATTAATGACAGGAATATAAGCCACTGTACAGAAAATGCATCATGCAGCGATGTACTTTCTTTCCTACGTGTATTTTTCTAGTGTCCTGCCTTACGTTTCTGTTGCGTGATTTTTGGAACTGGGACTGCCTTTGTGTGCCGTGTTTGTGCGATGCCTGGCTTGTGGCTGTGGGCCCTGGTTGTGCCCAGAAGGTGGGTGGCTGCCTGAGCGCTGCCGCTGCCAGCCCGCCAGGTGCGTCAGCCATGTTGTGTGGGCCTCCCTGTAATGAGAGCCGACGGGGGTTGTCTACAAAGGGGGCTCTGGGAGGGGACAGGCCTGAGCTGACAGGGTCCTCCCTTTTACCACGTTGTTTCTTTAGGGATGTGAGGCACTTAAGTGAGAAATTCAGTGCATAGCTGGTCTGCTCTTCCTGTGTCTCTCTGTCAGCATGGTGCTGGCCGAGTGCCTGGCTATTCGTCTCACCTTATTTTTTCTCCTTGCTGAGCTTATTTGTTCTCTGGGTCCTATTTAAAGGAAACAGTGGCTTGCAGGGAAACATCAGTCCCTCACTCAGAGGCTTTCACTTTGCGACACTGGTGAGAGCTCCCAGTCGGCAGGCGGAGGGGAAGGCTTCACTGCTGCGACCTTCGAAATGGCTGACGGCAGCAGGTATTGCTCGCTTCGTCCCTTCCAGGGGCCGCTCGCCTCCCTCGCAGGCTGTCCCTTCCTTACCTGATGGAAGTGGGAGAGGTGAAAGCCACAGCTGCTCCTTGCTGTGGGAGTGCCCGGGGAGCAGCGCTGAGGCAGAACCGCCAAGCCTGAGCTGAGAGGAAAATGAAGTGAGGAAAAGGAGTCATTGCAGCCTGCAAAGCGGGGGCTGCTGCTGATGTGCGCTTGCTGGGGAGCAAATAAGGAGAGAAACGAGGGTAATAGTTTCATGAGAGGGGAAAGGATGAGAAAATGAAGAATGGGCAAGGAGATGAAATTAAGATAGGGCAGGAGGGCACAGAAAAGTTGAAGAAAATAGGAATGAAAGTGAGTATGGGCTCCTTTTTGGGAAACAATGAAATTTTTAAGAGCTTTTTTACAGCTTATTGGGCTAAATCTCTTGTCTCATTTATTCAGCAGCCATTTCACAACCTCCTCTTCCCCAAAAGACACTATTTTGATCCTGCATACTTGAAATAAATCCATGTTAGCAGTCATTTAAGATCTCTTACCAGCCTGGCCTGATACTGGAGTACAGAAGGCCATGACAACTGAAGTAGACATTAATTAGAAGTAAGTGGAAGTAAGTAGAATTAAGTAGAAAATCTAAATTAAGTAGAAAGTCTATATTAAGTAGACAACTTAATGACGATTAGAAGATTCAGTTACCAGTGTCTAATGCTCTACTTTAACTAAGAAGTGGGCAAAGTACAGCAATCTTAAGTCATCATGGTTCAGCCTTTTCTTGATGAGTATTTTCCAGAAGGAAGCAGGAAGTTCTATCTTAAGGTCAACTCCTGTCTTTAGTCCTTGTGTCATCTCCATTTGCTCTACAGTAAGTTTTCTCTTTTTTTTTTAAGTTTTCCTTGGAACTGTGGAGCTAAGAGATTGAACAGCTTAAACATTTTTCCTTTGTGCCCCTACTAACAGAAACAGGGCAGATGAATGCATATCGGTCATATAGGTCAGCTATTGCATGTGGTGGAAAAGGACCCGAAATTTATTCATGACTATGATGTGCTACCCAGCTGGCTTTGTATTTCTGTGTGCATGGCTCAGCTGGACGTATTTAACTTTTGCATTTGTTTTTTGGATGAGTAGCTACTTATGTTCTGATTCTCACATCCCTGCTGCTGCTCTTGTGAGGATGGATTACTGTATTTTAAACTGTTGAATGACAAATTGTATTTCTTCATAAAATGGTCAAATATGAGTTGGAGAAATAAGCTCATACCTAAAATGCCATTTCCACAGGTTAAATCGTGTAGATACTGTTGTGTTAAATCAAAATGTTGGGCAAGGTGCAGGATATGGGAGGTGTCTCAAGAAATTGGATGATGTTTACAAATAAGCTAGTAATGAAAACTTTAGCACTCTTTAACTCAGTACGTAGTCTTTCCACAGAGTTGTTTTTGGATCTCATACCAGAAGTAGTTGGTGACTTTGGATATTTAGTTTGGGCTTGACGTTTGGTTCCTGCATAATTTTCTTTCCTTTTTCTTTCATTTTGAGTGCTGTGAAAATTGAGTCCCAGCTGTCTTGTATTTCATGATTCAAAGAATCTAAAGTCAGCATCACACTGGAAAATGAAGTTCTTCATCTGCTCGGTGAAAGGAAGGACTCTTCAGCGGATGTGCTTTCTAGGTGTCTTAGGAAGACTAGTTAAAGGTTGGGATAAATACAGTTGGTTGCTGTTACAATTGGGTGCATTGTTTTAGTGTGAGAAGAAATCTGGTCATGGCTCATTGAGGAGAGAGAAGGCTATACTCTCATAAGATAGAAGTAAGATGGGGAAAGATCTTCAAGGAGCAAAACAAAGGCTTTATCACTTCCTTCCCCATGAGAAAGGGACCCATGCAAACTAGTGCCTGATGGGAGGTAGGGAAGAGACTTGGCTCCTCTTTAACCTCTCAATACAGTGTATACAGGAGCCAAAACCATGGAAGTGCATGTCTCTTTCCTGACTCATTGCGAATGGAAGCGGAAAGTGTTCATCATCAAGTATGAGTTTCTTTTTTTTTTCCTGTCAGAATTGCAAGTTGAAGTATTCGTTATTTTTTAGGTAGGTGACTAGTCTGTTGAGAATTAAGGAATCATGGTGTTTCCTTGGGACTTCTCAGATCTGAACTTTCCACCTGCATTATCATAATGGAATACCAATGCCTGATAGTATAGCAAAAGTAGGTTAACATTTTTTTTTAATCCCTTATTGTTAGTCTCATTTCTTGTCAAACATGCCTGCTACGGAGCTTCTACTTGAGTTGTTTTTTTTTTTTTTTTCAAAGGTAAGCTTGAACTGGGTAATGTTGACTTCAGCTCCCTAGTAGCACCCTGTGGATTTTAACTCCTATCTTAGTTGTGTGATCTTCTGTTGCCATCACTGGTATTGTGAATTTGGTTTCTTCTCTCTTCCACTCCAGTACTGAGATACTGGAGAATGAAAAATACAGTTACCAAATTTTGTCAAAGGAATGCTGACTTTTGAGAACAGGTTATAAGTAATACAGACATAGAGTGATAACAGAGTTAGAGCAGCAGCTGGAAGGAGGCAAGGGAGCGAGTAAGTAAAAAGTGGATTTCTCAGAAAAAAAATATCCTTTCTAATAAAAGAAAGTATTGTAAAGTGGGATCAATTACCTGATATTTTCTTTTCTTTCCTTTTTCATTTCCTAGTGCTGTTGCAGTGGTTTAAACTATCACTGAGCACAGGAGAGCAGGAGGGCAAAACCTGTGCTTCCCTGTCAATGATCTTCTAAGCCTCTTAATGCATTTATTCCTTTCCTCGTGGTCATTAATGGATTCATTATTTGGGCAGGGAGATAGGTGCCCAGGCATTTCTCAAGCCAGTTACTTCTTCATCGGGATGGAAGTGTTTTTATTAAAAAGCTTTCTCTGGTACACAGGGAGGCCTGGGAGAAGGAAGAGACCTGAGCGAGGGCAGAAGGTGCCAGGTGAAGTGCAGGGAGCGCCAAGGCTGGCTGTGCTCCAGCAGATGCACCAATTAGATTTCCCTGCTCTGAAGTAAGGCAGCCTGTGAGAGCTGACCTGTATTCTTTGCGAGAGTGGACTTTTTTCATGACTTGCTTGTCAG
Source organism: Heteronetta atricapilla (assembly GCA_011075105.1). Lineage (NCBI taxonomy): Eukaryota > Metazoa > Chordata > Aves > Anseriformes > Anatidae > Heteronetta > Heteronetta atricapilla. Next base: position 42,124,961 of record CM021735.1, read on the forward strand.
ATAAAATGAACGTATATGTATGTGTGGGGAGAGGCTGAAATTAATTACTGTCAGTAAATGAAGCATATGGAAGCTTGTCTTGACGTTACAATGGTTGTGAATTAGTGCAGAAGAAACCGGAAAAGCAAACAGCGAAACACTATTTGGATCAAAGCTAGCTGTGTCGGGACTATTAATGCATCTATCCCCTGTCCCACCATGCCCCAGCATACAGATGAGGTGTGCTCAGCTAATTAGGTGTCTGCTAATTACACTTGTATTTTCGCTTTGCTGCTGTTGGGATTGATAAGGTAAGGACAGGACATCGCAATCCAGTTCATCTGTGCCATCTGCCCTGGCAGTTTCCCAACTGGGTGAGAGGTGCCCAAAACATAAATGGCATGAAAGAGAATTTGGGGTAAATGTTCATCTTCACAGCTGTGCAGAAAGAAAAAATTCCCAGCAGTGCCGATGGCATTGATATTGTAATGTACGCCTGCTAAAACTGTCTCAGCATCTCTTCTGTCTCAAAAGGGAACATGAGTTAAATAAAGGACAATAAAAGCTTTAGCTCTCTCCTATTGGAGCAAATATCTGAGCTGCCACTAATTTCAGGGAAGTAGAATGCAATCTAATGGGATAAGTGATTATTAGAGTTCATTCATGAGAGCTGCTTGGCAGCTGTGGGCCACCTAAATCCTTCTCTACTTTAATGCAGGTTTTGTGTAGTCTTAGCACAACTGAGGACTTGACTGTTGCACCCAGAGCAACTGTTTGTCCCAATTAGAAAGATGCTTAATGTAATGGGAGCCTGCTGAGGTCTTGAGTTACAGTTACGTATAGCCAGATCTTAGCTAAGTTTCCTCAGCAGAAGCATTTTGGGGGGG
>CM021735.1:42125926-42202434 GCA_011075105.1 Heteronetta atricapilla
CCCCCCCCCCAGCAGAATTAATGTCCGTGTTAAGTGGTAGTTATTGCTACTAAGTTTTGCCGGCTTAAATCAGGTCCTTGTGGAATCCAGCAGGTAAACATGCTTCCTTGGGGAAGCGTGTCCCAGTTAAGTGGATTACAGAGCAAATGATAGCCAGTCTAATGCGGCAGTGAACCTGAAGCAGCTTCTGATGATGCCAGTGCAGGCTTTCAGAATCAAGTCTTCTGAACTACAGGGTCCTGAGCCACGCTGATACACCGAGGATGGTTTTAGTCAAAGGTGTCAGCTGTTTTTAAACAATTACACAAGTTAACTTTAGTACATGGGTTGTTAAAAGAGATCACACAAAATCCAAGAGGTGCATGAGGATTTAAGAGCAGATCCTATTCTGATCATAAATTCTGATGTGCCAGAATCAAGGGCTGCACTGTTACTGAGTCTTAAGAAAATGTCTGTCAAAAACCAAGGCAAAAACAATTTTCATGTGCGATGTTGTATGTCTTACCAGAGGCAGGAAGTCTTCGGTGACTTGCTTTCAGCCTGAATATAACATGAAGCTCTTTGCCACTAAAGAAGTGGTGATGCTTTTTAAGTCAATTATTTACTTGTCTATGCTAGCCAAAAAAGCACCTCTTGCCTCTGCCTCTCTCAGTGCCCTTGTACCCTTGTTCTCCACTTGATGCAGAATCCTTCTCTGACTCGCTATAAACTCTTGTGCAGTGTCACAGAGCAGCTGCTGTGTCTCACGGCGGGTGGCAAAGGTTGTATTTAGTGATATTGAAGCTTTACATCACTTTCAAAATAGCACAGAGCCCAGCAGAAGAAAAGCAGTTACAGAAGTCTAAATTACCATTTTTCCTCAGCATCTGTGTCCAGTGGAACAGAACATGTTACTCAGCATTATTCAGCACATCTGGAGCTTGGTAGAGAGTGGCTGGGCTCTAAGGGCTAAAGAGTCAGCATCACCTCATCAGGTGCCTGCCGGACGATCCTTTCTTCCTGTGCTGTGGGGTAGTTCTGGGTAGAAGGGAGGGACTGGAAAGTTCCTCAAACCCTGACTGACCTACGGCTTTGCTTTGCCTTTGCTTGCAATCATGGGGGGAAATCATGAACCTCTGAAACTTCTGCTATGGGAAAATATAAAGCGGCTGTGGGTGTGTGTTGTGGGGGCAGAAGTGGAGGAGAGAAGCTGAGCTTCTTCAAACTTCAAAACTGGCCAGATTTCTTGTCCTGGAATCCCAGGTGGTGGGAATGAGATGTGGAGTGTGAGCTGGGGGAAGGTGCCTGTGCTTACAGCTCTTCGGTTGATAAGAGGTTGGTCAGTAAGCCAGGATGAAGAACCTAAATATTAAGGAAACATTAGACCAAGAGCTGCCCCTTTTTAAAAACAAGTCACTCCGTCCCAGTCTCTTGGAGTATAACTTGTGCCACCCAGTACAGGGAGCCTTTTTTTTCCGCAAGTGGTTTTTCACAAGATTGCTGCCTTTGCACATACAACCCTCTTGAGGAGAGGGCAAGGCTGTTCTGCCTGGGGTGGCACCCCGTGGTGTGTCGGTGCTTCATCTCCTCGTGTGCAGGGGAGATGTGCTTGTCATGCAAGCACCATTACCTCTGGGTATTTCCTTCCAGGTGATTTGACACAGTTTAAGGACTGTATGGGGAGAGTCTTGCAGGTGCTTCTAGAAACTACAGCCCAGGATCATCTAGTTCCTTATCGGCTGGTTACCAGCTCTGCTGTGGATATAGGATGGGATGCTTCCAGCTCTTGGACTCAGTCCTCATCTGTGCAATGGGCTCAGTGATACTGCTGACCTAGCAGAGGTGGGAGAACGTCTACCAGACTTGGGAGCAAGTAAGTGCAAAGTATCGCAGCTTGTCTGGAAATAGACTATTCGATTCTAGACACACAACATTGAGCTGCATATCTTAAGATGATGACTGCTCAGAAATTAAATGGAGTGTGACACACTTCTGTGAGATGATAAATGCCGAGAATTCAACCCTGGGTAGGTGAGGACAGGTGAATGAAAGTGGGATAAAGTTGCCGATAAAAGCTGTGTTATCTCTGGAAGCCTTGGTGGGCAAGGTTATCAGAGGAATGCAAGTGAACATATTAATCTGTAGCTGCAAGGCAGCAGTGGGGGCAAGGGAAGGGGTCTGCCACTTTGAGAAAGCTAAAACAGCATGTTCTAGAATGAACTGGTGGATTATGGGTTCCCGATCTGCTTGAAATTAGGGTGAGAAGGGGCCACTCCTGCAGCACAGCAATAGCTGTGTCCAAGCTCCTACCTCAAGCTCTGTACCCTGTTCCTCTCTCCAAGTCCCAGCTCCTTGCTGAAAGCTCTGGTTATGCAGCCATGGGTTTTGGCTGTGGATTCCCGTACCAGGAACATACCCCTGTTGTACTGTGTTCATGTAAATTTATAAACATCTTCATAAAATGTACTGCCTTTCCTAGAAAGACAGCCTTTAGGCTGGAAGGCTGGAAATATGTTGTTTTGAAGGTTGCAGAAGTTTTTCTGATAATGCTTGCTGGGCTTTGATGGCTATTTGGTTTATGGGTAGTGAACGTTTGCTCTACCTTAAAATCTCCAATAGAGACAAATTATTTAATTGACTTAACCCATGGTGTTCTAAACAAACCATAGATAGAGAAATCCAAACCTGAATATAAATAATAGTGAAAGCTCCTAACTTGAATAGTGCTTCCTAGAAAGCTCTTTCAGGTGATGTGCTTCGGGAACAACAAAAATGTTTATAGGGTGAGGCTTGCAAAGGGAAGTGTACAGTGACCAGTGCCTGCAACTTGATCTGAATATGCTTTGAGCATCCCGAGTATTTAGGCCTCAAGATTAGCTCAGTGTAAATCCCCAAATCCCTTTTCTCTGCGTAGAGCTTGAGCCAGACTTCCCCCAGGGGTAGGAATATTGTGAATGCAGCGTTTTAAGGCTTCCTTTCCTAGCAAGAGACCTGAGGTGGAGAGCTGACATGAGGAAAGGGGTGTTAATGTTACTCTTCGTAATCCCTTGAAAGCATTGCTCCTGGCTTTCTTCCACTCCTACAATGGCTCGCAGCTCCATTTTTCCCTCTGTTTCCACAGACCTAAGGAGCAGCTAGCTCAGGTGCTGTACCTCTGGAAATGTTTGCAGACGAGCCCCAAATCACATAATCTTCACTTAGTTTTGTGATTTGTGGTCCTTTTTCAGTGAGTTGCTGTCTGAATTCAGAAGTATTTTCTGGGCACTTGGCCTGACTCTCAGTTTTGCATCCAAATTGTGTGGAATTTGCAGCCCTTTGTTCTGGTGTGCAGCTTGGCTGGTGCAGCAGGGTTTTGCTGTGAGTTCTGGAGCCCGTGTTGTGTTTTGACTGGAAGGAATTAGTCTGATTAAGCAGATTCTTTATTCACGCAAACACACCAAATTGCCACAGCTCCTACCAATCAATTACCAGTTCTCCTGTCTGCCTGTCACCGTGGGGTGAGTGTGCAAGTGCTGCAGGCGTTCCTCCCTCCCTTGTACGCTGCTGCTGGCAGCAGTGCCCGGCTCCTCTGCTCTTGCACCTGCTTTGCACAGGTAAAAATCACTGCAAGCTCTTCTCAGAGAGAGGATGGAGCTTCTCCTCTTCCTCTGCTTTTCTTTTCTTGCCTGATCTCCCCCTAGCGTGTGAGCACTGCTGGATCCTCACTACTGTGCTGTTAATTCTGCAGCAGCCCCTGGCTTGAGCCAGCGAGCTCTTCGTTTTGGAGGCTGTGCACCCCGCTCAGATCTGAGGCAGGCCGTGGTGCCGGCTCTGTCAGGGTGTGCGTGAAAATGAGCAGAGCCTCGGAAACCAGCAGCAAAGGCATCCTCCATTCCCAGCCACTGGTTCACTTCCCTTCCTCCCCACAGCAAACAAATTGTATTGACAGACAAAAGCAGGATTATGGTGAGGAGATTTGCAAGACAACAGGATTACGGAAGCTAAAACAAGCAAACACTGAGATTATGTTTGGGGTGTGGGTGGGATGGAGCTGGGGGAGGACAGGGACGGGGGGAGCAGTAACCGGGCTGTGCTGCGGCTCTGATGCGGTGGTGGCGAGGCAGCAGGCAAGGGGGCTCGAGGTGTTGGAGGAGAAAAGCTGAGTGACTTCTCCCTGTAAACTCCTCTGGACAGAAACCAACAGATCTGCATTACGGTCGTTGATCGTGTTTCTCGGGAGTCAGAACAAAGAGGTAAAGTGCAGGGAGAAGGGCTGGCTGGCCTCAACCCCGCGAATCCTGAAAGCCACCCTGCTCGCCAGGGCCCGATAGGCACCAGCTGTCAGCTGATCTGAACCGAGATCAGCTGTGACCTAATTATTGGCCTCTTAAACCTGCATTATTCCTTTCATTTTCCAGCTCATTGACGTTGTATAGAGAGAGGGTGAAAGAAGGCAGAAAAAAAGAGTTATTGATAATCTGCTTCCTATGTGTTTGCCACTCAGCCAGGGTCATGGCTGGATGGTGGCCATCAAGGAGAATGAGGGTGGCTTTTAACCCCTTCGCCCCTCCCAGGAGGAGGACAGCTTGGTGCATTTGGGGGAATGGAAGCTTAAAACAATACGAAATAAAACATCACCGTGCTCTTGGTCAGAGAGATTTTGTTGCTCTTGTTTGCTCTGAAGAGAGAGGAAATGAGCAGCTGATAACCTACGGAAGGAAGAAATGTGCAGAAAATGCTCCCACCCTGTTCAGCACCCAGGCAGGTAGAGGCACAACTAATGGGTTTGTAACCTTACTGCTAGGGGAGGTGTTCTGTGTGTCACTGTACAGTAAAAAGTAGACATGTCCCTTACCATAGACGTGTTTTGGTCTTTTCAAGGTCTGCACAGGTTATCAGAATGCTCTGCCTGGGCAGCAGGAAGGCATTGATCTTGGATACAAATAACATATCTCCTCACAACTTACCTGTCTAGCTGCTGGTGCACCAAGCCTTGCTTTACCCATCCAGGCTGCGATATCCATGGTAAATATCCTCCTTGTGGGCAGTTAAAACAACCAATTTCTTGCTCCTGGGCAAAAAGATACAGTTGTGGTGGCTAGGAGGGTGTCAGGCTGGTGTGTGGCACAGCACCGAGGGCAAGGCTCTGCTTTCTGGCTGCAGCAACAGGGCCTAGGGAAGGCACAGTTGATGGCTCTGGAGGTTAGTGCATACCGAAGGAAAGAAGATGGTTGGGGATGAATAGACTGTGTAAAACTATCATTTTTCCCATACAAATCCACTTTCCAACTGCCAAGTCTGTGCATCTTCCTCCAATAACTGGTAATCCCCCCGATCAAATGACCTTCCCAGTGATTAGAGCGTCCATCTCCTGCTCGCTGATTTGTCACCAACACGGTCTTTTCAGGCTTTTAAACCCTTGTGCAATGCTCGCTAGTTTGGCGTGTGTTTTCTAAGTCTCTACTTGCTAAGATTTACTGACAGATGCTTGTTTGCTGCTTTATTCATCAATATAGGTGCCCTGCACTTTGTGCCGTCTCTGATGTCCAAACCTGCTGCTGAAGAAGGGAGGGTGGGAAGAGCGGGAGAGGAGGAGACCTCCCCTATTGTATTATGCTCTCTAATCCAGCCAAATTGTTGAGACTGGCTGTAAATTGCTGGGATAATTGACCTTCAGTCTTTTGATATACGCTTCTGGGAGTGAAATACATTTTACATTTTTTTGTTTGTTTGAAGCCTCTTGCAGCCTTTCCAAAGCATCTTCTGACAAACTTTAATCAATAAGGTAGTCAGCGGTAAGCCTGAGTCTATCACATCTATTACCTTGATGGTAGTGGTACTGGCCGCCCTTATTCCTTCGCTTTTGACATCAAAGCCAGCAGTGCGGAAGAAAAGAAAAAAAATATATACAAAAAAAAAACCTGAGGTCAGAGTTAAAGTTAAATTGGGATGGTTTTAAAAAGCTAACACTTTCAAGCCCCTCAATCTATTACAGTTATTTAGTATTGACTAGCGCTCGTTGCATGTTCAGGGCTGGATGGTAGATTGCTGCAGTCGCTGCCTCGGGAGCCTCGGCTCTTGGGTCGGAGCCGCACGCTGCAGGTCCAGAGCATGCAGCAGGCGCTGAAGGTGTAAGTGCTGCCAGCTACTAACTGCCTGGAGTCCTGGCCACCACCGCTTTTTCTCCTGTCGGTACATGTGCATCGTTCCTTGGTGTGGCCCTTTTTGTAATTTCTGTTGGCATTGTTTCCTAGTGCTCTAGCTTTAATGAAAGGGGGAAAGTTCTTGACGTGGTGAGAAGGTCTTCTTTTTGGTAAAACTGAAGTATAGCACTAAAATACCTAACTCAAATGTATCTGTTATGACCCAACAGAAATAATTAAAAAAAAATAATAATAACAAAAGGTTCATGTCTGAGAGACGTGCCAGGAGATGCATGATCTCATTGCCTATGTGTTGAACAGGAATTAGAGCAGCTCGCGTCTTTCTTGAGCTTTTTATTGTTGACTTTTCTCCTTTTCAACAGCAAGAGCAACAGGGTTGTAGCTTGTCTCCCGTGGGATGTTTGTGAACTAAATGATTCTGCCACTAAATGGTTGTAGGACCATAGCCAGGCTAATTGGCATCCCTTTGCCACAGTGTAATAAATAACGGTTTATAAATCTGGATTAGGTTTGTAACGTTTAAGTGCTGTGAGATCTTCAGAGAACGCAACTCATTAGTTCTTATGGGCTGCAAGGAATTAATATACAGGAATAATCCTGTAGCTCCAAACGGTGGAGCAACTGAAGAGCCTTTCCTTCCTGTTGCCATTTTGTGGTTTACATATTTTAGGGCTTAGGTGCATTATTTCCCTGCACTTGGAAGAACAATGCTGAAAAGGATCCCTGTGGTGCTGCTGAATAGCACTGTATCCTTCTGCAGGAGCAGGGGATCTGGCCAGTCCGGGTAAACTCTGAACCCTGTGAAGCACGGCTCCTGTGGGAGGATGCAGGCATTTATAAAGGATTTTCAGAATAAGGGAAACTCTGATTTTTTTATTTTTATTTTATTTTTTTCTGTGAGGAGCCTTACAGCTGGATATTATGACTTGGGCATCTTTCTGTGAAGGACTTCTTTAGAACGTCAGGTTTGGAAGCCCAGCTTCTGGGAAAACAGAGGCTTGTTCTGAGTGCTGCTTATAGGGGCTTGGATTTTGGTTTGGATTCTCCGTGTCTGGGTCGAGACTCCAATTTCTTCCGTGGCAATTCTCTAACTTGCAATAGACTTTCTCAGGAAACATTTCAAGCTTGGGAGAGGCCCCTGGATGATGATAAAAAACCTTCATAGCTTTCCTAAACTTCTTTCTAGATGGACCATTAACCTGGGACTCCCCCAGCCCTTGCCAGTTCCATGCTGAACTGCAAACATCTTATGAACTTGTCTTCATACACCACAGTACGGCATGTCTAATGTCCCTCAGTGTAACATTTGGAACTTTTGCTATGGATAAGGCTTGTTCTCAATGCCAAATTCCAGCTCAAGTCGCAATATTACAAGAATGGCACCTCAGAAACGGATGGCAGGAAAACATCCCTTGTGATACAGGCAAGTGGTTCTCCCCAGCATCGTCTCCTGGCTTTGTGAATGTTCCCTGTGTGACTCTGAGTCCCTTAACCTCCCAGTAGCCTCATTTTCCTGTCTTACAAGTGAGGATAATAATCCTGTTAAAAAGCAGTCAGATTCCTGAGTGGAAAAGGCAGTGCCGGTGCCAAAGGGTGGGGTTGTTGTAACACATGCTGGAGAAACAGGTCGCTTGCGTGAGTTTGTCTTGCTGTGTGAGCTCGTATGTCACACTATGGCTGATGGTGTCACACAGTCACAAACTGTCGTGTGGCTCTGACGGAGCCAGTGGGCAGGGTGGGTGATGTGTGAGGTGGGCGCTCAAGAATGAGGCTGGCCTGGTAGTGTGGAGTAACACGGGGTTTGGCCGTGGCAGCCTCAGCCCACAGCATGACACACGGATCTCCCTGGTGGTGCTCTGAGGAGAGGAGGTGGGTTTCATGGTGGGTGTGTTGGGTCTGCCCACCTTGCAAGGCCCCAGCATGTGGTTGTGGTCCTAACACAGTGCAGTGCCCTGAAGGGTGAACTGTTCGCACAGCAAGAAGTCTCCTGAGTCTCTGGCAAAGGAGGTTTATTTATCACCCCAGCTGCAAACAGCAACACCCTCTAATACAATGGGCTGATGCCTCGGGCCAGTCTATACATTTGTTATAAATACATTAATAAATCATCATAAAAATGCAGTTATTGCCATTAAAAATTTACATGGCACATTTGTCAACTGTATCCTCCCCCTTCTTTCTTCCTCCTTACGCTCACATTGCCACTGACGTGGATCAGACACCACAGGTATGGATGTGGCAGAGGAACGTGGGGTAGGTGCGGACTCCAGAGGCCAGGGCAGGCAGCAGCCCAAACCGAGGCCCTGGTTTGCCTCTTCTTCCATTTGATGGCCTTTGTGCAGTCACTTACCTGCTGGTCACGGACCCTGCATGTTTCTAGGGCTTGGAGAGATGGGGAGCGGGCCAGGGTCTGCCACCTCGAGAGCAGGCTGACATTCAGGCGGTGGGGTTGCTCAGCCGTGCTTTTGGGTCTTGTGCCTCAGCCCGCGTGCAGTCATGGCCCAGCAGGGCCTGCAGGGCTGCTGTTGGCTGCCATGACTCCATCAGTGGACCTCGGGTGGCGTGTCAGGCACTGGCTAGGTCTGCGATACTGTTGGAGGGGCTGGATAGTAGCTTCTGGAGTGTGGGCTTCCCTTCAGTAGGTGCTGAGTGACTTTCTAGGCCTGCAAGCCTTCAGAGAGGTCAGAGCCTGTCTGAGGCGCAGCTCCTGGAAAGGAGGGTGAGGGAACCTGCTGCTGCGATGTTTCCAGCCAGGTCTTGAGCTGCTTCTGAGCCTGGTCACTCAGACTAATGGATCCTTGTTAGCTTTTGAGGCCACGGCTGGCATAGCAGAGGCTTTGCACTGAGTTTAACAGCAGCCTTTCATTTGTTTCCTCGTACTATTGCTGTTTTATGAGGGAAGCCGCCTGGGAGTTACAAGTCTCCCAAAGAATCCAGCTGTGATTTATGAATTGGCCATCAACAGTTATTATGCCAGCCACTGCATGCATCCATTCCAATAAATTTCCTGCATCTTCCTTAGCAGCTTGTTTTACTCCTGTTTATTGATACCATGGTCTTAACAAAAGCAGCACATCAATTACAGTAATTGCATTCGGCGCTGCTGGAGATGTGGTCTGAGGACAGGTTGCGGAGCCTGGGCTGGGGATTAAGGGCTGTTGGGAGGACCCAAACAGGAGAGCAGAGATGGAGTTGATGCCCAGGTGGATTTCCCTTGATGCTTCGTATTCCTTCACTTTTTGATGTGTTTCTGAGAGAGAGAAGCAAGTGAGATCATAGCGAATGTGGCCCAAATGGATCTTGCCTGCTGGGCTATCTCAACTGTACATTTTCACATCTGAGATGTTAATCAGAGTTTTTGTGCAATCTCTAATTGCCTCTCTTTTCTGTTTCATTTTAAAAAGCCTTTTAGTGATTGAAGCAGTGAATTGAGAAGCAGGTCACCCAGTTTTCTATTTCTGGATCAGGAAAGGAGTTTGTGCACTGGTGTTTAAAGCACAGGAGGACTTGGACACAGCCTCTGGTTCTGCCATGGGGTCACTCTGATCTTAGGCAAGTCCTTTAACTTGGTATTCACTTTTCCTCCCATGAAAGTAGAATAAAACTGGTGTTCACCACCTTCACAGAACCTACTGACATATCTAGGCTGATAGTGATAAAATTCTAGTCTCTTATTACTTATCTTTCTTCAAGCAGGAAGAAATTTTCTGAAACATGTATTTTTCCATATGCTATCTTTGGGCGGAAGGGCCAAAATGCCCATGCCCTGCATTGCTACTGGGGAATGACTGCGTTAGGATTTGTGTGTTCCTCTCTACCATTTGATGGTGTATTTGTGGAAGATGTTTGCATATCTGCTTTATTTGGGATTTCTTTCAGATGAAGAATTCGTTCATAACCATTAGTACATAGATGATTCTCTGAGGTGATTCTCCGTGTTTATAGATCATGGATGGTTCTTTGTGTTCTCCACAACCCAAATGGAGTTTTATTTGCCTTCCTGAAGGAGAAGCGTTGCTTTTTGTATGAGTTGGTTTTTTTTTCCTTTTGATGGTAGACAACACAGGATTCTTTAGAGAAAGATACGGCTGTGCTGGTGGGGTTGCCACCCTATACTTGACGTTTCATGCAGTTTGCTTCTGGATCAAAAGTGCTACAGACATAATTTGAGATGCATCAGTATGCTTTTTTGCTTTGAGGCTCTATATTGCTTGTGAGCCGGGGTACTGTCTTATCAAAGTTGCTTTTAACCGTAGATGTGACTTGTCACTTCTTTTCTTTCATTAGGCATTATGGCAAATAGCAAACATAACAGCACAGCACTGTTTACATGCTGGTGTCAAGCTGTGCACTTAGGGTTTCAGCTCATATGTCCATGAGCTGGGCTTCATTTTCTACTTTTACTGTGCTGCTTTATGTTACTGCCTTCCCTGTATACAGTGGGGCGGTTATCTGTTCCTGTTTATTGGTTATTAATATTCTATCACCCATCTGTCACGCATTTCTTTATTACCTTATCCACGTGATAAGTATGTGCTAAGGCTCCAGTTAGTTTTTCACGTTTGGTTTCTGTGTTAGGCAGTGTATCTTCAAAGATACACTGTGTATCTGAACAGCTCCTAGTCCACATACCCATACTGTGTGATGGCCTTTTCATTGATATTGAGACTGAAAGCCTTTGGTCTGGGTTAGCCCTGCTACCTGGTGAGTCTAAACACTCTTTGTTTTGCAGTGGTGCTCATCAGTACTCCTCCGTGCGTCTGAATTAAGAGCGCCCTCCATAACACTCCTTTGCGGAGCAGACCTTCACCACTGCAACCACAGGCTTTCTGCTTTCATTCTTTATTCCTGGATTTATTCCCAGTTTTGTCTATGAAATGATCATTTTAGTACATGAGCAATATGCTGATTTCCCCTTATGGTTATTGCATTTGCTGTTCATAAATGAGGAATTAGTTTGTACTTTTTGGGTCTTTCTGCTTAATAGCCAAGGATATCGGGTCTGTGTGATCTAAGGAATCTTATGAAAAATGGTAATAGATGGTGAAAGAAGCGAAGTCTCCAGCAACCTCTCATCCCCATCAGATCCTGAGGGACCCCCCTTTTTCTCCATTTTCCATCCTGGAGGCCCACTTGCATCTGTCAGTTGCTGATAAGGGACTCCTGTGCTGCTTGGTGGTGAAGAGATAGGCAGGGGCTGGAGGGGAGGAGGGGTTGGCTGTCAGTCACCTGGGATCCATCCGCAGCCCTGCCACTAAATTGTTCTGTGACCTTCACCTCCGTGCATTCCAGAATAATTGAAATCAGATATAAAATAACTCTAAGCGATCCAGTCAGTCCATTTCACTGCCAGTTCAATCCCACACCACTGCTCTGTAATGCATATGCATTTTGTTTTGTTAAGTTTGAAATGTCTTAAGTGCTTTTCTTTGAGCGGAGCCTTGTTGAAGCCGCATTGGGAAGATTACAGCAAGTGTGCACTGTGAGGAGCGTAAAGGGCATGGTTCTTTCATCTCCAGTACTGTTTGTTTTGGAGATTACCAGCTGGAGATGCTCCTGCTGCATGAAGCACGCTCTTCTCTTTCCCTTGAGCAAAGCGGCTCTCCATGCAGCATTCACCTCCCTGGCTGATCCAGGGCGGGGAAAGCCAGGGGCTCGATTCTGAGCTCTGTTTTACGGGGTTTGCTCCTTTATCCTCGCTGCTGTTACTTCAGAGAGAAGAACGCAGCCCCAGAACTGTAAATCCTGGATGGTCTCCATCAAGGTAGGGCAGAGATAATTCTGCATTTGGAAGCCTTCTGTTTGAAGCTTCTCAGGGGAGTGCTTCTCTTCAGGAAGGTGAAGGAAGGTGCGTAGCTGCACAGGGAGGAAATGCACCGAAAAATAGGCTGCTCAGGAATGCTGATGGTAAGTGTGATTTGGGAAGCAAGTGCTGGAATTGCCAGCAGGTAAATCCCCAAGCATAGCTACTGAGGCAACAGCTCTGTGTGAAATTCAGTGCTGCTGTCCTCATCTCTGCAAGGGTTTTCACTCCTCTTGAAAACATCCAGTCCTTTGGAGAAATGTTTTTTGCAGGAGGATGAAAGATGGGGAGAGACCTCCTGACTCTTCCCTGCTGGGTCCCTGTGCTGATGCACAAGCCCTGGCAGATGAGAGGCCAGCAGGGATCCTCTTTGTGAGGCTGTGTTCGCCAGAAAACATTAAATGCTAGGAATGCAGGACTGGTTTCCGTGTTTTTAGGGCATCTTTGACATTGTTTCTTGCTGTGTCATCTTCAGTCTTTTTTAGAGGATTTTGAATGTGACAGTTCGTAGAGTGCATCGTGGGGCACAGGAGCTAAACAGTTAACCCTGCAGTGGTCTGCGTTGTCCCTGCTGGCTGGAGAGGAACAAAGAACAGCTTAACCGTAAGGAAACAGCTGTGAAATTCAGGCAGGCTTCCCCCTGTACCACTGAGCCACCTTGAACTCTGTGAAGTCGCACCTCACCCATTGACTTCTTTTCCCCCCAGATGAGGCTGTTCTTGCAGTCTTGTCTGTAACGTGTCGGGGATTGAGGAGGGTGAAGCAGGAGCACGGAGCCATGTGTTCTCTCGCTCGAGGGCATTATTGTCTAATAGGCAGTTTAGTAAGATGTTTGCTTAGATGAGAGTCAGGGGACCTTGCCATCTCTGGGGAGGATTTATGCAAAGCTGGAGACTATAAAAATGCCCCTGAGCGAGTGAGTTTCTAGAGATAACACTGTCAATTTTACTGGGAAATTAAAAATTAAAAAGGAGATATATCATGTTTTTTAAATATACCCTGCCATTTGTCCCTGTCAGCCTTGTAACCATTTAAAGAGAAAATACTAAAATACAAAAGCTACCCAAAGAGCCTTCCACAACGTATGTTTAAGGTTTGTATTTCATTAGTGATGGACAGCTATCCTTTGTTCCTGGTTCATTCAGCTGTTGATCTGCTTTCTATAGCTGTTCAAGATATTGTTTTGTCTTAACATAATGAGGCAATATATCCTGTACTTGTATTATTTATGCCTGCATTTATGTATGCGTATGTGTTTGGGAACCACATAGTTGTTTCTTTACCTCGTTCTCAGTGCTGTTCCTTCACTGTTGAAGCTGAACAGAACAAGATACCTCCACAATTCCGGTGTATTTTACATTTTAACCTCAGAACAAGATTTGTAGCTAATATTTATAGTTAGCATTAAGAAGCCCCAGCCACATGGCAACTTGTGAATCCAGACTTCCTCAATATGGGTCTGATCATGTTAATTTTTGCATTAGATTTTGTACAAATAGGACACAAATCGCACAATGTGTTATAAGACAGTGAAGTTTGAAGCAGTCTTTGAACTAGTGCATAGTTGGGAATGGTTAAATAAGGGGAAACAAGGTTGGAACGACATTGGTATGTTTAGGGGATGGGAGAACTAGGGGGAAAGGGCTGGGAGGCAGGGTGCAGAGAGCTGCAGGGTGGTCAGGCTGCTGGGCTTTGGGCACTGGGGGCTCGATGATTTGTTCCCTGCAATCACCTTACGTAGCATTAGGATTGCTTGTTTTTGTGAGAGGCTTGGAGACTCCCCTATATACATTGCTTGCAACACCTTCCAGGCCATGTGGACAGAGCCTCTTTCCAACTTAGAGTTGTTGCTCAGGCAGTAACAGCTTTCTGCTGCTGGAGGGTGACAACGGGGACAGTCACAGGCACTGTCTCTTGGGGTGGCAGTGACCAAGCGTGGCAGCTTTGAGAGCACTGAGGGGGCACAGAGCTGCTCCTCTCTCTCTCTGCAGCCCAGCTCCTTGCTGTCCCGCAGCCTTGTATTGTCCTGCTGCTGTCCCACAGCCTCCCTTGCTCTGGGCAGCGCCTCTACCCCATGCTTACAGCCCTGCTTATGGGGTCTTTAATTCCCTGGCAGTTAATTTGTTGATGCTGTGTGTTGATTCTTTTCTTATGTGATAGGAGGAAAATATCTGATTTAAATAGATACCATTTTATTATAAATGAACTTGTCATGCTCAAACAAGCAACGATTTGCTAAATCCCTGCACTAGCAATCTGTTAGAGTCAAAGTGTTGTCCGCTGGGATAGGGGTCAGAACATTTTCCAGTGTTTTAAGTGGTAATGCTTTAAAGTAGCTCGTGTCAAACCTCAGAAGAAGCTAGCCTGACTGGTCCCTTCTGCCCAGTGGTCTCTTCTGACTCTAACAGCTATAAATCCTGTCCTTGCTGTGCTCTGATGGAATAATACGTTGTCACCAGTAACAAACTGGAGTCTTTACACGTCTGAGTGTCATTGCTGGGGAAGGCAGTTATGTCATTGTCTCCATTTTCTAAATGAGAGAGAGGAGTTGAGATGACATGGCAAGGATTGGGAAGTGAGAGAGGAGTTGAGATGACATGGCAAGGATTTGGGATAGCTGAGAGACATGGGAAAGAAACCAGACCTCCTTGTTCCCAGGCCAAAAGTGTCCTTTTTTGTGCTCTCATGATAATAACTTAAAAATCATCCATGGCAACAGATGGTAAAATTGTTCTTTCAGTTTTGATCCTGGGCTGAGTGGTAAATAGGCTGTCACTGTTGACGTACAGCTGGGAGACACAGTAACTCTGTGTATGACAGGCTTTAAGTCATGGCTCTGTGGTCTATCAGGTGTATGCCTATACCTAACCCTGTGGTTTCTCATTTCTGCCTAAAGAGAAAATCACCAGAAACTTGTTTATAGCTAGCTTAGAGAATCACTGTTAGAGTAGTAGGCAGTGTTCATACGTGTAACGGTGTAGTGTGGGGTCCATCCTGCCTGGCTGTGGGCAGGGGGAGGAAGAACTGAGGTGTAAAGCCACAAAGTTACTCAAGCATCTTACTGCTACCAGGTGTTGGAAGTCCCAAAGACATCCATGAAAGTTAGGTGCCTCAGCATCTATGTAGCCATCTGGGCTAATACCAAGAAAATTGCTAGTATTTTTAATTTTAGTACATTTTACTAGGTGCAAAAGATTTTTTTCCTTCTGTTTTTAACAGCCCTTTCTGCATTCGTTTTGGTAGATTGCTCTCTGCTAGCATTAAACTATGCAATACTCCATTTTTGTTTTTTTTTTTTTAATACTAAGATCAGTCATGGTCGGACTTCCCTTGGTACTTAGGCAAGAAGAAGAAAAAAAGAAAATTATTTGATTTTAAAAAGAGTAAATTTGGAAAGGTAGTCCTGGGTATATTTGTTTAGAGAAAGGAAAAATAAATAGAATGAACAAAATGTTAGAAAATGTCTTGTTTATAAGCAT
Source organism: Heteronetta atricapilla (assembly GCA_011075105.1). Taxonomy (NCBI): domain Eukaryota; kingdom Metazoa; phylum Chordata; class Aves; order Anseriformes; family Anatidae; genus Heteronetta; species Heteronetta atricapilla. The sequence goes on from CM021735.1 coordinate 42,141,331, forward strand.
CCTAAAATAAATATAATAGTGGAACACAGTGAATAGGAAAGAAATTTATCTCCATCTCCCAACTCCATAATCTGAGTACAGGGAAGAATGTAGAGCAGGAATGAAAGCATCGTGTTCTAGTATACGCAAATATTATGATGATTATTTGCTTCAAGCACAAGATTGGAGCTATAGAATAATTTATCTTCATTATTATGTTGCTTACATCTGGTACGACCTTTAGGAAACCCACTATCGCTTCACGTGCCTCAACTTCATGTGCCCAGTCTTTAAAGAAGGGGTGCTTGGTTGGGTGGTACTCAACCAAAGCTTTACTGGGAGACTCCCCTCAATTATACTGTAAATTATTTTGAAGCCATGGGGTGGAAAGGTTATAGAATTAGAGGCTTTTATTTATAAAACAGAGGAAAAATACTTAACTATGTGAAGTTACTCTCTGAAACTCATCGTTGAAGGATGCTGTTGGAGCACCATTTGTGACAGTACTGTTGCAAGTTTGAGAGATTGTGATGACTGTGCATTCATGGCAAGTTAATTTCAGGTTCCAACAAGCATGAGACAGTTTCATTGCATTTAGGTTTGTAAGCTGATGCATTTTATCACTTTACGAACTGGTTAATACCAAATAGGCTGATCTGGGGAGAATGGTAAAGCACTGATCTTTGGGGTCTTAGCAGACAAGCAGACTGAATTTGGGTGGAGCGTAAGGGTTTGTTTGTTCTTAATGACCAACATCAGGAAGGCTTGTTTGTTTCTGATATGGTCCAGCAGAGACCATCTCTTCCCAACCTGAATGGGAACAGTAAAAATCTTACCTGAAACAAGCATGTGAAAACTTAGTGCTGGGCAACCTGCCACCAAATGGGGCCAAGCTGGGGAAGTGTTTTTGGTGGATTGAGCTCATGGACCAGCAAAATGCTTTATTCTGTGCTTAGCTGCAAGATCAGGGCCTTTAGTTCTTCTGCTTATTTATTTTTAGGGTATGAAACGTTGTAATTTACTTTTTCTTTCCTATGTCAGTATTGCCCTCTACTGGATGAAATCAAAACTGCCCACCTGTGTCCAACCTGATGCGCCTGAAAGATGATGCATCACCTCCTTTCACTCTGGGGCCTCGTCGGTCCCCACCTTTCACAGAAGTGGTGAACGCCCAGGGTGTCCAGACATGAGCTCCTGAACAGCTCCACGTCTGCTGCTGTCCAACCATGGTGTTTCTTGAGTGTTGGCAGTTTGGGTTACGTGCGGAGTTGTACTTATTTCTCAGGGGTAGCATTGCTCTTGTGCAGTGAGGGGAATGACAGCGCTGCTTGGAGTGAGATTTGGCAAGTGGGGCTGCGTGGGCTGAGTCAGAGATTCCAAATGAAACCGGTCCTCAGTGGCCAAGTTTGAAAAATGACAGCTGCTGAAAGCAGTGCAAACTGATGAGGCTCCTGAATGTTATCTTCTACAGCAGCCTCGCTTTTCGGATCTCGTCAGGGACTTCTGGGTGAGATGTCTCAATCTCTTGGAAGAGCTAACACTGTGCTTATGTAGCTTAAACGTGAGCTGTTGCATGGATGATTGCTCTTAACTCATTGCTAGCTTAGTGCAGGATCTGAACAAAAGACATATCTGGAGCTGGGATGAGCCAGTTCTGCCCGCAGACCAAAGCCTGATGTTACAGTCTGTGTTGTGGGGGTGACAAGCTGATTCTGGCCTGAAGGGCTTGGAGGGAGCTTCCATGAAAGAAAGGAGACAGGAGCAGCAACAGCTCCCTAGAAAGCTGAACCTAGAAAGTTCTCCGAGATAAACCACAGCTTGCGGGTAAAAGTCTGTATTCGCAAACTGCAGGACATGTGTTTTTACAAATGTTCACTTTCTGTTTCATTATCTCTTGGAAATCTGCTCCGTAGGTAGTTGTTCTCAGGGCCTGATGCCTTTCTTTGCTTGTCACAGCCCAGGTAGAGTAGCTGTAAGGGATGAGGAGCCAAGGAGGAGTTGGGGGAGAGAGCCACAGGCAGAGCGCACTCAGTGAAAAGCACGCTGAGATATGGCTGTGTAAAAGGTGAAAGCTCATCACGGTCTCAGTGAATGTACTTGCTGTGGCCATTTTTTCCTCCTGACGTTCTAGCTGTAGAAGTGTGCAGGCATTTTGTGGCTACAGGAGGCTGGGCAGCAAAGCTTTGCATTGCTGTGGAAGCTCTTAGAGCAGATACCGCGGGCAGCACCCCGATCCCTTCAGCTAACTGCCCAGTTCGCTCGCTGCTGGCCATGCTCCAGCCCTGGTAGTGCTCGAGTGCTTTTGCAGGGCCCTCGGCAGGGAGTACCCCTGGATCTGCTAAGGCGCGGAGGGCTTACCTGTGTTATCTTAAGAGAATGCAGTGTTTAATCTTACAAGTCATCCAATTACCGTAGCATCAAGGCAGTACGCGTTCATATTTCCATTTAGTATTAGCTCCCCGTCACGCTGGCGGTCGGCAGCACGAGGGTTGGGTATGGCGTGTTACCAGTGCCCCCTCCCGGCTGCGGCCAGCCTCGCCTCCCGCTCCTCCGAGCTCCTGCCGGCGCCCCCCGGTCCTGGGGGGCCCTGGGCACGGTGACAGCACCCCGGGAACGAGGCTTGCATCGCTGTGACCAAGCTGGGTTTTCTCCTGAATGCAGTTTTTTAATTTGTCCTCCTGCACAGCGGAAGCTATCTTTCTCCGTGCAAGCAGAGCACTTGCTGCATCGATCCTGCTTTTGCTGCTCAGAAACTAGGTAATAAAAAGGCCCAAACAGTACCTCATGATACGAAAACCTAGAGGGCTAATAATTCTTAACTCTCTGAGGATAAAGAAATGTAGCTTCCTATGGTAAGAAAGGCTTCATAAAATGTGCTGTGTGCTTGCCCTGGGCGGTAAAACTGAGGCATGGGAGAGGGGTTGCTCCAGCCACATCTCCCCAGAGGGCCACAGGGTAGCTCCGGGATGCTCTTGTCCCCTCTGTGCCCCACAGACTGGGTCCTGCTACTTCAGTTTAATAAAAACTACTGAACAGAATGACAATTGATGAACATAAATTGTGGGATTTGGTTAGGATTTTGTTGAAGGCTTTAGTTTGTCAGATCCTGTTGTCTGTACCCGAATTACCTTATAATTTCCAGTCTATTACCAGTCTCTTTGCCTGTACCAGATGAGTGCTTGTCCATATGTGATTCTCCTGTCCTTCCCTCTCCCCTATTTCCTCTGTGTAAGATGTATTTTTATTAAGATCTGGTTGCTTTTCATCAGCAGTAATAACTCCTGTCCTGGCGTGACAGCTGTTGAGCTCAAGTCTTCGTTTCCCTTGATAGGTGCTCAGATGGGGTTGTTTGCTGTTTGTTGTGTTTGAACAAATTTTATTTCTTGCATGTTGTACTGTTCAATAAATTACAGCTGCAGATTTCTGTCTTTAACAGGGTAATAAAGAATCCCTCACTCTCTGCAAGCCCATCTCCCATCATGGTCTCCTGCGGAAAATCTTTAGAGTTTATATGTGCATCATGCCTCAGAGGGAGCTATCAAACCAAACGTGGGGCTGTCCTCTGAAGGGGTTTATTAACCTGACTGATGGGAACGAAGGCTGCAGGGTACTGAGGGACTTAACTACTGAGGCTGAAGAGACTCTGTAGATAAGAACTGTGTACAGAAGGGCAGTTTGGCAACAGGCTGATAAAGTGGCAAGCATTTCACTCCCATACAAGTAACTCATCAAAAAAATTAATAGAATCACAGAATATCCCGAGTTGGAACGGACCCAGGAGGATCATCAAGTCCAACTCACAGCTCCACAAAGGACCACCCCCAAATCAGACTGTATGGGTGAGAGCACTGTCCATCCAGCTGTGAGCTTCTTGAACTCCCTCAGGCTCAGTGCTGTGCCCACTGCCCTGGGAAGCCTGTCCTGGTGCCCGACCACCTCTGGGTGCAGACCCTTTCCCTAACCCCCATCCTGACCCTCCCCTGTCCCAGCTCCATGCCGTTCCCTCGGGTCCTGTCGCTGTCCCCAGAGAGCAGAGCTCAGCGCCTGCCCCTCCGCTCCCCTCGTGAGGGAGCCGCAGGCTGCCATGAGGCCTCCCCTCGGCCTGCTCTGCTCAGGGCTGAACAAACCAAGGGGCCTCAGTCCCTCCTCATACATCTTGCCCCTTCACCATCTTTGTAGCCCTCCTTTGGACACTCTCTAGCAGTTTTCTATCTTTCTTACGCTGTTGTGCCCCAGACTGCAGACAGTGCTGGAGGTGAGGCCGCCCAGCGCAGAGCGGGACAATCCCTCCCCTCGCCCGGCTGGCACTGCTGGGCCTGAGGCACCCCAGGGTGCGGTTGGCCCTCCTGGCTGTTAGGACAGTGCAGTTATAATTATGACCTTGGTTTTGGGAGTAGATCCTGGGGGTCCTGCTTCAGGAAGGCCATTTTATGGCTTATGTGATTTTGATCTGTTTGTTGAAGTCCTGCCCTTCAGCTGTAAATAAGCCCTCCATGGAACAACTTCAAAGATGGGGATTTCCTGGCAAATGCTCGCCAACCTGCCTCCTTAGACATGGGCTGTCTGTGTAGATACACATATATATGACCTTCTAATAATGGAGACTTTTATTCCATTTGTCTTCTGTGGTATCTGATCTGCCAGCAGATGGGAGTCTGTCAGCACAGCTCCTGCCACAGTTAAGAGCATCTGAGTGCAGATGGGTCGCAGGGCTACTTACTTCCCTTTCATCATAGCAGGTCACAGAAGCAGACAACATTTTTATTATCAAAGTGGCTGGCTGTTTTCCTTCCCGTGTTTTCCAATTGCTGTCTTGTTCTCTCCTCTACATTAGTGGAGTTCGGAAACCATATCCCTCTGTCAAATGCATTGTTCTTTTTTGTCTTTTTTTAAATAAAAAAGCTCTCTGGACAATATAAAGCATATTCTCAGCAAAGATACTGATAAGCTAATGTACTTTGTCTCTGAGGTGTTGGGCTTCACAGACAGTTCGTTAAATGCAAGTTTGCACTTGTGATGTTTTGTACGTTGCTCTGTAGTTCAGAAACCAGAGGATGCTCAGGTCTCAGGTACCTGACCTGCACTCCCCGCAGGGATGGTGAAGTTCAAGACTAAGGGGTGTAGGGGAGAACATATTTATCAGAGGCACAGGGAGTGGGTCAAATAGGGGTGCATTGGCAAAGCAGTTTCCAGAGTTCCAAGTTCAACGTGAAATGGCCTTTTGCAGTGCTGATCTCAGTTACTTTTATCTAATTGGTCCCCCATCAGCTGCCCTACCAAGACAAGTCTTCAGAAATTCTGCTTACATTGACTATGGCAGTTTTATATGGAGAGCGTCACGGTATCCCTGCCTGGTAAAATGCTGCTGTTGCCTCTGCTTTTAGCACAGACTTCAGCCTTAAAGGAAAGATGCTTCTAATTTATACTTTTCCATTAGGAGGAACAGCTTCTTGGGTAGTCAGGATGAACTCTTGTGTAGACAATAAATTTAGAGAGCTGAATTTACTTCCACTGCATCCAGCTATCGTTTGCTATTGTATCTGTTTCTAGTTTATTTTCTGTTGTCTTTGTTTCCTGTTCCCCCTGCATCCCCTTCTGTGCGAAGGAGGGAGTGGGATAAGGCTGCAGTGATTACTTGTATCAGAGGTAGTTGCTGTAGTGTTAGAGCAGAGAATCTTCCTCACCCTTGGTCAGATCTGTACAGGTAATGCTGCTGCTTCCTCCAGCTCCCGGCGTGGTGTAAAGGCTGTTCTGGTTCGGCGCACATGGCAGCGCGATGACAGCAAGGAAACCCAGGCCATTGTGAGGAGGGGATGCATGTACACCAGTAGCAGGGGATGGGTCTTCTCCCCTCCTCTTGCGGTGTGTTGGAGAAGCTGTGTCTGTCAGGGAGTGCTAATTGCAGTGAGCAGGATTTCTCCAGCCCCCGTGGCTGGGTGTCCAGCCTGTCACAACAAATCCACTGCAGCCTGGCCTGAAGGCTTGGAGGGGAAGGCCAGCCAGGGTTTGCAGGCACACAGCAGCCACTGCTGGGACCAAAAATGTGTCCCAGCAGGCCACAGGGTTGATTGAGGAAGACCGTGGCACCTTGTTATTTTTCATTCTGCAGGGAAAGGCTGAGCAGCAGCAGTTGCAGTGAAGGGGCGAATAAGCAGAGGTTATGTACAGAGCTGAGGTGATACAGATATGTTTTAAGCCATCGTAAACAGGTGAACGTGTTCCTCTGTGGAGTGGGCCTGGACCAAGCCTGCTGGTGATTGCAGAGACTTTCTGATATCCATTTGGCCTCCAGAAGCAAGCAAATGTATCATAACCCGTTTCTCTGATAACCTGCCTCAGTTTCTCAGACTCCTGTAGATGAGGTCTGGGGAGAAACCTTGAAATGAGCAGATGAGAGAGTCCCAGAGCAACTGGATCCGCAGGGCAGAGACTTCTCTGGGAAGCAGCAGTGGCTGTCCTGTGCTTTCCTCTGGGCCAGCTTCTGTAGGGCCCTTGGGTGCTGCAGCCTCTTACTCCACACCACAAACACTGGCCTTATTAAATAAAGGGTGAAAAGAGTGCATGTGCGGGGAGAGTAACTGAGGTGCTGACCTTGGAGCAGGAAGAGAAGAGGAGAAGGAACCAAGAAACTGAGGAATTGAATACCAAAGTTAATCTCTTTCCTTTCTAATAGCTTTGCACAGTGCCTGTCACCAGGCCGTAGTGAGATTTATAGCTTCCCTTGCATTATTGGTTTACTTTGCTATTTGGAGCCTAAACAAGGCTGAGGAAGGTACGTGGCACTCTTCCTGATTGCTGGCAAACTTGTATCAATCAATTTAATTGAAGTTCTTGATAGAATCATTTATGTCAGGCAGAGTTTCGCTTTTCTTTTTACCTCCCCTCCTCACAGTCCAACACCTGGGTTTCATTTACTGGGACTAATCATTACGTTCTCAGTGTCAATTTGGGGATACTAAATCTGGAGATGGATGCTACGGGCAGTCCTGGAGTTAGGTGGCTGTTAACTGCTGATCTTGGGCAAAGCTGCTTTTTGTACTTGGCTCTTAAGTGCTATGTCCGCAGAAGAAAGCTTTGGTGATGATTTATGACTTGAGCTATACTGTAGCCTCTACTGAGCATGTAAACGAAGATAGGCCTGTATTTGCTTTCAAACACAATGCACAAAAAGCAGGCTTCAGGAGAGAATACGGGGAGACAATGGCCTGGGAGGAACACCGTGAGGAGGACCTTGCGTGACCTGAACTGCAGATGAATTTGGAAAGTATAACGACAGGTCACGAGAAGTTCAGAGGCAATATACAGAGCTAAGTGTGGTGTGTCTAAACACAGGTGCTCTCTACAAGATAGGAACCTGCTGCTCCAAGGTTTATGGCTTAGTAGGTCAGAGGTCTGCCACCTGTGGAATTACCTCGAGGTGACCTGCCGCCAGTGTGTACGTGTGTATTTACAGTTACAGAGTCATTGCTGACTTTGTGGTTAACTTCAAGTGCCAGCACTTCGAGACTTTTTTCCGTGGGCCATGGAAAGCTGATGTGGGAATGCTTTACTTTTGAATGGATTTGGGTGGATTGTGATATAGTGTATCAAATTACCTGATGAACTCAGACATTTTTACAACAGATAAATAGCATACAAATCAGCTCATAACAGATACAGGTTGTAGTTGTTTAGAAAATACGCTTGAGTTTTTCTGTCTCCAGGATGTACGCAGTTGTTCTCTTGGAGTGTGCTATCCATAGCATGACGAAGACCGATGAATAGCATAATGTTTTATGCTGAGTTTGCATACGGGTGGCTTTGTACTGACAGGGTAAGCACATGGCGACTGTATACATTGTGGAAATATCTGATAGCTTCTGGCTGCTGGTGCTGATTGTATTAAGATCTTCTCCCAACATTTATAGAGGTGGAAACCCTCTTAGAAGACCATCGGAAAAATTGTGTGGATAAATGTTATTGATATGTAAGGACAGCACAGCCCAAACTGGATGAATTAAAGGCTGGGGAATGAACAATAATATTGTATAACTTGATGAGATGAACCTACTGCATTTCTGCAGACTTCCCCTACTTACCTTCATGTAGGTTTATCACATGACATTAATTATGAGAACATAAAGTGATTGTGAGAGAACGGAGGGAGAGAGGAAATAAGGACATGGAGTACTGTTAGTGGGGAGGGAGAGTTGGGATAGTTGTTCCTGATTAAGTATAAAGAGGAATTGTGAGCCTGATGATCTTCGCATTCTCAAGGCTTCTAATCCGCTTGCTCTAATCCTCTTACAGCATCTGCTCTGTTGGACTTTTATCTGATCTCTCTGTCTCTCAAACAATCTGGCTAAGCTTCCCATGTTGGAGTCACTTTTGGCCCTTTTCTAGGGAGCTGCCTAGTATCCTCTTGCCCAGATGGGGTCAGTGGACTCTTTATTCTGCAGTCCTTGAGTCTAGTCTGAAACCATGTCGAGGTATAGCTAAGGCATGTCTTAGCCCCATAGATTTGGTGCAGTGCTGACAATAGGAGCTGTGGCACTCCTGGTTGTTACTGAAATGTAAATTTACTCCTGGGTATAGTAGATTTTGGTGACTTTCAACTGTGAAGAAGGAGGATGAAGAATGTATGATGGATCATTCGGGGTTTGACCTTTTTAGTGGTTACTAAAACTCAAGTAACAGCTTTGGAGTGAATCGGCTTGTTTCAGGGTTTCTCTGTTTGTTAAACCCCATGATGTAACGTGAGTGGTCGATCTACCCTTATTCCTCACGTTGGAATTATCTTGCAGATATTTGGAAATTTTCAACGAGTAGCAAAGCACACCATCAATATTAAAAACTGTACTTTTGAGCTGGAAAGAAATTCCAACAGCACCTGCAGCAGACCCTCTAAAGAGAACAGGGATCTTTTAGGAACTGCATTCCTCCAGCTTGTACAGGATGACTAGTATAAGCACACTCCTGGAGACTTTAAGCTTCAGTTATATCCTGTATGGTGTTTGCATGTCCTCCTCAATTGCAGGATAAGATCAGACCAGGTAGAGATGGCTGGGATGAATGTATTGAGCCTGAATGAATTCATACAGCTTCCTTTTTGATTTTTGAGCATCAGAGAACATCTCCCATTCTTTTGCCTGGGAGAGGCTAGTTCTGTGGCACAAACAAAACTGAGCTGCTGCTTATGCTTCCCATACAGCCTCTCTTCCCAGGTTGTTGATGGAATGAACCCATGCTTTCCATGAAGCAGGAAAGAGAAGGATTTTAACTGTATGCTTTACTAGACAATGGTTAATCCTGAAGGAAAGCAGTCAGCACCTTCTGGGAACTGTTCAACTCTTAAAGAGTTGTGTGGCGACCAAAGCCTTTGTCAGTACATGGATCTTAATCTGTCTCTTCTGAACAAGATGGTCCACAACAGCAAAATACTTGGGAGTAGTAAAAAGTTCCAGGACCTTGTGTGGGTTTTATTTTATTTTTGGTTTTGGTTTTAACTGAGCATTGCATGCAATGAGGCAGCAGCTTTGTGACTTGCCAAAGAACACAAAACCTACTCAGATATTGCTATTTTTGAGGACAAAAGGCCCACATGCCCAGCACATACACAAACTGCAGGACTCAGATCCTGCTGGCTCTCAATAGCTTCTCCTTCTGGTCCCGCTGCCTCTCTGCCGGAGTGCCAATCCGCTGGCTTAATGAAGGCTAACGGTATAATTAATCACATGCATACGCAGCACAGTGGTTCATGAGACCTGAGTAAATGTGACAGCTGCTCTGAGGGAGAAAGGGGACAAAAGCCCACAATGATGACAAGAAGGAAAACAAGCTCCTTGGTTAAAAGAAAAGCCAAAGAAAAACTGGAGAGAACAGCAAAGAGATGGGCTGGGAACCTTTAACCAGGGCAAAGCCAGCCTCTGCCATGCTTGTGCCTATTGTAAAGTTCCTCTAATAGTTCTTGATTTTTTATATGTATTTTTTCTGATTCCTTCCTTTTCTTGCTCCTTATTTTTCTCCTTGCCTTATTTTTGGTGTTTGGTATCCCTCCATGTAATTTGTGGTCCTCTGGATCTTTCGTCCCCGATGGACAGTGTGGGAAGGCTTTGCTGACAAGTGCTAGTTGGATTTTGGGAGGGATTTGAGTGTCTAGTTTAGTTTGGAGCTGATCAGAAGGCATTTTTTGTTGTTGTTTGCTGTGATAGATGGACAATGGAAGAATGCTGAACTTTGTTCCTATTCCTGAACCTTGCTACCCCAGGATTTTTCCATTGTTACATGCATTTGAAGTCTTTTTTTTTTTTTCTGTTGTATTCTCTGTGCACCTTAAATCTTTTCTGAGGTTGGTGGTACAGGGAAAAATCCTTCTTAACCTTTTGTGCATGACAGAGAGGTCTGTGGTGTGATCCAAGGGCTTTTTGAGATCTTGGTGGATGCTTCCTTTGCTAGAGCTATGGAAATATCCTCGGGCTCTGGAGTTAAGAGGGGAAGATCTGGGATACCGGCTACTGTAAGCCAGAATTGGCAAAGCTTCCTTGTTTCTTTTTCTCCCTGCAAAGTAGTTTTATACTGGCTTGAATTAAAGCTGTAGGCGTTCAGAAATGTGCACAACTCCAATACTGCTCACGGCACATCAGCACCATAGTCTCTCGGCAAGTAGGTGATGCTGATATTTTTGGCACTCAAGATGCTTGTAGGTATTTTGGGTCAGAAAAAGAACTGAAGATGCAGGAAGAGATTGCTTCTGATGGCCAGAATAGGGTTCAAAAGATACCAATTCTGTTCTTGATTTAGCCTGTAGCTGTCTGTATGAATTTGAGCACATCACTTCGTATTATCTCAGATGGGGTTAAGGAGAGAAACCTTACAGGGAGTAGGCTAGCCATACACAAAGGGCTACTCCAGGAATTCCCTGTAATGCTGTTTCAGGGGATAATTTCTGTTCTGGCAACACCAGGGTGAGAGCAAGTGGGACACAGGGAGGTGTAATGCACTGGACACTGGCACAAGCTGTACGTTTTATTGCTTTAAAGTAAGGGGTGTCTAGAATCCCACCTAGAAAGAATTACCTTATTAGTTTTTGTGTAGCATACACCCCTGTGTTGGGGAGATATCCAGTGATTCTGGTGCAGTTCTACAAAGTGGTTTGGGAGCTGATGATAAATACCAGCAAATAAGACTTTGGGCTACATCCACAAAAGATACTGATGTGCTCTGGTGCCATCCAACTGTCTCTCCGGTGCTTAAGTCCTCACCAGGTCTTCCAAGTCTGCCTTTTCCCCTACTGCCTGATGCTGAAGGTCATTAGGCTTCTGTTTTCTAGTTCCCGAAGTGCCTAAAGCTCTGTGCAGAGGTATTTCTGACAGTGCTGCTTGGCACCAGTGTCTAGCTCATGTCTTCCAGGATCTGGGATCTCAGCACTCAAGCTAATGGTTGTTCTTAAGAGTGCAGTGCCAGGCTGCACGTGGAAATGAGGGGAACGTCCCCTTTTGTCTGGCATCCCAGTGGGTGCAGTGCATGTCCTGCCAGTGCGAGCCACTGGTTGCATAGCACTTCTCAGTCTGCTCTAGCCAGCAGGTACTGTGGCAATGGAAGGTACACCAGTCTCTGCCTGATGCTGAAGTCTCTTCTCTGCTTGACATAATTAAATATTCATGGTGATGGAGGGTAGAGGGAGAGACAGTATGCTTACAAGTGTAAGCATTTCTCTACAGCTGAGCGTTTAGGACACCCCCTGGGCAGGACTCAGAACCCTGTTATCGCCACCCCCCCAAGATGAGGAATCTAATAGTGCCCAAATGCAGCAGATCCTGTCTTGCTTGACACTGAAAGGTCCTGTACGTCCCTGGGAGGCTTAGTGCCAAACCGAGTTGCTGTTCCCACCTCACGGCAAAGAGCTGAGGAGTGAGTATTGGCAACACGAAATGATCCGGATTTGTCACTCCTGCTTGGGATAGCCCTGGCTGTTTGGGAGGATGCTTGGAAGAGATTTGGTTGGAGATACTGAATGTAATTGAATAAATCCCCTGCCTTGCCTTATGAGAGACTGCATGGTGGTCCCACTTCAGAACTTCACTAGGTCCTAAAGAGAACAGGAACCTGAGTTTTTCTGTAAAGGCGGATCCTGCTCTCAAATATGCCAGATGACACACACAACAGGATGGAAGGTATTATTACTTCTATTTTTTTTCCTGTTTTCCTTTTCCTTTTTATTTCTTCCCCTTTTCAGCTGTGATTGTGTCAGAAATTAGCAATTTTTTTTTGCAGTGATAAAAATATGAGGGTTCAGGGGAAGGACGTAGGTTGCTGCTCTGTCTCCAGTACATCTGTGGGCCTGTTAATTTGATTAGAGCGGTGCTGTATAAATATTGAACTCACTTTAATTTCTTTTGCAGCTTGTTTGGTTTTCAAAGAGCTCCCAGCTCCAGATTATCCTTTTTGCTCTTCTGTGTATTTGTGAAAGAGAAGAATTTATAATAATAATAAAAATCCTTGTCTCCTAAGTTTAATCAAATGGAAGAACCATTGTTCCTTGCCTCCCTACCCACCCATCCCTCTTCTTCGGACTTGTTTCTCTCGGTTCCTTTCTCACGACACAAAATGAGGACAGTCTCAGTGGTTCCGGGGGTGGTACTTCGGTTCTGTTGCCTTTGTATCCTGCTGCTGGTGAGATTGGCTTGGTGCAGGACTGCATGGAGAACGAGCAGAGATCTGCTTGGCGCTGAGCTGCTTAGAGGAGCAGGCAGTGTCTGCTCTGTGGATAAGGCACAGAAGTAGGTTGGGGGCCTGTCTGACACAGAGCAGAGGAGGGGTGCTGAGAAACGAGGACATACTAAGGAGGAGGTCCAATGTGGGCAAAAATACAGGCGAGAGAAATTATTGGGAGCTGCTGTTTCACAAATTGTATGTTGAAGAGAACTTGGTGGCCAAAGCTCCAGCAGGAGCGATCAGGATGAGATAAGGGGCTGTTGCTGTCTTGTTCCATTTTTCCTCTTGTCCTAGGAGATCACGATGGAGCCACTGCCTGAGCTCCCTCAAGGATAAGGTGGTGAGAGTGGCTCCTTGTGCTGGCACTTGGGGCTGGAGGAGTAAAGAGTTTGGTGTGTAAGGAAGGAAGATAATGCCTTTGTGCACAGCTCCCTCGATGCTGGGTTGTCCCCTTGGTGCCGTGCTATGCCGGGTCAGGCAGGGCTGGCTCCATAAGGGTTGGTTTTGTGGGCCTCCGTGTGTTCCCCAGGGACAGCAGGGAAGTGAGGTGTGGTGCATGTGGGAGTTGTCAGGACTTGGGGTCATGCCTGTGTTACTGGGGAACTACCCCAGGGCTCTGCTGCCCTTGGGGGTGCACAGCTTTTGGGCCCAGCATTTCCCCAGGGGCCTGGAGGTGGAGGACATGGTGCCACCTCCTTGGTGCAGGCAGGAGCGATGGACCCGGTGCTGCTGGGCTGCACTGAGACCATTTTCTTTTGGGGTTGGCTGCAAGGAAGGAGCTTACAGAGAAAAATGTTATTCCTGCCCGAATGGCAAGTTAAAGCTGCCTTTGGAGGGGCTGGGGGACGTGTGGGGGTAATCTTAAGCTTTTGGTTAATCTGCTGTCAGAGGCTTTTTCATCTATGGCCCTGTAAAACAAGGGGAAGAAGAGGCACCCAGCTTCACTGTGGTGATGTGACCTCCGTGGAAATAGCAAAGGGAAGCTTGCTTGACCTTTGTTTCTTCTTCTTCAGTGGAGCTCCGTGTTCAGCTCTTAAGGCACTTAGGAAACGACAGGTTTTGGGGTGAAGTTGCCATGGAAACAGTCAATTTTAGCATCTGGGAGAGCCTGAAGATACTCCAGTAGGAGGCATCCTTGCTGAAGGCCTTTAGTGGCTAGGGCGGGGGGCTGCAGCCTGCCGGGCTTGTCTGGAGAGCTGGTGCCGCTGCTCACAGGGTGTCCCCAAAGGAGCCAGCCGCCGTGTGTTGCTGTCAAAGCAGCACTGTTACGTGGCATCCTGAAGGTGATCCAGCCCATCCTTAAAATATTCTGGTCCTCATTTGTATTAACAGTACCTCCTACCTGAATGTCAGGAAACTTACCTAGCATGTTGCTGCTTCCTGTGCCGAGTCAGGTTTATTTAAGAATTAAAGGCAGTGTGCTTTAAAGCCGAATCCTGGGCAGCAGTCGGACTCCTTCGGACCCAAGAGGTCTCCTGCAAGGCCCATCGTCATCACTGTTTCAGCAAGGTTCGTACTCAGCTTTGGTTCTTCTGCCAATTCCTGTCATTTCCAATTAACGAGGAATGGCTGTGATTATGAAAGAATACATGTATTTGAACATCTCGTTAACAGCCGCGCTCGTTGCTTTCTCTGAGCATCACCTCCTAGTTCATTTTAGGACATACGTGAACTGTCGGAAGGTTGCACAGTGGCTGTAGCCCCGAAAGATCTTTAGGGAAACATATGGAAATTGTGTGCCCGTGCCTGTCTGGTTGAGGAAAAAGGGAAGTGTCAGAACTGCTGTTTAAGAGCCTGTCTGCATGACTGCTTGTGTAAACGTGTGACTTCAGGTTTGTGATACCATGTGGAAGCGAGGTTCTGCACAAGACGAGTAGAGCTGTCAGTGTGTGGGCGGGTGGGCTCGTTCGCATGGCTTTACGTGAGTGCGGAGCCATTCCTGGAAGGATGTTTGTCAGTACACACAGGTGTACACGCTTGTGACGGGAAGCTCAACGGGATGTGTTTTCAGGCATTTTTGTCATCCATGAGCTCAAACTTGTGCAGAGAGGCAAGTTCCTTTTGGGCTGCTTTTGTAGGTGGGTTTCAGTGGCCAGCTGGTGCAGCCGGGAAAGCAGCGGTTGGCCAGGCCGAGCGTTTACGCAGCTTAATGAGAATGGCTTAGACAGGAGCACCCGGCTCAAATGCTGCTTAATGGAGGTAGGAAGCCGAGAGCTGGAGAGCAAAGATCTCTGTGCTTGGACACCAAGGGAAGCAATGCGCTGCGTGCCCGGTTACAGCGGCGCTGTGTTCCCTGCAATGTGACAAATGGTGTGGTTGCCCCGCGCTGGGACGGGGCTGGAACTGAAAATGGTCAGAGATCCCAAACATGGGTTGGATTTTCCTGCAGTGCTGAAGCCATTGTCTGCTGTCAGCCCAGGTGCTACAGAGCTGGTGTTGTAATGCTGCTGCCCCAGCTCACTGGGAAAGACAGGATCAGCGTGCGGCTCGTGCAGCTTTAGGTATTGCGGTGGCCTGGGTCAGAAGAAGGGGAGCTGCAGTGCTCCCTTCTGTGCCCTCTGCTTCATGTGGGGAATTGCAACAGCCTTTCTAAAAAAGGAGACAGGTTGCTGGCAGCTGTCCATCACGAGATGAGCATAACAGTAGCCTTTTCCTGGCTCAGAGCAAATTTCCTCTCTCAAACAGTGTCCAGAAACAAATGTCTATGGGAGGCTAGAGAAATAAGGCAGGCTGTAGGGTGCTCCATGTCCAGCACTCTCTCATCCTCCAGCCAGCTGTTTTCTCCCTAGGGACAACTTGAGCCAGATGTTTCTCCTTCTTGCTTAGTAATTCAGTGGATTTCTCTTCCGTGGTCTTACCCACTGTCTCCTTGATCATCTGTGGACTGAGCTGCACCCTTCTGTGCAAGGTGGTCTGTTGCTCAAATGTATGAAGAACTGCCTTTTCTGTTTGAACCCTTGTCTTTATGGGTTTTATTTGAAGCTCCCAAACTTTTACTTTGGAAGAGACAGTTAAAAGTCGCTCGGTTTGTTTCTTCCTACTACTGTCACGTTCCTCCAAAGCTGTCTCTTTTCCAAATTTAGAGAACCTACCATAATTAGCTCTTATTTGTCCGGAAGCCCTAGCACACTTCTGATAATTCTTGTTGTCCTTCTTCAATTTTTTTCCATTTCTCCCATCTCCAGTTTGAGACAGAGATGACAGCTGTGCACAGTATTCGGATGAGAAATGGCCAGCTTTACTCACTGGCATAAGGATGGTTGGTGACTTGGCTATATTCTGTTTCTACATAATTCTTAACACTTGGTTTTGACCTTTACCATTTATTCAGTTAAACAGGGTTGTGGAATTATTTCTCACAAGTGATTATCAGTCGTAGCCTGAAAACCTGTTCCGAAGCTGCGATGGGCAGTTCAGAAGCTATATTTTTGTACGTGGAGTTGTGCTTATTTTTGTCATGTGCATTGCTTTCCATTCGTCTACGTGAAGGAAGGTAAACACACATTTATGCAGAGAAGTGTGCCATCTTCCTCTGTCTGCCTGGAAGGTCACCTACTGTCCCCAGGCTTCTGTGTCCATGGAGTGGGAATAATGGCATCCCTCTACTTACCAGGAACGTCACTAACCAGGTGTGTCACTACCATGTGTGAAATGCACTACTGGAATTACAGAAAGGATTTTTGTACAGGAAAATTTCTGTAAAAATTCCTTTGGTCGTGTATTGATCTCCGCTGTTTACATCAAAAGAAGACCCATCAGTTGTTACAGCCTTGGTTGCTACTGGCACGTGGTGTAACAGTGTCAGAGCAGGAGAAAGCCGTGAGCTAAGGAAGGGGTCGGTTTGTTTCTAGTGGGAGCTGAAACACGGCTCTAGGGATGAACCGGGGTCTCCCGGAGCAGCGCGAGGACGTCGTTCAGTCTGTGGCTGGTGTGAGGGAATGAGCTCTGATGTGGCTGAGCTCCCATGGGGAGGGAGAGGTTGTGCGGTGATGGGAGTGTGGAGCTCGGTTATTTAGATGGTAGGTGGTGAACGAGGCTGCTCCTTGGGCTGGGTGCCTCAGAGTGGAACAGGGAACAGGGGAGGCTGATGAACTAAGGAAGAACTATTTTTTTTTTTTCCTGCCTTGTGAATTTAGTCTCTATTGCTTAACTTTCTTACAGCTTGGAAACATAAAGACTGCTTGAACCGCTGTATAGCTCTCCATCTAGTGATAACATAGGGAGGCCTGTGAGGAGTCTGAACGAGCCTGGATCTGCTGTGCAGCTTGGTGCTAGCAAAATCTGCTGAGACTCCGCTCTGTAGCGAATGTACTGAAGGGTTTGACAACACGGTCTCTTTTGACAGCCTTGTGCGTGTTTGAGTTTGGGAAGCAGCTTGAGGTGTTTCTTGTAACAAGCCAAATGGGATCTTAGCTAACCAAACAGACGGCAATAAAAGAATGAATCCGTTTTAATAGGGCTCTTATTCAGACAACGGAGAGCCACCCGTCACAAATGGGGACTTAGGTCAGGTCCCCAGGAACCGAATGCTGCCTTACTGCTGAGGGGATAAGTTGATAGGAATATCAGAGGATTCAAAACTATGTCAGGAATTTCTTTTTAAGCTATGTATTCTGCTGTGTCTGGCCACTTTCCCTTGCCTCAGGTGAAGGTGATAAACTCTAGAAGAGTTGTAGCCATGTGTTAGTGGTAGACTGAGGGGACCACCACCAAGAAAGGATGAGATTAGTTCTTTCAAATGCCATTCTGTTTACGGACATGACAGAGTAGTCTGAGATACAAAACTCTATAGTGTAACAACAGCTGTGTATGACTTCATATTAAATCAGATTTCCAGGGATTTAATGTAAGCTTGGGGTGCTGGATGTTATTTCAAACAAGGATTCTTCTCTGGAAATGATCCTCACTTATCCTACGTAAACTTGGTAGGGGATTGAGAATCCACCTCAGCATGTACTTCATGATGTGAAACTCTCAAAGCCTTAATTTGTTTCTGAAAACATCACTTTGTTCTCCCCCATGATTGTCCCATGTCTATTCTTATAGCTGAAATACGCGTTTCATATGAATAACTACCCCAGAAAACTCCCAAAGTTTACTTAATTCTCAACTTAGTCCTTTGAGGAGACAGGTGACTTACTGCCCAAAATGGAGACGTTTGGTTATATGGAGGGCGAGGAAAGGACTCAGTGAATTCCTAGCTTGAAGGTTTTGTCAAAAGACACCTTGCCACTGCTCCTTCAGGAGGCACACTGAATTTGAAAGAGCAAATCTTTCTGAATGCACCAAGTCACAATCTCTGAAACTAAACATTTATCTTACCAGGGTGGTTTTACATGAATGAGATAATTCTTCTAATTTTTTAAAAAGGAAAACTCTAAAGGAGAAAGTGCTTTAGCTGCGAGTAAACTGTGGCGATCGTTATGCTGAGGCCCTTTCTGAGGTGACGGAGCAAAGGCCTTGAGCAGATAATTGAAGTTCTTAAAGTATCATTATAACCCTGGTAGCGAAAGTGTGTGGCAATTCTTAAGACAAATGCTTGATATGCTGTGGAGATCTCTGGTGTAGGCAGCACTTTGGGTGCTGTTGCGTTAGGTACCGAGCAGTGTGTGGGGTGTAAACCAACAGCTCTGCCTCGCACAGACACCGAAGACTGAATAAATCCATGCTCATTTTTTGTAAACTTGAAAGATATCTGTAGTCCTTCGTACCTTCCTTTTTTTTTTCTTTTTTTTTTTTGGAGCAGGACTGAGAAATGTTTAATTAACTGAGTTAAAAACAACAACAAAACAAGTTGGGTTTCCAGAGCAGCTCTGGAAGATGGGTGGTCAGGAGGAGAGGGAAGCTCGGAGCGTGCCAAGTGGTGTGGTGGCCAGGTAAGGGATATTCACACCCGAGTCGTGCCTTGGCTTGCACTTTGTGTACATTTTGCTGAGCTTACTGACTGGAGGCTTGTCATAAAGGGGTTTCTTCAGATTTGGGGTGAACCAAAACTAGGGGTTAAATAGCCTATAATAGATTAATTGTCAAGGGCAGTGCTAACTTTTCCTCATTGCTGAAGCTCATGGGTATATCCTGTCAGACAAGTACCAGAGGCTAATGACCTGCTTTGGGTTTTTATTTAGATGGGGAGAAAGCTGCTCTGATTTGAAAATTACCTCTACCTTCCCACATTGGGTTCAGTATTCCACAAAGTATCTTTTATCCCTTGTACGCTTGGCCTCTCCACCACATACATGCACTTCTGTTTCTCCTTTCTTGTTGCATGATGTCCCGCTGCTGAAATGACTGCCCAACTCCTCGCAGGTCTGTAGGGTTCTTCTGGGGAAACTGGTGTGCTCAATAACCTGTGGTGGCTTGTGCTGCCCTCAGTAACAGGGCTGGCTCTGAACTCCTCACCCTTTCCTGCCCTGTCTGCAAGGAAGTTCTCACTGCTGTTGTGCAGGAAGCCCCACCATCGCTTTGTGCTGAATTACCCTGGGTGCCAGCACCTGCATTTCAGTAGAACAGCTGGAGTGAGGACAAATGTGCCCAGTGATGATCGGGGAGTGCAGCTCATCCGTTTGTTTCCGAACAGTAGCTTCTGTGGTTTGGTTTGGGGACAGCCATGCAGTGACGGGGGTGAGAAGTGTGGGTTGGAGAAGTAAATTGTCAGAGAGGCGTTGGACAAAATAATGGATTTAATGCTCCAGAGGGGCTGAGATTGTTCCAGCCTAACTTCTCTGTGTCACAACATGTTGATTTTTACTGGCTTATCCCTGAGCCAAATTTCTGCCATGCATCTAACACATTTGTTCCTATTTTAATTTGAAAATCACGACTGTGTGCCTTGTGTTTACAGGTGGGTTGTCTGGTGAGGAAATCTTGGCTTATTCTCGATTAAAAAGAAGAGAAGCCTGATTTGTTTTGAATTAAAAGCCTTATTCATAAATAAGGCTCTTTACCATAGCCACAGAAGGCTGTGTGGTGGGGGTGGCTCTGCTGGACGCCGGTGTGTGGCGGGGAGGGACTGTCCCCCCGTGGCAGGGGATGTGCAGGGGATGCTCAGAGCCCTCCCGCCTTCAGTGCGAGGGGACAGCGGGAGCGATGGCCTCGCCTGGCAGGAGGGGGTGCCTGGTGGGCTCGAGCGCTGCAGATGCTTTGTAGTATTTCAGCTCTTTGTTCTGTCTGAATAGAGCAAATAAGGCAGGCAGGCTAATTTGAAAAGATGCTCGATTAGGCATGGAGTGTTTAATATTCTCCCTCGGTCCCTGGCTGCGGTAGAGCCTCCATATTGCCTTCCCAGAGCTCCGCATGGAGCCGGCTGCTTTCCCCCACAGCCCTGGGCTATCCGGGATGTTGGACGACCAGCGGGCTGAAACAAGTGAAGTCACACAAGCAGGTTCTGTGGTGAGCCCTCCTGCAAAATGCTCACCTCCCTAGGACAGCTTGTGAGCCACACTGGGGTGTTGTGCTGGTGGGCAGCAGGTCGCCCAGGGGTCCGCAAGGACCGTCAGCATCTGGCATCAAGCAAGCCAGAGGCGGTGGTTTGTCAATTAATGCGTCAGTTAATTGTGGCAAGCCCTTGGTGCGCTGCCCCTTCCAGATAAGTGGCCTTGCTGAATAAACAAGGATTATCGCCCTGAGTTGTCAGCAACCTCTGCAGTTTTTGCAGTGTGGGAATAGCTGGCCTAACTCGGCGCACGCTGGGGACCCAAAGTGACTGCCGGCCGGACAGCACTGCCTGCAGCCTGCCAGCTCCGTGTGCCCCTGCAGCGCTTCCACCTTCCCGTGCCTCTCCGAAAGCAGGAGGAGCTACTGCTGCACGAGAGGGCCACAGCATTTAACGCTGGCTCTGAGGTCTTTAGGAGTGTCTAGGTGCAGCTCTCTCAGTTATCACTACTTGTGGTAAGCATGTCAGTGAACAGGTAAGAATCTGTTGGTTTTGCAAGACCTGCCCAACTCCCCGTATTTCACAGCAACTGTCCTTTTTCAGCTGCTCTTTCTATTTCTTTTATAAAAACCTGTTGAAGTACATCGTATTTCACGTTGAAGTGCATCATGTTTGGCTCTGGTAAAAGAGGAGAAAATTGAATTTTGAAATAGTTTTATATTTCCTGATAATTAGTAAACAGAATTTTCAACGTGCTCAGGATGAGACCTTCCACATGTGAGAGTAGTTTCTGCTAGTGAAGCAAATAGTTTGCAATAAGGGCAAAGTATTTGTTACTGCCTGTGTCCTAGTGGCAGAGTTCAAAATGAAAGAAAATTTATTTATATATTTTTTTAAAACTGCTAAAGAGCCTTGATCAGTTCTGGAAATTTCCCAGTTGTCCGTTCTATCCAGATCATTGTGCAGTGCTGTTGCATTGCTTGTAGCATCGCTGATCTTGATTACTGAAAAAAATGATTGCTCCAAATTTTCCTTTTATTTTAATTGAAACACGGATGTGTATGCTGCGTCTCCCAGGACAGTCCTGCTGGAGAGCACCCACCAAAAGCTGCTGGGCGCAGGTAGCTGGCGCCTGCCGTTAGCCATTTGGCGTGTTGAAACCTGCACCCACAGTCCTACACACCAAGTGCAACTTCAGAGCTTTTATAGCAGCGATGCGTGTAAACGTTGGCAGTCCCATTTATTTCTCTTTTATAAGTAAAGCCTATCTAATCACTCTGAGCAAATTTAATAATTATGTCTAATATGTGAATTAGGGCTATAATTTAAGGGAAAAAGAGTTGATTCCTTGAAATGTTTGTCTTATCATTTAATTGAAAAGTAAGTTCTTTCCTCCTCCTACATAGACTAAATGAGCTCCATGTGCTATCTCAGCCTCTTTGAAGATGTGTCCTGTAGACATGCCGTTTGTTAATACTGGGAAAGGAAGTGGAAGTGACTAAAAGGAGGTATTAAGGCTTTGTTTCGGCATTGCTGCGCATCCTGTAAGTAGGCAGTGACAACGACAGTTGGATTTTCAGGGTGTAGGAGCATCTGGAGCTTTGCTTATTGATGACCTTTGGGAATTGTTCAGATTTCTGTGTGGGCACCTAGTCTAAAAATGTTTGGCCTGTGCCTGTTCTTCTGCAGTGTGACTTACTACCGTCTCTATAAAACCCACATGCAATAATTACGTAGACTTAACTGACAGGTGTTTCGATCTTTTTGAATAGAATTGCAAAGGATTTATATCTAATTGTCATATCTGTGTATAACATCCAGCTTGAAGGAAAGGCTGGTGTTTTAGGTACCCTTCCTACTCCCAAATACTATGAAAAAGTGTTGGAGGTTTATCTATCTTTGTCTGCTAATGTCTTTGCTCTGGTGACTGGTGTAGGATGCAAGGGAATGGCTTAACGCTGCACCGGGGAGGTTCAGATTAGGTATTAGGAAAAAGATCTTCCCTGACAGTGTGGTCAGGCACTGGAGCAGGCTCCCCAGGGAGGTGGTCATGGCCCCAAGCCTGCTGATGCTCAAGAAGTGTTTGGACAGTGCTCCTAGCTGTGGGGTTTAACCCTTACATGAAGTCAGGAGCTGGACTCTATGGTCGTTATGGGTCCCTCCCAACTCAGGGTGTTCTATGATTCTTGCTAAAAAGAACAGTTAATGCTAATTATAGAGGAGAGACCTGCAAAACCCTTTCTCAGCTTCCTTCTGAGCCCCACTCTGGATCTGGCCTGGCCACCCAGACCTGGCCTGAGCAACCCGCTGGGTGAAGCTCTATCCGGCCCTGGAGAGAGGCGCAGCTGCTGGAATGGAAGTGGTCTTGCTGCGGAGCTGATCAGAGGTGCTTGGCACTGAAAGGCACTGAGGGAGACTTGTCTTTGTTTCATCGCCCCGTTCCTCGTTGTTGTCCTCCCGTGCCTTCCTGTCTTCGTTATGTGGCCTGCTTCCCCCGCATGCTGGAAGTTCTGGCACCTCTTCCTCCTGTTCAGCCTGGAGTCTTGGGCTCCAGTGTCACGCTGTGACTTTGCTCTCTCCCCTGCCACGCTTCTCTGCCTCTGCTGTTCACTTTCACACGCTGCTCTTGTCCTCTAAAATCAGAGCTTCCATCTGGTGTATTATTCCGGGCAGTCAAGTCAGCAAAACCTGAAACACCACAAGAACAAAGCGCGGCGCTGCCTTCCCAGAGGGAAGCGCTGACACGCGTGTTCACGCCGCTGCACAAGCGTATGGGCCTTCAGGAGGGGCTCCAAAGGAGCTCCTCATTTCTTAGCAGCTCTGGCCTGTGTTGTACGACACAGCTCAAGGGCAGACTTTAGCCTTCACCTTGGGATTTCTCTCAAGTCCCTCACTTTTACTGAAGACCCTGTCCCCTGATGGCCGGGATGCCCGTTACTGGAAGCCATTTGGTCCTGTCTGTCTAGCTGCACTGTTGGTAGCTCACCCAGAACAGCTTAAATTGACGGTGTTCGCTGGGCCTTTCTTGACCTAAGAGAGATCTATGGGTAGGAAATGAGTCTGGAAACATATCTGTCCTCTATGCCAGGCTGTTGGGAGCACTGTAAAGATACCAGTGACTGGTGAGGAGGGCCTCTAACGGTGAGCCGGCTGAGGCATGAATCTCTGTAGTGCCTGTGGCAATAAGGTTTCTTATTTCCCTCAGATAATTGGGGTCCTGTCTTTTTGGAGCCCCGGGACCGGCGTTATGAACCCACTGTTCCTGGAAACCTCCAGTTGCACCCTAGGTACAGCTGAGTCATGAAGTCACAGCTGATTACTTTTGGTTTTGTAGGGTTAGTCAGGAAAAGCAAATAGGGAGAGGTTGGATGGCTTGTATGTTGTCAGACGTGTCTTCAGCCAAGCCAGGATAGAACGTGTGTCCCCTGACACCCAGCCCTGTGCTTTAAAGGCCATTGCACAACTTCTGTGCCAGACTGTAGTTGGGACAGCCCTGTGCTTTACTTCATGAAACTCTCAGCCATTTAAGAATCTCTGAGTGTGTTGGACTGATCACAACATTTCCCTAACCTCAGGGAGCTTTGGCTCACTAACAGGCTCTGCTAAGATCATAAAATGCAGCAAAGGTTGCAGTGAGTGTATGCAGCTGAAACAGGAGGTGGTAGAAGGGGAGAGGTAGTGAGAGGCCAGGGGCAGGATGACCCTGTCTGGCCAAGTATTTGGTGAACAGTTGTGTGGCGTAGGGGGAATGATGCACAGGGAATGGCCAAAGCTTCACCTGCTCTGCAAATCTTCCTGCTGTCGACAGGAGGATGTCGGGAAGGAGGCTGCTGAGGCAGGAGGAGGAATAACCTGCTAGGCTCAGTAGTCACGACTGCGTGAGCTGGTGTTTACTTTGCAGATCCGTGTGGGTGGGAATATGTAGGAGAGTGCCTCGGCTGATGGTTTCCTCATTGTTTTACCTGCTGCTCCGTCTCTGTCTCCTGGTAAAAGGCATGTTTCTCTCGGCTTGACATTTAGGGCCAGGCCAAAATGGACAGCACTGACAGCACGACAATGGCTGCTATTGAAGTGAGTAGATGGAGGTGAGAACTGGGCCAGCAGGAGCTCTGTCCTCCTCCCAGTAAGGAGCTAAACTGTTCCTGAGCATTAGCATGATAACACTCTAACAGGCACAGCTCAGGGTGCAAAAGCAAACCTATAGGCATAGCCCAGGGCAGAAGAAGATCTGATAAAGAAGCCCAGCCTACAGGTGAGGACAGGAACATCCCTCCAACATTAGGAAACTTGTCCTGAATCATCCAGAGTGGGAGGAGGGCCTGCATGATGGTATGAGCTCCGAAGCTGCAGGAGGTTAATGCCCAGCCTCCTGGGCTGGGGCTGTTCTGCTTCACCTGCAGTGGCGGCTGCAGTACAGTGCCCTCGCTTATTTATTCTGACTGGCAGCACCATGTAATTGCATTTTGTGTTCAGTGAGTATCAGCGTTTCCGACGTGTTTTTCTGAAAGGTCATCTCATGCCAGAACACTCTTAATGTCATGGTTGTCTCAGGTCTGATTTTTTTTTCTTGATGCTTCTTAGCTCTCAATGGGAGAGAATGGAAAGCCAATCTTGCCTCTTACTCTTTAAAATAACAACGATGTGGTACAGCCTGAAGGTGCTGCTGATCTCTGCTTACAGGTGGCTGTTGAGCTGCTGGCTGCAAGAGATGGACAATCTGTGCCTTCTAATAGTGAGGTTGATTCATTCGGAGGTATACTGGATGATTCTTACTGCTTTTAACAAAACTATCAATTGTTTCTTGCAGTGTCCCATCGTGGCTTCCCCTGATTGCTTCTGTCTGATACTCTGGGACTTGCATGCTTCGTAGACACAGCGAGCGCCTGGTGATTCCCTAGTTCCCTTCATTCCTCAATTGCAGCTTCTATTGATCTCCCATAGTGATCAATATTCAGTGATCAACCAAGTGTACTTAACGTTAATTTGCTAGGGTGCGCTTTGCATAGTCCTACAATGATTCTGCACAGCTGGGAGAATCTCCAACACCCCGTGAAGTGAAGATGATGAAAGGGCTGCTGCTAGTCAAGCATGCTGGAAGAGAAGTCTCTGTAAGGGTATTAGGGAATAGAGGAGCACAGGTATGTGGGAACAGGGAAATTAATGCGTAATAGAAGCCCAAGTGCTTTGAAGAAAGCAGCCCTCCTGGAGAGGGAGCTTCGTCCCATTGAAGAAGTGAGTATCCCTATGCGTGAAGATAACAAACCAGTAAGGGATGGGTTCCATTACCCATGTATAGCCCAGTCTATTTCTAGAGCCATGTCAAGCGAAAATAGTCTCACTGGGGAGGACGAGTTAGTGAGAGCGAATAGATACATTATGTAAAGCAGTCTATAATACATACATATGCACACACATATGGGATAAATTATTTTTTTCTCTAAATTTTCTCATTTTTTTTCACTCTAAATTCATCAGCAGTCAGAGCAACTGAGAATTTGAACTGGAAGATGCTGAAAAACATGGTGGAGAGGTTTATGCTGTACAGTACACGTATACCATACCCCACCACCTTTCCCTACACACATAGTTAGCAAGCAGATGAAAACTAGGAGGTATTTCTCTCACCAGCCCCACTGTAGCGTGAACCTGAAGTAGTTGGTGAGACCACCCTAATTGGAAGTGACCCTGGGAGCTGTAGAACCAGGAAGGGGCTGCAGAAAGTAAGCTACACTTGAAATGGCTACCTAAAATTTGTGATTGTCTTCACGTCCCTGTAGAAGCACCTGCCTTGTGGGAACTTTCAAAGCCATTCCTAAATTAAAAGTAATTTCCGGAAAGGTGACTGGCAAGAGGGCTTCTATTTATTTAATTAAAATAGAAAAAAACAAGGGAAAGGGATAAATAGAAAAGAATGAGGAGAATAAGGTGTCATTTTCTATTAAAGTAGTGTTTGTAGGATGCCCCAGAGAGCTGGGGCGGGGCTGCTGAGGACCCTGTGCGTCAGTAAAGGCCCAGCAGCAGTTCCAGTGGTATCTCAGTGTTGGACTAGAGGCTTTTCAACTTCCAATTGGACAAGTTCAGTGCTTGAAGAAATGAAGAACATGTAACATTAACCGCAGAAGGGGGAAACAGAGACAGGCTGTTGTGCTCATACACAGGTGTTCATACACTGTTTCCCTACCTCACTGTTTCCTGGGCTCCTGCATACCCTGCTGTGCTGATGTGTCTTGTTCTTGCTGTATTGATCCTAACCTGGAGACATTTCAGGGCACTTCACCAGTGCATTTGGACCTCAGTATTAGCCCTTGCTTTCTAGTTTTGTAACTACGCCTGACCCTCTGAGAAAGACTGTTAGCAAACCTCCTAGTACTTCTGCTCCTTTAGGTGAGTCTGCCAAGGCAAATGGCTCAAGGACAGCTGAGAAGTATTCTGTCCTGTGTCAGTTTTCTTGTGGAGTCGATATCATTCCTGCGTTTGGATCTTGAGCTGAATGTATTTGGAAAGACACTTGGCAGTCCTGGAGCAGGCTCCATGTGCTGTCAGGTTATGGCAGCAGGAATCAGTGCTGAAGGAGGAGCCTTGTGCTGGCAAGGTCTCTGTCCTCTGACAGAGATCTCAAACGCTGTAACATTGCGCTAGGACAAGTGGAACATCCCCTATCCCATCACCCGTCCCTGATTCTGAAACAGTACATGGCATGCTGGCAGCACACCCAGAGGCTGTGAGCAGAGACTGAATGTTTGGTTCAGGAGCGTTTCAGTGCGGAGCGTGAAGGGGGCGGGAGGGGAGCCGTGCTTCTGGCAGGACCGGCCTTCAGGGAACTTGAGGGGGATTTCCTCCTGGAAGCTTGTGACTTGTATTTCTGAAAATCAGAATAGTAACAATAATAATAAGGCAAATCTTAGCCACTCATTCGCTGTTACAAATCATTAAGGCGCTGTTTAACCACTTGTGAAAGGAATTGTACCCCTCTGGCGTGTGACGCTGCCAACAGCCTTTTGGACTGCATGCAGTTGCCCCATGTATCTCCGTGGGACACGGGGAAGCCCTTCTCAAGACAAACATCTCTTGATTTGCGAGACTATTGATTTTGAGGCCAGGGTTCATCAGGCGAGAGATGCAGTATTTCTATCATGCAATTTGAAGTGCTGCGATCCAAGTGTTAGTGAGCCTTTTGATTGCTGCTCCTCTGAGTGATGTTGTGTACCAAGCTTTCCACCTGGAAGCACAAGCTGAAAGTCCGTAGCTTTCACCAGTCCTGTGCATTAGGATTAATGGCCTGAATTGGGCTGTAGGGTGTTAATGGAAGTGAAACAACATCATGTGTTTCAAAATGCGAGGGAGTAACACCCTGCATAGCAAGTCCACAAGCTGGAAAAGGCAGAGGTTGGGAACAATCATTTTTGTTTACCCTGTTCATATTCTTCCTTAGACTCCCGTTTATAGGTCACTGTGGGACCAGCAACGTCAGGCCAGTGGGGTTTGTGGTCTGACTGCTCTTGAAGCTGAGCAGCAGCGATGGTCCCACCCGTCCAACTAAGGCGTGTAAGCAGCTCACCCAGCAGGTGTTCCCCTTTCTGCATTGGCAATGTTCTCAGCTCGCGGTGCTGTTGTTGCACCCCTTCTTCAGAACAGATCCCTGTTGGTTTCTGTTCACTCCTCACAGAATGAGCACTGGGTGTGGGATGATTAGCTTCCGGGGGCAGGGTCTTTCTTCTTGGCTCTCTGTTAACTTTGTGCGTTTGCTTTCGGTTGCCTTTTCTCCCCGTTCCTCTCAAGTTAGAGCAATGAGGTTGGATCAGAAATCTCTCCATTTGAGTTTAGGAAATTTGTTGCCGTTGGTTTTGTGCTTTATTTGTACTGCCCTATTTTCTGTTAGCTCCAGTCGTGTGCTCTATCCCCTGTGCTCTGCTCTGCACACAGAACGACAAGAGCTTACCCCAAAGAGCTTAGGCTTCAGTGATGGTTTAAAGAGAGAAAGCAGTTCCTTCGACAAACCTTCATGAAGATGTGTTTTGATCCTGCAACTGACTGTTGTTGTCGGAGGGTGGGATATATGCCCCAAACCCACCTCCTAGCTGTGTTCCTGTAAAGTCACAGCTGTCTAATGTTCATGACCAAAGGCCGAGCGGAACCTTGCCATGTGGCAGTGCGCGCTGTGCGCTGCTGCTCTGCCTGCCTGGGAGCGAGGAGGACGGCTTCAGGAAGGCAGGCCTGGCCCGGGTTAGCCTGCAGCCCCTTGGGGGCTGTGGGCCTTCTCCTTGAGGGCAAGGAACCTTCCTATTTAGCCTGCCCTGCTTGAGGGCAGCAAGGAGATAGCAACTGCAGCGGTACAAAAAGTGTTGGTTGGCAACCAGAGACCTAAAATCTGAATCTTAGATCTAGAAATATCTCCCCACTCTTGGGGTAGGATTTCCCATTTCAGTCAAGGCTGCTGATCGCTCTGCTGAGATGGACAGCCTCATGGCTCAAACTCCATTTCAGAGGATGGTTCCTGACAGCTTTTTCCAAATAACCTTTAAACCAGGGCTGTTCTTTCAAAGACACTGGGATGTTTGACCGAGCAGCACAAGGTGCTGGCTCTGACACGCAGCCCAGTCTTTGCCCTGCTGTCCTGGACTAGAACAAACATGTAGCTGAAATAACTAATTGGTGCTCCTGTAACTTTGTAATTACATCCCTACTTGAAATGCAGTTGGTGTAACCTGTGCATTTATGGGATCTGCTGGATTGACTTCCCTGCTCACCTGCTAGATCAGCTCAGATGGCTCAAAGGCGCCAGTGCTACTTCTGAGTAAGGCAGTAAAACCCAGAGCAGCCAAACACTTGATTCTACTTGTGTGCCAAGGTTTTTTTTTTTTTTTTTTTTCCCCTTATCTGGTGTTCTGGCACCAACCCTAGGCTCTCTTCCCATTGAGAAGGAGCTTCCAAAACTCTTCTCCTCAGGGGCCAGCAGACGCAGAGCAGGGTGCGTGTGCTGCCACGTCAGGCTGGGCAGGAGGAGAGGCTGGATCCCAGCACCTCCCGTGCTGGAGCTTGGCGAGTCGGGTCACAGCAGGGAAGAAGCCGAGGCCCGGTGCTGTGGCAGTGGGAAGAGGACGACAAGCTGCTCGACGCAGGGCTGCGTGACGTGCAGGAGGCATCGGCTCCCTGAAGTGGTAGTGACCCTAAAATGCTTCTGGGGGGGGTGCTGCTGCTGCTGGCACTGGGGAAGGAGTTAACTGCCTGCCCTGCCTCTCCGAGCTGCCAAGGGGCGACGAGGAGAAAGCTTCAGTTCGGGGAAAGTGGCTTTCTGCTTTGAGGCAGCAACAGTGATATTTCATGTCTTGTTTGGTGTCTCCTGCTTTTAAATGTCAGTCTCTGCAGCCAGCCTTATCTCCTGTAGCACATTTCAATTAGGTATTCCAAATTGTGCTCTGTTCTTCCAGGACAAATATGCCAGAGGTGATATTTACTGTTGCAGCAGCATTTTAAATACACTGTGCTTTCTTGTATTTTTTTTCTAAACCAAGTGAATGGCAGTTGCTCCCTTAATAAGAGTTGTATTATTAATAATAATTTAATAATAATGGGAGAGAGAATTCTGGGGCCAGCACTGACAGCGAAGTGATTTTAATGAAGAGGTTTTCTTCTCCCGTGCTTTGCCATTCAGCTTTGAAAGCTATTAAGGTACCTCTTCATCGAAGCACTCCAATGCCTTGCATTTCTTGTGGCAGCATAAATGTTGCTGCGTGGTTTTTTCTAGCTTTGTGCAGAGGCTGTTTGGGTGACGAGGTCAACAAGACAGATAAAACCAAGCTCCAGTCAGATTCAGTAACACAGGCCTCTCCTTTTTAAACGAGGGACAGAGAAAACAGGGTTGGGCAGAGATGGGGGTGCTGAATTTATGGGCACCAAGGGGCTAGAGCATAAAGATGCAGGATGGTGGCAGTGGGTGCTGGCAGTGAACCGGGCTGATGGGTCCTTTCCAAATCTTGTAGTAGGGCCTGTGCTAATCACGTTACCCCTCTGAAGAGGACAGCCAAGATCTTTCTGGGATCTGGATGGGGAATGCTGAAGTGCAGCCCTGCAGGAGCACAAGAGGCTGCCCTTTGCCAGGGCTCCAAGGCTCTGTGTGAGAGATGCTGGCTCATGAGCTGCCTTCGGGTCACCCTGTCCGGGAGGCAGGGTGCCCTGGACAAGACATGAAGCAGCCTCCTGAAGAGCGAGAAGCTGGGTCTGGGATGATCAGAGTAGGGCAGCTGTGCGAGGAAGGGCTGCCTGTGGCTTGTCGAGAGCCTGGCTCTCTCTGATCTGCAGGCTCAGTAGGCATCAGAGAACTGCACACGTAGCTCTGGGCATTGTATCCACAGCACAGGGCTGCTCTGTGCACCAGGAAAAATGCTGCAACATCCTTCTTGTTTTTTTTTTTTTTTTTTTTTTTGTTTTTTTTTTTTTTTCTGATTTCATTTAATGTATGTATGTTCCACCCATCTCTTACTTCCAAGAACAACGTACACAAAAGCAAGATGATCTGCCATGTATTTTTGTCCTAGTCTCTGCCGTTTTTCACTTACCTGGCTGTTTAAATACTGCATTTGTTTCCCCATCTTCTCCATTGTCAGTGCTGCTGACAGCTAGGTGGGAAGCAAGGTTGTTGTTCCATTCAATTTGGTTGAGATTTCAGAAATGTTCCCATTTATTAGTATTGCAAAAGGAAGAATTTATAAAACGTTTCATGACGAGCGAGAGGCGAGCAGACCTGCTTGCCCATGCAGAAGAACAGCAACGGGACAGGCGTGTGGTGCACACCTGCAAACAGCAGCCTGTGTTGGGACGGCTCTGCCACGGGGCACTGGGGCCTTACGTGATTTAGGGAAGGGACCGATCCGAGTCCTCTCTGAGCATCCCAACTGTGGGGCTGGAAACGTGGACTTCATGTGGCATTTAGCAGGATCTGAAGGTTAATTAGTTTGTGGCAGTCCTGTAATGGCCAGCTCCTGTGCGGAGGAGGGAGGTGGAGATGTATGGCCAGACTTCCAGGGAGCCACTGAACCATCATTTTGGGCAGCAGTCTACACAAAATGGTATCTTAATTTTTCTCTCTGCGCTCAGGAGATACTTAATAACAAATTTTGCCAGAGGAAAGGCTGTGAGAGTTTCATCCTAGAGCGCAGCTCCTGAACACTAATAGCATTATCCTGGTAATGCTCACTGAAGTATTTCTTCTAATACTGGAGCTTGACCTGAAAGATGCATCCTGGGTACACGTGCTGTGCCCCTGCTAAATTCCAGTTGTTGTTCCAGAGCATGAAGGTCTTTGAGCTCCTTCACAGAAGGCAGCACAACCTGCAAAGTGGTGTTTGCATTGCTTGGCTTTAGGAAAACTGCAAGCTGAGAAATGACTGAAAGCACGAGGGATTGGGCAGCCTTAGTCCCGGGGAGCTGGTAATTCCTTTGCCTCCCTGAGCTGCTGTCTGGGCTCACAGAGGTAAGCGGCGAGCTCGTGATACGCAACGCGCTAAAGCCAAGCTCCGGGGGCTGGATGAAAACTCGGATGATAATAGCAGCTCAGGGAACTGCCAAAATACCTCCCACACACTGAGACGTGCTATTTCTGTCCAAATCGGGCACGGAGAGAGGGAGGAAACAGGGCAGGCCTGTGTGATCTGTGCTGGTGTTCTCCAGAAACACAGCATATGCACACTGGTGCCAGCTGCGGTTGCTTTTCACCATCCCGGTCAAATGCTGGGGATAGCATCTTGAGTACCTTGTTCAGTTTTTATGCGGGCCTCTGTCAGTTTTCTCAGTGGGATGATTCATGTTTGTACAAAGACTGTTTCATCATTTCCTTAGAAATGTTCAATAGGTTTTTTTTTTGAAGTTGCATGGGAATCCAGCATGGTGACTGCTGTGGTTGTTGTACCTGCACAAGAATCCTGCATGTAGTGCAGCATATTTAAATGGCGTTACGTTTAAGATAATATTTTGCTTTTCTTGTGTGTTTTGCCACAGACTTCTTCAGGGTTTAGTGGCTAGGTGGACGACTAATTTGTTTGGCTTCTCTAAGCCTTATGTTCTGCCATCTTTAGGTTAAATTGCTTTCCTCTCTCAGTCAAATCCACCGAAGCCTTGAAGAAATAACTGGCTTTCTTTGTGCTTGGAAGAGGGAGAGAGATTTGAGAAAGATAGCATGGACATGGGGTAGAGCAGCAGAATAAACTGTGCCACTGCTGGCCTGAGACAAATTGTTATGCTCTAGGTTTCCTCCTTCGTTAGAAGAAGTTAATGGCACTGCTTTCTTTTGTAAAATGCCACCAGGCCTTTAGTTGCAGAATAACACGGATAATGGGGTATTGTCATTTGTTTCCACTGACAGGTATATTTTTTTGTTTAAAGAAAAAAAGTAAGCTGTAAATAAACATCAAATGTCTGGGCAGGGTGCCTTAGCTATTGCTCTCACTGTTCATTCAGGTCTGCCTCACAGTCTAGCAGCCCCTGCATTTTCCAGCTAGCTGGGGACTGGGTTTTCAAGCAAGTGGTGGTGATAAAACAGAACTGCTCATTATTTGCATAGCTCCTGCCTGCATTTTGCCAGTCTCTTCGTTCAAATGTCAGTCCTGGTTTGTAAAACAGGAACTGTATTTTGGGGGGAAGTAATTACACTTCACATCTGCTATTTCTCCTGACATGGAGCTGGACTCATGAAGCTCCCCTGAAGGTGGTTCACTATATTCCACAGCTGTTCACATCTACATATTTCTTTTCTGGTTTCCTGATGGAAACTTCTTGTATGGGTGAGAAGTACCTTCTGTGTTGCTCGTGCTCTTGAAGGTGCTGGTTGTGCCTGGTCT
The DNA here is from genome assembly GCA_011075105.1 of Heteronetta atricapilla. Taxonomy (NCBI): domain Eukaryota; kingdom Metazoa; phylum Chordata; class Aves; order Anseriformes; family Anatidae; genus Heteronetta; species Heteronetta atricapilla. The sequence continues at coordinate 42,174,208 of CM021735.1, forward strand.
ACCAGAGTGGATGGATCCTGGCACACTGCGTGCTTGTGCAGGTTGCCAAAGAAATGCCAAAGCACTGCCTGGTGGGACTGGCTGGACTTTGTGCCTTTAACCTGTGCTGGTTCCAGGCTTAGTAGAGCAAATGCTTTACCATTAGCTAGCAAAGCAAAACTCAACCAATCACTGGGAATTAAAATAAAACTATGTCTCTGACAGGGCTTTGGTTAAGTACAGTGTGCTTCAGGCTTTACCACTGACCTCTAGGATTACTGCAGGGAAGCTATTTTCCCTTCCTGGGCTTCAGAAATAACATTTTCTGTCTTCAGTGAAATTGTTGATCACAAATTGTGATTATGTGCAAAAAATATTTCAAGATCATATAAGGGGCACAATACGCTTGTGCTTAAATTTCTTCAGTAGAAGTCCTACTTCTGCAAGAAGCTGCAGAGAAATGCAATGTTCAGTGCCCTGCACTGAATAAAGCTTTCCTAACTCCTTAAATTACCTGCATTTCGAGAGGACTTGGGGCCTTTTTCTCCCTTCCTGTCCTTCAGTGTTGTACAACTGACCCACGGGAGCTTACATAGCTTTGCTGTAATAGTGGGCAACGTTTCAGCAAAGAGGATGTAGGACAAAATGTACAACTAAACTGCAAATTAGAAAAGAAAAGCACAAGAGCTGCACTCCAGGTTAAAAACAAGCATTTCCAAAAGTCAGCTTGGTTTGGAACAACGCTCTGAAGGTTGGGTCCAGTATTGTACAGATACAGATGTCTTTAGACTATTATTTAGAAGATAGCATAAACTAACTCTTCGTGTGGGATTTTATTTGATTATTTTTCTGGTTCTGCCAGGGGTTGTCCATCATGGTACAAGAATTAGGACACCCAATCCTTCTATGCAGCTTGAAAGGACTGACGCTAGAGACATCCTCAGAGGTGCTCAACCCCCTTCGTTCCTATGGGATACCTCTGCGGAAACTGAAATAACATGTCTGCAAATAAACAGGGAATTAGTTTTGTGTTGAGTATAACAACACAATATCGGAAGGAACTGAGGGCACTACAACCTCACTTGACCCTGCTTTAGATTGGGGAAAAATAATCATAATAATAATAATCTGGGATTGATTTTGTATGATGGTCAAATTATCAGTAGTTGATGTGCTTCCAACGAGGTACAGACCTTGCTGGCTGCCTTCAGCCACGTATGCAGGTTTGGTCTTAAGAGAGGCAGGAAGCCTGGCCTCAGTGCTATGGAAAATCCACGTCCTTTCCTGTAGCTGGAGAGGAAGAGTGTCAGTGTCTGGTGTGAGGCATTGCAGGGCCTCTTGAGAGGTGGCAGGGCTGGGAAGGAGCGTGCATGTGAGTACCCAGGCAGTACAAGCAGCGAGGAGTGCCACAGAGCCATCAGGGTCGCCTGAGTTCCTTCTGGAAACCTTCCTTCCTGTTCCTTCCTTCCAGTTCATTCCTCATGCCCCGAGCAACAACAGTGCTCCCAGAACCTGCTGAAAGGAACTCCTCTTTCTCAACTTCACCAAATTAACTTTTTTCCTCCTGTGCAAGCACAAACCCAGAAATGCAGAGCAGGGCAGCGCCCAGAGATGGCTCTGCACCAGAACGATCCGTCAGCCCTTTCAGCCTGGCAGCTGCTTCTGTCTGCCACTTCACTATGGGAGAAAGCAGTTGTATCCCCATAAATAAAGATTTTCAGGAACTTGGAGCCTAATGGCAAACCAGATTTTAGAGAGAAACTTAGAATGCAAAAATGTGAAAATGTTCACTGCTGAACCAATATATATTTTTTTGTCAAAAAGCAGAGAACTGATTTTTCATGGAAATTTTTATTAATTCCTTAAAAATGTGTTTATGTTGTTTAATAATGTAGTTATAGCAGTGTGGACGTGCCATGACCGTGTCTCAAGAGGTGCATCTTTTCAGGTTGCCTCCTGTCTCAGTTCTCCATGTGTGACAGCCAGGCTGCCCTCGCCCTGAGGCCCCCTGCCCACCCTACCGGCGTAGCCTGGAGGAGAGATGGCGGTGTGTCGTGAAATACATGCCCTGGGAGTCCTTCACCGGGACTGAATCTCTAGGGATCAGATTTCCTGCAATTTTCTTAAGCAGTGATTGGCAATATAAATATGTCAATGTTATCAACTTTTACTGAGAAGTCATTTTTTGACTTAATTTTATTTTTGACAGCACCATTAAGTATTATCCTAAATCCACATGACTACTTCTGCTCCTATATTTGCTCCAGCTCCATCTAGCAGCTCTGGAAGATAATTCACAACTGAATGAATGTGAAAATTGCTTTTCAGGAATGTTTAGGGGTATTAATCTTGACGAACGTAGTTATTTGGGACTTGCTGAGTGTGGTCTGTATCTTTTATCGAGTATCTTGTGCTGGTATGTGGAGGTAGATGCACAAAGGACCCCAGATGGTTGTGATGGGCCAACCTTGCAGAGATTTGATCCCTGCTGAGATACAGAACCAAATGGTTTCTGCAGCTTATGAAGGGGATAGAAAAAATGAAAAAACATTTTACACTCACGTTTGACTAAATAGGGCACCGACTAATCAATCCCTTTGTGTGGAGTTTCTCGTCTTCACAGTGTGCTGATCTCTGCTGGCTGTCAGATCAAGTTCATGCAAACATCAGATGGAAAACTGGGATTTCAGGACTTGTGCTGGGGATAATTACATTACGAGAGAGGGAATGGTCTGAGCATTTCTGCATGTGTGTAAGTGCTTTTAACGGGAGGTGGAGTGATCAGTGGCAGAACCAGAACTGGTCTATCATCCTCTCTGCTTCCCAGGTCCTGCAGTGGTGAGAGCAGCCCTCCCCCTGCTAAAGGCAGGTTGGTCACATGCACTTGTAGACATCCTGATCTGTAAACCCTACCATCCTTTCAAGGGATGAAATAGGCAGTCAGAAAGTGACTAGGTAATATCTGCTTGAATTTGCCTTCTGAGCAAGTAATGCTGTTGTAGAAAACCTGTGGAGATAGCAGCAGGAAAGGGGAGAGAAATCTGTAGTGGAAATGGCAGAAATGGTTAGCGGCAATTCTGCTGCCCCCACCCAGAGTGCCAGACCCTCCCAGTGCAGTAAAAAAGCTAAATATATCAATTTCTGCATTGCTTGTTGTTATCTTTCCGTGAACTCACTTTGCATAGTAATTAGCAGGAGAGCCTATCCTTTCAGGCGCTGAGTAACAGGGAGCCAAAACCACCGTGCTGCTGCTGACCTGACATTCTCATTTGTCACATGGAGGAACGTGCAATAAATGTCAGTAGTAAAGGTAACACTCACGAAGTAAAAATGTCAGTTTTCAATTTGGCATGAAGACCATGGCATGTGGTGCTTCTGACAGATGGCTATCAAACCAGTACACTGGTAACGATGCCACGGTTTCCTTATAAAAGGGAGCTGAAGATGGCAGGTTTCACTCCAGCTACCGCGTCGCAATTAACTGTTGTCTTTTCTCACTTAGTACCGCTGCAAGTATTTTAGAGAGTTTGTGTATTTAGGAGTGGTTAAACGTAATTTAATAGGGTCATGCTGTGACTGCAGCAGTTCCCGGTATCCAAATGCCTGTTGTACTGGGCATAGGGCTAGGCCTGGTGGGTTCGGTGTCGCTCAGGGGCAGTGAGTTCCCCGTATGATTATGTGAGATGTAAAAATACCCTAGTTTTCTTGCTCCTGCCATGTGAGATGTGAGTAATGGCTGCTACACAGTGCTGCTTTGTTTAGCGTGCCTTTATCTTAGCTTTTATTTTCCAGGGAAAATTAAGATGTTCTGTATGGAAATTCTCTTCCGTCTCATATATACATATTTTTCTCATTCTCCTAAGTATCCTGATGCCGTTTAAAATTGAATGACCAGGTACTGAACGTAGATCTGAAGAAAAATGTTGTCAGCTTATGGTACTATGGTATGGTTGTGTGTGTGTGTCCCCCACCGGCCTTGTATGTGGCCCTTGTCCTGTAGGAAGTACTCTGAGCACTTGTTTTGCAGTTGTGTTTTGTTCTGTGCTGACGGTGAGCGAACGGATCCAACGTTCATTTACGCACCCCGCAGCATAAAAGCTGCAGTGTCACAGATGGTTTCTTCTTGGAAATCCCCAGTATCCAGAAGATTTCGTTTGTGAGCAAAAAATAAAAGGTTGCTGGGTCCCGGCTGGCACAGACTGGGAAACCGAGGAGATTTCTGCTCCTAGCCCTCACCCTAGAGGGAACAGCACTGGGACAGGAGGGCAGTACCGTGGGGCACGGCCAGGACGAGGTGTGAAGAGCCTTCGTGTGGCCTAATGACGTGCGACAGGGAGCAGAAATACCACAAACAGCACGGGAAGAATGCGCTCAGCGTGCTGTTTGTGTTCTCGCTGTCCGAAATGCTCAGTTCCTGAGTGACCGTTGCCTCCTGGCTTGCAAGCTGAAGAGCCGCTCAGACCAGCCAGGGAGGCCAAAGCCCTGATCTGCTGGAGGGGCCGCGGCCAGGCGGTGGGAGAGAAGGGAAGGGCGCAGGAGGATGAACACGCGTGCACGCAGCTGCTATTTCAGGTTGCAGTTGAGCAGAGCAGCCCCGGTGCATTACGTGCTCCTGGGCTGTACGTTTCTCCCCAGGTAACATCCACGGTAATCCACCCTGTTCCTGAGGATGAGCCTAGAAGAGCGTGCTGAAACCCAGTGTGTGCTTTGCCAGGCCTTTCCTGCTGGCACAGCCCAGCACTTGGGGTTATGCCTGTGCAGGGGCTCAACGTCTGATTGATTTATGCACAAACTGTGGCAATACGTGCACACCCCCAAACACAATGCTTCCATGGATAATTGAACGTAGCTTCAAAATTTGATAACCCTTTAAAATAAACAGTATGTTTTATCCGCTAAATCACATTATAGTATCCCAGCAGATGCGGTATGAGACTGGCATACATAATTTATTTCAGGCTTGATAACTATTGTATGTAATCATATTATTTATTTATAACTTGCCTCTACCTTCAGATGTATATGCAATGAAGTTCCACTGCAGTAAAGCACATTTAATATAGGAAATGTGATATTATTTGATTAATCTTTGCTGTGAAGGACCAAGCTGTGTTTGAGGCTAGTCTTGTAATTGAGGCAAATGGAAAGTTTTGCCTTTTTTTTTTTTTTTTTTTTTTTTTTGGCTAAAAGTCTCTACTTATGATTTCGGGCAAATCACTCTCCATATCTTTCACTTGCTTCATTTGCAAATATTTTTATTGATGTTCAATAATCCATGGGTAGTGTAAATTGTACGAAACTAAATTAATGAATATTTTAAAGCGCGTATACTATTCCAGTTGGAAGGTGCTGTAGAAAAGCACAGAGAAAAGTGGGTTCGCTATTAGCCAACTCCTCGTCATCTGTTGTGTGAGATTAAGTAGTTTACTCCTTTTCTGCTGCTCTGCTCCTGAAAAAGCTTTTTATTTATTTATTTATTTATTTTTTAGAAGAGTTTTCATGCTCAAAATGTTCTTTTAGCTCTAGGGGGATATTGGAAAGTATGGATCTTGCAATTGTAATGCCAGCAGAAATCAGCTTGCATAGATGGCGAAAAGAATGGGAAAATACAAATGATTAATACCTGCATTTCTCTTGTGAGGTTTAATGATCTTTATTTAGGGGGGAGATGCAGAGTGCAATTTAGGTGGTAAAAGAAGCAGCATCCTGAGATGCCCTGGGTGAAGATGATACCAGCAGGAGGCTTTTGTATTAGTGGTGAATTCAGCCATCAGGCAATTTCATCCTTTTGTTAGAGAAATATAATTCTGGTGGGTTTTGCATGAATGTTTCAATCTGAAATGCAATTGTAATTGTGTTATAAAGGCACACACATTACGTGTGGGCTTCTGGCACACTAAGCATACTTTGGTAGGGCAGTTTTCCGAGTTCCTAGGAACTTCATAAAGGAACTTGGAAATCCGTCCTACCAATAGGACTTAACAGTAGTGACTTCACAGGCTTCATAAAGAGCTTTGGCAAGAACGTCCAGCAGTTGTAATTAAGAGAATCTCAGTGGTAATAACAGAATTAGGAATGGACAGCATGAGAGATCAGAGACGGAGATAATAGGGCTGGTGTTTGTTGCACGTGGCAGCAGGGAAGGAGGAGTGCTGTGCTGTAACCTTTGGAGAGACGTGAGTCAACAAGGGGCTGTTTACCAAAGACGAAGATGGTTTGGGTAAACTCTGCCTGTCACCCTTGAAAATCCTATTCTCTTGTTCTTTTTGAAGTTATCACCCAGATTTTCACAATAAATACCTCAGTTAAAACTCAGCAGCTCCTGCGTGCGCTGAAATCCAGGAAACAGGAGCTGTCAGTCACTCAGCTAATGGCAGGCAGAAAGTGCAGATAAATGTTTGTTGCAGTGTTTAGCTTGTTATAAGCTACTTAATTCAACTCTGCAAATGTCTGGAGAGAATAACAAAATTGATGTAAGGAGAGAAGGTATCTTCTACCCTTTTACAAAAAAAAAAAAATAATACACGTAGCCTGCACATAATTCCTGCCACACTTTGCCTCATGCAAAACAAAAGCCAAGCACACAGCTGCCTCTTTCCTCCTTTCCCCACTTACCTAAAGAAACATATATTATCAATAATTTGTGTTATAAAGCTGCAAAGCTTTAGCTGACGCTTGTATCTCGTTGTTGCTGCAAATAGTCATGTGTGCCACAACCGGGCTGATTATTAGGGAGATGCTTCCTTTACATAATCAGTGTCACAAAATTGCCCTTTTCAAACCTGTGGATGTTATTTCTGCCCTCACACTTGCACTACTTTTCCAAATGATCACAATGTGTAGCATAAGGCAATAATGAGATCGTTAGCTGTTGCAGTTTTGTTGCTGTATACATTTCTCAGAATATTTGCAAAATACCAGAAAAGTCAACTTAACGGGAATATAAGATCCTTGAAGCAAGAGTCTAGAAAAATCAGATTCACAGATAAGATTGGGATTTATTTTGTTTCTATGGTACTCATTAGGTTAATATCTGAATGCCCTTTGCAGTCCAAATATTCCTTTATTAGATTTGTCAATTTTTGTAAACATGGTCTCTTTTTTTCTCCCCACTTTTATTACCAAAGAACTGCTGTTTTGGACATAGCTTCTTTGCTACTCAAAGGCTGCCACAAGCTCTCTATATAACTGAGATATAGATGCTATGATGATCACTGAACTATGGTCTGATACCAGCATTTTTGGCTTTTGGGCAGCAGTTCAGTATTCTTATGCCAATTACTTTGCCTCATGTCCCTTGCTTTGTTTGACCTTGGGCTGAACATTTCCAAGGTGTCTGTCAATGGAAATCTCTTCAGTGAAATAAGAAAGCAAAAGATAGCTCAGGAGGGGATATGCTTTCTCTCTCTCTCTCTCTCTATATATATATTTGTTAATTTGATTGTTTTCCATGGCATTTTTCCAGCTCTGTGTTTTTGGATGACTGTCATTCTCAGTGCCTGCACTGCTGATCTAGGATATCAGGGTGCTTCCCATGGTATGACACGGAGCAGCAGTTGGCACAGCTTCATCTCAAGACACATGTCCTTTCCAGGAATGCTCTGGCAGCCAACATGTGTGTTTGCTAAACACTTGGCACACAGGGAATTTTGTAATGTACCAGACTTGCTAGAGGAGGCAGAAGAGCAGCCGTATGTCACAGCACAGACAGCGATACGCCTGGGCTACGAGATGAGGTGGGATGGAGCAGGCTCTCAGGTCTATCCAGCCAGAGTCCCAAGCAGCACAGGCTGCCTGGAGTGGTGCACCAGCGAAGCCCGGGGAACTGGGCAGCAGGAGCTCGCACAGACCACGGGCAGCTGAAGGAAATTGGGCAGGCAGTAGTGCTCGCATGGGAGTAGCAGCAAGTGCGGCCTCCCTCCAGGCTTTGTAGATCAGAGAAGTGTTGGGGATTGGGAGGGCCTTACTGCGTGTGCTTGGCCTTGGAGAAGCTGCAGGCCTACAGGTAGAGGTTGAGTGACCTAGTGAACTGTTCTGGTTAAATCACAAAGCTTAAATTGGGAAAACTGAAGTGGGACTGATGGTTATGTGGCCTAAGGAATAGGAAAAGTTTGAATGCCTGCGAAGTGGCTGCATAAATGCCTGCCTATGACAGGCTGTCATTCCTGAGGATGGTCCATGAGGTGAAGAAGGCAATAACATGCATCTCTATAGTCACTGGCTTCTCTGTTTGGTACAGCATGAACTAAACTGATGTAGCTGTGTAGGCAGTACATACATACGTTTGGATATAAATACGCATAATTTTTGTAAGTGTGGCTATCTGTAGAAGCTTTTTCTTTGGACATGGCTGAGGATGTGCTGTCGGAAGGCATGGGTAAGAATCCTTCCTGTCTACCATGAGGTGAGATGAGCTCCTCTACTGTCTCCAGCCACTTGCCAGCTTGTTCTGTATGTAGTCTTCCTGGGATTCATCAGTTTCAGATCTCTGTGTGTGTGCCACTTGCTGGAATGCAGGAGATACTGATCAGCTGCAGCCCAAGCCTTAGAGAGAGACTGTTTTGCTGGGACTTTTTTTTTGAGGGCTCCTAGTCTCTCCCTTTTTTTTTTTAGAAATCCTCCTCCTGTTCTCACAGACTCCATTAGCCATCCCTTCCCTGAGTCAGCATACCACAGGATGTGCAGTCCTGCTTCAATGCCCTGGTCATTCCAGCTCCCTCATCCAAAAGTCTGTGTTAGCCTCTTCTGAAGGAGGTGTAAATTTCTGCTGGCCTCAGCCTTACTGAGTATACTACTGAAAACACACAGCTGCGTTTGGCCCTTGAATGTACTACCAAAACATTTTAAAAATAAAATAAAAGATGCTTTTCTGGATGATTGTGGTCAGCCTCGGTCATAACCAGAGCGTACAAAAACTCAAACCAAGAGCCTCCTTGGTAATAGATCTTTTCAGTGCTGATACGGATGAGTGACCTGCTTACTTGTCTTCAGTCAGTGGGAGCAGTAACCTGGAGTCCTAACTGTTTAAGGTCTGCTATATTTGTATAAAATCATGTAACTTAATTTGCATATGTGAATCTAATTTGTAAAGATTTTGAAAAGACTGGAAGGAAGCTATGAAAATGTGTATGAAAACACAACTGAGACCTTTCTTCTGAAATTAACATTTGATCTTAAAAACTGATAAAAGCATATGTAAAATACATACTAAATGATGTATAGGTATATCATTATACATGTACTATAGGTATGTGTACCTAAATGTCAGTCAGTGTATAATTGGGTTGGAACTTACTACACAGCAGAATTTAACTGAAAAACTTGGTAAAATTCATGGAAATAATGAGTATCCTGCATTTTTATTTATGTGCATGAAAGAGTTGGTTGTTGATTTTGTTTTTTGACTGTAAAGAATCAGTTCAAAGTGTAAAATCAGCTCCAGCTTTTGGAGAGAGAAATAAAATCTTCATGGAGATAAATAATGCTATGTGCAGCTCCTCGTGAGCCTTGCTCTCTCCTGCAGCATGTGCCGCTTGTCAGGGCAGCTTGCATTGAGGCAGGCTGCAAAGATACCCCCGCAAACAGCAGGAAGCTGCAGTGAGCTTGCAACGTGGCTGATGGCGTTGTTAAAGTACAGATTTTGTGATAGACAGAGGTCAGGGCAGTTCTGTCAGCTGAACTTTCCTCGGGCTGCTTTGGAGCTGGTTTCAGCTCATTGCAGAGCTCGGTCTCAGGGCCTCCCTTGCTCCCAGCCCAGCCGCGTCTCCAGACAAGCGAGCCACGCTGCTGTGCCTTTCATCTCATCAGTATTGCCTGCGGTCTTTCTGGCCACCTTTAAAAACAATAGAAAAACCAGGCCTAAGTGCCTGCAGTGCTTCAACCAATACATGGGCGCTGCAAATATGTGGAGTCATTGCTACAGGATCGCAGTATTTGTGCTGAATACCTTATAAAGTCTCATAATGGCTTTCTTATTTTCTAAAGAAACACAACAGCAGTGCTTGCTGTACGTGAGCAGAAACCCCTGTAAGATTACACCTACATAGAAAGCAGGCCCTCTGAGGCCCGTGCCGTGGTAATAGAGGGGATCTCTGAAACAGCATTGGTTGGGAAGGAGTCTCTCACGTGAGGCTGGGTATCTGAGATTTCCGAGCTGAATAAGGGCTAAGGAGGGCGGTTCAGCTGCGGCCGTCTTGGTTTTGTGTGCCCACTGGGGTAGTGAATTGAGAGGCCCTGGCCTGGTGTCTGAGACGGCGTTGTTTGTGCTGCAGTTCGTAACTGCTCTCCTGAGACAGGGGGTCGCCGTATCCCTGGTTATCTAACCGGTCTGTGAAATCAGGAAAACGTGTTTATCAGGAAAGAACTTGCTGCTATTCAACGTGCGAGCATTGCTCTGTTTCTTCATGTTCAGGAGGCAGAAGATGCCACTGGCATGCTCTTCCCTGCCCCTCCTCAAGCTGTGCTGTGTGTGTCTGTCTCTCCACGGGCGCTAGCTGCCAGGCCACGTACAGTTCTCCCCGTTCCCCCGTGCTTGCCATGGCAATCAGCTCTCCGGTGGCGGTCCGGCGAGAGGAGGGTGCCGAGGCGTGGAAGGGCTGCATTGGCTGCCGGTGAGGTAATGCTGTGCAGCCCTCGGGGAGATGCCGGCGTGAGGACGCATGCTGCCTGCTGTGCTCGCTTGTTTGTGTGGACAAACAGAGCGGACAGGGCTATGTGCATGTCTGGGTAGTAGAGATGGACTTGCAGTTGCTGGGGGTAGATCTGGAATAGAGGCTTTTCCAGCTACGTGTCTCAGAAATAGAGAAATAGTAGGCCTCCCTTGTTACCGTTGTGTAATTTCTCATCTTTCTCCTCAGTTTTACAAGCTAGGGCAGCTGAGGCAGAAGGGCACTTACCTGGGAAGAGCTATGCAGGAAGGAAGAAGCAGTCAGAGCACATGTGGGCTGTGTGTGCTGCTGGTGTGTTTCACTGAGGAAATGACTGACTGCTGTTATCAGGGCAGGGTGTTGTTCCAGGAAAAGGACAGTCCTGGCGGGTTTTTGTCTCCTAACTATAGGTAGAAAGCAGTCTGTGGCTCCCACCACAGTTAGTAACTGGTGGCTTTGAGCCTGCTCTGTCACACAGCGCCGCCATTTTCTTTTCCCTTTCCTTCACCAGAGCATCTGTCCCCAGGGAGCGTCCTCTGTCCGGCATCGGCCAGCAGCCGAGCCCGTGTGTGACGTGGGACGCAGAGCTAAGCAATTTTCATTCTATCCAAGAGAGGGCACATTAACAAGGTAATTATAGCACATTACTCCAGCAGGGACACATCAATTTTAATCCTTGAAGCATCCTAGTGAAGTAGATAAGTGAGCACTATTAGGCCCATTTTAGAAAAGAAGAGACTGAATTAAAAGCTAAAATGACTTGTCTGTGGCAAAGACAGTAATTGGTACAAAGGGCAGGGGTTAGAGGAGAGGGGACTGATTCACAAACCCCGCCAGGGAACTATTATTTCTACTTGATTTTGGAGAACTCTCTACTAGCTCCAACCCATACCACTCCAGCTGGAGCAGAGGCAATGGGCGAACTGGATCTTTGATTCGTTGTATTCTGCCACAATGTTTTTCTGCTGGCAAACTAATTGTAATGCTGTTGAAATCTGTTGATTTGAAATTGTTGAATAATCTCCTTAGCAAATAAGCCCTGGTTTATGTATAGTTTGTAGATAGGTCAGCACAGAAACACAGAATTTGCACTGCTGTCAGTGACCTGGGTATGTCTTGGTGTAGAAGCAATTTAAAAGTTGAAAAATGGTTCTGTTCTCACAGCAGAGACTTTAATTGTTTAATCAAAGAGACCACAACAGTTCAGAGTTGTTTTTACCTGGAGGTGAAAAGGAGCTATTCGAAAAGGCTAATTCTCGTTGTTGGATAGCTGTTCAATTTGAGTTGGTCTTAATTAATACTTAATTTTAAAAACTTCTTTTTTTTTCAAGATTTATTAGCTCTTGGTGGAATACTTTTGGTAACAAAACACAAAACGGTCTGAAACTAGGAGAGCCTTGCAGCCATGTTTATTCCCATTTTGATTTCTACATCACAGTGAAGTGTTAATGTGCAGTTTATCTCGTGCTGTAAATCAAGCAAGTCTTGTATCACTGCCTGGTCATTTGACAGAGAAACAGACTGTGATTTCTCAGTCAATTGGCAGCATAATCTTATGAGAAACTGTACTTGTAACTAGGCATAATATTTATGATGGTCATTTAGTGTGATTAGCCCTCGTTATCCCTGGTTTGGCTCATACAGGAACCAAACTTGTTCTAGACATCTGTAGAGGGTATATACACCTTATACCTGTGTGCAGAAAGACATGGTAAAGTGATCTATCTGTGTTCATACATGAGGTTCACAGCGAACAAACATCTAAAAAATCAGGTTGCAGAGTTTTGGATTCATGAGTTGGGCCTTCAGAGCTCTGCTCCAGGTGTTGGGTTTGTCTGTCTTCAGCAGCTGCCTATCAGATTGCAAATGTCCAGTTTTTCTTTGAGTGTTTAAACTGGGTATGCCTACTTTTTGTTCCAATACGTTAGAAGCTCTGAGGACTCCAAGCTTTTGCAATTTGCAAATCTATTTGCTTTATTTACTGTAAATACATATTTTTATTTCTCAGTTTTAATCCATCCACAATTTTCCCCTTTTCTGTGATAAGCATACAGAAGCCTCATCTTGCTGGAATTCACAATTACTGAAATAATAGTTACTGAGCATATTTTATTTTCCAGGTCTTTGGATTCAGTTCAGCCCCTGCTGTGCTATTAATATAGCTCTTTTCACCAGCTATAAAAATCGAGACGAACGCATATGAAACCACATAAGATTTTGTTCCTTTTCTCTCTCTAATGGAGATTGAAATACCTGCAGCAACACAGAACCACACCTGAGAGTCTGAATTTGAATTAAACCCCAGAGTCTCTGGCTGCTTTAATCTCCTGATTATGTAAAACACAGTTTTACATGCGAAGCATGCTATGAGAAGCATTTTCCTTGTGTTGTAGTGGCAGTTCAGGACCTGGTCTGAAGCTGGAACTGCGGGTGGATGTGGGAGTGGATGAAATTAATGAATAAAACAGTCTGAAAATGTTTGTTTTTAAAGATTTGGAGAACTTAGAGTATGTAAGAGGAGGGGTGAACCAGTTCAGCTGTCTCTAGACTGCAGTGAAAATGGCCAATGCATATTAAAAAAGTATCCTGAAGCCTGCTAGCTGGAATAGCTGCATCGTTTTGCACTTGTCTGGATGGCAGCTCTTTGCAGTAGATGGTACCAGGCACCACCTAAAGATCTTACGCTGTGTCAGGGCAACTGAATTAGATTCAAGAAAGAGTAGCTCTCCCTGTTCTTAAGCCCTTATATAATCGAGCCATTAGCTAGTCCTCGTTGCACACCTATGCTGTCTAAGCAAAAGAGAAGAAACGCTTTGTGCCGCTGTCTGTCCAGCACCCCAGGAACACCTGCTGAGCAGTTCTGTTCCAGGGGGCTCAGTCTGGCTGTACGCTTCAGGTCAGTGCTGCAGGCTAGGCAGAGACTGTCCGTGAGAAGGCATTAACGACGCTTCAGTCTCCTGTGTTCTTTCTTCCTGATCACAGTGGAAAATGCATTTCAAGTTGTAACTGAACAGAGGGTTGCTTTCACAGTGTGGTTCTGGAGCATACTGCAGTACTTGTAGGTTTTCCTGCCCGTTGGCTCAGCTGCATTTTACCTTCTCTTACAGGCTGTGTTCTAGTGCGGTTCTGAACTTTGTCTTTTTGCTTTTGCAGTCTCAGAGATTTGCATGAGGTCCCTTTCTAGGCAACTCGGCTTAGGAAGTCACAAGTAGAGGATTCTTGACCACACTAGAAATGGCCACCTTTTTTTCCCCCTCCCTATGTTCCCTTGACTATAGAAGACTCCACAACTCTAAAGGAAAGGAAAAGATCATGTAGCAGTCTGAGAGGGGGGTGGAGAGTTGACTAATCTCTCTTTATCACTCTGCCTGTTAAACATAATTATTCTTGCTCTTATGGGACCTCTAAACAGTCCCAATTAGGAATTATGCTAATAAAGTCTTGTGTCATGAAAGCTCACTTCATTGCTTATGCTTCCTCGTGAAGCATTTTAGTGCTCTGCAAAACATAATATCCTTTCCCAGGACTATTTTGAACAGGAAGCGAGAGGCTTTGGTGCCAAAGGCTAGAGGACCCTGCCTTCTTTTCCAAGTTCTGCTGTAGAATGACTTGATGACTGTTGAACAGGCAAGGCGTTAGAAACACTCGCCACCAGAGTCATTCTGGTCTGGAAATCTGTTTCCTGAACAGTGGAAACTGAGGGCAAGTTTTTATAGAAAGCTGACTATGCTGGGGGGATCTGACTTTCTCAAAGGTCTCTTCTTTGGAGCTGCTTTCTGATGATGGAGCTTCCACAGAGTATTTAGAGTACTTAAAACATTCAAACTTGTATCCTTTTTTGATGTGCAGAAAAACAGATCTCTTTAGAGCAATGCACAGCATGCCACTATCAGTAGTAGCAGGAAGATTTAGGATTATCATCATCAGAAGCCCCTGATAGTGGAGCTGAAGGGACAGCAACGTGCAGTGCTGTTGAACAACAGCATACAGGAGGATGATGTTAAGGGAGTTTGTTCTTAGCACTGCATCGGTGTGTTAGACATAGGGAACTTAAGGAATGTCATTTTGCAAAGACGTGTTGAAAGTACAGCATCTCTCATCTCTTCTTCTGGGTATTTGGATCTCTCTCTTACATTGAACAAACGAAGTCATCCCTACATGCTTTCAAATGTGTATTTCTGTAGATGAGGGACTTAGCTTCTTTAGGTCTCAAAATTCTTTCATGTAAAATGGAAAAAAATATACATTAGCATGTCAGTACACTTGATCCTGGTTCTGCTGCCTAATCAACACTCGAAGTATTCTAGGAGTTACGGGGGTGGCACTAGGCATACACAGGGTCAAGCAGTATAGAGCCATGGAGTGCTTTGGATTGGAAGGGACCTTAAAGATCATGTAATTCCAACCCCCTTTGCCATGGGCAGGGACACCTTCCATAAATACCGGTTATAGTGGTTTCATATCCAAGGATGCTGATAGTCGTGGTAGTGGTTGTCATTCTAATCAATTCTTTTTAGCTGACCAGCACTTCCAGTTAAATACCAGTGGCTTTGGTGACTTACGGAACATTGATTGGGTCTTCAGCTATGTTGCCTTGTACCATACATGTGCAAACGATTAAATGGAGCCAAATGTGCCTCGCCTAGCTTGCATTACCTTAGCTCAAGGCAGCAGGCTGTAGAAAGGATGATGATATCTATTTTAGATTTTGGGAGGAGAGAGAGGGAGAAAAGAACATGCAAAGAAATAAAAAGTTAGGTAGATGTCTTTTTCTTTCCCCAAAACTTAAGCACTAGTTTCATCTGCCAGGAAGCTTTCCACAAAGCACCCCTAGGGGGTTAGAAATCAATACTTACGTTTAAAAACTGTTGCTGAATACATAATATCTGTCTGTAGTATCTACCAATTAGGTAGCTTTTATGGCTTTGTTGCCTTGTGCTGTTTCATAGCTGATGGAGTTGGGTGTGGGAAATGTTCCGGAACTTACTCAAATTCCATTGTTATTCTGAATGCATTTCACAGTGTGAATGGGACAACTTAGCTGGTCCAGAGCAAACTTACTTGTACCTGTAACCAAGTCCAACCACGGGCTCCCCAGCTCTGGAAACTCCTTGAAATGACCACCAAGTTGATTGTGAGATCACTGCAGCATCATTTCCCTCTCCCTTTCCAATTTGTCTCAGACTGCTCCATCTATATTCTGGCCATAATTGTTTGCTGACCAGAGAATACATTAAAACAATCTCTTTAATCTTGTGGCAGATTTCTTTCTTCCCTTTGACTTCCATGACTTACCGAACCCAAAACTAGTGTCATTGGCCCAACAGGCTAAAATATTCATTAGCATTCATATTTTCAATCATCTAAATCAGTTGTTTGTTTCCACAACTGTTTGCAAAATCCTCTTACGCTATAAAGAAGACGCTCTGAACTTAGGCTTCCCCAGAGAAAAAACAAGATCCCGCAAAGTTGGATTGGCACCCTGGTGCCCAGTGTGGTGCTTAAGATAGTTCTGTATTCAAAAGCAAAAGGTCGTGGCGGGGTAGCCGAAGGAAGGATTAGCATATAAACATTCCAGGCAGAACATCCTTTTAAACGCAGCACAGTTAAAATTTAGAAGAAGCCCCTAGTCAGCAAGACAAGAAAAGATGCATTTAAGAGCTGTGCTGGAGAACTGTCACAGGGATGTGGGACGGTAGTAGATAGCAATCATGGGGAAGATCTACAGTATTGTCAATGAAATGTCACTCAAGAGGTTTCTTTACAATGTTCTTCTGAAAGTTTTGTCATGTTTCAGAAGGCCCAAAGTAGTGAGGTTAGTTACTCTACACGTGAAAATAACAGTAAGAGGGTCTGATGGGAAAATGCCAAGATACGGATACATTCATGGACTTGACCTGAGTATTAATACAACGAAGCACTTTGACCTGTCAGTTTCATTGCATCTCACAACATGGAGCATGGGAGGGTTAGGCAGGGCTTGAGCAACAGTGATTTTTAAATCATGTTTAGAAAAAAAAAAAGCTGCTCTTTAGATGCTAGAATTGCACGAGCAGGTCACTGGCAGAGAAAGCAACGGGTCATTGTAAGGGACGGCACTTCTTGCAGTTACTGACATTTAATGCAGCACAAAGTGTTGTCTGTGTCAATTCACGTACTATTTCAGGTCCGTAGGATTCAAGAAGAGTTTTATGTCCTTGGATTTCATTGCACCATCTCAGAGGTGTGCATTAGCTTTATTTGTGAAGCAACAGAGCTTTGACTCTGAATTATCTGGTCGATGCTAGATTTTTGGTGCAGAAGAACATGGAGGAAAGATGAACTCCACAGACAACCTCTTAACAGTTGTTTGTGGATTTTCTGGCTGTGGTATAGTAGTTTTCCGAGAAACAGTGGAAAGTGGATAAACAGGGAGACTTGCTTATGACCAATTTGAAACCATAGCCTTCCTTCCAGTGTTTGCCATTGACTGAAAGGCTCAGGAATATTTTTAGATGTCAAGTGGAATCACATTTGTTGAAGTGACTTGGATTTAAGTTCCGGGGTGTGTGGGGGGGCTTTCGAAGATAAGGCTGTGTGAAGAAGGCAGCGTGAGATTGAACTTCACCCTACTGTTTTCTTGAAATTATAGGATTTTTCTAGGTGTGTGTTTATGGGTATTGTGAAATGTATTTGCTATGTGATGCTAGACAGCATGAACAAATGAGCAGTCAGATGAAGAAAAGCACAGAGAAAGCAGGAGTGGGAAGGAGAGGAAAAATGGCAAAGAGAAGAGGGCTATCTAAGCTAAAAGGCAGCAGAGCGTTAAAATATCCCCACCTCTAGCATTAGGGAATTGCGAGACCCTGGAAGTGCTCTTGGTACTTGTCTTCAGGCTATGATTTTCTTCTAGGGCATCCCATTATCATTGTCCTTGTCAGCTTGAGTGAAATTATTGATCTTGTTTTCCTGTTTATTTGTTTAGGAGGCTCTATCTCGTATCAGCAGGCTATGGTACAAGTATTCACAGGCTGGCAGACAAGGTATGGCGCCTTCGTTCTGCTCCTGCCTCCAACTTGTTTAATAGCCAGAGTTGTGCAAATTGGGCCTCTGATGGAGAGGTAGGATGGGTGGAGTTAAGATTGCAACACCAGCAAGATCTTTGTCGTTGTAGTTTGGGACCACTGTCCTGGCTGTCCCCTGGTGGACTGCCTGGGTGTCTCAGCTGAGGCAGGATGGTCCGTGTCCGTCCTCACAGGCCTTCAGAACGAGGTGGCCACAAGCAAACTGGGTACAGGAGTGGTCACTGGTGTGCTGTAATTACTGAGCTATGCTCAGCAATCAGTGGGAAGTGAGCTAGTTAGGGTGAGGAGAATCATATTTGAGATTGTTCTGATTGCTTACAAATTACAAGCTCCATGTTTCAAAGTCCAGGAATGCACTCAGGCTCCACTTCATTTGTTAAGGTAGATAGCATCTACCTTTTTTTTTTAAAAAAAAAAAAAAAAAATCTGTGATAGTCTCTCCGGTAGATTTCTAAAACCCTTAACTGGAGGAAAAAAAAAAAAAAAAGGAAAGAACAAAAAGCCAAGACCCTCAGGAGGAGATAAGCATCTTCCAGTGAGTGTGGGTGGCCTGGAAATACTTACACTGCAGTCAGAACTGGGGAGCTGGCGCTCGCGCACAGAGAGGGCGTCAAACCCTGTCTCGTTGTGCCTCAGTTTCCTGATTAGCATTAGCATTAGCAGGATATCGAAGTTCCTCGTCCTGCCACAGTCTTGGAGAGGCTTGGTTTGTCATGGCTAACAACAGCCTCGGAGGTGCTGCTGCAGAGCCGTGAGCGAGGCAGAGAGGACTGCCGTCATTACAGCAAAGAGTGTGTAGGGTAACGAGAAGGGCAGAAGGATGAAGGAACAATCACCAGCACCTGTGAAAGTCACAGCCCCACGCAGACGCTGGTCACCAACCCCCCTGCATGTTAATGGGGTGCTGGCAGCGGCCAGGCGGTGCCCGCAGGGCTGTGGGGCTGCCCCCCCTTCCTCCACTGCTGCTTCCCGTCCTCGGCTCCCCCTGCATGCACGCGCCCCTCTGCTTGCAGCCAGGTTCATCAAAAAACAACCGGGTCTCCATGGTGACGGCGAGACAGCTGAAAAATGGCAGCTAAATGCAGCTGCCCCTCATTTAATATCGACTCTGGCACTGACAGAACAGATAATGGGCAATAACACACCATTATGCTGCGGGGAAATGAAATGCTTCAGCAGACGCTTGTCATGCTGCAGGGATTTATTTGTTACTGTACCAGCAGAGATTTCTCTCCCCTTCTGTCTATCACTTCTGTCATTCCCTCTTCTTTTTCTCCCGCTCCTTTTCCTGTTTCTGTCCATCTCTGTGCTCATCCCTCCTTCCTTCACTTCCCGCTGTTTCTTTCTTTCCTTCCTTCCTTGCTTTTTTTCCTCTTTCCCCCACCTCTGCTCTCTTACATGCCCTCTCACGTTCTCCATCTCTTCTGGGTGTCGTGTTCCTGATGCTGGAGCCATGCTGTGTCCCAAGCCCAAGAGCTCTGTGAAGCTCCATGCTCTTTTCCCCTCTCAGGCTCCTCGTTTTCGTTCTAGTTTAAACCTACATCTCTGTGTGCACGTCACTGTGAATCTGGTAAGGATGAACTTTGCTTGACAAGTCTTCAGCCAACCTGTTTCTGTGGACCGCGTTTCAGTCTGACAAGTTCCCACACCGTAGTGGAGGTTTATGATGGAAATGCGGAGGATGGAGTTAATGGAAGAGATGTTCTCCTGCTCTTCTGGCACCACTTTGTGTGCATTACTTACCGGCTACAGGCTGCCCAGAGGTGGAGCAGTTAGTATCGGGGTTGTGGATCGCTTTGTAAATTGTTTCTTACACTGCCTAGCTTTTGCATCTTAATTATCCCCAGTTATACTTTGTGATTGCTATAGGGTGATATTTCTGAAAGTCCTGCTTTCAGTCCTGCTTTTTTTGTGAATCTGGAATGCCACAGAACCAGGTGCACTGATGGCAAATGGTCCCTCTCGGGTCTTGTAGGATGAGGACGGTAACTGTGGGTGTAAGGTATCCCTGATTGCTGGGTAGGGTGCAGGGGCTTTGAACCGAGCTGTGAACTTTCAGGTACCTGCATGTTAGAGGGCATGAACTGAGGTCTCTGAAACTCATTGCTTCATTTCAAAAGCTGCTGCGGCATTAGGAAAGTACTGTCAGTGTGGATGTGGTGTACATGGGCCAAAACATAACTCTTTCCAGTACAGCTGATTTCCAGCTCTCCATACAAAGACACATGAAATCCTCACAGATTTGCAGTGCTGTGGGTATAGCCACGTCTATAGGAGTGACCTTTGCTGCCTGTCGGTGTCCCGACATGCATCTGATGGCTACGGAGTAGGGAGCTATAGCATCTCCTCCCACAAAATGTACACCATCTGTGCAGTATGCGGTCCGCATCGCGCCATGTGGCAGAGCTCTGGCAGCCGCCCAGTGCCTTGGTGCTGCAGTTACCTTTGTCGCTGTGTCAGGGATCACGTCGCTTCACCCCTGCCTGGTGTTGGTCCTGGGAAACCTGCGTGATGCAGAACCTCTCCGAGGCTCGTGCCTGAGGGGTCTGGAGACACAGCATGCAAAGAGCTCCTTTCAATACAGGTTTTCCTTATGAATTCTTTTGCTAGCATAGCTTATGCCTTAAATACCTTATCAAAAGGAACTATTACCAGCAAAGTTATATTTTCTGCTAGTATAACAATATCTCTACTCAAGCTTTTTTCATCGTCAATATGATGATTACAGGAGATCTCTTTTTATTTTGTACGCCCAACTGGAATATCTGTGCTGATAAATCTTAAGGTAAGAGTAGGCCTAAATTATCTAAGTGATATATTTATACGCAGTGTGCCATATGGAACTACGGTAGGATCATTCATCTTTTCCCTAAGTGTGATGGAGTCAGCAAATCTTACTAAGCAGGTTCTTAGAAAGTGAATGTTGCAGTGCCTGAATGCAATACAGCTTCAAGCAGTACGGGTCTGGGCTTCCTCTAAGCCAGCCTTTGATAAAGTTGATTGATCCTGTCTTGGAAATCATCTGCCTTCTTAGTACGTGGATCACTTACATAAATTTCCAGGCTGGGCAGTAAGTACCTATTGCTTGGATCTTTGCAGTTTCCCAGCAACATTTACACCTCTGAGTAAGATCTGTACTATGACCTGTAAGTTCCCTGAGCTAGATGACCCTTGCTTTGGTTAATAACAAATGAGTGGGATGAATCTTTAATACAATAGCAGGTAAGATGAAAAACAGTAGAGAAAAAGAGGTAAAAGGGAAGTATGCCACCATCTCTCTTTAAAGAAGCTTCCTGAATTGGAATATTTCCACAGTGTCAGCATATATCCTACATACCTGATTTTCTTTCCTTTTTTTTTTTTTTTTTAAGAGCATGTTCCTTAGAAGTCTTGTTAGAAGTCACACATGAAACAGGAAACCTTGAAACATCGCAGCCTACTGCGCAGTTGCCTGGTAAAATCCCATTCATCCTCCCTGATGAGGAGGTTATGTTCCAACAGACTGGGGGAGTAACTCTTGGGCAGCCAAGTTACCCAGTCTTTCAACATTTTCCACGGCATCTGTAAAATTGACTTCTGTTTTAGGATATCAAAACAAGTGAGAAATTAATTTACATGGGGTTTACTGATTTCTCTGCTTTTGAAGCAAGTTGGCGTTCAAAAATCCTTGATCATTGTCATTCCATCCACCTCTCCTAAGCTAGGAGGTTTTTAGATACAAACCTTGTTCAGAGCTTTCTCTCCACAATTGAAATGTCAGTGCACTGACCCCTGCTCCAATTGCATTCCCTGCTGGCTTCTTGAGCCACGGTGCTTATTAATGAAATAAGCGAAGATGGAAGCGTCTGGGTTTTTCTTTCTCTTTTTCCCCTCTCTCCTCTCCCAACAAACCTGCAGTCAGTCATTAAGTGCCATCGTGAGAGAGGAAATGGCTTGTTAAAAAGAAAAGCCCTGATTTTTTTTTTTTTTTTGAAGAATACCATCAGGAACAGGCTATGATTAATACACATAATTGAAACAAATTGCAGCTAACTGCAGAAAAGCATCTCCCAGCTGTTGACAGAAGGAAATTGCTGACAGCCTTTTCCCATTCAGTGAAGAAAAAGAGACGGAGAGACAGAGAAAGGAACCTTGCCCAGCTCATGCAAATGCCTGGCACCTGCCTGCACATCCATGTACAGAAGCACTCACAGCCAGCACGCATGTCGCCATGTATGTACCTATTTGCCTGTACAGAGATGTTGTATGTGCAGGTCCAAACCCAACGTTTGCAGTTCAGTGACGGTCCCCCCACGCGTGTAGGCGCCTCTCATGTTTGTGTGTGCCCGCTGTGCTGAGCGGGCAGGGAGCCCGTAGTGCTGCTGGAACAAGAGCTGCCCGGGAGGCACCGCCTGCTCCTCCAGAGCAAAGGCTCTGTGTGTCTGTGCCTACGTCTGCGAAGTTGTGGATTCACCCAGGAAACAGTAAGACCCCATCTTCTAAAGGGATCCCTTCCTGGGGATGCATTTCTTAAGAGGAGACGCTCATTCTTGGCGTTTCGGATCTCTGTTGTGTTCTGCCCCTTTCACCTTTAGCCTTCCACGCTCCTGTTTAGCACTACCAGTCTAAATAGAAAGCACTTAGATGCGAGACACGAGTCTGAGGCTAGGAGAGTCATCTGGATTGAAATGTCATGCAGACAGCAAAAGGATCAAAGCCTTGTGTGGCTCAAAAAGCTGCTCAGGACAAGGGTGTAATACAGTTAACTCAGTTGATGGCATCTGCCAAGGCGGCTGACAAGTGGTTTGCATTGCTTGTCTTGTGCGCAAGTTTGTCGCGTGCGCACCGTGTACAACGGGCCCACGCGGTGCTCTGCGCCCCACAGACCCGTGATTGCTCCGCAGAGGGGATCCACTGTGCTGGGTGGGCCACGCGAACGCTGGTCAGCAGAAGGCCAAGTCAGAGAGCCCTAGCAGACTGGTCTAGAAAATGGACCGGCAAAACCAGAATTGAGGATGATGAGCTAGTACTTACTAAACCTCCTTTCTTGTGCTCATCTGGTGCTTTCATAATCTGAGCCGCTGCTGGTCAGTCTGCAAGGGCATTTTGACTTGTATTTAGAGACAAGCAGGAACATCAAGTATGAGTTATTTCTCTGGCATCTGCCTGTAAAGCTGATTGCTAGGGTGTGATACCAGATGGTAAAAAAAAAAAAATCTGCTGGTTGTGGTTCTGGTTGAAATAACACTATGAAGTCTGTTTGTAACCACATGCATTCTGTAAGTGCTATAAAAATAACCTTCTTGAACTGGTTCCTAATCTATTATTCCCCCTCCCTTTGTGCTGGTGTTCACTGTAAACACATCAATACCGAGGCAGTTAGCAAACCTCCCTTTATCAGAAGCATGCGCTGATCCCAGTGGAAGCTCAGGACAGCAGATGCAGCAGCAGGGAAATAACTGATAAACCACGAGTTCATCTTTAGCACCACCCAGGGAGATTGGGAAGAGTCCCAGAACGTGTTAGTGAAAAACGCGAATGCTGAAAGAATTAAAAATAACATCACGGTGGTGATGCTGGAAGGGAGGTAGCTGACTCAGACCGTTGCCATATTAACAAACCACTCTAAGGCAAACTAGACGCTGAGTTTACCTATTCAAAATAACGACGTGTACATTGATGTGTACACTAAGAGGACGTGAGTTAATCTAGCATATTGCCATTAAAGTATGAGCTGCCTTGTGTTTACTGGAGGGTACGATGATGCTTATGGAAGTTACACCAGATCAGCTTCACAGTATTCTACGTCCCTGCTTATTGCTCAGAAACATGAGCATCCAGCCTCTCATGATCACTCTGACCATGCCTGCTTACCGTGCAAAGCCAAGCCCTCCATTGCTCTCATTTCCTTCTGTCCCGTTAATCTCCCCTTGCAGCTAAGGAGGATCCTGTACCCAACTGCATCTTGTCCTCACTGGTTATGCAATGTTAAAGCAGCGCTATGCACGCAAGATACAGTCGGTTCTAGAAAGAGCTGTGTTTATGCTCTGGTTTTAGCAATTTCTTCAGTTTATAGCGCTGAAAAAGCAGGCACATGTGAAGCCTGGAGGTGCCTGCAGGGCTGCAGCGCCTTGAAGAATAAGCAGAACGGGCCATAGTGCCCGTGTCCTTCATCATGGGCTGTGCTGAGGGGCACTTGCACAGCTGTCAGAAATTGGAGTTGTTTCATGATTAAAATTCCCATCAAGGATCATTTTGGCCTTCTGGGGTCTGTCAGCCTCAGTTCTGTGGCATGAAATGAGTTGTGCACATACAAAACACCCCCAGGACCAAAGGTACTTTAGGAAGTTGCTACAATTCTCTAACAGATTTGAAATGAGTCCTTAATTCACCTCCACTGAGAAACACAGAGTATTAGGGGCCAATAAGCTCGTGGTATTAGGATGCAATGAAATCTTTAGGTCAGCACAAGTATTCGCTTGCTGATCATATCCACTTGAGACCTTTTCTTTTTCACGACCGTTCCTTGCAGAGGCCATTCAAGGAGATGAGGCTGGTGAGGAAGGCAGCAGCTCTGCATACAATACATAATGCTAAAGAATGCTGCATCATGCCGTGGTCAGACCAAGCAGACTGTAGAAATTTGCAATCTAGGTACCAGACTGTCTCACTCAAGTAGGGAAGTGCATTTCCAGAGATGTGCATACGCAGCAGCAGGACCAACTGCGGTTCTCCGTGTGCTGCAGGTGAGGGAGCTGAATGGGGGAAGAGGTCAGGTCACCGTGCAAAGCCTTGGCATTGGTCTCGGCTGCTCGCAGTGAGCTCCCTTGCTCCTTTGTCTTCCTGGAGCAAAGTTGCGCAGTTTCCCTTTGTTTCTTGGATTAAAGAGCAGTTACAAGCCAGAAAAGAGTTGTGTAAAATTGAAGAATAATATATATATTTAATGGAACTTCTGGTTTTTAGTTTAATTGCAGGAGCGTAAGGATAAAACTGCATCTATATGTATATATATATATAGACAGACCAATTATATAAATTAATATAATTATATATAATTTTCTTCCCTCTTATTTTTCTTAGCTCTGCAGAACCAACACAATTCTGGGAAAAAAATAATTATCTTCTGTTCTGACACATGCGTTAACAGAATAGCTTCTTAAAGTGCGATGTCAAGGCCACTTCTGGCAGCAGCCCTCCTTCAGTGCCCCCCAGGAGGTGATGGCATTAGGAAGGTATGAGTAGAACTTGGTCTGCCACCTCTTTGTTGCTAGAGATGGTGTGCAGAGAGATCCTGGCTCATCTGTGAGTCCATGACATAGTGGCAGACCTAGCAGTTATGGGGCAGGACGGCAGGACGGGGGGACAGGGGGACACAACAAACAACAACCCACACGGTTATGTTTGTTGTAGCTGAGTGCATCTGATCAGATAGCTGTCAAGAGACAATTAACCCGGAGGCTCGGGAGGTTACTTTGGCAAAGTCAGTTTTCAGTATTGTCTTGTATTTTACAAATAGGGATCCTTTCCACACAGCAGGGGCTTAAATGTCCTTAACCCTGGCCATACACAAGATTATGCAAGGGTTTGACCTGGGGGTCGTGGCCAAAACTGCCCTCCCTCCTTCCCCAACCCCCTGCCCAGCTTTCAGCTTGAAAATGGCAGGCCCCCGGTGGCAGTGGGTTAATGGAGTTGTTAAAATGTGGCAACAGGGAGAAGAGGGACAACACTTTGCTAAGATAGGGTTAGAAAATATTTATAAAGTATACAAGTCCTCCTGGTGTTTAGATTAAAATAAGAGTCTTTGCTATAAAATATATATATATATATATATATACCACCACAGAACCACAGAAATCGAGCCCCTTCAGGGCAAACTCATCTCCAGGAAAATAATGGCAGCACCTTTCTGGACTCAGAGAAACACACATTTTTCAACAGTAGTTATAACACAAGGGCTGTGTCACACTTCCTGCAGGGAGATTTGAAAAGTCATTTTTGCAGCAGCTGGGCATTGCTTGTATGAGTAAGAATTACATCAGTTCTGACCTTCTAACAATGGGCTTGAGGAAAATAACATGAACACGGATACCAGCATGCTTGCTGTCTTACATCCAGTGGTATACCTTCACTCATTACCGTAAAACTATTCCGAATTTTTATGAAGGCCAGTGGGATCAGGATTTGGCTTACAGTACTGAAGAGAAGCTTTGGTTATTATTTTTTTTAGTTGACATCCAGTATCAGAAATTATAGATGGTTTTAATAAGATTGCTCTTTGCAGTAGGTCGAACTAACAAAAACAGCTGGGCTTGGTTTTGGTGCTAAGTCTTACCAAGATGAAAGATGTTTCACTGCTGATCTGAAGCTACAAATTTTGAAATAGCTAATAGAATAGCTGGGATTGTTATCCCGAATAATGTTGATCATTTCAGAAATTTATGAAAACAGGTGAGTTGAGAGCTATTCTAAGAGATTTACAGTACATATGCTGCATGAATTTTTAGTATGTTAAAATAAGTTTGTATCAATGTATACGCCGTGTATATTATGTATGTATCTATGTATATATATACAACAGAAATAGCCAATAAATAATTCCAACCTTGATACAACTGGTTCAGTTAAAGACAAAATCAAAACCAAACCAAAGAGAAATATTTATTTGCAAAGTCTTTTTGGTTTGGTGGGGTTTGAAGAGAAGACTTTGTATATTTCTAGTAATTAGCCAAGCTGCTTTTTCTGAAGTAGTACCTTCTCCTCAAAGTACCTTCTCTGCTTTCGGTTTAACTGAAATACTATTTCAGTTTAGCTAAACTGAAATAGTTAGTGCCAAACTGGAGCATTTACTGCCCTGCTGCTGAGTTTCTCCCCCCCCTCTGACTTTTGCACCTCTTACTCCCCTCCTGTTTCTCAGTCTTGGCTCAATTTCATGTAAAATCTTCAGAAGTATGCTTATGTTTTCCACAAGTGACTAGATGAATAAGATGCCCTCCAGATGAGTTTTGCAGAGCTTCTGTCAAATTTTTAGCCTGTGAACCTTCCTGAGTGTTGCGTAGCTCCAGCTCTGTAAATCCAGGGAGCTACTGAAATGGACCAGCAGGGCTTTTTGGAGTCTCAGTCTGGCACTGCAGGGCAGTAACAGCAAAACCCCAAACGTCTGATAATGGTGGGCAGTGCTGTCTTGTGCACATACAAGGAGGCTATCATGAAAAAGATCGCTCATTTTCAAGTTTGCACGTCATTTCTGTGCCCCTAACATGTGCTCTTGAAGTTTGAGATATGCTGGTCTTGATCTTCAAGCTTGTTGGTGACATGCAGCTATTGCAGATTTCCTGTAATGTTAACGAAGAGAGACTTCACAAAATGCAAAGCTGAGCTGACAGAGCTGGAAATGTGCAGGGTTTCTGGAGCCTTCCTCTGGAGCACTGCCTGTGCCGTGCGCTTCATGTCTGGGTGCTCTGCCCCAGGAGAAGCAGCCTGCTGCTTCCTTGGAACCGGAGCTGCACGCTTCGTGGGATGAGCCTCCCTGTCTTTAGAGGAGAGTTTCTGAAAGGTTTGGTCATTGCTGAGGTTCCTAACTCAGCTGAACGCTGTTTGGTTCTTCTAATGAATGTAATTATCTGTGTGCTGGTAGGAGCCAGTCCCCCAACAGCGGAGGTGTAGGATTGCAGAGTGGTGCTCGTCTTTGTCTCCTCTGCTCTGTGTCGTTTTGTTTTCTAGCAAAGCTCCTTGCTGCTTCTGTCAGCTTTGCATGTATTTATATAGACGTATATTTCTTTGTGCATGAGCTTAATACCATTAAATACCTCACAAGTGTTCCCTGTCCTCCTTGCTTTCTTTTTTTGTCTCACGTGGGCCTTGGTTTTGCACACAGCTTTGCTACAGCCAAGCTGTAAGGGAGGTAATAAATCGTGTGCGTGGCAAAATGAGGTGGAATCAAACCCCTGTCTGGCTGTGCTCCGTTACTTTTATGTGCATCGCTCTTCCCCTTCTGCCTGTAGTGGTGTCGGCAATGGTCTAGCCTTCCTTTCCTCCAGCATGATGTTTTCAGCATGTGTTAATTGTTGTGGGGTAGGGGTTTTTCAGCAGTATGCGGTGGGAAAGGTCAGCTGTCAGAAACAAGCCTGTCCACAACTGATAAGGCGTTCGGGAGATCGGATTTGACTCATTAAGCACCCTCCCTGTAGACATGGAGTCTGCTCTGCTGCAAGGAAAAAAAAAAAAAAAAGGCAAGCAGGAAGGGAAAAAGCCCAGGCTGGAGCTGGAGCATGCGCCTGAACGCCCTGGCACACCCTCCCCTCACCCCCGACACGCTGCGGGAGCTGGGTGAGCTTCCACCTCGCCCATCCCCGCACGTACCCTGCATGTCTGCTGCATGCGCTGTGCCCCCACGTTGCATGTGGTCGCTCCTGCATTACACCTGCTCGGCAGGTTTTCTCTGTGTGCGTGCGGGTGTGTGAGTTCTCAGGTGTGGGAGCCTTGAGGCTCTCTGGGCAGGTGTGGCTCGTGCCCTCGTACATGCACCGCGAGGTGTGCGAGGGCGTTCATTCTGCCCCGGG
>CM021735.1:42202444-42651460 GCA_011075105.1 Heteronetta atricapilla
TGTATATATATCACATTTGTTCAGTTGCATTTTTCTGCTTTTCTGGACAAACAGGCTGTGTAGCCATACCGCTTGTATCTGCATATACATCTACTGGCTGCGTAGACATAGCAGAAGCCTAATGTGTTTCTCATTGCATACAAATGCACACATTTTTGCCCCTAAACAATTACTGGCCAAAGCTGCTCTGCCAGCTTGTTAACAGTCCCTTGCCTGTGGCTTTGTTTTGAGAAGAATGATTGTGCCTCAAATTGGGTTTGGAGACTGCTACTTCCATAACCGCTCTTAATGATTTCTCACGATGAACATAACCGAAGCGCAGCGGTGAGGCTTGGCAGTGTGTTTTGGTAGCGGGGCAGTGCTGGGTTCGAGGTGGTGCTGAGGCCCCAAGGAGCTGGTGGTACCGCAGTCGCCGTGGTGCCCATCGTGTCTTGTTTCCCACCTCACCTTGGCTTTCACCTTCCTTCTTATCTCCCCTTTCCTGCGGGCATGGCTTTCAATACCGCTCTCTGGTATTGAAAGAGGATAATTTTGAGGATCATTATCGTGTTATTACAGTGATTAGCTTTAACTATTTATCTATTCACAGTTCTTGCTAGAAGGATGCCCACAGGGCTCCCTGCGCAGCAGCAAGCGTGACGCCTGCTGGAAGGCAGCAGCCAACGCAAGCGCGTGTGCCTACACGTGCACACCTCTTGCCCTGATGCCTGTCGGCTCCTGGCTTTCCAGCACCTTACTTAAAGATCTTCCAGTAGTTTCCTACTATAGTGCCCTTCCACAGAAGGAAGAGTTTCTCTTCCCACCATGCTGCTTGGATCCAGTTTAGACCTGAATGCTCTTCTCATATTTCTTTCTCTCGGTGTCAATCTTTCTTTGTTCCTGCCATCGGTGTTGCAAGGCTCCCACCAACCGTCCCTGTGTTCTTGCCCAAGTAGGACTGATTCTGCCATGTGTGTAGGTAATCACAGAATGGTTTGGGTTGGAAGGGACCTTAAAGACCATATAATTCCACCTGCCCAGCCATGGGCAGGGTCACCTCCCACCAGACCAGGTTTCTCAAAGCCCCATCCAGCCTGGCCTTGAACACCTCCAGGGATGGGGCATCCACAGCTTCTCTGGGCAACCTGCGCCAGAGCCTCACCACCTTCTGAGGGATTTTTTTTTTTATTTTTTAATATCTAGTCTAAATCTCCCTCTCTTTTAGTTCAAAGACATTACCCCATGTCCTATCACTCCACTCCCTGACGAGTCCCTCCCCAGCTTTCCTGTAGCCCCCTTTAGGCACTGGAAGGCCGCTGCAAGGTCTCCCTGGAGCTTTCTCTTCTCCAGGCTGAACAACCCCAACTCCATCAGCCTGTCTTCAGGGAAGACAGCTATAGGTTTCTAGCATTTCTTTCCCAAATGTTATGGCTTTTACCAAGGTCAGAAGATTTGGAGAAGACCTTATCTTCAGTATGGTAAAGAAAAAATATGCTAAACACGCATCCTGTTTTGTTAGATGAATATCTGTGCTCTAGCATCTACACCCATTAAGAAACAGATCTAAAGACCTTCCGTTAGGGTAAGTTTTTAGAGTTTGACAGGTTGACTTTTTTTTTTTTTTTAATAGACTAGAAGAGCAACAGTAGTGTAAAATTTGGGATTGCAACTAGGATTACTGTTGAAGAATAACTAATCTCCCTGAGCTGGTTAATATAATGTTGCTTGTTGGGATAACTTCACTTCTTTAGAAAAAAAAAAAAAAAAAGGTATGGTCCATATAAAACAACTACATTTTTAGTCAATAAAGTATGTGAGATGAAAAGACGGTGAGTGAACAGCTCAGCTGTACCCTTGCACACTCCCAGCCCTCGTGCTGCCATGCATGGTGCACACGTGAGGGTGCAGGGGCTGTGTGACAACCCTGCTGTAGAGATACCTGTGCAAAGAGCAAGGCTGGTTATATCTGGAGATTTGTGGTTGTGGTGCTGCGAGGTTCTCCTCGCTGGTCAGCTTGTTTGCTGGTGGTTCAGTCAGTAAGGAAACATTTCTTGGGGGTGTTGTGTTCAAAGACTGGCGTCTTTGTGTTTTAGAATGGTGCGCTAGGAGGAGGGCAAGCTGGAAGAAATGCAGAACAACATAAAAACATAGGAAAAAGTAAACACAGCAGTAATGGGAATTGTCCTCACCCATGCTCAGCGGTGAGGAACCTAATGAAGGTCTTAAGCCCAGTACATAGTCATGGGGTCTGAGCTCTTGATGAAATGAGTAGCGATGCCTTGCTTTTCTTGCATGTACTGGAGCTGGGAGGGAGGGAAGCAGAATTGTTCAGAGAAATGAAATGGGGGAAAAAAAAAAGTGTACTTTCAAAAAGAAATTGAGAATTTATGTGAATTTATCAAATTGTTTCAGGAAAATTAATTTTTAAAATTGATTTATTGAGCATCACATTTAAAAGTAAACGTATTTCATGCTTTTAGTGTGAAATGGAGCTCTGCTTTTTTATGTTTTTTAAAGAAACGCAATTAAGGAAGTGCAAAGCAAAAATGTTACATCGCATTTGGGGTCAAGCAAGATATTGTCACAGGATAGTTTTTCGTCTCTTTGGCCAGTTGATCGGAATATAGATAATGTGTACAGCTCTAAGCACTTAGTGCCATAGTTAGCCCGATAATGGAAGTTCATTGTTTCCTTGCAAATGACAGGCAATGCAAATCGGTAACAGTAGAGCTGTCTGCCCTTAGCAGACAATGGAAAATACGTGAAGAGAGGGATACCCAGGACGCTCTGAACTGCAAATACTCCGAATGGACTCGCAACTTCTCCTCAGATTTGAAGACAAATTCTATTAAACTTCCAGAGCACTCGTTTCCCATGGATCTCAAGGACTTAACCTATATTTTTGTTATCTTTGTAGTGCAGATGGAGGCAGTTGAGGTTAATTAAGTGCCTCAGGTTGTGCAGTAAATCAGCGGCAAAGTCAGGGATAAAATACTCAGGTCCTGACTCCTACACCTGTAGTTTGTCATCTAAAGCAATTTTGGTGGGCAATTTAAAAGATGGCTGCAAAAGATGATGTTACCAACCATATGCTGTAATCTTTTGTAGGCATATGCCATCTTATTTATTCATTTCCATTATTGTAGTACTAATACTTTTGTTGTAAAAGCGTTTTAGCTAAAAGGCTTTATGAAAGTTTTTTTTTTTTTTTCATCTATTTTGTGTGGTATTGAAGCAAATGATGCTGATGGCTGGTTTCTGTAGCAAGTGGATCATTCACGCAGGTTCAGATTCTTCTGAGACCCTTCTGTCTTCTGCTTCCCTTCAGAAACTGATAGAAAAGGTAACTTGGAGGGGCAGTAGCGGTTGTGAGGCTCATCTTATTGATGAAATCTGTATATGTCAGACTAACTAGGAGGTTTCCTGTGATACATCTGATACTGTTTTTCCTATCAAATGAGGTTTCATTGAAGTAACGAATATACTGTTGAGTAAAGAAGAGTTTTCCAGGACTGAGGAGCAAAATAGCTTTTCATTGGTGTGAATTCAGATTTGTTTAGATGGCTGTGAACTTCAACCGTACTTTTAGTAGATGCATACTCCAAAAACTTAAAGCTGTCATCCTCCTAAAAAGGCTGTTAGCTATGTCATAGATATAAGAATGTGGTATGTGGAAACTGCTTACACATTTTCATCAAAAGCCTAGGGGATTCCTTTGAGAGGTAAATCACTTTGTGGGGCTGGCTGTGGGAATGAATGTTAGGCAGCTTTTGCAGTTTTGTTGGAGCCAACCCAAAGGGCACCATCCAGTGACACAGCCAGCAGCATGCAAAGATTGAGCCCGGGCCTTTGCAGCTCCCATACAGTATCTCCAGAGAAAGCAGTTCTTCTTCCTGTTTTCATTGAGAGCTCTAGAGTTCAGAGGAATGGTAGATTAGTCAGGTTTGACAAAAAGATCAGCATTTGTACCGTTGTTTCCTTGATCTCTTCTGAGCTTCAGTTTATGGACCTTTTCACAAGCATTCTCATCTAGACTTGAAGGGCAGTAAGTGAAGCAGCTGATAGTGGAGAAGAGGCCATGACTCATGCCAGGCAGCTGGCGTTCTCTGGTGTAAGTTCATCCTTCCTTTGCTCTTACTGGTGAGTTGAAAGTGCTTTTTGGGTAAGATCAGAGCTGCTACGGCATGTGCAAAATTGGAGATCAGCACTCAGAGAGCTCAGTCTTGAATGCCTCTCACCATTGCATTGGGCTCCTAGGATGAGGTTGTTTTTCACAGCTCTTAAAGGTGATGAGAGATGTCCTCCATTCATTCGTATCTACAAAGTTCCTGATGTCCTTACTGTGATTCGTCTCTGCTTCCAGATTCCTAATTGTGTGGAGACAGTAAGTGGGAATGAGGGGACTGAGGAAACAGTAAAAAACACTATTTCGGGAAAATCAAACATTTTCAAGTATGGTTTAAACCTAGTAAGCATTTGGGAAACTACTGTTTTCACTGTGGCTCTCCAGCTCAGCACTTAGTTATCTCCATTTTAACATACTTCTATGATTTTACAGTCAACATTTTCAAATGGCAAAAATTCTTTTTCTTCTGAAAATTTATTCATAATAATTTCCTTGAATTTATAGGTGATGTTCTTTCAGTAAGGTTTTACCAATTCAATGGGTTTAACCATCTCATTATGCCCTTCGGATGACTTAGTCTTACTTTACAGTTTGTGGAATATAAATGCAGTATATGATACGACTCAAAGCTTGCACACAGCAGTATCACTGTGGGTGATGCTTAGAAAATGCTTTGTACATAGAAGAACAATTCAATATTTTTCATATACATGAATAATTAAATAAGCTCTATAATACTTTCCAAACAAATATTTGCTTTTGACTACTGAGAGCAGAAAAGCATGAGATAGCAAGCACGGGACCTTATGAGAGGATTTGGTAAGTGGTGTCACTGATTCGTTTGGGTGCTGGGAAGCACAATCAGACCAGGAAAAAAAAAGAACACCAGAACTATATGGGTACATTTTCCTTTTCCTGCCCAAAGGCTAGACAAGAGGAATGCAATAAAAGGCCCTGGACGATTTAGTGGAGGATGCAATAATCTCCTGTTTAGCTGTTCCTGGAGTCTGTCACCCTCTCTTGAAAGTAACAGTCTGATTATTATTAAACAATCCAGCTTTGTTTTAATAACATGAATCTGAATGAGCTGCTTTGCTTCTGAGGGCTTTCATTAGGATTTCAGCATTCAGACACTGGACAGCTCTTTCAGAGGGTTGATGGAAATAGTTCACCTTTTTTGTCCTTCAGAGGTGCTAGCTGACTTATTTTTTGTGACATTTGATGTACAATTTCTCCTCCCCTAACCTCTAAGGGAACATCAGATACATGTGAAAGTGACTCGGAGAGCATAAATCTTTCATTGTTCTGTGACATATTTGAGGATCGTAGATATTATAGGTCACTCCCAGGGCAACCCCTCTGCCCAGAACAGAATTACCTCTTAGCAGATTTCACGGGGTTTTGCCCAGGCTGGGATTCCACACCATCCTTGAGGGGGTGATGCTGTGATCTCTCAAAGCATCGTCTAGAGCAGCTTCAAAGTCTATTTTCCCCTTGTTTCATACTGTTCGTAGCTAGCATTTATTCTTTCCTGACTCACTGTGACTGAGGTTGAAATACTTCCTTCAGCTCAGTTAGAATTTTAAAACTTTAGGGCTATTGTTGACAATAAGAATTAGTATGGAAGAGGGGAAAAGATGTACACTCTGACACTTGTGACGTTTGGTCAGGTCCATACCCAGCTAGACGGTGACAAAGCAGGAATACCTGCTAACGTGAGCAGCACATGAAGATTGCCACAGAATTTCTCCCCCCAAAGCTCCCAGTTCAGTGGTACTTGCTGGGATCATTACCCTACCCATCCACCCGGTCAGAAATAAATTAGACAGTTTCCCTGCCGTGCTGCTGAGAGCACAGCTGATGCCCAGGTGCCCTAAGTTCGTGGTCACTGAGTGCCGTGGCTCTGCTGCAGTACCCACTGCTGCTGCTAGCATGTCTGCAGGTGAGGAGGGCCCAGCCTGTGAGCAGCAGGACTAATGCCAGCAGTGGGAGATGCTGCTTTTTTTTTTTCTTTCCCTCTTCACACTTAGGCCTTCTGCATAGCTGTATTTTAAAACATTGTGTTATATTCTTATTGTGCTGGCTTATCCACAGTATGTTCTGAGCACATGGGTGTTTTTCCTTGTGCTCTGGATTCCTGGTCAGTTTCACCAGAAGATTTTTTTGCCTGCCCCGGTGGATGGCCATAGTGAATTTAACAGTAATGGTTCTGTTGTCAGTGGGTAACTTCAGAAGCAGACTTTTTGTAAGGTAAGTTTTGTACCCATGGGATTTTCCCAAGTTCCAGAGAACCATTAAGTGTCAGAGCGAAAAGAGCCCAGTAAGACCTGTTTTACATATGGACTTGTGTTTGACAGAAGGTCAGAAGAGTAACCAGCTGTTCTGCTGCCTCCATCAATAGCATGCTCGGTTTTGGCAGAGAAGCCTGACACTTAGCAGTGTTAGACTGTCCCTAGATTATCAGACAGCACCAGCTTTTCAGTGCAGAGCACAGCAAACCACTCAGATAAGGTAAATCCCAGCGAACACTGGAGTGGTTATTAATTCTGAAGCAGTGCAGAGTTTGCTGTTCTCGCTGACAAAAGACGTGCTCCAATGTTGGCTGTACACCAAAGCCCAGTGAGACAGGGCCTGCCTCGGAGTACACCTGCAACACAGTGGACTTTGAGTGGAGGTGAGCAGATGAGCAGTTGCCTTCTGTTTTTAAGAGAACTACTTGAAGTTTTCTTCAGGAGACTTCAATAAAGTTACTCTCCCTTTTTATATTTTTCTAAATACCTTATAGTTGTCTGCGGCCAGAAATCCTAACTGGGATGTAAAATGCTACTTTTGTGGAGTATTAAACTTGCTCCCCTTGGGCAGAATCAGTACTTCCTGGGCTTGTTATTTCCAGCTTTAATAGTGTATTTATTTTCGGGCATTCTCCAAAACTTTGTGGGCTCCACACTCTTTGCTGGGGTGGCTTCCTGACAGTACTGGGAAAAATGAGAGCTTGCTTTTCCTCCATGAATATGTGAAAATTTATGGAATGAGCCCAAGACTGGGAGCTAGGAGGCCCTGAACGCAAACACTACTTCTGTTACTGAATTTTTTGTTGTTGTTGGCTATGAGTAAGTCTGTCAAAATCTGTGCATCCCCTTCTGTATACGAGTCAAAATATCCAGGTTTCTCTAGCTTCTAATGATGTGAGTTTTGAATATTTGAGTCATCCTTTGCGAGAAGAGTTTTGACAAGAGCACATGGCAACAGCTTTTCACGTTAAAACAAACAACAACAAAACAACAAGGAACTGAAAAGCTACCAGCTGGCTCTCCTGAGTGGGCAACGTGGCCATATACAGTATGGGCAGAGCCCTGGTCAGCCTGTCCTGAGAGCTGACGCTTGGCAAACTCTGGAGTTTCTGTAGGGATGAGAGGAGCCAGCAGCTTCACTCAGGTAGTTGTTTGCTGTGCCTTTGTTTCTGCTCTTGCTATCAGTCTGTTGCACGTAACAGCTGATCTGGGTATTTGAGCAGGAATAGATCTGAGACTTGGCAAATAGGCCTTGCAGTGGGGTGGCAGTGGTGAGTGCTTACTGTGCTTAGTGATCAGCCAGAAAAGGTTAATGTTCTCCTCCTCCTCAAAGCCAAGGGATTCCAGGAAAAGGTCTGTGACGGTCATTTTGAAGATCCTGGGTTTCAGTTCTACTCCGGTGCTTCCTGCAAGTCTTTGAACGTGTCAAGGGTTAAGTCTGAACGTGGAGTTTCATATGTGTCTCAGAGGTCTGCAAATCCCAGCTGTTGCAGGGAATTTAGTTGTGAATGTGTTTTAAAATAAATAATAGGGTTAGATTAATATTAACAAGTGAAATGGAAGATTTAATTGCTTACATCTGCCAAGTAACCTACTTTCAGATTCTGATTTTTTGTATTTCTACCTAATATTAAGCGAGTTAAAAATTAAATCTTGAGAATCATGTCTAAATCAAGAGTTTGTAAACATATTCTAAATTTTGTTTTAAGTAAACTTTTTGTTTGATGCAGTGGAAAACAGCTGCATTACCACGCTTGAACAACCAGATCATTGCTTCAAGGTAATGTCATTTATAAATGGGGAGTGTTGGCATCCCAGCAAAACCTGGGTTAGTTCCATTGTTCCATGTAACATAAACCAGGGATTTCTGTTGACACAGAGTTGGGTCTTCTATTTAACTATTCTAGTTCAGGTGCCTTGCTATGCTGCAGAATCTCTTTGGTACAGTACCACTGTTTAAAGAATACAAAAGCCATAAGTACTACAGTGCAATTTGAGGTAATTTTTGAGCCCTTAGCATCTGATCTCCTTTTTGTGGAAAGTCTGTGGAGAAAGCCTTTGGAAATGTGCATCACAAAGGTCACTAGTTAACAAATGGCTCACAACTCTTTGGTCTTACAGATATCACTGGGCTGCGTCCAGAAGTACATGGACATACTCTGAGATCTGCAGCCCACTCAGGGCTTTTTTCTTCTAAACAATACATTGTGAAGAGAACCTACACCTGTTTTCCCATTACTTGCTCTCCGGTGGTTCTCACATGCCTTCTGGTCACAGGCATTGCATACATCAGAGCATCGTAACATGCAGGCCAGCATGGAAAGCTTGTGCTTGATAAAAGCCTTTCGCGTGCCAGGGCATGGCTGCTGTGTCAGGCTGCTGCTGTGCTGTAGCTTGGAGGAACGCGCAGTCAAGCTCTGTGGAGCTTGGAGCCTAATCTGTGCACTAAAGCCTTTAATGCGGCCATGTGCTTAGGTCCACAGACAGCAGTTAGGGAGTTAGTGGTTCAGAGAATGTATTTTAGAGGGTATATCGACCTTGGGAGTTGTACTTACGGAGGGGGGACAGGTGTGAATTCTGATCGGTCAGGGAGCCTCAGAGAGATTTGAGACTTGTGGTCATTTGCAAATGTGAATATTTATCCAGAGCAACATGGGGAGGAAGAAAGAAACTTACGACAATATGTGAAACAGAAGTAGGTTACGTTCTACCAAACTTCTGTGATATTTCCTGCAGGAAATAAGGATGCAAAGCTGGATCGGGTGCAGGATCCCATTTCTGATGGTGGTAAGCAACAGGTGACTGGAAGAAACAGGCAGGTGATGTAGTTGCTCACAGGGGTGGGTTGATAATACCTTACATTAAAACCACTGGTAAGAGTAAGAATGTAAGAGTTAGCTCTCTGAATTTTCTCTCCCTTGGTTTGATGAGTCTGCAGTGGTTGCCTTAAATTACCACTTAGATTTCTAATCTACTCTTTGCCTCCTCCTCTGTACTGAGTAGACCAGTGAGATTTTGTCTAAGTGGTTGAGCAACTGTAAATGAGCCCTGTTAATATGTCTTGTAGTGAGTGAACAATCAACCACCCGTGCCCCCCGTCCCAAAGACATCAAATGTGTA
The DNA here is from genome assembly GCA_011075105.1 of Heteronetta atricapilla. NCBI lineage: Eukaryota > Metazoa > Chordata > Aves > Anseriformes > Anatidae > Heteronetta > Heteronetta atricapilla. The sequence goes on from CM021735.1 coordinate 42,211,961, forward strand.
TTCAGTGCCTCACAGAAGTGTGGCTGTGGGTAAATGGCTCAGTCGTAATGATTGTGTTTGACTCCTGCCCTCAGACGCCAGCTCTTTGATGGGAATTACCTGCAGGTGTATAGAGCATGTGTCCAACTTGATTGTAACACTTTTCCTTCCGATGGATCAGAAGTGACTAGGCAGGGGAATTATCATTGTGGAGTGTTGTTAAGCTCTTGGCTCTGACTTTCAGAATTGCAATCAATATCAGCCCTGTGCTGGGGCTGGTTGTACATTGACACAAGCACGTGCACTCCTTGGTAGTAGTTGAGCATATTCAGAATTGAATCACTGAATCAAGTAATTTGGAAGAGACCTCCAAAGGCCACGTAGTCCAGCCACTTGCTTAGAGCAAGTCCAATTAAAGCAGACAGCTCAGGAGAATGTGCAGGCAAGTTTTTGGTATTCTCAAGGATGAAGATTTCACAGCTTTTCTAGACCCTTCCTGGTGTTTGGCCACCCTCAAGTGAAACATTTTCTTCATATAGAATCAGAATTTCTCCTGTTCCAGCTGTGTCAGTTGCCTCTTGACCTTCTTCTGCACACCTCTGAGATGAATTTGGCCCTCTCTTCTCTCTGCTCTCCCAATTAAGTAGTTGTAGAGAGCACAAAGGCTTCCCCTGAGCCCCCTCTCCTTAAGGTTTTACAAACCCAGCTCTCCCAGCCTGTCCCCACCCATCACCTTCTGCAGCACCTTAAGCATTGTGGTAGCTCTTTGCTGAACTCACCACAGTCTATTGAAGCTATTTTTATACTGGGCAGCTCAATACTGGGCAGAGGACTCCTGATGGGATCTAACAAGTCCCTTAAAGGAAGAATTACTCTCCCTGGCCTGCAGGTTGCATGCTGCTAATCCAGCCTGGGATGCACTTGATCATCATTGCTGAAAGGGCACGCAGCTTGTGTTCGGCTTGGCCTCTAGGACCCCCAGGCCTTTCTCCATAAAGCTGCTGTTGAGCCGGGTAGCTCCCAAGCTCTACTGTTGTAATTTGTCTTACTGTTTGCTCACAGGGCTGTAGACACACAGTACACTTTCATAAGCACAAACACACGTTACTGCCGCTTTCAAAGTGCCCAGATTTTTAATGAGTTTATTCTGTGGTACCCTCAATTGAGATGGCAGAAGTACGTGCTTAAAACAGACCTATCACTTGAGGATGATACATGTGCGTGTTGCAACACTGCTGTTCTGTCAGTACTGTTTCATGCTGTGGGGGCACAGATTCATCACACAGTTATTTTTCAAGAAAGGCTATGACAAGTATTTTCCCTTCAGTTTTGTACTAACAAAATCTGGTTAATCTGTATTAGGATTACTAAATGAGACAAAATGAAGCAGAAAAACGCTATTAATGTCAATGTCAATACCACCAGCACATGCCTTATGCCATGGATTGTAAGCAATGATGGCTTGACTGCTTGTACCATGTAGTTGTTCATGCTCAGAATCGCTGTTGTGGTTGGGAGTCAGAAAGCATATGGAGTGGGCAGATCTGTAGGTCTATCTAGACTCCATTGTACGTACAATTTTCCACTAGATTACACGAGTAGGAAGGTACTACAGTTGTCCTGGAAGCTTTACCATCACAGTCCTGTATTCCTTCCACTAGGCAAGATGAGGGTACCTGGCTGACTTGGGGCACACCAGTGCAGTGTTGTGGAGGAACTGGTTCTGAGCGACCCTGGAATCCCAGGTAGCAGGAGCTAGATTTGCAGCTCACGCAAATGATTTTGGGGTGTTCAAATGCTGCCTCTGGTTGCTGAGAGATGGATTCAGTGGTTTCCCCGATGGTACATAAATGAAATGTGTTTATTCATTTCTTTTAAATGAGGAAATATTTAATGTCACATGCTATGAAAAATAACCCATGTTTATTTTTGCTACATTTAAAGCATGCCTAGTAAAGATTCTCTGGATAAGGTGATCAGACAAAGTCCTGGGACATGTTTACCAACAATATAATTTCTTACAGCTGTGGACAAATGTGTTTTGTGTGGACTTCCCTCATACTTTCAAAGAAAGAAGCTACAGGATGCTTCGGCTTTCTTGTCTGCTTGGTCTCATTAAGTTGAAAGAAGGGAAGTTCTGTGGAGCTTATATTTTGGTGCCCATCTTCGATTGCCTAGTGGATAGGTTAAGAACATAAAGTTAAGTTCAGCAAGGAATCTAAATATCAGTATTTGGGGGACTTTGGTTCCTCTTGGAACAACACGTGATGGTCATATAGTTAATAGCAGAATTTTCTCTCATTCTCCTGATAAGACTGTCTTATAGCAATGTCTTTAAGCGTACTTACTCTAGGCTCTGCTGCACACTTCTGAGTGGTCCCTGTGGTGGCAGTGCTGCAGTGAAACTGAAAACACAGCACTGAAATTTATGGGTTCTGAGGACCCTGCTGTGAATTCTCTTGATAGCCATACTGCAACAGGAGCCGTACAGTCATTAGCATGCCATGATATACGGCTGTACAGAACATTAACAGTGCTGTGGGATTGCTCCAAAATTTCATAGCTAGCTTAAATCTTTCCTTGTCTAACTGCTAAACAGTTCTTCTGTTTCCCTTTTTTCCAGCGCGAGATGAGAACATGGCCACTTTCCGTGGTTCCGAATACCTTTGCTATGACCTGTCTCAAAACCCTATCCAGAGCAGCAGCGATGAGATCACTCTCTCCTTCAAGACGTGGCAACGCAACGGGCTCATTCTGCACACCGGCAAGTCTGCTGATTATGTCAACTTGGCCCTGAAAGATGGCGCGGTCTCGCTGGTCATTAACCTGGGGTCTGGGGCCTTCGAGGCCATTGTGGAGCCTGTCAATGGCAAATTCAATGACAACGCGTGGCACGACGTTAAGGTGACACGCAACTTGCGGCAGGTAATGGTGATGGGGAGAAAATGCTGGGGAAAATTCTGTTCTGTTTTATTTTGACAGTGGGAAAGTGGAGGGAGTAATGGGGATGTTTGGTGGGATTGCTAGAGTTTCTCCTTCTCTGGGTGTCAATATCTAAAGGACAATGAAAAAAAAGTTAGTTAATGGGAATTTATCCCCAATGCGGTATCTTCATTTCCACTTTATTAATTTTCTGTTTTTCTTGGTTTGATTTAATAATAAAATCTTGTGCCATAACTTTACTTTCATCTCCCTTTTTCTTTTCTCTATTTTTGTTCTGCATTTTTTATTCTATCATTTCCTTAATTATGATTCAATCTTATCAGTAATACTCTTGTTGCATTTAATTACTGCGGGAATGGAATCTTTTTTTCCAGCAGCCAACACTCTACACCTCTCTCCTTTTTCTTTAATTTTTGTTAGTTTGTTTAGCCATTGCCATAATGTCATAATTCTAACTCTGGAAATCTTTATTTTTCCTTTACTTTTTTTCTTTTGTGTGCGCATGCAAGTGTGCAGGTATGCAGGCTGGTGGGTATGTGTGTAATTATTTTACCTTTATAGCTTTTGAATTAATTGGCCGGAGTCTCTGAATCTCCTTGATTCTCTTTTCTTCTTCTTTTCTTCTTGTTTATTTTTCCTATTCTTTCTATGATGAGATTCTATTTTATTTCTTGTGTCTCTGCCTGTGAGACTCTTCCATTGGCTGTGAGGACTGGAAAAGTGGAAGGATCAAAAAAGCCAAGCAAACCCAGACCAATCCAACACCCTACAATTCCACTTTGGAAAAGTTTCATGTGATTTTACCACTGTAATTTTGTGTGTTTGCATGCTGCCTTTCTAAGCAGACAACTCTACCAGGTGACGTATTTGGTAGTAGGCTAGCCTTAAAATCCTGAAGCCTTCCTCATGAAATATAAATTCAGACATAAATAGATGAGATAAAATTAAATAACCTTGCTCTGAAAGTTGGTGAATATATCACTCCCCATGATAAATGAGGTGTACACTGCCGATAGGAGTTATTTCTTGTCACGCTGATTGGTAGAGGCAGCAGAAATAGCTTGTAAACTGAAATTTTAAAATCAATTTGTGACAACAAAGTGATCTATTTGTTCATTAATGTGAATATTAACACAACCTTTAACAGTTTTATTCAAGTTAATATAACATCTTGTGCTGAGAAAACAGCTTTTGTGGTAACGTTTTACAGTAGTGAAAAAAAAAACAAGAAGTATGAGTATAGGACTATCTGTGAGTATCAGTGCCAGGGAGCAGGAACAGTCTTTACCAACAGATGTTAGTGGATAATTTCTGTTGTGGCTATTTTACATCTGTCTGTTAAATATTTAGGTTTGAGGGTAAAGGTCTTTCCTATGTGAATTGCTATATTTCTACATTTTCAGGATGTTTGGTTGTTTGACAAATCTGTTGCCAAACTTTCATGAGACTGCAGGGTTCTTGCTGATGGCAGGATTAGTCTATTTTCACTAGTTTATACACAGATGCAGATTTAATTTCTAATGCAGTGAATGAGTCTTAATGATCCTATTTTGTGCAAATACTCCCATCAGCCTAGTAGAGGGAGATGCACCAACTGGTTGGGGTCTGTCAGTCTGGAAGGGCCCAAAATACTGCTTTATTTGACGTGTTTCATATTTTCAGATGGTGTCAGAATGGCTGGTCTCTGAATATCTCAGTGTAGTTTAATGGTCATTTTAGTTAATCATGCCTTTTTGTTTTTGTTAGAAGTTAATTTTCAAGGGGAAAATGAGTCTGAAGCAAAATGCATTCTTACTTCATGGCAGGTTTGCTTTGGATCTTGAAGAAGTAAAAAGTGGGGAAGGATTCCAGATGAAACTGTGGATGGGAAGCTCTCACTCTTTCTTAATCTTTCAGCTAGTGATTTCATATTTTTTGAGTCCATGGTTACATAGAAATATTTCTATGCCTCTTTGTCTTTGACTAGACAGGACGCTGTTTTGGCAGTTAAAAGGAATCTGGTGAGCCTCTTGCCAGTTAAGCAGCACTGGAAGTTTCTAATCTTGTTCTATTGACTATGAATATTTTCCTGTGATCCTGAATTCTTAAAGGGTCCAACTTAATTCAGCAAGAGAGATGATGTTTTAATAAGATGGTTGTGATCTTTCCAAAGGAAGACCAATCTTAAAATCAAATAAAAAATAAATAGCAGAGATAATCTGTGGTCCAGTTCTAGCAACAGGTATGATATAACGCAGTTCAACCCAAAAATGTCAATAAGGCTGAATTTGTTTTTTCTTTTTCGAGTTTTTCCTGTATACTTTCATTTCTGGCTAAGTTCAGTCTCAAAATGATGACGTTTGCTCAGAGTCTAAAAGTACCTAGAAATTGAAACTGATGAGGCCTTGAGGAGAAGCAATCCTGCTAGTTGCGAAAGCTGTCATCTAAAAAATATTGGTAAGTTTAAACACCAGGTTTCAATAAAGATGAGCCTTAAATGCTTCAGCCTTCCTCTTAGGTTCTCTGCATTCTTACTGCTAACTGATATTACCAGGGATGAAGAAGTCCTAAAGCCATTCAATCTCTAGGATAAAGAGTTTGACAGTGAGTTTGACTGATATTTAGTTAATATCTCCTGTAGACACTTTTCAGGACAGAACTGAGAATGGTCATTACGTATCTTGACCTTTTAAGGCTATGAATGTTAATCTATTAATTTATGTGAAGTCCTTTAATTTCTTCATATAGAAAATGTAATAAACATGAAAATAGATTATTCACAAGGTAAAAAGTTGTATATTTTTTCATTCCTTACATCCTATATAATTTTGTATGTAATAAATTACCTACTCTGCATTTTTACTGACACAAATTGACCTGTAAACTTGCAGCATTATGTAGGTCACTTGGAAGTCTTGTTTCCAGCTATGTCCAAGTTTCCTTGAAGAAAACAACTAAACAAAAACCCAACAGCAAAGAATTGCCCATGAATATTGAGGCATAAACTTTAAAATAAATTAGAAATTCCAAGAATATTATCCAAAGCTAAAAGAATTCCAGGTAAATGGATTATCGGGAGCATTAAGATGCCATCTAGTCTTCCCCGCTCTTCTTGGGGACGAGAGAAGGGAGGAGGATTTGCATAATTTTTTGGCTGTTTCTGGAATTAGAGCAGAACTTTAAATAGCTGGACTTTTGCCCAGTACATTTTGGAATTGTTAAATGTTTTGTAGTTAATCTAGTAGAGTACTAAGTGCTTCCTCTTTTTTTTTTTTTTTGATCAAATGACTATCACAGCAGTTAATCTCCTTAGAGACAAACCATGTGAACCCACAGATTCCCTTGAGTAGTGATTGTTAATGTCAAAGCAAATCTCCTTGTTTATTTATCTTATTATTTCAGTTAAAACTAAGCCCCATTTCTGCTTTGTGTGAAACCTTTACTAGAAATAGTATTATGGCTGTATTTTATCAGGACTTTCAGAGGGGCAATGTGGTTTGGAGGAGCAGAAAAGACCGAAGGTCAGACTTCCCAACACTGTCTTCAGCTCTGCTGCTGACACTCGGTGTCATTTTTAGCGTGCTCTTCCCTCCCCATGCCAAATCCCAACTTCTTTGTTTGTAAAGATGGGATTCCTAACACAGTAATGTCAATTCACAAGCCTTTCAAGTTTGCAAGATGACTTTTATGTAAGGCAGCGTAGATCTTCCTTGTGTAACTCACTGGTATTCTTACAAACTTTGACCACAATGTGACAAGGAGTCGGAGCCTCCGTAGGCTGCACTTCTGTATTAGCACTGAAGCTAGTCACTGTGCAAAATCTGCTGTGGAGATCTTGAGCTCCTCAGCTGCTAAAAAGCAAGCAAGAAAAAATGTGTAGGTTCAAGCAGTTGGCATCTGTGTACCTTTGGAGAGATTGGCAAGGCATCCGCATAGCTGTGCTAAAGTCAACTAAAGCACTAGTTGATGAATTCTCCTTGCTCTGTAATATAGATGCAGCAAAACAAGAGGCACAATAAATACCATCAATCTTGTGTTTTCCAACCTTGATGCAAGTGACAGAATTCATCCTACACAATTTCTCAACATATTTCTTCCTAACAGAGGAGAGGTTCAACCCCTCTGCTCAGGTGACACAAACACCAAAGTGCACACATTTTTGTATGCTTCTCCTAAAAGTCACAAACTCACCTTCTGTAAAGAAACCTGCAGACGGAGAAACTTTTAAGGACAGACTCAGAGTCTTAAACGCATCTTCAGTTGTATTCTCCAGCCAAAGAAATAGTGGCCTGCCTCTGGTTTTCCATGACACTTGGGGACAGTGAGGCTCGAAAGATGAGCAAGAATATAGAGATGGTGGTGGGTGGAAGAAGGGAGTCATGGTTGGATTTGTGCTGGAGGGGAAAACTAGGGTATGCGACTCTGAGGGAAAGGTTCTTGCTTGGGGGAAGCACCTTCATGGGTATCTGCAGGGTAAGTATTGCACTGTTTTAATTTTGCTGTAGTCCTGGGTAATGTATACAAGAGTTGAAGTTAATGACTAATACCAGGGTGGGAAGACTGGGCAGCACCCTTCTTCCTTACAGAGTAGATGGCATGGTTCCCCATAGAGTCCTGGTCATATTGTCCTCTTTCTCACTTTGTGTGTGTCAGGTGCCCCACGCCTTTTTTTGAAAGACTAACACTAGACCATTCATGCAATGTGTCATTTTTACTAACCAACTAATGTACTAACACCCTAACGACTCATCTTTGCTTTTAGTTATTTTAATTAACAATCGTTCTGTTCACGATTTTTTAATTTCCTTTCTTCCCCCTTTTCCGCAAAGCACTCAGGCATTGGACACGCTATGGTAAACAAACTACATTGTCTGGTAGATATCATTCTTATTGTCTCTTTTTTTGGGTTTGCCGTGTGTTACCTGCCTTTTCCTTCCCCTACTCCCCCTTATCCCCCCTCCTTTATACTTACTTACTTCTTTGATTTTATTTTGATTTCACTGAAAACACATTTATTTTTCTTTATTATTATTTTTAATGGAAAAAATGAGTAAGACAAGCAATAAACACAAATACTCTGGAAATGGGGTTTGGACATTTCTTTCATTGGTTTCGACACCTCCCTCTTTAGTTCATCTGTTGTATTCCAGTGATATTTTTTTTTCCTCCTTTGCTCTTGCATTTAGCTTTCTCTCTTTTGTTTTTTTTTCTTCTTTTTTTTTTTAATCCCCTTTTGATTTTTTTTTTTTTTTTAAAAAAAAAAAACTCTGAAGGTTTCTGGATCAGAACCATTGCAGGGCCTCTAGTCCGTGGTGGTGAAGGCTCTCTTTTTCTCTCATCCTTTTGTTGTGGCAACGGCTCTTATAGGCAAAGTGGCCGGAGTTGTCCTCTTTCTCCCCGCTTTCCCCCTCTTCCCTCCCTCCTCTTTCTCTCCTCCTGCCTCTTTCTCTCTCACTTTCTCTCTCTCTGACTTTCCACCTGCCGTGGCCGAAAGGAGCTCAGCCGGTTGTTTGTTTCACTACACACTCTGCATGGCATGTCCACGTCTGGTGACTCGCCCGTCTCCTCCTGGCCTCAATATACTTTCCTCCATCTTCCCTTCAAACCACTAACAACATATAAGCAAAACACATCAAATTCACTTGCTCCTCTCTCTCCCTCTCCTTCTGTTCCCCTTCACTTGCCATGTGTTTGGGGTTAGAGGTTTTGGGGACTTTACTGTTTGTTTTTGAGTTTGTTGGATTATTATGGGGTTTGTTTGGTATTTTTATTTTTGATTGCATGCGAGTGTGAAATAGTTTTTCCTCTCTCACTCTCTCTCTGCTATCTTTTTTTTTTTCCTCTCATCTTTCTGGGCTCCAGATATAACAGCATGATGTATCAGAGCGCAGTATGTGCATGCTTCGTGTTTTCTTTCTTCATCATCTTTGCTTCTTTCTCTTTCTCTCTCATTGGTGTGCAGTTGATTTATTTTACTGTGATTTATTTTACTTTGATTTATTTTGTATTTATATTTTGGTTGAGTTAGTTTGTAAAATATATATTTTTTAAATTTTATTTTTGTGGTGGGTGGTGGGTGTGTGTGTCCCTAGGTACATGGCATGCACATCCATAATGTATTGAAAGTGAGATCCTCTCCCTGGCCCTCCCTGAATGCATGACCGTCAGTGTGCTGTGAGCAAAAGAAACATGAAAAATAAAAAATACCAACCTCGTCTTCATTAGTGCTTTTTTTTTTTTTTTTACTAACAACCATAACTAACTGTAATCATTAAAATAAATCCTAATTAATCATAAAATCAACTAATATGAGAAATCTTTTTCAAGGACAGTTCCATTTTCTGGCCTGAGTAGAGTGCAAGCATCTCAATGGGTAGACTGCTGGCTCAGCCTGAAAGTGCTGATATACCAGAGAGGGAAGCAGATGCTGCAGCATTTCCATTGTGGGTGAAGCAGACCAGAAAATGGAGCTTGGTTGAACTAACAACAAAACCAACAACAAAGAAAAAAAACTCTGAAAAAAAAAACAAACACAAAAACCAAATCTCAACAAAATCTTTAATAAAACCAACATAAAAATGTGAGGGAGGTGACTTTGTTCCGTTCAGGATTGTAAGGTCATTGCTTGGATTTTTTTTGTCCATTGTGTCCCTTGAACAGGTGACCATCTCTGTGGATGGCATCCTTACCACCACGGGCTATACCCAGGAAGACTACACCATGCTGGGTTCAGATGACTTCTTCTACGTGGGAGGGAGCCCCAGTACTGCTGACTTACCTGGCTCTCCAGTAAGCAACAACTTCATGGGCTGCCTCAAAGAGGTAAGTATTTCAAATGAATTATTGTTTCTGTGCTTTCTCTTTCTCAAAATCATTACTTCTTCCCTCCTGTCATTGCACACTCAATGTCTTTCCGTCATGATAAATTTCACGCTGATACTGCAATGTCACTGTAAGGATAAACTTGTCATTCAGCTGGACAGAAGGCATCAGCTGCAAGAGTCATGAGCTTATGGTCAGAATCACAATTCTGATGCTTGAATTACAAGAACGATAAAGAAAAAATAATAACAAAAAAAGATACGTGGCTTAAAACAGATTTGTGGTGGAAAATTACGATGAGAAGTGTATTTGGGATCATTTTGAAGCTCCTGGATTTTACCTAGGAATATAGTCAGTTGTGAGTTTTCCAGGAAGATACATAGATAGAATAAACTGGAAGAATGAAAGATGAAGATAACGTAAAATGTGTATGCAAATTAGGTGAAAAGAGTTGCAACATGAGAGCATAATGCAGATAGAGCAGTAACGCGGCCTGTGGACTTGAAGTGTGCTGTGTTGGTAAGTCCCTACAGCATAGCTCTGCTGCATTAGTCATGAATAGTTAGCTGGCTTCCAAAGCCTTGTTGTCTCACGTTGGCCGGCTGCCTCTCTCACATAGTTAATCTACAACTTTGAGAAAATCCACACATGGATAACAGAGATTGGAGTGAGGGGCTGGCAGCAGGAACCAGAATAATAGACTACTGTTCCTTGAAAATATAGTAACAAGAATAAAATAAATGATGAAGGCACAGCCAAATTCTGCAACTTGGTAGAGTTGTTTGGGGTTATGCGCTGTGCAGGTGTTGGGGCCTGATGTCAGCACTTGTCATCGTTCCTAATTCTCCTATCGGAATTTGTGATGATTGCTGTCATTGATGGTGGTATCTATGTCAACATCCCCAAAACGTGTTGTAGAAAGCTAAGTGAAAAAACGGCTTAAGTTTTTTGTCCGTCAGCTTCCTAGCTAGTTTGGGATAAGAGCTTGTTGCAAGAAACTCCCTAATGTTGTGATTCTGTAGTAATTCTGTTTTTCACAGGGTGCAGCAGGGTGAGTCTCATTTTTATATGCAGCCAGGAGGGTTGTCACAACATCTCTTGGTGTGAACATTTAATATCAGAGGGAAGGCTGAGCTGAGTTTTCATGCAGGAGTCATGGAAACAGTGGTGCTGAGCTAGATGTTGTTCCAGGGCTATAACTGCCTGACAAGTTACCATCCTACAGATGCTTGACTTGTGGTGTCAGGGGTTGTATCTCATGTGCCAGTCCGCTGAAGTGAGTGATGGCTGTCGGTCTGCAGCTGCTGTCCTGCTTGACCTCTGCGTTAGTTAAGGAGATGCACGTATGCTGGAAATGAGTGTGTGACCATCTTACATAGGAAATGGAAATGCCCTGCTGAATACAAACTGTCAGACAGGCATCAAATCCTTCTGTTTCCATCCTTAGAGCCTTAGGCCTGATTTTCATAGGCACTGAGCATCCCAGATTGAAATCAAGAGGCGATACAGCTTCTTAGTGTTTCTTTAAATCAGGATCTTAATTTTATTTATGGATGCTATGAACATAACACTTAGCAGAGGCCATTTTATGTGTGCTTTAAGTCAAGCCAATGGAGCAGAGAAAGCAGTAACAAGAAAATCTTCAGCAGTTTTATTATTTATATAATCATTTGTATTCTATTAGCTTGCACAATGTGCTAAGAGCTGCTTACATAGCCGTCCCAGTCTTGTAATACTCTGTGTGAAGAAAACCCAAGCAACCACTTAAGAATGAGAGGAAAAGGGAGAAAGCAGATAATCAGAATATGCTTTGTAATCTTCACTTGACTAGGCAGTGACAGGAGATGTGTATGAGGAAGTGTCTAGACAGGCTGTTGCTGGCTGGTTTTGAGCTACAGCCTGCTTAATAGCAACCTGTTCTTAGTAGTGGCCCAGTGGTGCTTTCAGCTGCTGTGAAAATGTGCAAAATGGCTTTGAGTATATATAATTCAGCAAACATAAATGTGTGGTGTAGGGCTGTGATGAGGGGACACTTGGAAATGGGATAAATGGAGAAATGTAACATTTCAAAAGAAAGCCATGTTTGTAATTAGCACTGTGCATTGCCAGCCTGTGGTTCTTCCAGAGCCCTTAGGCCCAGGATGAGTTAGCACTGGTACTGCTGGTAGGATAGAACGTAACAGCAAATATTGTTCCTGGGTTATCTTGCTTTACTAGGAAGGCAAAGAATTGGTGGAGACTTTGGGGTGAAACTTTCTGTCCTCACCCTATAACCTCTTGTTTCATCTAGACTGTGAGCCACCCAGTACAGCAACCAAACTGCTCACAGGGGTGGCTAAGAGGGCTCGTCGAGTGGAGCGTTGTCTTCCCACTTCATCCAGGTGCTGAATGGGGCAGAGTGCATAATGACCCCCTCTGCCCCTTTGCAGCTGGGTAGGGCTTCTCCAGTCAGCTGAGGTTGGTGGGAGAAGCTTGGGCAGCTCTGTCAGGAGGGTTGCTTCATGTGGGCAGAGTCTAAACCTTGCCTAGGAGGAACCTGGCCTCTCCGAGGTTCCTCGGAGCTCCCTGGCTGCAGTGTCCAGGTAAGCCCTGGTGAAGGTGACCATGTTCTTCTCTAACTGTGTGAGCCAATGTATCCTCCTTTCACCACAGAATCTATCTTGCAGTATACCCTCATCATAAATCCAGGTACTGAATTTGAAGTTGTTTTCTTTAAACATTTTAATAAAAATTAGGTATGTCCCATTGTATGGTACACTGTGTTTTACAGACCTCTGCAACCATCCTGGTAGTGTTGCAATGTGCCTGGCACTGTAAGGAGGGAGCAAGACTGGAAAAAATAGCTTTTTTCGTTAAAACTGAAAAGGCAGAATATGCAAATAGTGCAGTACGTAGACATCAAACATGGGCATTGCCTTGTATTTGCAAAATCTAAGGCTTCCTGGACCATCAGTCTTAAGACAAATTACTCTAGAGGAACTTTGGGGAGAATGTGATGTTTCCTCTCTCATGGAGGAAACCAGGTATAGAGATGGGGTAGGAGCAGGTACAGAGGCATGTCTGAGACAAGTGGGCAGCAGCATTTTCCTTGGTGGGTGTCAGGGAAGGAGTGACAGTGCTTTAAGAATCAATGAGTGCATAAACTTCACTCATTGATTCTTAAATATTTTTGAACACCTGGGTGGGCAGACCGAGGTAGAAAAAGAAACACAATGCCGACATGTTTTGTTTGTACTAGAAAGTCTCAGGGAGGAGGCTCTGGTAATCAGGGCTGGATATGGAGAGAGGCTGAGTGGGAAGTTTGACTGTGCAGGCAAAAAGGGAAAACTGGATTTCAGTCTCTGATCATTTGGGAAGGCAGAGAATCAGAGTATTCCCAAGGGTCTATTAGGGAGCCAGCCACTCAGATAGATTTTCTTGGAGCAGCGCTTAGTACAGATGGAAGTAGTTTAGAAGAGCCTAAGGTGGTCCCTGAAGAATGGATGTGTGAGAGACAATTTATGAAATACTCACATTTTTCTATCAATGCTTTATTAAAATCTCAATTCTAAAAAATGTTTATTGGTACTAACAGCTTGATGGAAGCAGTGAGGTTTGCATATGGGTGGAATATGGCAGAAATGATTGCAGGGGTCAGGCACCATCTGGCCGTGATGGGAGAAAGCTGTGAAAGCTCAGATCATTTCTGCCTGCAATTTGACTGCCAGGAGCCAGATTTTGAAATGGTTCACGAGTGTGCCTGGTTGCTGCATATACATCTCATATGCTATCCACCAGCCAGGTCTTTTTTTTCAGTCCTATTTGCATGAGTAGCGTTAATGATGATATGATTTTTGTTTAGAGGATAAATTTTTCCATGTGGAGTGTCACCCTGGGGAGGAGGTTGGAGGTGCGCATAGAAAGAGGGCTGAAAAAATGGAGGCTGAGAAAAAGAGCCTAAGTGTAAAGAGGGCAGGCAGAGGAAGATTCGGTTATAAAAGCCCTTCCCTAAGATGGAGACCAGATAGCCCAAAAGCACGTGCGTGCCCAGGATCCCATTCTAGAGCAGCAGTTTAACAGAGCCCTGGGAAAGCACAAAAGGAGGTGGTGAGTCAGCAAATCCCAGCGAGTATTTCACTGCTGCGCCGCAGAGGCAGTTAGGATGTGGATGGCTATTGCCCACATGCGTTGGTCTGGCATTGTTGCTCCAGCTGCTCTGTTGTGTTGGGACCAGTCTGTTTCTTATCTGTATTTGGCACTCTAGTATTTAAAGAAAAAAGGGGGGCGAGAGGCTAACGGTACGGTATAGAGGCAGACAAAGCATGGCCAAAGGCTGAATATGATTCATCTCCTCATAGTAAGTCTTGTCCTTAATCTTCATCTCCCATTACTATTCCTGGCCAGGGCATCCTGAACAGCCCTGATGATGATGGCCTTTTTTCCTAAATTTCCAGATCCAGAGGCCTGTGAAGTTTTTAGGTGCCCCTCACTCTGAATTTCCAGTCTCATCCCCCTGCAGTGGTGGGTTGCTGTGCTGCTGGACCTCTAGGCTTTGCCTGTGGAGAATCAAGCATTGCATCTCCCTGTGCACCTGTCAGGCATCCAGCGCAACAAGACCTTCACCATGTTTCTGAGTACCCTTGTTGCAGAAATACAACAACACAGTGGCTCGGGAGATGCAACAGATGCTCAACATTTTGAGCAGTCGCTGCTGTAATTTGCTAGTGGATTAAGAAAAAGCACTTTGGTTGAAAGATTTAATTTAGAGGTGGGAATGGAAGCACTTGGAAGCAAGAAGCTGAGAGAGTCCTGAATAGCCCCAAAAAGGGAGGGTGGGGAGATAAATGTGTTTTCTCATCAAATAATATTTCTAAGCTTAATTCCAAGGGTGGTTTGCATTTAGTGTTTGTTAGCTCAGAGTCAGGAAGGCTATATTGTTGTTTATTTGGGCAATGGGATATTTCCCAGGCTGCCTGATGGCTGCCAACATATGTTGCATGCTTGGGCATGAATCCTGCAAGAATTTGGTGTGCAGTAAAGAATACCTTGTGCTTTCTGGTATGAGTGTGGGGCATGACGTGAAGTCAAGGTGGGCAAGGTGCTCTCTGAACTGGACATCTGGGAGCTGAAGCTCCTTGCCCATCTATCCTTGGGTTCTTTGATAGCACTGAAAAAGCGATTTGTGAAGGGTTGTTATTAAATGCACATTTTTGTTATACTAGAGGAATGTGTGTTGCCCTGCCTGACCTCTTCTGTCCTACCAGGAAGGAGTGGCACTGTGCCTCCCTTGTTTTGCTTGCCTGTATGTTCATGTGCACACAGCATCCTATAACCGTAAAAGACAGGATCATGACAGCCTCTTGTTTTCAGGTACAACTACTTGAGTAAAATTTACCCTATACACAAGTGTAGGAAAAAATCTATAATACCACTCAAACCAGGGATAAATGTCTTCTGTGTTTCATGGTCCCAATGCTATATTTAACAGTGTGATGAATGTCAGCTTCTCAGGAGAAGGCATTTGATTCGCTTAATTTTGCTAGTGGCTTTTTTAGGGAATCATTTAGCAAGGATGGGAGAAAAGAGGAACATTCGTTCTGTGAAATGAAGGCAAGGCAGTCATTGCAGCACAGAGCCTACATCCATACTGAGAGCCAGGGAGCAAAGAAGAAATGATGCAGTTCTAGGTAGTGTCTGTGAGAGACTGAAGGTCAGAGGTGAGTTTTTGTGCTGCAGGTAGAGTATGTAGAAAGCATATGTTTGATTTTGGAGTATATTTGCTTAGTGTCTGATGAACTTTCCTAAAGTGTGATGGTTTTGAATGGCAAAGATCTCACACAGAAAATCCAGTGGTATAGAGTTCGATGCACTGTGCCCATTTACATAGTAAATACTTGCACTAAAATTGTAATTGATAAAGAGCATTAGCTCACAGGGGCCATCTGTTCCTACAACTTGATGCACAGATGTGATATGACTTGGTCAGCATCATATATCCTGTGAGTGGTGGAAAGCCATGGATAAAACAAGGCCATCCTACCTAGAGTTCCATCTCTTTTTTTGCTCTTTATTTCCTCCTGGCAGAAACAGATGATATCTTCAGCACAATGTACTGTTAGTCACAACTGACTGATGTCCTTAGGGGATGCTGGATGTTCCTGGAATTATTGCAACCTTGTTCCTGGGGAGGAATTTTGATTTTTACCAGTAACACTTACTAATTTCTTTTTGCTTAATCTTTGATGTCTTTGTGCACTCCTGTGAAAATGAGAAAGGGTGGAGTGTAAAAAAACAAACAAACAAACAAACAACCTTGAGAAGTTTGCAGAAGGCACATACAGGTTACTGCAAAAGTGAGTCTTAACTAGCCAGCTGCACTGCTGCTGATGGGAATGAAATGTCCCTTCACTTTCTCCTAAGGGTCAGCGCAGGTAAGGAAACGGAGAAATCCGGAACAGACCCTACTGCTATGTGATCAGAGCAACAGCTGTTGGGGCTGGGGACTGTTCAAAAGAGATCAGTCCTGATCAGGAGCAGTCCAAACAGTGGACTTTGCAGCTACTTTTTTGAACCCGAGCAAGACCTAATGGCAGTTTCTCTGCTTCTTTGTGCTGAAGGAAATGCATCACAAGTGCTGTGCACATCCAGTTATGGACCCACTTAAAACATAAACTTCTGCTGGATTTGGGGAGACTCTTTACCAAGTATGTGTTGCTCTGTGCTTTCCAGAGGTTAATATTTCACATTCTCAAGACACATTTTTAGTAAGGATTAATGGCCCAGCCCACAGGAATTCAAATCAATAGTCTTGTCAGGTGTATGAGCGTGCTGCTAGTGCTGCAGATTAACTTTAGCCAGGAAAGTATTCAAAGGTTCTTTTCCTTGCTTACCTTAGCTCTTGCCTGCATTACAGAAGAAAGGCTTTTACCAGCATTATTGCCTTGCATTGTGCATGACACAGGAGAGAAGTTCTGTCAGCTTGGTTTATTTCCATCTGCAGCAAGTGTTTTGCTGAAATAATGGTATTGAATGAGGGTTTGCTGCAAAATGACAAGCTAGCCTCGATTATTGTTCAATTTGCTTGTAAGGGTAGGACTGAGAAGATTGGCAAGGAGTCAAGGACATGGCTCGTTGTGTGATTTAGTCCCAGTTCATGAAGTGAACGTCCTGCCCCAGCTGATGATCCTCAGGTCACAGTGGCCCTAGCTTCTAAATGTTGCAATATTGTATTGTTCAATGTACGATCTTGAAGGCAGTATATTATATATATATATATATATATATATATATAACGATATATATATATATAATCTGCTGTCAACAAGAAAACGTAGGTATGCTGAGGCAGGGATGTCCCTGAGCTGAGTCTCGGCTGGACCACTAACCTGAACGTCTGCTTGTCCCTTGCAACCCTCCACGGGGTTACTGGGGCTCCCTGTGCTGACTGGAGTGTAGTCATCAATAAATTGGTGGCTATCTAGTGAGGTCTTACAATTCAGCTGATGTTATCAAACCGCATGTTTATTTCTTAAAACCTTTTTACCTGCACTGTTTCATCAGTGTGGTGGTTTTACCGTGCTAGGCAGCTGAACACCACAAGCGCTCTCTCACTCCCCCTCCTCATCTGAGGAGGGGAAGAAGTAAAGGAAAAAGCAACTCACGGGCTGAGATAAGGATAATTTAATTAAAGGGAAAGAGAAGGAGAAAGGGAATAACAAAACAAAGCAAGTAAAGGCTATGTGGAAGTGCAGAGGAAAGAAATTACTCTCTACTTCCCACCAATGAGCGATGCTTGACCACATCCTTGAAGCAGGGCCTCAACGCACGTAGCTGGTGTTCGGAAGGAGGACAGATGCTCTCGCAATGAGAGCCCCTCCCCCCCCCCCCCCCTCTTCCCTTTTCCACCTTTTATTGCTGAGTGTGACATCATAAGGTATGGAATATCCCTTTGGTTGGTTTGGGTCAGCTGCCCTGGTGATGTTTCTTTCTCACTTTTTTGCCCACCCCCTAGGAGGGTTAGAGAGAGTCCTGTTGCGGTGCCAGCACTGCTCAGCAGCAGACACAACACCGGTGTGATACCACTGCTGTTACAGCTACAAGTGCAGAGCGCAGCACTGGATGGGCTGCTGCAGGGAAAGTTAACATCCCAGCCAGACCCAGTACATTCAGGCCACATACAAAGTGGAAAAATAGTGCACTCAAGAGTAGTCCGTGCATCCATGGAAAGCATTTACTCAGCCACAAAACCATTCTTGTTTGAGTGCTTCATATCTTTTATACCAAGCAGCACCTCAGAGTGAAAAAATCAGGGGCAATGAAGGGAAGAGAGACAATTAAGTAAAGGCAAGACTGGTATTTATTTTGTTGTAAATGAGATGGGATACAGAAAGTCTGACTCAGCGAGACCTACAGAGAAGGTTCCTCCTCTAATGGCAGGCAGTTCAGAGCAGCGATGATGATGCTGGTACTAAGAACAACAGTGGAAACAATGAGAAGGTAGATGAAGGTTCAGTGAGTATCTCTGGACTGTTAAGCAGGACAATTGAAATTGCCACATGAAATTAGTTCTTAGTGAGGGAATTTGAGTATGAAAGTGAGGTGATGGAATTACTTTGTGCTTAGTAAGACGTGGGAGATGTAAAGAAAGGAGCTGAAGTTTCAGCTGAATTTGGTACAGGAGATGGAGGAGATGCTATTTGATCACGTGTACTGAAAAAAATCACTAAGCTCCTAATTTTTTTCTTTAATGAAGTTCACAGCAAAGACTCCGGAATCTAGTGACAGTGAGCCTAGAAATACAAACCGTTTTATTTTAGTATGGTTCTGTCCGCATTAAACAAACATAGGTTCTATTAAAGGTCACATTTATTGTAATATAATGTCTTATTCTCTGAAACTCTTATCAGCAGGCAGACAGCAGCTTTCAGGCATTCTAGGTGGTCCCAGTGCATACATTTTGTTGGGGGATTAATTTAAAGGAGAATGTCAGCAGTTCAGTGGTGTTGAGTTCCTGAAGTTAACTCACTCTTTGGCCATTAACTTCTTTTTGTATGCGTTCTGATCAATGAAATATAAACGTAGATTGAGCATACATCTTCAAGCAAGCACTGGTAAGCCAACAGATGTTGGAACTTTCTGTGCAGAAGGCGTAAGAGGCATCTTTTTGCAGGGCTGTTTGAATGTGTCCTACCACTGAGCTCATAAGCTAATCTACGGAGCTAGAACATTGTGTGTTAGACCAGGTCTAACTCCCTCCACGTGGCACTGCCCTGGGTTGGTGTCACCACTGGGCAGGGTACCCAGCAGCAGTTAGAGGCTCCTGACTGAGCCATCCACAGGTGACCCCTAGTCCTGCTGCTAGGGCCATCTGGGCTGGCTTTGCAGCAGGGCCATCAGGAGCAGGCTTTTCTTCCCTGCGTAATGAACTTGACTCCTGCTGAGCTTCTGTACCTGCAAGGAATGTGCCATGTGCTGTTCTGCAGAAAATGAGTGTTTACAGGTGTTCGTATAGGCAAGTTTAGAAAATGCAATAGGGATTGGAGCAGTATAGCCTGTGCTTTGGGCACGTAATAAAGGTAGTTGGAAACCCAGAATGGAGATATGAAAACAAAAATCCTTATAACTTTACGTGGTCTAATCCATCTCTATTCAGGAATTAGCAAACTAAGACAGGGTACAATTGTTTGGTGGACAAACATGGCTGAGTCCAAAGTGGTCAGCAGAGCAGTGATGATAGTTATGGAGGTTACTGTGGAAAAATATTTCTGGCTGCCTTTTTCTTATGGAAATGAGCCAAATGTGGTCCAGTCCTTGTTGATGGTGGTGCTTATCTGCTGTGATCCTACCTTCAGCTGTTCAAAGCCTGATTTCTCAGCATAGGATGAGAGTAAAATGAGCTGCTCCTGCCCTGCTTGGCTTTGGTAGTTCGTTGAGCTTAATGGACTCTTGGTTCAGGTGAGAAAAGTCAGAAAAAGCAGTAGAGAAAACTCTTTTGTTTGTCAGTCTTTATGTTGCATGAAAGAGATTAAAGAGATTGCTAAGGATGAATCTTATACTGTCAGACAGAAATACAGACAAGTAGCTTGGAGAGGCAGGATCTGCCATAAACTAATATTTGTAAACCAAACTCAGCTGAACATTTCAGCTGCAAAATTGTTTAATTACATGTATATAACATAGGCACTGTCAGCCTAGGAGTGACTGGGATGCTTATCACCAAGGAAGACAAAAGAGAATATACTTACTCTTTTGGCACTTAGGGTTTGAAAACTCAGCTGGCAGAGTTAATGACATGGAGCATACAGAGCTCAGTACATCCTCTAGTGCTATGATATGGCCTCTGACTCTTGACAGAGCTGTAATAGTGACAAGAGAAACACTTTTCTGTATTTGAGTGGCTGCTCCAAGCTCAAGAGTTAAAAAGACTCTATTCCTTTTCTAATTGCATCCCCCAACACGCTTTATTTTCATGAAACTTATGTTGCTTTTGAAAATATTTGCTGCCTTCACCAGCAGGACCAGGCATCCACTGGGTTTAAGGCTAAAACTTCTAACGTAACCCCATGCTTTTGGAACTCAAAAGCAAGCCCTCAGCCTTCTTGGTAATTGTTTTTAGTTCCGTTGGAGTCTTCATTTTATTGCAATCTTCAAATACAGAGGTGTCCTACAGTGAGTATTACACTCTAGCTGTGCTTTCAGGTAGGTTGTGATCATTCAGTTGTGGTATGCAAGAGCTGGGTTTTGATTTTTAGAGCTTTAATTAGTGTGTGGGCTTTTTTGGCTCTAGTAGTTTATTTCTCAATTGACAAGTGTTATGTTTTTGGGAACAGCAGCCACTAAACGAACCTTGCCTGACGCTGAAGGCTGTGCTATTGCTATGAAGTGTGCGTTTGTATTGTGTGCAGCAGGGAAAGACGGAGCTGCTGCTGCCCACCTCGAAAAGCCAAGCTGCTGCAGCTGCCAGTAAGGGAGGCAAGAAAGGCTGCTGAGGTTTGCATGATGAGTGGGTGGGCTGGGCTCCTCCCAGGTCCACCACTCCCTTTGTAGCAGGGAGCCAGCTAGCTGTCAAGTGTGAGTAGGACAGGAGGATGTAGGCAGCAATAATTGGGTAGCATTTGTTACATGAACTGCATGGGAAAGGCAGCAAGCTCTTTCTGATTCAACCAGATTTTGTATTGTCTCTGATTTTCTTTCTGTTCTAATTCTTTGTCATTGCTGCTGTCTGGCTCTGCTCTACTATTGATGTTGTCTGTTTCACTGAATATCTGTAGTTTGGTATTGTTCTTTCTTCCTCCTTCGAGCTGTACCAGCAGAATTGATTTAGTTCAGAATGAACAGTGGATGTATCTGGGTCCCTAAGCAAATCAGTGAGCATAATGCAGATCTATGGAAAGATGCAATTGAAGCTCTGAAATGCTTGCTACAAGTTTTTGTATTCTTTGAGCTGTGAGTTCTGTCAGTGGAGGTGCTAAGTTCAGTGGTACTTACCACTAGAAATGGTAAGTTTGGTGCTCAGAGATAAGTTAAGGTCAGCTCCCCTGCCTCTGCTCCTTGTAGCCAGCAAGATACAGATGTAGTACCACAAAAAGAGCAATATGTTTATTTTATTAGGTCTTAGGGGGACATCGGTAGGATTGCTGTATAGCATACCATGGCTACTGGTGACTTCACATCAGCAGGAGAGAGAAAACTCATGCTTCTAATTCATAAGCACAGATCTTAGCAGTTGAGCACTTAGCACTGGCAGGAGAACATTAGTTATCTGGGAGCTGCACGGGGTTGATGACACGCAGCTGAACAATAACTGCATCCAGGAAGGCAGTGGTGCGTGCTGTGCTAGCCACCAAGCTCCTCTGGCCAGGCTGGAGGTGACGGAGAGGTTGTGGCTAGGTTTACCACCCGGACAGGTAGCTGTGATGATACCAGCAGAGAAGGTTTCTTACTGTAGCAGCGTTAGCAAGGAGAAGGAGCACAGAGGTTTGGGAAAGGTGGCAGAGATGAAAAATGCTGTTTAGAAATGGAGCTGGGGAATGGCATAATCGTTCCCGTTAAATCTGTGCCTTTCTGGTTATTAGCCATTTTAAGTGGAATGGGTTTTGCATCTAGAACAAGTCTCTGAACAGATGATTAATGGTTTTATCTGTAATAACTTTACATTTTATAGAACCCTGCTAGGAGTCTGCATCTGGTGAGCCAAGCTATTTAAAGCTGTGTTAATTCTGTTAATTGCTCTACGTTTATTTGGATTGCTGGCACCTGCGGGCTTTAGGATAATGTTGGGGGGGCAGGGGAGGAATATTCTCTCCCTCTTTCTAGCTGAGGAAAATGGAGAGGACCATTTCCTTAGCTAAGAACAGCAACCTTGGCAGAACATCCTGGCTGGATTGGTTGTCCTTGAGATTTCCCTGTTTTTCTACAGCTGAATGCAGTGAGATGCCAGCCAGAGGCAAGATGTTCCCTTGATTGGGGCAGGAGGTAGGCAGACAATCTGCTTTTCATGCACTTGCCATCATCAGGCGGTAGCAGCAACAGGGAACGAAGCCAGTGATTTTAGGAGGCTGATCAGGTCCACCACATTCTGATCTGCTTCTCAGCTGCCTGCCAGTATTCGTTTTCATTTTGTTTTTGGTTGTGAAGTGCTCCAGTGGATTTCAAGCCCTGAACAGATGTGAAGATAAGTGCACTGCTGATTTCTGAACTTCTGTCAGAAAGAAGATGCACGAGTGGAATTCAGAATGCTTGAGGTGACTAAAACATTGCTGTGAAATGCTACGAGGGCAGCGCAGAAGCTTTCATGTTTATGAGCGGGATTGGACAAACCACTGGAACAATCCTGACCAGGCTCTGAAAAGAAAATGTTTTCCCCATCGCTGGCTGCCCTACTTCTGGGAAGATTCTCACGTGGAGGGTGAAGGCAGCAAAATGGGGGAACAAAGGGTTTCTCTCATGGTGTTACCTGCTGACTTAAAATTGGCAAATCCTGAAAAAAATTATACTGGGACATGTGTAGGCAATGGGATGTGCTTGTAGCCCCCAAAGGAAGGACAGTCATGTATCCCATTTCTAAAGGTGTAGAGAACTGTGAAGAAAATCACTTGTAGCACAGGTGAAAGCTTTTGTGGAGTTTGTCAAGCCATGATCTTTGTGCTTGTTGCTCCTAAAGGATAAGACTTGCATCTTTCCAGCTTTCTTGGGTGGAAGCCGTATCCAGTTAACTTATTCTGACAGGTAACGGTTAAACAATTGGGATGTTGAAATTGGTTGCAAAGTGAAGCTTGAGAGGTATATGTTGTTCTCATACTTGAGAATGGCTTCTTCCTCTGCTGCTTTGTTCAGCTAGCAGGCAAGCCGTCAGCTTAGCACTGTCCTCCATTTTCTCAGTTTGTATTCCAGGGATGATTTGTCCTGAAGTTGCCTTCTTCGGAGTGGACAAGAACACTAAATTCTTTCTTTTCTACTCAAGCTTGGTGCACCTGCCTCTCTTGCTTGCCTTGCCTGAGCATGCTTCCTATTCTTCCTTACTGTGTGATCAGGGATAACGTAGAAATCTAGCATTGCCTCCCTTAGTATGTATTTCTAGTGTGTTCTCTTAATTAGCATATGCTTAACTCTTCTGGCTTCAGGCTAGTTTCCCTGTTTACAACCTCTGTGACACATTTTGTTAGAACTTCACAAATCATATACCACAAGAAAAATTAATTATGCATGTAAGTTATTAGGTTAATAACTTTGATCTCAACTGTGAGCTTCACATAAAGTCTATACGTTACACATTAATAATTCAGATGACAGCTTTGACATTGAATGTATTTTCTAAATCACTTCTGTTCCTTCTTAGGAATTTTAGGTCTGTGGAAGCTGCAGCTGGTTTCTACATTTTTTTTTTTTTTTTTTAAATGCAGTTCCAGTTCTGTTTCCCCTAGACGCTGAATTTGCCGGTGCACCCTGCAGAGGAGGGCAAACACCAACATTTGTTGGTGTTCTCTTTGCCTCAGAGTAATTTTTTTGACAGGGGTTTTGCAACTAGAGCTTATGGAAAGACTTGGTTTGTATGAGGACACCTTTCGGTAAGAATTGCAGCAGATTATCTTTGATAATGCTGCCAAGGACTTATGACTAGTAGCAGCTTTGTATTTTAACTGAGGCAACCAGGGAATTCCTTGGATTTACTGAAGCCATCAGTAAGCATGTGGACTGGAGAGTTTGGGAAGATGTACCCTACGTGTTAGAGGTGGATGTACCCTTTGGGCACTGCATGGCTCCCCAGGGTACTGGGCATGGCATCAAGCCTGCCAGAGTTCAAGAAGCATTTGGAAAACCCTCTTACACCTATGGTGTATTTTTTAGGTAGTCCTGTGTGGAGTCAGGATTTGGACTTAACAGTCCTTGTGGATCCCTTCCAACTTGGAATGTTCTGTTCTACCTTTCAAAAGTGTTTTGGTGAGTTTTTTTAAGGAAAGAAGGTCCTTGCACAGAGGAAGAACTGGTTGGAAGGCAAGAAGCAAAGTAGGGCTGAACAGCTTTCCTATGGCAAGGCCTCACTGGGGAGAAGTCTAGGATCCAGGCTGAGGTCTGAAAGGTCATTAGTGGAATAATAAATAGAAAGGAATGTGGGTGGAGAAGGCACAGATTTTGCTAAGAATATGATGGTATTCGGGTGAAGATTGTAGGGCTGCAGAGGTTGGCCTAGCTATGCTGAATAACTGGACAAATGTGGTAGGTGAAATTAAATACATGTAAATATAAAATGAGGCATATAGTAAAAGGGAGAGAAATTAATGACAATTTCCCATATGTGATGTTGACTTTGGGTTGATTCTGATGTTCTAGTAAAAAAAAAAAAAATCCTTGAAAATATTTGCTCAGTGGTTAATATTGGTCAGATAGCATTGTGAAGTATTGGGAAGGGAATAGAGAACAATGTAGAAAATTGTCATTAAATAAAACCTTTCTGCTGGACACTGTCATTTTGTGCTTTTAATCTCAAAAATACACTGTAAAACTGGAGAGAAGGGCAACGAGGATCACGAAGGTCAGGAGAGGCTTCTGTACACGGAATGACTAAACAGACGGTGTACGGCTCTTCGGAACAGAATAGGCTGAGAAGGGATAAGCTAGCGGGACATCAAGTCATGCATGGCATGGGAGAGGAATCAAACGGAACTGTTGTTCAATGTCTTTTCAAATCAAATAGAGGCATCAAATGAAAAGGGCAGGGTGAGCTTCAGAACAAACAAAACCAGATAGGATACGCAATGGAGTCACGTGAATCCTTGCTGGGGGGGGGAAACGATATCTCCTCCTGCATATAAACTCTTAGGCTCAAATTGTTGGAGTCTGTGAAACAGTTTTAGGGGAGTATCACTGTGTATTTGTCCTGGTAGATGTGCCTGGGTATTAAAGGAGGCAATTTTCAGGTACAGGGTGCTGGTCATATTCAATATGGAGGCTGTTACGTGTAAATATTTGCTGGTGCAACTACACCATTTGTCCATTTCTAACATCCCTGTAGTATTTCCAAGTGGATATTGCATTTGCTTTGCCTTGCATTAACTGCTATGTACTCACCTATCAGAGGCCATGATACACCACAGCAGTGTTCCTCGCCCAGGCTTGCACAGAGCTGGGGAAGGCAGCTGAATGCTGGGATATCAGAGGAGCAGAGAGGTAGTTTGGTATAAGGACATGCAGGGTTGGGGAGATGAGGCAGCAATTTGTAGACCTATGTGGGAACGAAGACAGAAGGGTCGGAGAAGGCTGGACTGCCACATGTTGATCAGAGATGTAATGCTGCCTCTCTGAATGAGAACAAATGCCCACGTGGCTATGTCAGGCAGGCTTCATTTGAGGAAGTTGATTTAACTGGGATGAGCAATAAGAAGGGCTAGATTGAGTTACTGCAAAGAAATGGGAGGTAAGGTGGTTCAGGCCCCTCTGGCCGTCAGTAATTGCTAAGATCCCCAAAGCAATCGATCACAAATGAGGATAATAAGAAGTGGAGATGTAAAACTGCCTCTGAGCCGTGTTGCAGAGGTGGCTGCCCTTCTGTACCAAGCAATCTTTTCCTGTATGGAATGAGGAATTGTGTAAAGGCTTGGAGGGAGATTCAGTTACAGTAAGGAAATGTCTCCAAAGCAGCATGGGCTGTGGTAGCAGCAGACAGCTAGCTCCCAGGCTTTAGCTTGGGCTTGGGAATCTCTCCATCCAGCATGAATTTTGTGATTATGTGTATTGCTTTCCCTGTGGCTCTGACTGTGGAAGTAGCTGCTAAGAAGGTTTATTACTGCCCAACTGGGCCGTTTTTCTGAGTGCTGAATCTTCGTGGGGTTGTCCTTTAAGGGAAACTTAAAAACCAAGGAGCATTTTTTACTGCCTCAAAGAGGTGGACTGGTGCTGTGTAAAAAAGGGAGGAAAAGAGACTACCCTACTGGGACAAACTCCAGAGAATCATAGGTATTAGAAATAGTAAACACCTACTAGGTCACCTTGTCCATCTTCTCCTGCCAGGAGTGCCGTTGTTCCCTTTGCTGTGTTAACTCAAAAATGTTTCTACAAAGAGCTACTCTCCGTGGTACTGTGCTTGTCTTTTTCTATGCACCATTTGGGGCTGCTAAAGATGTTTTAAGGACAAGTAAGGCTTGTCCTCACACCTGTGTTTCTGTGCATTTTGGGTACTAGAGACTTAATTAAAAAAACACTGAAAAGCATAGAATTTTTATTTGGAAAATGAGATATATTGCTGCTGTTTAGTTAATTAACTACTGAATTCCTCAACTAAGAGATCAGGAGATAAACTGTGAAAAATTGTCCAACAGACAAGAGGCAGGATCAGGAATAGAAACCAGGAGCTGTAACTCCTGGTCTCTTTCTCAGTAGGAAACAAATGGCTACTAGTCAAAGTAAATCTGCAGTCACCTGTCATGTTGTTGCTCAGGTGATTTGTGGCATGTGAGAGTTTCAAAAAGTCAGAGGCTTTGAAGATCAAAAGAACCATTGTCCTCAGCTGGCTCAACCTTTGGTCAATATATAATTTACGCCACCTTATGCATAGTGTTAGTGTTTGTAAGAAGAAATATCAAGTCTTAATTTCTGCTGCTTCTCCTACATTGAACGGTTTGGGGCTTCTTTTTGAGAGCTGTGTTTAACCAGCCTTGATGTGAAGGCATTAAAAGACAGAATCTGTTGCTTTCTTTCGTAAGTTACTGTGGAGTGTAATTGCCCCCTACATTTAACAGTCTGTGGGCTTTATATGCATTTGGAATTTCTGACAATATGTTGCTCCTAACTGTTGGTGCTTGCAATGAAGTTTCCTATTGGAACAAAAATGTTTCAGAAATTCAGTGTTTCTCCCCTGTTCACAATAGTTAAGTCACTTCTTTAGATAAACTTTGAAAAGTTTATCTCTTGGAAAAAAAAAAGCCTTTTGAAAAACTGAACAGGTGATTTGTCTCTTACTCGAGGGAGTTTATTCTAGTTCTCAAATCAAGTAGAAGCCACTTGATGTATCCTTTGCAGTCCATTCTTTAAGAAAATGTAGATGTTAGCTTTATGTTAGTTATGTAGATGTTAGCTGTAGATGTTAGTGTTCTAGTGCTGATCTTAGCAATGCCGCATGAAGAAGTAACATCACATTCCTTCTATTGCTTATTCTTGTCCTATATCCCGAGACTGGATGGGCCCCTTTGGTCACAGTGCTTAGTGGAAGGTCACATTTTCTCCTCCAGTGTTTCCTCAGTTGTTTTCAAAGTTGTTGCTTTGCAGAGTGCAGCTCCCTCATAGCTTCTCTTTCCTGCTTCTGTAGCCAGGGCTGGTATAATGAGCTCCTATGCTTTCGTATTCAGCTGTTGTAAAATCTGTTTGGATTGGAAGGGCCAGGATTATCCTGCTGTAGGGATGACTCTGTATGACTGCTCTGTCTTTAAATGTATTTAGCACTCTGTCAGACTTGGTCTTCTGGTCTTCCCTTCAAATATTAGCTTTAGTGCATTTTATATTTACATCTAGGTTATTGATAAAGTGTTTAATATTTGTGCTCCAAATACAGAGCTTTACGGTGCATGAACAATGCCTCTTTTCAGTAATGATGCCCTACTGACAACTACTTTTCAAGACTGTCAGTGGAAGACCATCCATCTACTATCATGTCCTGTTTAGCTCTTGTATAGTGTTAATTAAAGCAGAACTGTCTTGTGATATTCAGTCAAATGTCTTTAAAAACGTTTCATCTATGCCATTACCATTGTCATTTAAATGATAGTAGGTTTATTTGACAGAAACTCTTTTTACACAGAAGAAGGTCTGACACTAAGTATTGTATTCTTATCCTTTAATATTTTTATTAAGCGTCTTGGATAGAAGCTTTTGTTTTACTTCCTTCAGGGGTGATGTTTCCTGCAGGCTAAACCCTTCTACAGTTATACATCTTGTTCTGTTTGGCTTTTTACAACATGAACACAACATAACACTCCTTTGTTCCTCTATTAGCTTTCTGTTATTCTAAGATTAAAAATAAACCTTAGTGGATCAGAAATCTCCTCATTCAGCTCTTTTAAGACTCTTTGGAGCAAGTGACCCAGGTCTGTGAAATTAGGAAGAAAGCATGTTTATTCCTAGTAGCTGATCAACATCCTCTTTTGTTCCCATAGATTGCAAAATACTTTGTCATCCTCTTGTGATGCAAGCACTTATATTCTTCATGTATTTATATCTGACAGAGTAAGAGCGTTGAATACTTCATAAATTTTATAGCTGAACCTTTAAAATAAATCATTGCATTGATGGGATTTTGATGGACTTCTGTATCAAGATATAACCTTTTTTGATTTTAAGCTATTCATGCGTCCTGTCATGATTTAAAGAATTCACTGGTTAATTAGCTCACTGTGAAACATTCCACTTTACTTCCAGACTGAATAGTTGTAATTCGACTAGCCACTGTATGTGATTACGCTTCATTATGCTTTTGTCTCCTAAATTAAAGGTGACACCTTCTGTCAGAAAACTTCTCCCCATGCAGATTCCTGGAGCGTGTTTGGACCAACTTGGAACCTGCCTTTTGGTGAAATAGTTGGAATTCATTAGTGTACCTAACGTAATGTAAGATTTCAAGACTTGAAACCACTGTAGCAATTTTCTTTGCTCTTTGAAACTTGTTAACATCTCTTTGAAAGCTTGGACAAGGTAACCGACCACAGTATTATTAAATGGTTTCACTAATGCTATATACAGTCAGTATCTTTTCTCTGTTATTTCTTGATATTTTCATACTTAAACATTGAGGAATCACATTAGCCCTCTTAGCAACTGCTTTACAAAGGCATTTCATGTTCGATTGGTTATGCACCAAGACACATGCGCTCTTTTCATAGTCACTGTTTACAGGGCTTAGATACGGTTTCCTTTGTGTGAGAGTTACTTAGAGCCTTTGATCCTAAATCTATAATCAAGCGTTGGGCTCTACTGAAATGAGAACATGTCTGGGTATGTATGATTATATGTATGTCAAAGTGCTGAGTCAAGTGCATTTTAGGTGTCTTCATGTGCTTTTGCAGAATCCACCTTAGGTGTCAAGGCTGCCTTCCAGCATCTGGAAGTGATTCAGTTGCCTAGCCATGCTAGGATTGAAGCCTGGGGCAGCAGCCCTTTCCCCAGTGTGCTGCTTTGGTCTTGCTCTCTCAGGCACTGGGAAAACTTGATTAATAAAACTTCTTCCATTTAGTCAAAAGCAAGCGTTAAAGCTGAACATTCCTGTGTGGATATTTGCTCTTGCTGCCCTTATTTTTTTTTCTTGCAAGGTATCCTAGGACATGGGGATGAACCTACAGTCCTAAGCTTTTGAGAAGTGCACAGCTTGGCCTTTATGCCTCTCTGTATCAAAAGAAATCCTTTCAAATGCTTCGTGCTACCTCCTTTTTTCACTGACCACTCCAGTGCTTTTTGATGTGCACTAATAGTAAAAATAATAATAAAAAAAATGTAACAGTAATGTTACAGAAATAATGTTACAACCATTGTATGTTCACCCCAGGAAAATTAAGCTTGTTTTTAAAAGGCAGTGAATATACATCTTCTCTCTTAGATGAATATGCATGCCAAATTCACCAGGTGCAATTAACAGGAGGGGCTTTATTTCTTTTCTTGTTTCAAGCTAATTTAAGTGTTTAACTTCTGGGATATACTTCTGCACAAGCAAGGAGAAATGTCGCAAGAAGCTGATGATCCAAATTCCTCCATTCGTTCAGAAAGCTGCATAATCTCATCTAGGCTCTCTTTTCCCATGAAAACTTGGTGGATCTTTCAAGCCTCCAACCTGGGCTATTCTGTGATTCTTTTGCCCTGCTTTTAAGATATATGTTAGCCTAAGTGGGATATAACTTGTTGGTGGCACAGTGTAGAAATAGCAGTTGAGAACTTTTGGCCTCTCTGTGGCCTTGCAGGGATCAACAGGATTTTGGACAGATCTCTGTAGTCCCCCTTTCCTTTTGCAAGTGCTCGGGAAATAATTCCTACTGTTAGTAGTAACTATCAGTTGGCCCGCATGCAAAAGAATGGGTTTGCAGAGAATGGTGTTAGGCTTGCAGATGCCAAAACAACGTGAGATATTTGTACTTTCAAGGGCAAAGGGGTTATATTATAAAAACCATGCAGACCCTATTGACAGAGTGACTGGGGAGATAGGGAAATAATTTGTCTGTTTTTATTACTGTTTACATTGTTCCCAATAAAAAAAAGAGAAGCATGGGGTAGCTCAAAAATGCAGCCCTTGAAAGTACAGCGCTCTAGGGGAAGGAAGAAGAGGAGAAGAGGATAGTGCAATATCGAAAACAGCAGCTCTTTCAGCATGTGCTGGTCATCTTCTCTAATCTACTCCTTTTGAGTGCCTAACATATGAAGGACATAAGCCAGGCGGAACAATTCCTGCCTGGGAACAGCAGAAGAGTGATGTTGGGCCTCATTGTGGGCTCAACATACGTTCTTTAGTAATCTGCTTTTCAGCACCTGCTTCTTTATTCTGGGCACTGTATTTTGTTTTGCTTGTTTGTCTGCTTTATAAGAGAACTATCAGAGCTGGCATTGGGTTATTTGGGCTTGGGAAAGGACTCCAGGCAAGAACATGACCACCCCAGGGTAGTTCATGTTAGAAATACTCTGCTTAGAAGGCCCTGCTGCCTCTTTGCTTCCTCCCTCATCTGTTTTCCTTTCAGGTTTGACCATGCCTGGATGACAGGAAAAGAAATGTGTGAAGGAGCGTGCTTAGCTCCTGCTAAGTCCCATTCGTCACGCTGTCCAGTACCAAGCACAGCAAAGTTAGTCTTATCTTCTGAACTGAAATCTCGCTTGTAAATGTGCTGCTGAAGGGGGAAAAGGGGGCAGTTATATGACAAGGCCGAATTTGCACTCACAAGGATTCTGTTGTAATCTCACCTCAGCCAGTTTTTTCTATAGGAAGTGCTAACTCCCTCCTTGCTGGAGAGTGATTAACAAAAAAGGTGTTGTCCTGCTTTCTGAACCAGTTTTAGGATAACAGGATAGCTGTTACTGTTCCCAAGTGCGTATAAAGCCATAAATGTGCCCTCAATGGTACGAAAGCAAAAATCCACTGTTCAGATCTATATGTAGACATGTGAGTACACATGCCTTCTTGTGGTCAGGTAACAGAGCAGAGCCCGCTTCCCACCTCCTTCTCCAAAGTTGGCCCCAGAGAGGGAAGTTCACTGCTTTTTGAGGCTGCTTGCTGCTGCTGCGGTAGTGCCCAGTGAGGGTATGGAAAGGTGGTTGGGGCGTGAATGTCAAAAGTGGACAGGCAGTCCAGTTGACCAGAAATGATGAAAAAAATGTAGAATTCTGGCCAAACAAATGACTAAAGCAGCTTTTGTTTTTTGCCTGTTAGTGTTTGAATAATGTAAACACTATAGATCTGCTTAGGAAATTATGTACCAGGGTAGTGTTGAGCAAAACAGAGATGTAAGATAACGTTGTACATTAGGCTTACATCAAATAAGCTTTCTTAGATGTGAGAGCGGTCTCCCTCAGATGTAAAAATGAGCTCCATGCAGAAGAGATGGGAACCTTGTGCCAGGACACATTTAAAATGGCGTTGTAGGAAAAATACACACATTGAGGGAGGGAAAAGCTTATTCTCACTTCATATTTTTCATGTTTATATTGTGGGATTTCTTATGTAAAGGTTTTTTTTACCATGGAGAGATCTATCATTTCCAGCTTGGTGTGGGGAGGTGCATCTTTTTTTTCTATATTTTTATTTTAAGAAAGGAAAAAAAAAAGTGTAGTGATGGGACCCACTCCAGAGGCCAAAAGGTATTGCGAGTGCTCTGCGTTTTGCATCATCAGGCCCAGTGTGCTGGGTGTCTGGAACCAGCTAATCAGCTGCCTTTTGTCTGCAGCTCTGTGCTGACTTCAGTCCTGACCCCTCTCCTCACCAAAGAGCTCTCTCAGCTCCTGATTTTAGCGCCCCACCTGCTTTGAGCTGGAAGCGTAACTTAGTGCTGAACGGGGTGCTGAGGCCCTAACCCGTCTCCCATTTCAGTGCTTCTGCTGGAACATGTCACCTTTTTTTGCTTCTGTTTTTTTCTCCTTTTGTGCACTTTCCATAATGCTCCTTCACTGCACCAGCAGCATGCTGGCAGAGCTGGCTGCCTTTCCCTCCTGCGTTATCCCCTGGAAGCAGCTGGACTCATGCTCCGTGCACACAGCTTCCAGGTGACAGCAAGTTGTGAAGTTTCGCTGACAGCCCGAGCATGCTCCCCAGGGCCACTGGGCTCTTACTTGTGCTGCTGTAGTGCTGGTCCACAAGAAGCCTGTAAAGTGGGGCTGGGAAAATGGCTTTGTCAGGAAGGCTGGAGACAATGTTTGCAGGTCAGGGGAACACCCTGTTCATAGCCTCCCTTTGTTGGTCTCGGACACTGCTGTGCTGGGAGCTAATGTTGTGCCCTGTGGAGCTGAGTGGCTTCAAAGTGAGCAGAGGGATGAAACTTCTTGCCATCGTGGCAGCTGGGATTCAGTGCCTAGCAGAAGGCCTATCTGTTGTGTCTTCCATTCTTCAACACTGGAGTGTCTCAGCTGTGAGAGCTTTTAGATACATGCTGGAGAAGGATGTAAAAGAGGTTCTAGAAGAGGTTCTAGTTCTTTTTCTGGAGGTGGGGTGATGAAAGTATTTTTCTCTTGATGCCAGAGAGTTAATTATGCTCCCTGCCCTCCCCAGCAAATATGCAAGCAAATACTTAGCTCAATCCCTCCCTGTTTTCACACAACTTAAGCCCAGTGCAGATAAAAGTTTGGGGAACCTTACCTATAGAGGGTTTTAACTTTGTTCCATGCCCTAGAATTTGAGCAGAGGTGAGCAAAGAGATCTTGCAGTTCCAGTGCTGGTAGGTTTTTGCACAGGACAACAAGCGAAGAGGGAAAAAAAGAGGTGGAAACACCATAGTATTTTAGTCTAGATGAATGGAAGCAGGACCTCCTCTTCAGTCCATCTGAACCTGTGTAGTGCACTAAGCTGGTAACCTGACTGATAGTGTTAGTCCCAGGGTGATGCCATCTTGCTGACGGTGCCTCTTCAGTGGACCCAGGGGATGTTTCCTCCATCACAGGAGGAGAGTCTGGCTGAACACGTGCCTCTATCTCTGGTTGCTTTTGCAGATAGGAGGAGATGCCAGTGCTCCTGGGACCTTTGTGATCAGGCCAATAGAGGGAGATGAATGCTGGGATGCAGCATCCCTAGCTGTTGTCGCCCTGCTATGGACAGTGACACCGTTCTGCTTCAAATAGTGACACCATTTTCAGTTTGTGGACTAAGTCTACACAATACTAAATCTGCTAAATAGTTCATCTGCTGTCCTACTTACATCATTATTTGAGCCGTGCTCACTTTTAAGCATGTGCTCACCCCTATGTAATAGCAAATGTTTTCAATTTGTTTCTTGCTGGACAAGTGACAAAAACATAGAAAATGCCACTGCAGTTGGCACTAGATGCCCAACACATTGGAAGCCCAGGCAGTGAGAATAATGCTTGATTGGCATGTGGAGACTGGCCTGTTCTGAATATACCTGCTAGGGATGTTCTTGCAAACCAGGCTCAAGGCTTAGAGGCTAGGGAAGATAGGCAGTGGGGAAAAGCTACATACCTATAAGCAAACAATATTCAGTATTTTCAAAGACTTTAAACAACAGTGTTCTCAGTTCAGCGTGTTTTATCACTGAAATGAAATGCAGAGTTTCTGTCCCAAAGGGAATTCTAGCCTACATTTATTTTCATTGCTACTGTTTTTTAATGTAACCCCCCCCCAAATTTCAGTATTGAATTAATATGTAACATTCTGATACTCTGAGAATCAAGTATTTAATATTAGTAATTGAGCTGACCCCAAATACTTCCCAGTTGGTTCAAGAAGAGCTTTATCTCCTTATCCAGAGAAGTTCCACATGGTAGTTGTACCGTAAGATCCTTGTGTTTCATTCTACCATAGGGGTCTGAAGCTTTGGTTAAGCTGCTTTATGGCAAAAACAGGCACGCATCTCTTGGGATGTCAAGTGGGACACTGTTGTGTCACGTGAAAGTGCTTCCCTGGGGAGTACGGACAGAGGTGAAAAAAGAAAGAAAATGGGGGCCACTGCTGAAAGTAAACACAATGCCTGGAAATTCAAGTTTTATAAGTTCATATAAAATCTTTTCTGTGAAGTTTGACAAAACTAAATGTGCTGTTTTGGGTTGCAACAACTTGAAGTAAAACATTTCATTGCTAATTCTCCATTAGGAAAATGGAATTCTGTTAGAAAGCCATCCCAATGGAAACATTCACCCAGCTATACTAAACGGATCTATTTTCTTGAGACAGGTATTTTGTATTTGCACAACCTTAGGTGGATTTGAAATATAATAAAATCAGTAAGTAGAGTGTTTATTTGCTAAGTCATTGTCTGATGCAGTTTTCAGTGTCTTGTGTAATGAGGTTCAAGCCTTAAATGATCAATGGGGCCATCCTAAAATATTTCCTCTCTGCCTTTGAGATGAAATCCTTAAGGTACTTGACAGTAATCATTTCCTCACACACTCATCACTGAACCAAGCTAGACAGATTTAGCTTGTGCTAGCTAGACAAATCTGAGTTTTCAGGATGAATTTGGAAAGAGCGGGGCATTGTATAACTAGAGAATATCTCTATAAGCACAATACAGAATAGAATGTAATTGAAATCAGCTAGTGCATACTTGTAAATAAGCTTCTGTGATGTTCTGTTTTGTTTCAACCCTTAAAAATGCAGTCAAACTGTTACTAGCTAGGCAGTTTCCTTGTGAACTTGAGCCCTTCAATTTTGTGAGATATCAGAATTTTGTTAATAAAAGGTTAATCCTTTCTGTGCATTGAACACCATGAAAGTCTTTAACTACATAATTTGCCCTTTCTTATTCCCTAAAATACAGAATCATAGAGAATGAGACTAGAAGGGACCTTGAGAGGTTATTCAGTCCTTTCCACTTCTGCTGTCCCAAGACAAAATCAATGACATCCATGTGAGCCTTGACAGCAATTTGTTTAACCTGTAATTAAAGGTCTCCACTGATGGTTGCTCCTCAGGCAATGGCTTCCCGAGCTTCAGTGTTCTTAAATTTAAAAAGCTTTTCCCAACATCAATTCTAACACTTCCTTGCTGTAATTTTGTCTATTTTTTTTTGTCCTTTTCAGCATGGATACAACACACATTGTTCCTTTCTGCTTTGTAGCAGCCTTTCTATATTTGAACAGTGTTATGAAGTCTCCTTTTGGTTTTCTTTATGTTAAAAAGAAGCAATGCTTTCAGACTTTATTTCCTAGATGCCTGGTTATTCTCATTGCTCTCCTTGGGACTGTTTCTAATAGGTCTGCTCTTTTCTCGAGGTGCTGTTTTCTGAACCAGGCATGGTCTTCAGCAGAGTACAGCACAGAGTACAGCACTCTCGCATTTCTCAGGCCTGTGCTCTTCGTGCATTCCAGGATGCTTTGTTCAGTCCACCTAATGATTTTCCGTGGGTAGCTATTGTGT
Organism: Heteronetta atricapilla; assembly: GCA_011075105.1. Taxonomy (NCBI): domain Eukaryota; kingdom Metazoa; phylum Chordata; class Aves; order Anseriformes; family Anatidae; genus Heteronetta; species Heteronetta atricapilla. Next base: position 42,247,704 of record CM021735.1, read on the forward strand.
GTTTGTTTCTGCTCTCCTTGTTTTCCCTGTGCACTATGCTGCTTAGTAGCTCGTTATTGTATATCCTGACTATTGGTAAAATGCTGACATACCTCCTCAGTTCCTTTTTATATATATGTGCCCAAGGTAGAACATGCTCTGCAGGGCTAGCATGGGGTACACCTGTGTCTGTGCCCTGTGGCAGAAGCAGTGAGTGTTGTACTGGTTGTCTGGGCTTCCCTGTCCTGCAGCTTTGATTCTTTTCTGTTACTAGGCCAAATGGAGGTTTGAACAGAACACGAAGCAGGAGGGAAGTTCAGATTTATGTATCTGAGTCCACAGTGAAATGCCTTAAATATTTCGCCATGATATGAAGGTTAATTCTACTACTGTCAAACGTCAGTTACTCTTACAACTAAATATTGACAGCTAGTTTTGAAGAACAGACCGAGAAGTCTTAGTCAAATTTTTCAGTGTTTCAGTTAGCACTTAGCAGTCAAGGCAAGATCTCTTGCTGTCTTCACTTACAGCTTTTGCCTAATGAGCAATTTTGCGAAACCAGTTCCATGGCCATGTTAGCCACCATGCTATGAAGAATATAATTTTGGAAACATTTGGGTTTAAGTGGATTTCTTACCGTTCTTTAGGAAATCTGTGGAAGGGTGATATTTTAAGACATCCAGAAACGATATATTCTTTTTTTTCACTCATTCCAGAACTTGGAAGTTTCTCCAACAAGGAAGGAACGGTACCTGACACTTTAACTGCAAAACAACATTCATCTGCAAATCATAGGCTGTGCTACAACCAATTCTACTTATTTTTGCTGCTGCCTAGGCAGTGCCTTTTCAGTAGCTGAGGAAACTTCAGTCTCTGGGGCTAATACAGAATATTTCAGCAGCATTTCTCTTGCAGCTTTATAGGCTTCTTCTCCCTCTGTTTTTTTTTCTTTTCTTTTTTTTTTTTTTCCCCAAATGCATATATAAAATTTCTCACGTTCCCATTATCTTTGTCCAAAGATGCAATTGCAGTATCTGTTATTCCCTTCGAGATGAAGTTTTTCTTCAACAATAGACCAAATGATTTAGCTGACAGGATATCCCAGTATGGAGGATGCAGAAATCCACCCATGTGATAAAATAAATCCTATCCTTATTGCTATCTATTCAAAGGAAGGAATCCAAGAAGTAGGTCATTTCACAACACAGTGCTCTTCTGTAGCTCAGATGCTGTAATGCAATGCAATGCCAAGAATAAGTAAGGCTGTAGAGCATTTGACGTTTCATTCACTTAGCAATATTTGTAGCTAACTGAAGAAGCAGCAGGCTCAGTATATGCAAAATCATATTGTACAGCTCAAGACAGATATTAGACTGTCAGTAAATAACTGCAGAGTAGCTTCCCTACCCCCTTGTTTTTTCCCTCCCCTTCTCTTCCTTTTGTGACTGGTTTAGAATCTCTCTCGGTCTTACTTGGTTGTAAGGCAAAATAACTTAGATTGTATTCCAGAAAAGCATATGTAGTTATATTTGGTCTTTACCTTGATGTATTCCTAGGTGAAAGTTAAGGCAGCAGATGGACTCCCTAATCTGTTTAAGCTTTCTCTGGGATACCATGTGAATGAGTTGGGTTGGTGTTCATTCCGCTGTAACTGGGAAGACACTCAAATGTCCTGGAGTCTCATGAGATGCGGAGGCTTATTTTTTCCCTTGAAGGATAAATGAAAACACAGTAAAGTACTGGTTCCTCTTTGCTCAGTAACTGTTAAGTAAGTGTTATTTTTCAGCATAAGACTTTCTGAATGATTTTTTACTGTGTTGTCATTAGAGCAGTGGAAAGAATTTCCCCCTGACTTTTTCAGCATTTTCTTATGTACATCTTGAATCTCTTTTCTCTTTCTTTGTGTCTTTCGGATCCCTTTTCTCTTTGTATCTTTCCAAAGGGAGTGCTTCCCTGTATCTTCCTAGAATTCTTCTGAAACTCAAGATATACTCTCTTCCTTTTTTTGCAGTTTTCTACTTAAAATTATTCAGAACCTAGAATGGATTTATAATGTGGAAAATAAAATCAAGGAACCTTGAAATATTCCTTCCTTATTGTTTAGGTGTTCTGCTCCCCATATTCTTATTTTTTGCTAGGTAAACACATGTTCTTTGTTAAGCATTTCCAGATGAGTTGCAGGATTGCATTACTTCAGCCAACATAGCACAAATTGTATCAGAATCTCTTTTGTTTGGTTTCAGTTATTTATTCTCAATGTTCGACACATTGTTTTTTATGCCAGGCAAATGAACTCCTTTCATTGTGGTAAATGGTGATGTCTATCTGTAAATACCTGAATACAATTGTTATCCTGCTGAACCATCAAATATGTTTAGACCAGGTATGCACAATGCATTTAGATAATAAATACACTTAAAATAAGTGCATCAGCTTTAGCTACCCATCACTGAAGCCTTGGACCGCTGCACACAGAATCTGTCCCAAATACCAAGTAAACCCCTGTTAGCTGGTGCATTGGCTTTTATTTCCCAGTTGAAGCAGGCTAGAAACAGGTAGTTTTGGCACAGAACCGATCAGAACCAGCTGATAATTCATGAAGATGCAAGAACGTTTGTGGTGCAGGTGCCTTTATGGAAGTCTTCGAAAGCCTCCAGGCTGACCGTCTCTCAGTTACCGTTCTGAGAAGTGATGCAGGCAGCTGATGAAGGGGAGCAACTCATGACAGAAGAAAGGCAATCGATGACACACAGGATGTGGTAGGGAAACAACTTGGCTGACCTTCCCAGGTGGTCTTCCTAGCTAGCTGAATTGATGCAGCCTTCAGGTTGTCGACCTTTTTGTCATGATAGTTTGTCATCGTCTTACCTCACTAGGCTGTGAGTGGCCACCCCCCTTTGTTGACTGCCTGTGTCCAGCCTGCACCCAAACCCATTTCCTGCTTACTAGCACCAACTGCAAGAGGAGCTGAATATTGGCTACTGGCCAAGCCTAGCACATAATTTTTTCCTCACTTTTGTTGCTCACTCTCTCTCTGCATCTTCACTTGATTGCAGAGAGACACTTTTCATCATTGTGAAAAGCCATCTGATTAGAGCTCTCATTAACCCATGAGTGAAGCTTCTTATCATAAGTTTAGATGGAGTTCCTTGAATGCTTCAGGATTGTGAAGTTGCCATTTTTAAGAAACCTCAAAACCAGATTGCCAATTTGTTTTAGTTCAGCTTAAAACAAACTCTTCTTTCTCAGCAGATTTAAAGGAAACCTAATTTACTATGTATCTTTTACTTTTTATCCTGCCAAATGCCTGGATATCATGGAATTCTCCTACTGCTGATTATCACAGACTGTATCTGTACTACCAGTCCCTGACCATCCTTTTATATTAGTCCAATTCGTAAAGCAAAGATAAATTGAATCATCCAATTATTCTTTGGTTAAACCATATTCAGAACCCGTCCTTATGGAAAAGGAAAAAAAAAAAATATTATGCTAGTTTCATTCTGAGAATAGAAAGTGATTTTTGAGATTGGAATAATAAAGATTACTTTTCAAGCTCTCTGTACATAGCTTTTGCCAGTTATTCTTCTTCTTTTTTTTTACCTCACTTCCTGGGAGATTTATAAAGAGGATGTGTGTGTACAGATCTCGTCTCCTCGACTCATGGGCATCTTGACCCTCTTTGATACAGATATATGGCACAAAATCAAGCTGCTCTCTATTTAAGCAGACATGATCAGCTTTGTTCAGAAAGCCATCTGATAAGTGTGTACAAATTAATGGGCACTGCTTTCATTGCAGTGCTTACCTGTAAGTTGCCATAGAAGACATGTCCCAGAATGGCACTGGAAGGCTCTGTCCTAGCAAGGGACAGCCCTCTGAGTCCGTCATGGCCTGAGTTGCCTTAGAGGTGCAGGTTTCAGTCAGTGTTTTGGAATACCCTGCAAGTTAGGTCAGAGATTTCAGGTAAGATGAAACTACGAGGCAGGAAGTGTTCTGGAGATGACAGGTTATACTGCTGGCTGATAGCTTCCTCAGTGAACATCTGTCCTCCTTGGCTTGCAGCAGGTGACTGTAACAAACTAGCTCTTGAACGTGATATTTTTAGAACTACAGAATTGAATTTCAATCCTTAGACTTTTTACTTGCTTTCACTTTTAATTATAGGTTGCAAGCTGGAGTCACAAACATGTAACAAAGACTCGGTGAAAGCACTGGTGGCAAGTCAGACCAGAATCAACACAAGCCTCGTCTCCTTTACCAGCCACTTTTAACATTTTGCAAGCATGTGTTTCAACTGTCCTGGAAAACGGCAGTGAAGCATCTGTTGATTTCATTAAAATACAAAGATTCTTAGGTTATGAGGCCAGAAAGAGCCATTATGATAATCTAGACTGATTTGCTGTATAATTAATTCCCATCTCACTATGTCTTTTAGAAAAAACAAGATCCTATTTTAATTTAAAGTTTGCCGGTAGCTGAGAACATGCCATAACCTGTACTAATTTATTTCAATAGCAAATTACCTGCATGTAAAAATAAGTCATAATATTTTAAAATGTGAATTTCTCGAACTTCAATTTCTAGCCCCCGGATCCTATTATTCCTTTGTCACATGGGTTGAAGAGCCCTCTATTGCCGAATTCCATTTTCTGCATAGGTACTTGTAGATTGTGATCAGATCACCCTTTAACCTCTACCTATTAAATGGACTGAATTTGAATATTCTTTGCTATGGGACATGCATTCCATTCCTTTAATTACATTCCCTTTTCTCATTCTTGAACCTTTGGTTTATTTGAAGCTGCCTTAGCATTTCATTGCCTAAGCCAGAGATGCTGATGTCTCTTTATTCCTGGTCAGGATTCACCCAGCAAATACGCTCAAGGATTATTCTTAGTCTTCTGTTTACAGTGCTGAAAGTTCTGGTGTACCTGATCACACATCAAGATCTGGATGTCCAAATTTGGCTGTCAGTGATACCTGAAGTCAGCCATGTGAATAGGTTTGCACTTTTTCCTTATGCACAGGTATCTTTTAAGGTTCTCAGGTAGATTGTAGGTTTGGGATGTGATTTTTTTTTTCTTTTGGTTTCATTTAAAGATGATAAAGTAGATAGCAAATGCTTCAATGACAGACATTCAGATCTGGGTGGATCTTTGAAAAGACCAAATTCAGAACACTTGTATCTATCCCATACCCTTTCACATCTCTTCCATATGTTTTCCTTTGTAGTTGCTTTTTTGGTCTTTTCTCCAAATTGCTCTGGGATCCACAATTACTAGTGACTTCAGGGGTTACAAGTAATGCCGTGTAGTTTTCTCTAGATCCTTTGAAAGCTGTCTACATCAAGGATTTTCAGTGGTGGTACTGGTATAACTGATGAAATGCAGGGCTGTCTGCAGCAAACCGCAGATAAAGGCAGGGGTGGACCCGCTGCCGTTCCCCAAAGGAGATGGGAGCTGTTACTCAAGGATCAAATACATGAAAAGGAGAGAGAGCTGTAAGCTGCCTGTGTGTGAGCATGTTCCAACTGCAGCCCTCATATGTAGACATGGTGTTACGTTTCTCCTCCTTGCATGGGGAGGGGCTGGGTTCAGCCTCTCCCGTGATACGTTTTAGAGGAGAGTCAGTTTGAGGAACTGTTAGCGCTGTCCTGTAAGAACAGTTTTCCTGTGATGGGATGGCTAAAGTCACATATGGTTCATTCAGACGTGGCATTCTCTTGCTCACCAAAGCAGCTTTGTAGCAGGGTGAAACCAACAACAGAGTTGCACCAGAATGGCACCAGTCAGAAAATCCCCTGTGTAAGTGCTGTCAGAAGGACTGTCCACAGGAACCTATTTCCGATTATCCTCTTTCCCAGGCTGTCCTTGCAGTGGGTTAAAGGGTGGATTAGGCACAACCTACTAAACACAGATTCCTGAAGAATACGTGAAAAGCCCCAGTAGGACAGAAGAACCATCAGTGCATAGTGTTCTGCCTCCAGCTGTGGCAGTTGAAGTGCTACTAAGGGAGAGCATGGGAGCACAGTTATTATCAGTGTTGCACGTCTCTTACACTCCCACAGCATCCCTTGCCATTTGATTAGGATTATCAGATGGTCCATCCCTTCCTTTTCCCTTTAATATCCATTTGTGGACCTGCTGTCCATTTATCTTTTTGGTTCTTTTTTTTGAACCTGCTGATGCTCGCTTTTCTGCCTCTGCGAATTCCTGCAGTAGGAAGTTACAGAAGTCACTACTGTGTAAATAAGTACATCTAAAAATCTGTTTTAAATTTATTTCAATACATTTACCAGTTTTAATGAGTGCTTCTAGTTCTGTTATTGCTGGATTTGGCAGAGCAGTTCTACAATCAGCTTCTCCACTGCAAGTTTTGATGTTATTCTTTCTCAACTTTCCCATTCTTTTCTATATAGGACAGCCCTGGCCTTTTCAGTTTGTCCTCATAAAGCAGCTGCTCCATGCTCTTAATTGCTCTATTTATTTTCCTTGGTACCCTCAACTCCAGCATTTCCTTGAGATGCAGAGACAGGACTGCATGCAGTGCTTGGAGCCAGTGTCTGTGGAAAGCACTGGACTTGTCACACACAAAGTGCGTGCAGAAGTCCTGGGTGGTCCAGGAGTACATGTGCACGGAGTACATCTCAGAGGTAGCTGTGGCTTCTCTCTGCTGTCTGGCTCAGTTGCATCTGTTTGTCTGTCAAGAGGGGGAGGCTGCACAGCACAGGCCTGCTGAGTTCCTGGAAGGAGGTGTATGGTCTGTCTAGACAGAGTATTTGACATGGTTAATCCGCAGAATGAAACTACTACAGGTCCACAAATTGGAAATATATTTTATTCCTGTTGCAGGTATTAACAGGCTTGATGTGTTTGGAGTCTGTGCAAGGGCAGAGTGCTTTACTGGAAACTAGAGCAAAATAAGCTATTGCAGGTCAATACTGTCCTCTGCTGGGAGGAACTACAGTGCTGTGCCATGACTCCAAATGGGAATTAACACTTGGATTCCCATTTCACAATGATGTAGGGTATTTTGCCTTTGGAACAGGGAGATGTGATGCTGTACTGCCTGCACTGAGGAAATTCTTCTTTAATGCTTTGCAAAAGTTGGACATTCTTCACATGATACAACTGCGCTGAATTGTGATTTCATTTCTTCTTCATCCTGTAGTCATCTACTTCAGACACTCGTCCCCACCCTCCCCATTATTTGCCTTTTAATATTTACTGCAGATTTATTTCTCTGACTGCGAGCTAGTGCGGCGTTCCAGAGTTTATTTCTGCGAGTTGCTACTGGGATTATGAACTTCTGTCTGATTCTGCAAAAATTCTTCTCCGATCTATTTACGCTCAGTCTGCTGGTGGGCTTACAGCCTAGAGAATATCAGTGAAGAAGCATTGACTGTTTGGTCGTGAAGTGCCCCTGGGCCTGCAGATTGAGTATTGCAAACGTGTGTCCAAACATTGTATCTACATGCTTTTAAGCCTGTCCACGCACCAGATCAGATGATATTTGTAGAATTAGCAGTGCATATCTCCTTTTCTTTATCTTTTCATGGTAAATTGCTGACAAGCCATTCTGCTAGCAGTTTGACAGCAGAAGAAATCAAATCTATGTGCACACGATGCCATATGTAGTAGACACAAAGAATTTTAAAATAATGACTCCTTTGAAGAAATCAGAGTTTCCAGTAGTGTTGCAGAACAGTAATTCAATTTAAATTATGCTATTTGCAGAAATGCTTTTGCTTGTTGTTTGCGCCAGTTCTGGGTTCAGGAAGCACAGCAGGCTGAGAAGGAAGTGCTCTTTAGAAATCCTACAGCTCTGTGCTTTCTCCAGCCCCTACCTCTGGGAGAATGGCATGGGGCAGAGACAAGTGCTCTTTTGCAGCAGTTTAATTCTGTACCTGTGAGAAAGAGAAGGGCAGGACTTTCACCTGAGCAAGGCATGCTCACGAGTCTTTGGCTGTTTGGGACTGTGCCCTTGCCTACTTCCCATTCCCATAGCACTGTGCAGAGTTCAAAGGTCTGGTCTTCAGCCCAGAATGCATAATAGCACAAGCACTCAATATGCAGAGGCTTTTGTGTGTTACACAGATATATCCATTGCAGGTTTGTGCCTACTGTGTTCTAAGATATCTTGATAAGAGAAATTATAAGTCTTTTGTTTATTTTTTTTTCTTTTTGCTCCCTAGGAGCCACAGGGCAATCACCAACAGTTCGCAGCAACTTGTTTAAATATTTTACATCTCTCTTCTAGTAGTAAAGCAGGCTTATAAGAATAATAGAGAAATGACAGTGGTAGTACAGAGTTCCCTGCTGCGGCTAGCAGAGATGGACACGGAGGTTAAACTGTTATGTATTTTGTATGAGATTTATGCAAATACAACAGCATGATGCCAGACACACACTGTATTTTATATACAAAAGCTTTTACAGCAGAGTGGGTCTGTGATAGAGTTAATTGTTCTCCCTGTCCTTCAGTAAGTGTTCTCTTCTGGTTGCTTATCTGATCTATAGTCATCACAGAGTGCCCATTGCTGTCATTCCTATTCATGCTCCTGGTTCTGCTCTCTCCTTCTGTCATCATGTCAGATTCTTGCATGGTCTCCCTTCTGCTCCCCACTGCCTTTTGGGAGAAGTTTATCTCCCACGGATGAAAGTAATTGGGGTATTTGTACTGTATGCAGGATTGATGTATGATATTTTTCCTTGTGTCTGACAGGTTGTTTATAAGAATAACGATATTCGTCTGGAGCTGTCTCGCCTGGCACGGATTGGTGATACTAAGATGAAGATCTATGGGGAAGTGAAGTTTGTATGTGAGAATGTGGCTACACTGGATCCCATCAGCTTTGAGACACCTGAGGCCTATATTAGTCTACCCAAATGGAATACCAAAAGGATGGGCTCCATCTCATTTGACTTCCGAACCACTGAACCCAATGGGCTGATACTTTTCACCCATGGCAAGCCTCAGGAGAGGAAAGACGCCAGGAGCCAGAAAAATACCAAGGTGGACTTCTTTGCAGTAGAGCTTCTAGATGGGAACCTCTACTTGTTGCTGGACATGGGCTCTGGGACCATTAAAGTCAAGGCCACACAGAAGAAAGCCAATGATGGAGAGTGGTATCATGTGGATATTCAACGAGATGGAAGATCAGGTAGAGTGGTGACTTTTTCTTAAGTAGATTCATCTTTCAGATCTAGATCCAGGGTTAGAAATTAGTCGTAAGAAGCCTTCAAAACCTGCTAGGTATAAGTCACCTTCTTACAAAACTTAGTCTTACTCCATGATGTTTATCCAGCAAAAACAAAGATGTGAATGGCCAGGTTTTCGTCAAATGTCTAGTGTGAACTTCAGATAGCACATCACAGAGGCAATCTGTTAAAATTGATTCTGAGTCTTCTGATACTCTGGACCTATCTTGGCCATTTCATATGTAATTATAGTGATGGCTCCTTTGAAGGCCATGGTACGGTTCAAGAACCTTCAGAACCATTATTATATAGTCCTTGTTTTGAGACATTCTCACTGATTTATTTTGGATTTCTATTCTGATAGAAATCAAATGAGCTTTTTCTGTTGTGATCTGATATTACCATCTTCTGGATCTTGTATCTTTCAAGAATGGTGGGGTTTGGACTTTGTCATAAGGAAAATAAAATTAATGTGTACAAATGGTAACAACATTTTCATCCTGTTCTGTTTCCTTTAGCATGTCAGAATGTTCAGTCAGGTTTCTTCTTCATTCTCAGCCTGGATACCAAACCTGTAGCAATCCTAGTCAAAGTATCTGGGACAGCATTTGGTGGATGTTTTTCCTTTTAGCTTCTCATTTTCAAAAATGTGTTTTAGTTTACTTCAAATAATGTACTTATCTTGCTATTACAGAGAGGTATTTTGTTTGTTTCTAATGCTGTTTATAAAGCTGGCGTACTCATGGTGACTCTGAAATCATATAAGGAAACAAAGTAAATAACGTAACTTCATCTTGAGAACATGTGAGCAATTGTACTTGAATTCCTTCTGGACTGGTGGGATCTGAAAGCCAGGCCATGTGTCCCGTCAAAGGGAATTTTGCCTACATTTGCAAGTGGGTTTGGTATTTGTCTGGAGATCTCCAGGTGACAGTAGTAGATCCCTAAGTTTATTTTTCTAGTCACAGAATGTCCTTGGTACAGAGAAACGCAGCGCTAGAATTTGCTGGCCTTAAGTTTTCAAAAGAGCTGACTTTTAGATAGTATGCAAAGCCTAGCTGTTTGAACAGGTCTTTGCCTGCAGCTAGTTTTTTCCTTTGATGATGTAAGGAGTTTTTTTGTATTTTGCATCGCGCTCTACTAGGGCTTAATATGTGTGGTTATATATTGCTATCTCCGAAAGACATCGATAGGAACATTTTATAAAAGAAGCCCTAAATAAATAAATAAATTGAGCTTTGATTTCTTTAGAATTGCTAAAATTTAATTAACTTCCAAGGATAAACTCAATTACTAGCATTCAGTACTGCCTTCAGTTTTGCTTGCTCACTTGGGGACTGTCTGGTCCCTGAAGAGGCAGCTGCAGGAGGAGGAGAGACAGAAATGACACTAAACTCTCTGCTAAGGAAGCTGGTAAAACCCAAGGGACAAGGGGTGCCCACGTTTGTTCATCTAGGAGGGTGTGACAGACAGGATTGCTACTTCATGGATGAGACTGTAGGACTGACTTGTGGTTGTTCAGAAGAAAGGTTTGTGATGCCCTGAACACTGATTAGAGATAACAGATTGTGGGTTAAAAGCAAAAAGCTCAACAAAAATGAACAGGTTTGCATGTTCTCTCCTCTCTCTCCTTTTTCTTAAAATGCCTTTTCTGCTGATGACGACAGCTGGGTTAATGACCCTAGTGACTGATGATGTGTCTCCCAGATAACCAGGACACCAACGTTCAGTTCTCCACACCATACCTTTAGCAAGCATCAATCACGTTTATCGTGTGATGCTTTGGTAGGTGTGAGGATCAGCCCTTCTTGTTTTAGTCCTTGGCTTTTTTTCCACATGCAGACTAAAGAATGGCTACACCTTAGAGGTGGGGGTGTTTTGTTTTGTTGTTGTTGGTTGGTTGGTTTGTTTTTGTTTTTTAAATGCAGATACCTGGTGTTTCGAAACTGAACTGAAATAATGAACTTAGCAAAGTGGGCCACAAAATAGCTATTTGGTTTTAATGAGCTAGTGACCTACAGGTTCTGAGTCTTACTACCAGTAAGAAGCCAGTCCTTTTCTAGGTGTCATCTCCCTTACTTCTTTCCATTTCAGGAACAGTCCAAAACCTTGGGCTCTGCTGAGCCTTTAAAATGGTCTAAAATCCAGATATTCACTAACGCTGGGGATCACAGCAGTCTTGCTCAAATAACCTCTGGCATCTCCAGTCCCTTTAGGATTTGTGTATGCTTTGGTCTCTGCTGCCTGCCAGGGGAACAAAAGCTGTTCTTTCATTGTGCTCAGACAGAAGCTGACAGGCTGGACATGGACACCTCGTGTCGTGTGACCTTGCTGTCCTTTGGGAATGCTCCTGCAAAACCTGTCACAGTTTCCAGCAGGAGAACACAACATGTTACACAAGACAATGTTTTTGGTTGGTCTTGGGCCACAAAACACATGCTATCCCACCTGCTGAGACTCTAAAAATCTTCCTGGAAGGTTCTTTCTACAGTTTCATCAGTGTAGTGCATTGCTTTGAATACAGGGATTTGGGAAAAAAAAGAAAAAAAAAGAAAAAAAAAGCTCATCTAACTGCTTTGTAGGGTCAGTTCAGAATTTTTCCATCTCAGCAGCTTGGCTTTAAAAGTTCTGTGCACTGGAGCTAGTACCTTACAGAACTGGTTGTAGGGTATAAAATACTGGCAGAAAATTAAGGCTGTTGTCCAGCCTGTTTTCTTGTATCATTTCCTTCTCTTCCTCCAGGTTTTATGCTTCTCCTTGGTATTCAGTATTTCTTCTCTTTTTTTTTGGGGGGGGTGGGCGTGGGTTCTTCACACTTGTTGCAGGTGTTGTTTGCTTTCTCTGTAGTAGCAGCTGTCTGGAGCTTAGCCCTTCCAGTGTTTCAGCTTGTTCTAGTCTTCTGGGTAACGTGTACTCGACGAGCTGCTTTTGAGGAGTGGCAGTGCAGACACTAGGAAGGTCGCTGTGATCCTGTGGCTCTGTGACACGCTGCTGTTACAACTGTAGGTGTATTGTCACATCTTTTTTCCTAAAATGTAAAAGGGAAAATGTCTGCAGTGCTGCAGCTGGTTTTTACAAAATGATTCATCAAATAACCCTGGTTCTCCGTGAGCCTTTAATTTGTAACGCCTCTGTTGCTTCTGGCACTCTGCTGCCTCTGACATTATTCCTAAGTTATTACTGAACATCACACACATGAAATACCTTGTCATACATGCTGTTCTCCAAGATGACACCTATTACAGCTGAAGGAAGAGCATATGTACATGACTGCACTTTCTTACAGAGACACAAAATAGAACTAACTCTATTAACTAAACTCTGCCACCTTATCGCAGGGGTGTATGATAAAAATGCAATGATGTGGAATTAATCTTAAAGCATGGATAGGCCTCTCTGAGGATGGGCTATCTTAATGACAAAGCAATTGGATGTGATGATTTATTGCTAGGAAGAGTGAATTGCTGATTTTTTGCTGAGAGTCTTGTGGGCAGATGTGCCTAGCACAAAAGCTGCTGAGTGCTCTTCAGAAGAGTATGCTGCTTTGTGACAAGAGACCTGTGTTATGATCCCTGTGTCTCCTTAGACGTCTGATCTTAAACAAGTCACTTGGCTTCTACGAACTTGTTTCGTATGTTCTGATCACATCTGTGTGTTACAGGTTCTGATTAATTTATGTCCTGGGACAATTTCTTGAAATATCTATGAATGGCCTCAACGTAGTAGGCCCACAGCTTGCTTGGAACGTATGGAAACCTCTACAGTTTTAATAATTGTTAATAAATTCTTCAGAGATAACCTTTGTCTTTCTGTACTTCAATTTTCTCATTTGTAAGATGGAATTTAGAATACTTTTTCTTTGTAAAACCATAGAATAATTTATTTTGGAACAAACCTCTGCAGGTTTCTAGCCCAAACTCTGCTGAAATCCATGTTTCCTTCAGTGCTGTGCCTGGCTGTGTTTTGAATACCTTCAAGGATGGTGATTCCACAACCTCTCTGAGGTTCCTGTTTCCAGTGTTTGATAACCCTCAAGGTGAAAAACGTTCCTTTTCAGAGAGCTGGAATTTCCTTTTCTGCAACTATGATCAATGCTTCTTGTCACTCCAAGGGCACATTGCTGGCTCATATTCAAGTTGTTGTCCAGCATGTCCTTTTCTGCAGAGTTGTTCCTACCCAGCTGATCCCTAGCCTGTACTGATGTGTGGGGTTATTCATCTCCAGGTGCAAGACTTTGCATTTATAGTTGTACATCAAACATTTCTGTAAGCCCTTTTCTCCATCTTATAAAGGCTTCTCTGACTGGTAGTTCTGTCTGTCCTTTCATCAACCTTTCTCTCCAGTTTGATGCCATTTGCTGACTTGATGAGGGTCTATTTTGTCCTATCATCCAGGTCCAGCTTTGATGAAATGTTACTGTGACAGCTGTGTCATGTGGGTTAATACAGAATCACAGAGAGGTTGAGGTTGGAGGGGACTTCTGCAAGTCATCCAGTCCAACCTCCCTGATCAAGCAGGGTCACCTAGAAAACATTACACATTCAGGCAGATTTTGATCATCTCCAGAGAAGGAGACTCCACAGCCTCCCTGGGCAACCTGTTCCTGTGCTCGGTCACCCTCACAGTAAAGAAGTTTTTCCTTATATTCAGATGGAACTTCAGTTTTTCAGTTTGTGCCTGTTGCTTCTTAACCTATCACTGGGCATCATTGAAATGAGTTTGGCCCCATCATCTGGGCACCCTCCCTTAAGATATTTATACACATTGATAAGATCCCCTCTTAGCCTCTTCTCCAGGCTAAACAGGCCCAGCTCTCTCAGCCTTTCCTCATAACAGATCCTCATAAGACGTTCCTATCCCCTTATCTTCGTAGCCTTCCGCTGAACTCTCTCTAGCAGCTCCATGTCTCTTACACTAGGGAACCCAGAACTGGACACTGTATTCTAGTTGCAGTCTCACCAGGGCTGAGCAGAGGGGAAGATCACCTGCTTTGAATGTTCTTTTGCTTATTTTTCCTCTCCAGTCCTGATACCATCAGATTCCTCTACATTCTCAGTACTTCTTTGCTTTGCTGGATGAATACCATTGAATAATGCTCAATTTTTACATGTCACTTTTTAGCCATTGCATTGCTAATCTTGTGATGTTATGTTACAAGGTGGTGTACAGACATGTGCTGATCCAGTCACTGTATGCAAACACTTATGGCTTGGGGTTGAAGAGGAGAGGGAGCTGTGTAAGAATCACTGTCTCTGTTAAGAGTGTATTTGGGCAGGGAAGAATCTTTATTTTCTTCCACTGAACCTTAAACCTCACTCAATTATTGGAAGAAATGAACTAGACTGAGGCTGTAAGTGAAAGCATTGATTGATGTCTCCTTATCCTCCTCTTTTAGGTACTATATCAGTGAACAGCAGACGCACCCCATTCACCGCTAGTGGGGAGAGCGAGATCCTAGATCTGGAAGGCGACATGTACCTGGGTGGGCTGCCAGAGAACCGGGCAGGGCTCATCCTTCCCACAGAGCTCTGGACAGCAATGCTGAACTATGGCTACGTCGGCTGTATCCGAGACCTGTTCATCGATGGACGAAGCAAGAACATCCGGCAGCTGGCAGAGGCACAGAACGCAGCAGGAGTTAAGTCCTCCTGCTCCCGCCTGAGCACCAAGCAGTGCGACAGCTACCCGTGTAAGAATAATGCAGTCTGCAAGGATGGCTGGAACCGCTTCATCTGTGACTGCACTGGCACTGGCTATTGGGGTAGAACGTGTGAGCGAGGTAAGTTGAGTTTTCTGACCTTGGTTATGCACAGCTGAAGTTGTGCAGGAGTACTAGAACAAAATCCAGTGGTTCCATGATACTTTCTCCTGCCCACGTTTGTCTTCCCAGTGCTGAGTTCTGGTCCCCACACTAAGAAAGCTCTCATCTCAGATGGCTTCCTTCCAGTGTTTTCCCACTTTCATTTCATGAGCTTACCTTCTTCATCGACCACTTCACTCCCTAACAAGTCATTTCCTTCAGGTTCTAGGGTCCCTTTGGCTGAGTACAGTTTGACTTCTAAGGCAGACGATCCTGCTGCATATGACAAGTTTCAGGCATATTATTGGAAACATTATCAAGTGTAAATTTGGATTATTGTGATATTTCTTGCGTGAAACAGATGACGTACCCCAGTTCTGTCTAGTCTTCCTCTTTTTTACATGATAGGATTTCCTTGATGACTGTTTATCGGTGAAATTAGCTAATGGGATTGTATTAACAGCAACATGTCTCCATGTTTACCTCTGATGAAAGCAGATCTGTAGAAGATGGTGGGAGAGTCTCCCATTATGTTACTGTAAAGACATCTGATTGGAGATGTGAGGCAAGAGTATGGCTGGTACAGGTAGGCACACGTATATATTCTAGACCACAAGGAAATGCATTCAGTAATGTAAGATGTCTGAGCTGTACACTCTTGAACACCAGGTGGTTCCATTAATAGTTGTCCTTAGTGTAGTGATGACACTCTTGGAATGAGCCGTTTAAAAATGCAGTGCTAAGATCACTGAAAAAATAAAATACTTCCTATAGAGTGTTTTCTGGTATTGAAACCAAGTTTTCTGTTCAATAGGTGCTTATTAACACTTCTTTCTAGCTGAGCTGCCCTTACAGTACACCCAAGAAATAACTATAAACTATCAGCCCTACTAATCTTAGGGCTTTCAACACATTCTTTCTATTACCTTTTTGGCACCATGGCATAATGGTTATAGTATGTGTCTCAGAGTTGGAAGACTGGATATGTATAAGCTTCTGCCATAAATATGTAAGAAGCTGCCTTTCCACTCAGTGTTCCCCACTACGCCTTTCTTACCATAGATCACAGTACCATATGACCCATAGAAACCCAGAGAAACAAGGTGAAAGGCGCCGTGCACAAAATTTTAGTCAGATTTGAGATTTTGGAATTCATTTGCTCTCCAGAGGTTTTTCTTTGCAGGATTTTTTTTATTAATGACTAGAATTCTTTTGACAGACTGGGTAGGGTTTTTAGGCTTTACTGCAGAATATCTATGATCATTCCGAATATTTGTGATCATAAGGCTTCTCACAGCCAGCAGATTGCAGCATGCTGCCCTAAGCAGCAATTGCAGCTAATTGCCAGTGGTCCTTAAAACAGCTGAAGCGTCAACGCTGCCATCCGTGCTGTGGGGTCATGGGTGAAAACGTTATGTCGTAAGATTCATATGCATTGGCTCTGCCAGTGTCAGCTCAGCAATTCTCTCTTACAGACTACGTTGGATTAGATGATTCTGGAAGACCTCAGAGGTTTACTCAGCCACAGACTTGTGGATCATATTGGCCTGACTCTGTAGCCAGTGGCAAGTGAGCTTCCCATTCTTGATCATAATTCTGTAATGCCTTTCTGCTGCCCGGTTGAAATCAGTGTTTCAATCTTAGAAATCACATGAGAAGAGCCTTTTGGAACCACTATAAACATTGCAGCCTTCAGACAGGTTTCCAAAATGTTAAAGCTCCCCCAGTAGCTGTTGGAAGGGAAAGTGGTGTGGCTGTGCACAGAGTTGGAAGAGAAGATGTGGGATGACTGCTGGCTTCACAAGTGGCATGAACTCAATTAGAGTAGTGTTCTGATCTCCTTCTTTAGATAGCTCTGGTAAGTACTCTAAGATTAAAAACAAGTAGAGACCTGGCAGTGAGGACTTGTGCTAAATACCTAAGTTTCCTGTGCAGTCAGGGGAAGGAGGTGGTTGCTTCTCAGGAGAAATCC
This sequence comes from Heteronetta atricapilla, assembly GCA_011075105.1. Taxonomy (NCBI): domain Eukaryota; kingdom Metazoa; phylum Chordata; class Aves; order Anseriformes; family Anatidae; genus Heteronetta; species Heteronetta atricapilla. The sequence goes on from CM021735.1 coordinate 42,264,658, forward strand.
AAAGCAATTATGTGATCTGCTTGCCTCCTTTTGTTGATTTGCCTTGTCTCCTTTCATTGATTATGTTGAGGTCCTGGTCTGATAATGGACTACTGCTGCACTCCAGAAGGTGCTAGGGAGGAGCTGACAGTGCCAAACTGCCAAGGCTCCCAGATTGACAAAAGAGATGACATCTTGTTTGGGGTAGGGTCATAAAGCAAAGAAGATAGAAAGGAGGCTGACAGATAGGACACAGTCCCTCCTCTATATGATGCTCTGAGTCCCTTCTGGTCTACTCTTCCTAGTCTGTGAATGCTCATATTGCAGAGTTCTCTGTTCCTGCCAAATGCCCACCATCTTTTTCCCAAAAACAACTTCCCTTCTTCCACCCTTGCCCAGATGTCCTCAGGACACTTGGCCTTCCCAGTAACAACATGTCCTCGAATAGCGTTGTGCCTGCATCTGAGATGTATGTGGTTATGATCTCCTTGCCTCACCCTGCTCATTGAGTTCTTGTTACACCTGATTAAAGTATGCATGGTGGAGAGCAAGATTTAGTCACGCCAGAAGCTCCTAAAATGACAGGTGTTTTTTGGGTTTCTCAGAAATAAAAGGCAGACACAGAGAATTGGATGTGATCAAAGTTATTATGACTGCAAGTATATATTGCAGTTAGTTTGTTAGGCCTTGGGTTGTGATGTGTCAGCCTTTTAAAATAAAAAAAAAAAGCTTGGAGCTGTACTCTTCATAGTATTTAGTCATTGTTGCATCCTTTGGTTTTAGAAGGAATTGGAGTATCGGAGAACAGAGGAGTGAAATCTCTATTCTAGAATACTTTGTTCCATCAGGTCTGCCTTATTGCTAGTTAGTTTGAATAACGGCGTCAGACATAGGGTAAGCTTTGTGAGAGATGACAAAAATGATCCTCAAATGCAAAGGGTAGCACATTTCCTCCCGTTGTTTGTGAAATACTTTCTCATACTGAACCCAGCAGAAATTAGGGTGCATTGCAAGTCTGTCCACAAGAAGGGCTGGAGGGCTGATACAGACAGGCAGGAGGATGGGAAAGGGTGGAATGGTTAAGCTGCTATGAGGGTTCTTTAGTGGTTTAAGGTACTTAATGTCTTCTGTGCTTTTTAGTTTCTAATTTGTTAGTACTCGACATCAGGTCACAGCAGCCCCCTGTTAATTGCACTAAATGGAAGTACTTGAGGTGGAAGTTGAGGTCTGGCTCATGGAGTGTGATGTGCTTCCTTGCTGTAATAACAGACTACCTCCTCACAACCCTCAGATTTTTTTTTTTTATTTTTTTTCTGAAAAAAACCCAAGGCTCTGGCATTAAACAAGCAGGAGGAGATGAATGTGTGTTGTATTCACATAGCTATTTTCTGTAGCTGCAGTGAAGATGCCGTGAGCTCCAAAGGGTGACTGGGATCTGTTCTGCTGATCCTGAAAGCTCTCTGCAATGTTTTCCTTTACCTAATCTTAGCAGAAGCCAAAAGCCCAGGAACAAGGTCATATAGAAAAAAACTACAGAAAAACAGATAGTGTTAGGCCAGTGAAAATTGAGTGTTGTTCATCGCTCACTTCTTAATGCTTTCTCCTACCTTAATTGTCTTGGTTGGACTTCCTTTTATTACGAGGAGTATACTAATAAGATTAGAAAATGTGGGTTGATAGGAGACTGCCAGCCATTTAAGACTGAAATAAAGGACACTGAAGTTTAGATTTTAAGCCTTTCAAGTTAATTGTTCAGAACTGGCATACCTGGAGTCCTTTCTAGGTAAGAAAGGAAAGTCTTGTTCCAGCTCTTTTCATTTGCTGAACTGCACCCAGTGTTTATTGCAGCAGACAAAGATATCCCATTCCAGTTCTCCCCAGGGCTGGAACCAGTGTCCTTTCCTGTTTGGGTTTGCTCACAGATGGGCAATTAAATCCTCAGCAAACCAGGCTTTCACTGTGTTTTGCATCACACTGTTTGTGAATAGCAATGTACCTGCTGTTGGCAATGCTGATGTTGAGCACAGGGCTACACATTCAGTTTTATTATCTGCCTAGTACCTTTATGGCAATGTTTGCTAAGAACAGTTTAATGACGACAAACATCTGCCCATTATGTTTGCAATAAACGGGGATGCTGTAAAATTACTGGTAATAAGAAATGTTACAAAATCATTTACTACATGGTTTAAGTGCTGCATCCGTTGATGTCTCAAGCACAGGTAGCAGCACAGATTTCATTTTTGTTTTAGTGAAGGTATTTGATTATGATTACATATTTGAAGGTTTGTTTAAAAAAAAGAACTCAAATATGTTGATGCTTTTTAGACCATCCAGTCCTTCCGAGCCTACAGTGTTACTCTAGGTAACTGCAGAGAACATATTTTCTTACAGGACCAATGGTTCCCAGGGGTGCTGGACGTATCAGGAGAAAAGCCTTTGCTTCAGTGTTGTAATGCTTTTAATCCCAGCTGGATCTCGAATATTCAAAGACTTCAGTAAAGTCAAAATATCAGAATAATTTTTATGATTTCAAGAGATAAAATCAAAGATGTTAGAGATCAGAAGGTCTATTCTACAACTCATTTTTTCATTAACTTACTAGTGCCAGGTGGGTCCCTGCTGTACAATTTGCCAGGATGTCTCCAAACGGCAGAAAAAAACATTCCATCTGAAATTGGAAAAAGTTCAAGTAATCCCTTCACACCTATTTGCATTTGCACCTTACTAATTTCATAGTAAAGTCTGTGTTCAATATGACCTGAGGCATGTTAGCTTTACTAAGGGCATTTGTGGGAGAAGTTCATTTTCTCACTTCCCATCCATCTGTTTGTAATACATGGCTGTAACCCTCAGCAGCTGGCCCAAGCAGCTACTGCTGTGGCATACTCTGAACACAGTTCTCAAGAAATGCAAGTCTGTTTTTTTTTGTTTGTTTGTTTGTTTGCTTTTGTTTAGTACTTAAGTCCCTTGTATCTCTCCATAATGACTGGCTGCCTCAGTGTAAAAGAATACTGTTTGGTTTTCTAACTGCTGTTTTTTTCAACTATATTAAGCTCAGGCCTTTATGTAAACTCAGCTTCTACCTACAGATTTCATAGCCTCCATCTTTGCCTCCTTTTCTTGCCCTCCGTGGGGTAATTTCATTTCTAACATCCCAACAGTTCCCAAAGATGCACGAGATGTTGCTCTAGAGCCAGTTAGGACATCACAGCCAAGGTGGGTCTTGTAAAGGAGGAGAAACAATGTGAAGGAACTATTTCAGTCTTCTAGCTGTGTGGAGTCATATTTTGAGTCTTTCCACTCCACTTTGAATGTGTATCACCAGGACGAGTGATAGCCTTGTAATGCCTTCATGATATCCTCGGTCCAGGGGAGTGTGCAGTTAATTCTGCGGTCATGGTGATTACATCTTTTGGGGAAAAGATTATTTCATGGTATTTCAGGCTGTTGGACTTGAACTTTGAAGAGTCTTATTGACGTGACAATATCTAACAGCATCTCTTGAGCAGTTGGAAAATCTGAGACCATATAAAAATCAACTGATTCTCTCTTCTATATTTTACGATGATATGGTTATGAATTTTTATCTTGCCTTTGTCTTCATCCTGTCTCCATCATTGTATGCACTTGATATTTAAGGACATGACTGCCTTCCTTGCTGAATGTGAATTTGTTAGTACGCCAGGTGCTCTTTATCTCATCTTAATATGTTAATTGATGCTACAGAAAAATATTTTTTGCTATCTTTCTCTAAACTATGTTTCTGGCTGTATATTGCTGAGTGTAGCTATTGCAAGCTCCTCCTAAGAAATATAATCATCCAAAACTATTAGCTTTTGTGCCACTGTCAGCTCCTATAAAGGGCACTTGAACAACAAAACAGATGTTACATGGGTGGATCACTAAGAACATTTAGTTAATGCTTTTTAGCATCTTATAATTTTGCTAGGATAGGCCTCTTCTATAGAACTAATACTGTAGTGGCATATTTTTTTTATCTTCTGTTTTATAATTGGCAGCTCAGACCAATGTCTTCTCCTTAATACAATCCACAAAATGAACCGCATCTATAAGTCAAGGCATGATGCTGCTCAGATAACTCTCAAGTTAAAGGAAAGGTTATAATAACAGGTGTGTTTTGCTTGAATCAGACTGTATTAAGTGAACGTAACTTAGGAAATCTTGGATCATCTGGGGTGATAAGTCACCATGTGGAAAGGAAATACCATTTCACCTTCTCATTCTAACCCTCCCAGGTAGTCATACGTTGTACATGTCAGATGTATGATCCAGAATGGGCTTGCTTGTTTTGAGTATGCACCACATCTGTTGCGACAGTTCAGGTAGCTGGAGATAAACTGATCATATCATGTGGAAGAGTTGCTTCAGACTGTGTGGTATCTTTGAGTCTTCTGCTGCTCAGTGGCTGGTCTCAGTCCCTGTGGCTTCAATACCCGCTTTGGTTTTCATACCCTTGCATCAGATCAGTTTGTGTTTCTGCTGAGACTACCAGTTATCCCTACAAGTAATGGCATTTCTTGATGGAAGTGGCCAGGATGAAGTAGATTCATTTGTCATGAAAAATTATTTCCAGTATTTAAAGTGACTTTATAGGCCTTGGAGATGTTATCTGTGAAATTAGCTTTCACTATCTCTCTGCTTTGCCCAGTGGAAGCCTTCAAGCTGAAAGGCAGACATTGGCACAGCACTCTCATTTTCTCTCTCACTTCTTTATTCATCTCAGGGGGAGAGGAAGGACTTGGCATTCATGATGCTCCCTTAATTGACTCTCCATGTGGAGATAGGCAGTCACCCCTTGGACACTGATTGATTGGATTAGGCTATTAAGTGATATGGAAAGGATATTCAAAAGCACAGACATCACCACAAGCATGGAAAGGTTGTATTTGGTAGTGTATATTGGCTCAATCAGACCTGCTTGGTTTCTCTGCCTTTCCTCATACGCAGTTAATCAACAGAACAGGTCCCAGGGTAGTCCTGGCCAACCTCTCTCTAGGTACCAGAGTTCAAGGTATGACAGTCTTGAGTGAAACCACTCTCACTCACTCTTTTAGAGGGCCTAAGAATACACAAAGGAAAGATGATTTTCACTGCCTTTATCTGCTTCCTTACCAGCATCCTCATTTTTTTTTTTGGTACACAATCAAGAACAAGAAGGTTAAAATTGGGAGGTAAGGTAAGGTGCAGAAGAGGGAAGCTGTGTCCTGATAAATGAAATCTCAATATGAGTTTGAGAGCTACTTCCTACTTTGTGATGATTGCAGGTGGTGAGTAAGTCAAACCCAAAACATGGGACATATCCATCACATTAGTGCAAAAGTCATCTCACCGAACAAGCAAGGAAGCAGGGAGAATGTACAAGAAATGCAGCTTGATACTAAGTCCTGTTAGTTTCATGATCCTTCCATTTTTTATGGCCTGCAGGCACTGACTTGTAAAGTTCTTCCTGGAAGGCAAGGTCTTCTTGTGGTCAGCCTAGACCCCTCTGGGTACGGGTTTCCTTCCATCCTAATCTTGTGTTCCCTTGAGCAACTTAACATTTTTCCGTTTCTGAAAAAGGAAGAATTGTAATCCTTCATGTTGCAGTATTGCTAAAGGGAGCAGAAGGACAGGATTGGTTGGAGGGGATTACCCTTGGAAGTTGTATCAAAGCAGTAGAGTTTAGGATTCAAATGGAGTCATGTAGAGTTGGACTTTTAAGTCTGGCTACCCCAATACCCACAGGCCCCATTTCAAACTGCTGAGAAAAGAAAAATACGGTATTTAAATAGTGAATTTTTATCCGGTACCTTTCATTACGTGAGTAAAAATGGAAAATGAGAATTCAGCCCTCAGCTGAAAAGCATGTAAGATTGACAGCTTGGGGAGTCCTATGCTTGTGCGCAGAATGAGAAATATATGCAGAGTAGCTATCCTTTATATGCCTTATTCCTCTCTTAGAGGAGTATTTGCGTTAGAGATTAGAAGGTAGGTCAATCTTTATGACCTGCTGGGTCTTTGGCAGAGCTGCAAAGTAGAGTGGTGAAAGGAAGATCTCTTCTATTCCCCCTCTGTCGCATGTGTGACTGCAAGAGGAAAGCTGGAGGCAGAGCCATGAAGTACCTTCGTGCACCCAGCCCAGGGAGCAGAGCAAAGGGTGCTGTGCTGCGTAGAATAGAAAGGAGTTTGTGCTGCATGTCTCACCTGCTGTGTTTTTATAAGTATTTTATAACTTTAGAAGTATTTTATAACTTTAAAACAAAACAAAACACAACACAAGCCTCTGGCATGAATCTTTGTGACTGAAGAGAAAAATGAGGTGAATGTAAAGACTCTCCTGATACAAAGCAATCTCACAAAACTGTAGAGTTCTTGCACTAACCTCAGTGTAGGAGATCTGGTTCCTAGACATGGAAGGCTACCAATTAAGCTTCTGGTTGGGAAAGCATCCAAGTTTTCACCATTTCGTTACCAGCTCCAAAGTGATGTTCTCTTCTGTTGTGGTGTGTCTTCTTGATGTAAGCCCCTGAAGTCACTGCTGCTCTGTTTTCTGTGGTCAGCCCTCTTGCCCAGTTTGTACAAATCTCCTTTATTCTGCATTTGCATATGTTTGTTCTATCCTTTCTGTGGACTGACCAGTGCAGAGTTTTAGCTTTTCCCTTCCCGACAAGCATTCCCAGAGGATGATTTAGCGCTGCAGCCAAGGTAATTGCAGTGTTTTTAATAACTCCAGCTGTTCTTCTTGTTGAACACAGTGTTGGTGTGCTGAGGATGTGGCTAAAGTAAAGCACAGGTAATAGGTGGCAGTCTACTTTGCAGAAGTCCTGGCGTGATGCAGGGAGAACCTGAGTGATGTGGAGGAGCTGACATTCGCCACCTTGGTGAACGGGGTGGAAACTGTCCAGGATGAGTAGGGAGATTTACTCCTGTCCCAGACTGTCACCCTCCTGTTTCCTGAAGGAGCATCACAAATCTGTGTGTAGGCTGGTATCTTTTTTTTGTGTCGTTTTATAGCCTGCCTCCCTTTCAGGTTAAGGGGATTAGAGTAAAGAGAAATAGAAATATTTTATTATGCTTTATTTTAAATGGCTCACTTGGGTTTTGCTTTTATTTTTTACTTAATGTCAAAGGTACTTGGGTTGCTTAAAACAAAAACAAGCAAACAAAAAAACATAACACCACAAACAGCGATGTCAAAGAGTAGTGGATCCAGCAGACAGAAGGACTTGTGTCCAAATAAAAAAGGCAGAAAAGTGTAGGCTGGAATTGGTATTGACTGTGCAGTGTGCACAGTGCTAATGGACCTGCAGAAGAAACAAGAACATTCCAGCCATAAAATGAAAACCTGGTCCACTGTGAATACAGATGAGAGTAGGAAAGACACTGCTTTTATGGGGCTGTTCTTTCACACATGGCCTCTTGAGCTAACCTGCTTATAAAGTCAGAGTGACAGCATGTAGATTAGCGATCAGTGTCCTCGTTCAGTCATTTCTCCCCAGGTTGATTTACACTGCTGTGATTTCTTTTTCCTTTTGTCTTTTCCTGCTGGCTGGTGACTATTTGCTAAACCAATTTTTTGTCTTTTATACTGTTTTATTCAGAGAGAAACTATAAAAGTTAAAAATTGATCGTTTACCCTTCTTTATGTGTGTATTGCCTGCAGTTCATTCTTTGGTCTGCACCACCAGCAAGGCCTCAGCCGTTAAGTATTCCAGAAGGAGCTCTGAAACAGCCACCACATCCCTTCTGCCATGAGTCAGTTCCTCCCAGGCACCCCATCACTCAGGTCAGGAGGTGTGCTGGCATGGGGGCTGCAGAGATCTGCCGGATAAATGTGCCCCATCGAAGCACTGACCAATAAAATGCTGTTAAAGCTGTGTGGCACCCATAGCTCCCTTCTCCTTTGTGGATCCCTTGCGAGGGAATAAGCCGTTAGGCACAGAAGAGATGCTGCATGCCAGGAGCAAGAGCTCAGCATCTGTTTAGGCACCTGCAAGTGGCTCTATGTTTTTTTTTTTTTTTTTTTTTTTTTTTTCTTCCCTGCTTTACCACTGTTCCTGGATTACACGCTTGAGCAACTCCTTGGTAAAGGCGGACTCCAGGGCAGGAAGGAGAAACCACCCTGATGGAAGACAGTGGGGCCTGGCATTAGGCTTCTTTGTGTTTGGGACTGAGACATGCTTGGTACTGAGGTGAGATGGAAGCATTCAGGCAATAAATGTAACCCATGTGACACTTATGCTGAGGCTGTGTTTGCACACTGGTGACAGATTTTACAGTCTTCTCTGCCACAGTAGTGTGGGGCCTGCCAAATCACAGTACTATCCTCTCTGTCTCTCTCTCTCTGGAAGACAGAGACAGGGACTCGGGTCAATTTTTATATCCTTGCATACAAATAACCCATGGGAGAGCCTTCAAACTTACAGGGAACAGGCAAGGTCATAGCTGGGAGAAAGCTGGTAAGTTACTGACCTCTCTACCTGTCCTTGGGTTATCAGAATAAGCTGAACAAGTGTCACCCACATTAAACTGTTCATAAGGATGCAAAGCGAAGATCCTGTACAAAGGAGTGTTATAATAGCATATAAGCAGGGTGTTTTCAGAAAGAGATAGGTATCATTACCATTTTACATCCTGGGAAACTGAGACACAGACAATTAAGGTACCTACTCAAGATTACAAAAGTAATTAGCCACAGACTCAGGCTGAGGGGGCTGAATTTACTTCATTGGGATTTAAATGTCTGAATCTAAGATACCAGATAATTCAGTCATTAGACTCCTAGGTCACTAAGCTACTTTTTCCACCTTGAAAAAACTGTCTGAGGTCCCTAAAATAATACTTGCAGACCTCTACAGACATGATGATATAGTCTCTTGTTATTTTATTAGCAGTTCCTAGAGATAAATACCTTTATACTGTGATAGCGTGGAGATAAGTCGTATCAGAACCTGAGTCCCTTCATCCCCTCCTCGTCTGTTTTCCCACTCAGAGGAGCACTGCTGCATCACTTAGGCCTTTCAGCCAAGCAGTAATGAAAAGCTGATTACTGTGCAGCTCCCCGTGGGCCAGCCTCTCTCTTATCCTGCATTGCACTAACTCAGCTGTTGTTCCCCGTGTGCCTGGCTGGAATCCAGGGGACTCAGGGACAACTAATATGTATAGGAAGTCATTAAAGACATGCTTATAAGACAAAACGTAAGTTGCCCAAACTATAACATGAGGAATAAATGAACATTCGGGAAATGTTATGTGACAGGGAGAGAAAAGACAGTGATTTCCCCAGGACCGTGGGTAAAACCACAACTGTGCCGTTACTTGCAGTCTTTGTCAGGCGGCCTTGCAGGTGCCTTTCAGAAAGTGTGCTGCAGAACACCCAGCACAGAGAGCCCACCTCTGTGGCGTGCACAGTCCTGCTGGCTCTGCAGGACTGCTGCTCTGTTGGCAGTACCTGGAGGGGAGCTTAGTGAGCACGGGTGGTTGTGTCATGTAAATTCCATGGCGCTGCTGCGATAGTGAGTACATTTGGTCAGGGCTTCTTGCAAAACAAGTCTTGGCATAGATGGGATATAACTAGTTCAGAGCTTCACAAAGATGCCCAATATAGACATGCCTTTTGATTCTCTTTCTGGCTCACCAGCACCATCAGCCGAGTTATGTTTTTCTGTGCTTTTTCTTCCACAGCTGCAAAAAGCAGATAGTTGAGACTTTCATAAGTCATAGAAGGGTTGCAAGGGGAAAAAATCATCAGTCATTAAGTGCTTCAGATACTAGGATGGGAAAAGCCGAACACCAGCAAAATGCTGATTTTAGTTAATCTTTGAATTTCGGTTTCATAATTTTTCTTGAGCTTAATGCATCTCTTGGCATGCGAACAGGTAGAAAATCTGACCTAGCGATAGATACTTATTTTTGTGTTATCTAACTCATTTTCTTATGATTGCTAGACGATGCAAGGTATTGTACTTTTCTCATCAGTACAGATGTGTGTGCAGTTTTTGGTTTTGTGTATTAATAATTTGAGTTCATATCCCAAAGGGACAATATTGCCCAGACCACCAGCATTTATTAAAAATCCTTAAAGGTCACGGAGATTTTCTTTTAAAACAGCAGTGGCTTTCGATCTTGTACTACTTTTCTATACCTTCAATGCTAATGCAATCCTTGTGTGGTTTTTCAGGCACAGTTCTGGGATTTTTTTGGAGTATACAAACAACCTTTTGTAGATCAAATGTCGTAGCACTTGAGCCACTCAAGGGGAAAAACTTTCTAGTTGCTTTGGCATTGAAAAGGTAAAATTATTCATTGCCCTTTATGAAGCACTAAACAAATGATGAGATTTTGTATGGTGTGTCAATGATTGGCTGAATATATTTAACTCGATAGCGATACGATATTTACAGAGCACAGAAGAAGGGAGCCTTAAATACTTTTACCCATTGACCTTTGTCAGGTTAATAATCCCTGAATATCAACTGCTCACCAGTTAAATTGTGTACTAATGAAGTGCTGTCGGACACTTAGCTTACAGGCGTGCTAGTGAGAATTGTTCGTAGTTCTGTTGGTAGAGATATATCTTCAAGAAATGTGAGTACAAAAAGTATATTCCCCTAACAAGCTTCTGTACCTACTTCCTATTAAAGAAATAAAAAAAAAGGGTAAGGAGTCTCCTGTCAAGTAGCTTAAGACTAAAATCCAGCAGTGTGAAGGAAACGTGAAGAAAAAAAAAAGTTGAAATACAGTCAGGAGACCGAAGGGAGGAATTACAGAGAAAGATTAGAAGAATTCAGTGTGTGTTACTGGGCTAAATGATAACCTGAGGGGAGTGTGATTTAATCCACATTGATGGGAGGACTGCCTTCGTCCAGTAAGGGACTTATTTAAGAAAGTTCACAGGAACTGTGGAATACTGGCTTAAATTAAAAAAGGAAATTGATGAGTATCATAGTAAACGCCCTGTTAATAAGCTTTAGATATTTTGATTGTTTTACTTTGCTATAACAGAAACCCCAGGGAAAGGATGGAAATCACATCAATTAAATACTGGAAATTACAGTGGCTACAAGATCACAGTATGGCCAGGTTGCTACATTCCTGAATGTAATGTGCTATGTAGGACCGAAGGAAGGGAAGGGAGCTGAATGATCTGCCTAGCTCTTCTATTTCTAGCTTGGATGGATCTTTGAAATGTATTCCTCTGAATAATGAAAACTTGGAAACGTCTTCCGACTTCAAAAGATCCTTTTATTTCTAAATACTGCTAATGACTTGATATGTTTTCCCAATTAGTGAGAAAGCAAATAAATGTATAAAATATGCAAGACACTGATTCCCAAAGTATAGTTTGTCTGATTCTTAATGTAATTACTTATTATAATAACACATTCTGAATTAGGAAGTGTAGAATAATTTATTATGTAAAAATAATTAAAAAAAACTTTTGATACCTCAGTTTCTTCGCTAGATCATATTAAAGAATTGTGGAACAAATTCTGCGCTTGGGCAAATTGGAAACAGTATGTGACATGTTACGCTGTCAGAGGAGAAAAGGAAGCTATTTAGCAATGTTTTTTCTTCCCAAATACAGAGTAAGAAGCAGCCACTGCCAGAAAAAAACTCAAATCCTAATTAGAAGAGGTATACGCAGAGTGGTACGAGGAAGGGAAACACGGAGAACATGGAAAGTGTCGCGTACCCAGGGTCTGTCAGTAAAGGGCTGGTACAGGAGAGCCTGATGGAAGGGTGGGCAGTGTCTGAGCAGGAGCAGGGGAGGTTGGTGCTGCTCACTGCTGCACACCTGTGTGGCAGGCAGAGGATGGAGGCTTTTCTGACTGCTCAGCTGCCCTCCCAGACTGCTCATCGGGAAAAAAAAGGGGAGGGGTGGAAGGGGGAGATGAGTTTAGGCAGCACTAAGCACAGTAGTCTGCCATTTAGTTCACTTGCATTACAGCCCTACTCTGTCATGTGCATTGTTTGATCTTAAAACGTTTGGGTTCTGATGCATAAAAGCAAGAAATCCTGATAAAGCTCAGAGCGGACCTGTGTAGAGTTTAGGGGACAATATCTCGGAGTAAAATCCCCTTAAAATAAGTGACATGTCTACAGAGTGAAAAGTTCATTTAAGGTGAGAATGATGCTCACAACAGCCAGTGCACTGCCAGTGGCTGAGGGACAACAAGGATAGGTGTAGGCAGGGCGTGTCAGGTAGAGGCTGTGCCCGAGTCCTCTTTCCCAGGTGCAGCTTTGCTCTCACTGCAGCCTTGAACTTGATGCCCACACAAATCTGAAATTTACACTGAAACCTACTTCAAGATTTACAGCTGCAGTGTGTTGAGGCACTTTGGTAGTTGCTCTGTTTTTACATCCCCTTCTTGCCAATAAACTGGAAGTTACTTTGGTGCCAGATAGTAAACTGCTTGCAATTCTGTGCCTCGATCTGTCCTCACATCTGATTGCTCACAGGATTTCCTCTGCTCTGTCCAAGGATTTTGCAAGTGACTGTGCACCTATATCCCGTATCGTTTGTGTTGGCAACCTCGTACCTAGTGGTGGATGTGCTAGTGCCGTGTTTAAAAGGTGTTAAATCTTGGGACCTTCTCAGACTGGTCTTTTATATATCTGCATATGTATTTCACGTATATATATTTATATATACGTATGATTGATGTTTTTCTGTTGAGCTGTGTAAGGGCTGCGTGAGAAGAGCGCTATGATTTCCTCTCCCAGATGCGGGTGGAATCAGGGAGTTACGACAGTCCTGCAGCAATCCCTGCTGGTTTTGGTGCCTGTGTTGGAGCACAGCTGTGCCCAGCAGCTGGTCTGGAATCAGGGAACCGGGAAATTTGCACAGTTAGCAGATATAAATAGAGAATCTGTAACTATGAAAGATGCTTAACTCTGCAGTAAATAAGTCCTAGTCCAAATAAAAGGCTAATTGAAATCTTAAAGAACTGTCTTGTGCCTCAATTCCTCCCCTTTTGATTCTCTCTTTATCTGCACAATTTGAAAGAGAAACAGGTGTTATATCTATAGAGTCTTACCATCTATGTTTCAAGTGATGTCAAGAGCTGTCCTTTTTCCCTTACAGATTTAGATTTTTTTAGGGTTTTGAATTATTTTCTAGTTTCCAAGGGAACTATCGACCTCCTCATTATTTTGATTTCGGCTTGCTATTCTGACAATTTTTCAGGGCCTGTCTGATGAAGCCTGGAACAAGGAGGGGCAGGAAGCTTTTGGAGCATCCTAAAAGGTGCGGAAGAGCGGCATGGCGCTGGTGGAAAGGTAGTTCAGAGCAATGGGTTGTGCTCCTGCACTACCAGGGTTTTGCAGTGTGACACTGGAGGAGCTTGGCTCCTATTTCTGTCTCAGTTTCTGCTGTGAAAGAAAGCTGGTTCAAAAAGCATTCTCAAGGGCATCTAAATGCTTTCAAATAGTGCTGGAGATTTCATATAAAGAGAATTGTGGGCAAGATACCCATCCCATTAGGACTCCTACTCTTTTCCCTGGTTTGTCAAAGAGTATTTCAGCTGCTTATTTTAGAAAGCAGGATGTTCTCTGCGGTGCCATCTTTAGCTTTTCCAGGTGCAAATGCGGAAAAAGCTTCTCTTGAATCGAAATCTGCCCATCCCACACTGGTGCAGGTAGGAATTTGGATCCTTGCCTGGCAAGTGGCACTGAGGGCAGAGAGGCTGTGCAGGAGGACCACTGGGATGTGCTCCGTGTCTCTGCCTTCCTCGCCCCATGAGGAGAGACTGCTGTCCTAAGTCCCTTGGAAGACATGCAGCGAGTGCTTCCCAGCACTGCTGGCAGAAGCGAGGAGTTGTTCGCAGCCTCCTTCGTCCTCTGACAGCCTCAAGCAGCGCTGTCTCCCTCAGTGTCCCAGCAAGGGCTGCAGCCCTGGGCCCCTGACCTCCTGCCCCATCGCTCTGCTCAGCTTGCCAAAGTCCTATGCTCCCTCCCCCTCCCCCCCCACGGGGGAAAAACTTTACAATCTCCTTAATTTCAAACGGACATGAAATATATACTGGAGCGTGTTGTTTCCTGAATACACCTACGTACACACAGCCTTTCCACCCCTCGGGGATCCCTCGCTGCCCTGCAGCCCCTCCGCAGATGCTGAGGGGGAAGCCCGCAGCAGGCATGCTGTACCCTGCCGAGTCCGCAATACCGCGTGCTCTCCGGCACTTGGGTGAGCCTGGGGTAGGAGCCTGTGAATCACTTCATACTGAAAAAAGAGTGAAGTGGCTCTTGTGCACGGGAAGCTGCCTGTCTGCTCCTGCGGCTGGAGAGCTTAACACCCCTTTTCTCTAGATATATAGGGATTGATGGATCACGCGTTAAGCTGTGAGGTTTTCAACTCTTGAATGACTCTGTTAGTTTAAGATGACAGCAAGTTGGGAAGAGAATTGTACAAAGGAAGCATTCTTTTCTGTATGTATCCTAGGTGCTTGTCTTCCATCACGTCACTGACAGCCTTCACTGGCCCTTACATTCACATTTAAAAGGCGAGTAAGTAAATTGAGCTGTGGTTGTTGATAGTGCAGTGAGGCTCTGACAGTCTGTCAGAAGAGGATTCCAAATGTGTATCTGCCTGATTTGCCTATGTTTTGATTTCTAATTTGCATATAGAATATTATTTTGTATGTCAAATATACAACATATTGGTTTTATTTTTATAACGATTTTTAAAGTAAGTACCTGAAAATAGCTATTTAAAGAGAGATAAATTATATTCTTTCCTACTTTCAGGCCAAATAAAGGAAAATCATAATGTGACTTGTTGAATAGGTCTTAAGAGTCTTGATCTGTGTGTGTTTAGCTATTAAGCCAGCATCCAGCATTATTTGGGGCTCAGTGTAAACACAGCAAAGAGGTCCTACTAAATATTGCTTCAGGAAAATGGAGAGAGGGGAACACTGGCCCATTTGGACTAAAGCTCTAGTGCATAACAAGGCTATAAATCATGCCCATAGATGAGTCACTGAGGAGAGTGATGTGGGAACTTTACTACCACATTCTGAGGCAAATGGTAAGGGGCTGAAAGGGAAGGGCTTTGGTTATGGCATGAATGAAATGTCCAGAAAATCAGCGTCAGTATCAGTGGGGTAATTTAGCTGGTTTAGCTCAGTAGTGTTTCTGCACTCTTCTGGTGCTAATAGCTTTCATTAGAAACGAAGACATTATCTGTCCTCAAAAATCCAGCACTGAACTTTGGCTTTTTTATATTCTTCTTTGTGCAGTCTCTTATCTGTGGCATAAAACTGAGACTCAGGTCTGGCAGTTTGAGAAGATGATCACATACCTGATGAAGATACCTTTTGTCACTTAAAACATACACGTCTGCCGCACCAGTAGCCCGTGCTGTAGGAAGCAGCATATAATTACATGTTGCTGAAGAAGGAAATTGTTGATCCATATTCAAGACATAGGTCAAAGCAGCATTGGTGTCTTTTTGTGCTGACTGCTAGTCCTGGTTCAGAGTTAGTTTCACCAATAGGTGGCAGTTGCATGTTCTCTTGGATTTTCTCAGTGTTCTAAGCTTGTCCGAGGAATTGCCTCTTTTCCTTCCAAACTTGAGGAAATCTGAACTCCCTCTGGTTTCCACACCATAGACACTTCTGTGAAATTCCATGGCATAATGCTGGGTGATACAGTGTAGCTTTTTGCTTTCATAGAACCCAAGAAATACAGACATCAATATTTCATCCTAAATAATGTGATTTAGTAATTAAAGGAATGACCTGTGATGCTGCAGAAGCTTAGAACTGTGTGAATCCATCAGTTGCACGACATAATGGGGACTTTCTTCAATATTTGAATCCTTACCTCTGCCTTTCTATAACTTCTGTTGAGAAAAGGTGCACACTCCCAAGTTCCTGACAGAGGGAAATCAGTTACAGTTCTCCTTTCTTGGTTTGCTAAGTTGTCCCCTCTCCTTATTGCATCTTACTAAATGTCTGGGCTTCCTCTGTAGCTGGGACCAAAGTGTAGGAGTAGAATCCGCGAACAAATTTATTTTTGAAGTCTTCTGCTAGAGCTGAGGGTGGCTAGACTTTGAAGCAAATCCAGCTCTGAGGTGCTATTTCAAAGAGCGTATCATAAAGAGACCTCGTTTTAAAGCTAGGCAAAGAGGTCAAAAGCAATGGCTGCAATCCCAGTGCTTCAAAATGAAAAAATGTTACCGTGTCCTGGGAATGTTTAGACTGATCCTTTAAACTTTCTTGAGTTGAACTGTCAATGAATATTACATGCAGTTCTTTTTGTGAACTTAGGGCTTAGAAGTGAGAGACTGCTTCTTCCTCAGCATTGGTTTAAGGGTGCTCCCATTGCATCCAAGATGCTAAGGACTGAACCAGACTCAAAGGCTGTTCTGTGCCTCAAAGCGCAGTATCTCCAAGCCACAGCTAAGCCACATGACTGAGACGCTCTGGAGGAGGTTTGCATTTTGTAGGATTTTCTTAGTAGAATGGCACCTGCCAGTGCACAGCAAAGATCTCACTCTGCCTGGTTACTGGTACTGTTGATCAAACCCCACAGCTGTCACATTCCTAGTTGCTCAGATCTTGACTTTCCATGTGAAAAGGTTGAGAGCTTTGCTCCTCTTCATTTTGGCATGGTTATCTCTTGTTTTCCTCCCTTCATGAAGGTGGTATTTAGTCCAGCTGACACCAGAGGAGTGTTTAAGAGCAAGTGATATGTTCTTGAAGGGCAAGTGGCTGCAGGTGTAGCCGTGTGTCTCCCAGGAGGAAGGGTGTAATGTGACTAGATGCAGCTCTTGGTGCTTTAATATCATGCAGAATGTTGTTCTTACATGATAAAATTGCTGTTATGGCAAAGTCAGCCCCTTAACTCCCATCCAGGGTAATGATACTGCGTGTTTGGCAGCACTGTGCAAATCCTATTCTGTTGTTTTCCAGACTTGGTTGGAAATTGGAAGAAGAGATTTGAAAAATATTATGAGGTTTGATTTCTGTTTTACAGAAAGGAATTTTCTGACATACAGGTTTTTATCTTGTGCAAGTAGCTGGCCGGTTTTGCTGTTCTTTGTATAGGCCCAAATAACAGCTGTGGGCTTCCTGCACCGCTGTCTGTCCTCACCATGGAGCTTTCTCTGCCTGGTGTCTCTTGTGTCAGGTTTTGTGACTCCTTTGAAGTGTGGGTAGGTGTGAGAGTCACCTAAGTGAGACAGCCCACGTCTGCCCATTTGCCTGAGCACTCCCTGGCCACTGCTCCCCACAGCTGAAGGCTGTCCCTCCAGAGCCACAGCCCAGCTTTCTCATTCCTGTCCTAGGCGTGCAGAAACAGTAGGGGCGTAGAGCTCAGAAAGCCCAAAAGAAGGGTTTAGATATCACTAGAGCAGCTAGCTGTTGAAAAAGTGAAAGCAGTAAAATAAAGCTTCTTGCTGCAAGATCACTTTTTGCTTTTGGATGTTGTAATTATTTTTTTTTTCAGCTTTCATTGGTAATGTTTAATGTTTTTTATCACTATAGAGAAATAATGTTTAAGACAGTAGAAAATGTAAGAATCTCTCTTCCTGCCCCCTTTTCAGCCTTGTATAATGAGGAAGAGAAAAATTTTCAATTCTGAAGTAAACACGATTTGCTGGTAGGGGCAGTTCTAGTCAGGCTATCTCAGACCCTGGAAAAACGTCATGATGGATTTGCCACAGACTTTATGCAAGGTTAATCTGATAGCCACGCTCTCATCTGCTTTTGTCATGCTTTGTTAAATTGTGTTGGGCTCTGTTCTTAGAATCTCACTTTCTCTGATACCTCTTTAGAGGTTTGGCCAAGTAATACAAGCAAGGCATTTCAGTTCTCCAGTCCTCCAGACGTGAGCGTCTGTCCATCCCCCAGGCTTACCTTGGCTTCCATCTTCCAGTGTTCTCCTTGTCCTGATTCATTCCTTTCCACCTTGTTACAGAGTTTACTCTTACTAGGTAACTACCTCATATCCACAACAGCTAATTGCTATAAGAGAATTGTGCATCTAATTACCTTGTGGGTAATTTCCAGTAAATAGATAGTGATTAGCTGTCCTGACCTTCCCTGTGATCCCGCTCAGCTAAATGGGAGGTTTTTTGCAATTTACTCTCCTAGTTCTCTATCTTCTGCACATAAGAGTTTAGGAGACATTTTAGGTGAAGACAAACTGTTCTTTCCATCCTACGCAGTGGCTGTCTATGGCTATTAGCTTTTTTTTTTCATTAATAAATAAATAAGAAACACACAAAACCCACATTTTTTATTAGGATCAAGGTTCTTATAGTTCTATTCTTATGGATTGAACTTCCCATCTGCCACTGAAATTAGCAAACATGTCATGAGCAGTAGCTTTTTTCCTCCACCACTCGTCTAAGGTATTTTTGAACTCTGGTCTTCAGAAGCAACTGTTTGAATTCACTGCACCTCCCTTGGGATGAGGGTATTGACCATATTGTCGCTACTACTGCTCTTCTGAACAGTGAGAGAGCTAATGCAGGTGGGGTGGGAGAACTAGTTCTTCCTTTAGTCAGGCATTGGAATGAGTTGTCCAGGGAAGTGGTGGAGTCACTGTCCCTGGGGGTGTTCAAGGAAGGTTGGACCTGGTGCTTAGGGACATAGGTTAGTGGGTGATACTGGTGGTAGGGAGATGGTTGGACCAGACGATCTTGGAGGTCTTTTCCAACCTTTATGTTCTATGATTCTTGCTAATAGTTTGTGTGACTGTTAGGTTTAGCATGTAAAGAAGTTGTTCAAGAACCTAGAGAACCTTAGAACACTGTGGTAAATGAAGCAGTATTATGCAGGAGGTGCAGATGCCAAATTTTTGGTGTGAGTCAAATTATAGGTCTGTGGCAACCCTTTTCCCTGATGGGCTGCATTTAATCTGGCATAATTTGATGTAATGGGTCAGAAATATTGTAACAAAATACATCACATCTGGTTAGCTGCTAGCAATCTGGAAGAGTAAATGTCCCTTTGGACTGTATTACAGTGCACAGAAGTGCGTTAGACAAGATAAACAATGGGTGCTTCAGCATCAAAACTCTCTTAAACTATAGAAAACTGTGAGTAAAAGAGAAGAATGCAGGATGTGGGCACATTCCCGAAGCTTGTCAAATATCTTGATATGGAGGGGATTTTTGACTGGTTTGCTATTTCAGAGAGGAGCAGGAGAGATCCAAGCATTTCAACACAAGTCAAAGACACTGTAAATGGTGATTTGAGAATCTTGTGGGAACAACTGTACTGTATGATTCCCTAGTTTGACTCCATTTCAGTCACCATACCTGGTGATTTCTACATTTGGTCTTGGTTGGAGCCAGAATAGCACCAGGCCTCAGGAACTATCTCAGTGTACTGATAGCAACAGCTAAAGAAGACTGAGCTTTACTTAACTGTGGTGTCAGGCTGGTGCTTGTGGAGCATGACGCTCGTTATTGTGTTCTGACAGCTGCCCTGAACTTAGAAGTGAATAAAATGGGCAGCACAGTGGTGAAGATGACAGTTTTAGGGTCGCAGCTACTGTTGTAATTTACGCATTGAAAGTCCTTTTGACTGCAGGACCTCAAAGAACTTGCAGACACTGACTAAACCTTCACAGCTTCCCCAAGAGGTAGAATTTATCATCTTTTACAATCACTGGAAGCTCTAGGAGCTCAGATGAGAAAAATGTTAATGGCAAACTCTTCTCCATGAATATAAATCTTTGAGGTTTGGACAGAGGGCTTGGGCTGGCTGCTCTTCTGTGTAGACACATCCATTGAGTGCTAGTCTATACGCTTAGAAGACCCTGCACCACGTCCTTGGGCATTTGAGATTGTATGCAGTTGAATAAATACATGAATTTGCATAACATAGCCTGTTTTTTTTGGATTATGAATTGTTAACTCTGAACTTACCAAGAAATACTGATTTTGTAAGAGCAAAGTGCACTTGGTCATGTTTGGAGTCAGAGAGGGATGTCTCATGGACATGCCTCATACTGGCTAAACAAGGACATTCTGGGTAATTTAGGTTATCATTGGCACAGAAGCACCATACATGCATATGTCAATTCTTTTTATCTTCCTTTTTAAAAAAATCTAAAATTCTTATTATTTAAATACATTTGTTTACAGGTACCAGAGTCCTAGAGTTGAATTCAGTCTTCAGGACTATCGTATTTTCAAAAGGCAGTGCCCATTTCTTACTTGGAAGTAGGACTTCATTTCTTTTATCTGCTGGTTAAATTTACATGCTTGAATGTGTATCTCTTGCTTTGGCCCTCGTGATCTTGGCAATATCGACTGCCATCCTGTGCCAGCTACTAGTTTCTGCTTCTGTTTTCCTCTTTATCATGGTTGAGGTAATTGGCCAGTGGTTGTAATTAGCTGGGTGAGCAGCCCTGGCTATTGCATTTCTGCTGATGACTTCATTAGGAATGAGAATGGACAGAGCCTGTGGGACCCCTGGAAATTAGTGTCATTATTTCTGCGCTGTCTGTGCTGCACCGACCGAGCATTACCCACAGGCACCACCTCTAGACTGGTGGTTTTGCAAGTGCTTTTTAGGGAAAGCAGCAGCTCTGTGATAGGAGAAGAAAAGGCAGTGAAAGGACCTTCCCCCAGGTCCTAGTATTATAAATGCTGTTCAGTTTGTCTTATATTTCAGGTTTCGAAGTTGTAGTATGAAATCCCAAATTAAATGTTACCCTGCATTTTTCTGCAGCATGGCACTGCTGCTCTGACAGAGCTACCTACTCTGTTGTACTGAGCTTCCTCCAGAGAAGACTGATTTGCCAGTCCTTTTGAGTGTTGTGGTGTTCCTCTTTCTATGAAGCTGTTTGCCTTACTGTAGTTAGAAGTAGCTACCCATCACGACTGTCTCTGAAATCTCGCTTCT
This sequence comes from Heteronetta atricapilla, assembly GCA_011075105.1. Classification (NCBI taxonomy): domain Eukaryota; kingdom Metazoa; phylum Chordata; class Aves; order Anseriformes; family Anatidae; genus Heteronetta; species Heteronetta atricapilla. The sequence goes on from CM021735.1 coordinate 42,285,504, forward strand.
GGTTCCTCCTGAATCAGTGATGTCCTATGTTGAAGAACTTACTTTTTCAAAAACACTGCAATGTATGTTTTTTTTGTGGACAAGTTTAGCTTATTGTTTGTAGACCTACCTTTTCGCTCTGCTCCATGTCCTATTAAAGCACCCTTTCCAGGACTTCAGGGTTTGGGGTTTGTCAGATGAGGAAAGGGGAATTGAGTGTTGTCTGGGCCATGATGTGCACCTTCCTTAAACCAACAGCCGGTAGCAGAATATGGTTTACTGGTCTTTTTACCAGTGTTTAATTTAGTTCATACTACAGATTTCCTTTCCCAAGGATGGTAGGCTGGTGATAGCTGCCTTTTTATTAGCTTTCCCAGTTCTGTGGATTTTATAGCAGAGCCCCCACCTCCTGGAAATTTGGGGAAACAAGCAAATTTTAGTGCTGAGATCCACAATTAGAATTGTCATAGAAAAAAAGATAAGCCTTATAAGTTTCACCTGAGATTCAGCAGCCACTGGGAGATGCTGGGTTGTGTGCAATGTACCAGGTCGATGAGAGCATACCAGCTTGTGGGCGAAAAGGACCAAAGGCACGAGCTGGATGTCGTTAGTCCATGTCATAGTGTGTTTCTAACTGTAATTGTTATGAGATGATTCAGTAGAAGTAAAGATTTGCCCAAGGACATAGTCATTTCCTGTAAGGAGAGCAAACCTCCTGTGTCTTCAGTCATGACAACATGCAGTGAGCAGCACTACCATTAATATGATCGCACACAAGGCAAAATCTTTTCCATTACAGATCAGTAGCAACTTGCTACTGGTGCAATGTCCAGTGAGATCAGTGCTCAGCGGCGCTTGTCGTAGAACAGTCCTGGCTAAAAGGGATCTCTGGAACTGTGTTGCAACTGCCTGCTTAAAGTGGGAAAATCTCAAGAGCTGAATAGGTTGTTTGGGTCTTGTTTGGGTCTCCAGTTCAGTTTTGAAAATTTCCAGACATGGAGTTACCACAGTCTGCCCCAGTGTTTGACCACCCTCATCGTGTAATTTTTTCCTTTAAATCTCCTGGAATTCCCCTCACTGTAAATTGTGTCTGCTGCCTCTTTCTTACACGATGCACCTCAGAGATGAGCCAAACTTCATGTCCACTACGATCCCCTTTTCTCAGTGAACGTACCAGTGAAAATGCAAAGATCAGGTGCTTCATGTAGCTTGACACTATCATTAAAGAGGACACAGAGAATGATGTGACTTCTGTTAGTTCCCAAAGCTCTAAACCCTGACACGTGTAATGTGAACTCTCAGGCCATTTTAGCAGTAGATTTCCCTATGCTTTCCCCATTTCACTCCTAGGCTTTGAGGAGCAATTCTTCTGTTCTTAACCTTCTTGCCAGAGATTTCTTCCCAAATAGTTGCACACAGCTCTGTAAATGTTAGAGTGACATTTGGACTAAGGTTGAAGGGCCCATGTTCTCCTTCTTGGTTCCCCTGCGTCTCTGCCAAGATTCAGTGTAGCAATACGACCTCACTCTTCACCTCCCAGGGCTAGCAGTAACATTTACAAGCTACAGTCTCCTCTCTCTGCAAATATTTCCACTATGCTGCTCAGTGGTGTTACAGCTCCTCCCTAGCCAGCTTTTTTTATGGTTACAGCCTGAAGAAGGGGGATACGAAGTTTTATCAGATAATCAGATAACATTTACCTTTCATTATGGGTTAATTTTTATTTTTTTTTTTAACCTCCCTATCTGACCAGTGCCCCACCCCCTTAATCAGCTTATCCTCTTCTGTGTGGTGGTGACAGGAGGCGGGGAAGCATGTAACAAGCCTGATGTGCATGGAAACTGATACATCCTTCTCTGGAGGGTAGGCACAGGTTAGCCTCAGGAGCTGGAAGGTTGGTTCTTTGTGGGAGTTATACAAAAGTGGGAATCCGGAGTGCAAAGCTTTGTGAGGTCTGTTAATGCAGGGAGCTTTATAATCCTGGATCTTAATGCACCTTCTCTGGAATTTAGAACGTCTCCATTGAATTTTTTTGTTGTCGGTGATCAGAAATCTGACGAGATTTTCATTTATAATGGCTGCTTCACAGATTTACCTAATTTCTTGAGGTTTTGCCCTCTTTGAGCTGAACATTGTCAGCACCAGTTTACTGGATTTGGGTATTACATAAACTCATTTTAGTACTGAACTAGAAAAGTGAGGTGTTCATCTGGGATTCATGTAAAACTTCTTGGGTAGTTCTGAAATAAATTCAGAATTGCTTCTGTTGTGGTCATTTCAGTGTCTTGACGTTATGAATCAAGCTAATTTTTTTCTCTGAGAAAGGCCATTAGAGTACTTACGCTGAACCCTCCACCTTCATACAGATTTGTTGCCTGAGGCTGTTAATTGGCCTCTTTTACCTTTTTTGCTTAGATTTTTGTATGTCTTCCATTTTGTTGATTCATAGGCAATAATTTTTCCTGCAGTAATTTGATGTTTCTGGTTATGTTTGAAGAAAAAAAAAAAACAACATAGGGAACAGTTAAGAAATATATAACATACTGGAACAGGGAGGAGATGGTGGCATTGCAAGGGAAGTGGTGCAAGAGAATTTATTCTGTTCTAACTTGCTAGATACATACATAGGTATGGCTGGCACTTCAAGTGTTCTTCAGGAACTTCTTGTTTTATGTGAACCTGCCAGCATTTCTAGGCTATTTTCAGGCTTAAATGTATGTTGAAAGCCATGAAATTATTTAAATAATGCTATACAATAAGTTTTGCAATGTTTTTAAAATACACATTTGATGAAAAATATTAATCCGGATGTTACCTGACCTATGAAAACATCTGCTAGCATTTTTTGTCTCTAGACAAATGAGTGTGACATGTGACAGTTACGTGTGACAATTATTCTTACTGTTCCACCAGTATTCTTGCATCCCTGAAAATGCGATGAATGCCTTGAAGCTTGCTCTATTATCTCTCTCGTTTGCTGCTCGTTTAGAAATGTTTTGTACACATTGTACTGATAAGGATGTCTTATGTAATTATTCTACTTTCAGTGCTCATTTAGTCTTAACTGATGTACACTACTCAAATGTGGAGCATTTGAATTTAAGAAGGTAGCATACAAATCAGAGATAAGCTACAGGTGAGAAACAGAACAGGCAACTTTTAGAAAATAAAGGCTAAAGGTTGTTGAACGAATGGGATTTAGTTACTCTAGAACAGAGTAAAGGAGTTGGGGTAATGATGTGCTGACCTTCAGTCCTTTTGTAGAGCGAATGTATGTCCATTGGGAGTAGGGAAAGAACCCATCACCTTAATTTGATGCAAAGAAAAATTAGGATTAATTCTGCAAAAATGGTTTGATATGCAAGATAGTTACGCACCAGCAAAAACAGCCCAGGTTCCTTAAAATTCTGTTGTGTCTCTAAGATTTTGACTCTTGTATCTTCATAAATTTTCAGTGCACAACAGCTAATGCTATTGATATCTTGGCAGGCTGAAGTCTTTAAAGCAGAACAGCTTTGTTCGTGCTAGTGCAATAAACCTATAGTTGCTGATTAGTGGTACTATTTGCAGTGCATTTTGCTAGACAAATAAAACACCATCTTATTTGTAATGGTTCTCTTTAAGTGGGTGTTTAAAGATTTTTTGTTTTGTCTCGTTACTGCTTTTGCATCATTGCCGTGATGCTGGCTCGGTTGGTCCTGGCCACCGTCTAGGCCTGTCGTGCCTCACGTGGGTGCCCCATGCCCCTGCCACTCCCGGCCACCAGGGAGAAACCCGGCTCTTGCCTCCCCCTGACATGCAGAGTCATAACTGCCTGTGAGTATTCAAAAATCCAGTTACATTTTTCCCACAAAAACTAGGAGCATTGACTCCTGGGCCATAGGCAGACTGTGGCCTGAACAATTGCATCCTGACTCCCCACATTTCCTTTGTTTACTGGCAAGCAAAATGCTGCATTTTCCTTCATCAGCTGTTGTGCAGCAAGGTGGCGTATTTATAACATGCTCCGGCACTCCGTTTTTAAGGAAACAAACCTCACAGGGGTCAAGCCTGGCTTTTTGTGCACGTTGGCAGTTGTTTTGGATGATGGCAGCTTATTATGCTGTTGCCTGAGTGGGAGCATCTATTTGTATAATATCCTTAAAGTTCAAAAGATACAACTTAAAATGGTTTCTGCAACACTAAAGTAACTCAAATTGGTCCTGTTCTTTATGTGGTGTTTGGAGAGCTGGATCAGGCCCCTGGGGTACCTCTTTACCTTCCCCTGTTCCCTGTGGGCATGTGGGGACACTTCTGGAGGTCTTTGCTTTCCATCTGATGGTACAGATGAGACCCACTGGTGTTTAAAAGAAGTCTGTGGGCAAATAGGAGTGCATCTTGCTTAGCTTTTTCTTCAGCTTTGTCAGCACTGCGTTCTGCTTCGTGACCCACCGACTTCCAAAAGTCACAGCTTCCTCTCAGGCAGCCCGCAGGGAGCTCGATGAGGAGCGTGGTGGTGCAGCCGTCCAGCGAGCCTGCTCACGGACACCCCGCTCTGTATGCCAGTGCAAACAGACTGCCTAAATGTTCCTCAGCTTTTACCAGAAGGTATGGGTAACAGATGAAGTCCGGTCTGGGGGACAACTTAAGCATAACTCGTGGTAAGCCATGCAGATAAAACCATTCTCTCCTCGTTCTCCTGGTTCTGCAGTGCCAGCAGAAGCAAGAGCAAGCAAAACATGCATCTGTTATGAAATACAGCAGAAAAGATGTCAGTATATATAAGACTTGGATGTTTACATTTGCTCCTTTTTTACTTGCATCTTAAAATCAATGTGAAAAAAAAAATTGGTGAAGCTTATTCCAAATTATGCCAGGGTTGGATATGTGTCCCCCAAGTTATTCAGTAATGTACTTCAAATCCCCTTGGTCCAAGGGCCAGGCTGACATCTGTTGTTGAAACTCTTCTGCGGGGAATCCACTTGGACAGTAATGAGATATTTTTTTTCTCTTTCTAGGCCTTTTTAAAATTTGTGTGGATTTTGTTTGTTTTAAAGTATACTTTTGGTTTTCAAACAATCAAGGCTGTTTTTATTTGTGGCCATGTGTCTGCTAGTGGATATGCTAAAAGAAAAGTCGGCATGCTTTTATGGGAATGGAAAGAGGTATGCTGTATAGCTACAGGAGAGTTTTTTCTGGTTTGTGGGTACAAAGCTCTGGCACTTTTTCATAAGGTCAGTATCTTGAAGGATATCTGATTTTTTGCGGTCAGGTAAAATGTTTGGTCTATATTTCCTGTAGTTTTGAACTAGCATGCCTGCTCTTTTCCACGCTCGCTCTTTGCTGGGTGTCTTGTGCCTCTCAAATGGGTACTGCTCTTCTCTGAAAGCTCTGTTCAGTGGGGACCACTGCTGCTGGCCAACTCTCCCAAATGTAATGGCATGGGGAATATGTAGTATGCCCTGATCTATTGTCATTGGTGGAATCATGAACTTCTCATGAAGAGGAGATATCTTTTTCCCTCCTTTCACTGTCCTCTTTCTGGAAACTTCAAGCTATATTGTAGTCTGGGAGACGGGAAAGAGATACTATAGGAAAGCTAAAATGGAGAAGAAAGGAAAAAGGATAAGAATGGAGACTAATATGGAGAAAAGGTTAGAAAGCAAGAGAAAGAGCATAAGAGGGCTCGAATATTTTTCTGTCTCTGTATTCTAAGAATACGCCTGTTGCCACCTCCCCAGGAGGTTTATACAGAGCTTTGTGGGGAAGCAGCAGTGAATTGCTCCTTTGGATGCTAAGTGTAAAATTAAAGCTGGCAGGGTCTCAGAGCACAAGATTGGGAAGCTAATCGCTCCTAATAACATATTGATTTCAACAGATCTCTGGCATTATGTCAGGTCCATTTTGAATCAGCACCTGGTTTCTTCCTCTTCCCATCTCCAAGCTAATGGCAATGAAGCTTCTGGCTTTGGGTTCACCAGTAAATGCAGCTCTGGATCTTTTCGTCTGTACAGATCTGTGCATCTCAGCAACATGGGTGAAACCTCGTGTACGCATTGCTCCTATGCACATCTCTGTGAAACATCCAAATATAATAGCTACCCGTAAAAGTAGGAGGGTTGGAAGGAACATGTGTGTATTTTAACTTGAATCATCATGCTGCTGCCTGTATTTATGGCACTGTACAGAAGTATTACAGTGCTATTGCTGCAGTTGGCTGAGGACAATCAAACAGATGCCTATTTTCAGGCAGAAGTTGCCAGCACAGGAGGCTGAGGTCACCTAGTTGTTGCCAGGTTACATTCCACCCTGAACAGATTTTCTGTATGTGTTGCTCAGCAGTAACATGCAATCCTTGAGTTTTAGGGACTGATTGTCAGGACAAGGAGATAGGATTTATTTCTGTGACTGCTACTAAGCAATACCCCCCTCTGAAGGGCTATTTTTGTAGCTAGAGGGGAAGCTCTGCTTACAAGAAGATGTGCTGAAAATGCTCCCAGATAACTCAGGTGGTGAAGACTTGCAAGGTGAGAGTGAAATTTCTTATTTTTAAAAGATGTCAGGTGCAAAGGTGGTCTGAACTGGGACAGGCTCAGGTCAGCATAGGGCACATACAAGGACAGGAACTTACCTTCTCCTGTGGTTGAGCAGGGACTGTTTCAACTACTTCAGGCTCTTTCAATTTATCTGCTGAGCTGTTGCAAGGATTCATTGCTCTGTTGGTAGTAGACTGGCTAGAGAAGGGGCAGTGAGAAACACTGTGAAGTAATGCCTGATTGAGGCTATTCCTGGATATCAGCTGAAACACTGTCTTGATTTTCAGATTAATTTTGATCATCCTTTCCAACTGGGAGTTTGTTTCCAGTTTTCTTCTGCCTGGTTTGTCTCTTTTAATTAATTTTAAATCAGAATGGCTGTTGTATGGTGACTGGAACTACACGGAGGACTGGGTCCTCTTTGCATCCCCTAAACAGCATGCTGTGGGCAGAGCTTAGGAAAGGCTTTGCTGTGCACAAACTCATTACTGGTTTGTTTCAGCATTTACTTGGAATAACAAGCAAGATGTTCAGGAGATGGGAAAGAGAGATCTTGCTCAGTATGGGATCTCTTTTGCTTCTAACATTATCTTTCCCTTTGGGGCTTCCTCACTGTGTTACTCATTCCAAATACAAGCCATGTTTACAGCATTTGAATCTGGGGGTAATTTAGGAATCAGGATTATTTTCCTGACTTCTTGGAATTCAGATTTTGATTCTGAAACCCTATTCAGAAAATACATTTCTAAATTTTTGTGCCATCTTCAGCAATTTTGGGTGTCTTGCAGTTCTTCTTAAATAAGTATAATGATAGTTGGCATTTCTTATCTAGGGACAGAAATTTTCTGTCCATGGGATCAGTGGAGCTGAAGGACACAAATTAGTTATTTAAGAAGGGAAGAGAATCCTTACTAACACTCGTGGTGTGTTGTCTTCTAGTGTCTGCAGAAAAACTCCTGTTTCCAAAGTACCCAATGCGTGGCTCTGTGGGAGAGGCAGCAGCAGAGCTGGGCCGCTTGTGTCAGCTACTCCCACTGGTAGTCCTGATATTCTCCAAGCCCCCTCTCACAGCTGTTCAGGTGCTAGTGCAAGCAACTGTTCCATGCAAGGCACATCTGAGCTGAAGGCATCAAAAGAGCCATTTCATGCTTGACTGCATTTTCTAATACAATCCGCAGTGAGAGAGGAGGGTAAGGAGGGTTTGTGTGTACATACGCCCTGCCTTTGAGTGTATGTATAATATACAGTACATTTGGTTCCAGCTTGCAGCTGTGGGTGGCAAGAAAGAGTTGCAGACGTGAGGGGGAAGAGAATTGCACTTAGAAAAGAAGAAGCCATTCCCCCACCTTGAAAAAAGATCTCGCTTTCCTTCTCTGTTTCTTGCCCAAGCGAAGATGCGAGTCCCCGGGGCCGCGCTGCCAGCTGGTCCCCAGAAGGAGCATGTATGGCTGAGTGGGTGTTGCGTGTGGAGCGCCTTGTGTGTGCAGACCGTGACCGTGTGGGAGGAGTGCAGCTGAGGAAACTGATGAGTCGGGATGCTGTTCACGGCCATCTTATTTTAATGGTGCTCACAGAAAAGCTTTTTTGATAATGTGTGTGTATGTCCCATGACTGGAGAGGTGTTGCATACCATCTAGTAGTGGTGGGTTGCTGCACCAACACCGCCACAGTGTTATCTGTCACAGGTTTCATCACCAGACACACATCTTCTTTATTGCTGTATCAGTTTGATACATATTCCTTGTTTACCATTTCTTTTGCATATTTATTACCACACTAACATTTAGGCCTTGAGAGGAAAATAATAATGGGATCTGCTAAGCTTGTTATTTCCCTCTAGAAGTTTTACTCCTGTCAGCAAAAAGGGCTCTGCTGGAAAATACAAAAAATGGGCTGAAATATTTCAGAACATCTAGATTCCAAATGTTCGTTGTTGCAATTGATGGGATGTTAGCCTTTGGTGGTTGTGGGGATGCTGGTGAGAATCCCAAGGAAGAGTGCTTTACGGAGCAATCCTTCCATGTGCCTAGGGAGCTTTTTTCTACCTCTGGGCTTTTTATCTTTTTATACATGGTTTTGTGGTAGAAGTCCTACGTGGAGCAGTCCATGTCTCTGCCTTCTGTAGGAGTTGGCTCTGCAGAGAGGGGATGCTCTGTTTAATACATTAAAACATTTATGTAGATTTGTAAATTTTGCTGATAAAAGTGCTTTAGAGCATATTCATGGGCTGAAACAGCAATTGCCATGCCATACTGGTTGCTGCAGCTCTGTCACAAGACTTGAATTCTAACCCCTTAGAGAAGAGTATCAGTTCCTGCTTGCAGCCCCCTGAACAAATAGAGAATGCAAAGTACCACAACGCCTTTCCTCAGCTGAACTCTCCATTTTCGTTGACGGCCTCAGAGAAGATAGAAAAATATAATTGATTACCTTGCTGGTTTTTTGTTTTGTTTTGTTTTCCCACACTCCTGGCTTTTGTTGTGCCTCCCTTTCCTGCCATTTCCTGTGTTTGAATGATACTTGAACTTGACATGGATTTGATTTGTCCTTTTGCATTGCAATGCCACCAGTTGTGTCAGCAGAGCTCCAGAAACATTAACTGTTACTAAGGAGGGTGGAAAAAAACAAAACAACACAAATCCGATGTGGGGAAAAAACCTGTTAAGAAACCTGCTTCATACTCATAGATGTTTGTCTGCTGAAGTATCCCTTTCATTACAACACAGCTCTGAAAAAGATAAAATGATTACGAGTGGATCTATTAACTCAATTTTAAATAATACTTCCTGTGTGCTTTTCCAAAGATTCGTATAGCCAACTTTTCATTATTTCTGAATAATGTGTACCCCTGGAAGCTCTTAATAGCATAACTAACTTCAGCTTTGGAGACGTGTTTTTCCTTCCCTACTTCAGTCTCTGTTCATTTTCATTCTGCTACTTCTGACTGTTGTTTTCTGGATCTCTAAAATAAATCGTACGCTTTGTAGAATTTGTAGGTCCTAAATTAATGACAATTCACATTTAGTGCCTTAGCCCAATTAATTTGATAAATGAAATTCAACCACCAGAAACAAAGGCACAAGTATAGGACTTAGTTCTGTCTTGCTTCCTTTGTACGCTTGTTGTCCAATCAGCCTTTTTTAGGCCATGAACACCTTTCCAGATGGTATTATTGTACACGGTTTGGTTTTAAGAGGGGTTGTTCAGGGACAGTGGTGCCACAGACCATGATTGTTTGCAGTTTTTCTTTTCCTTTAAAGGAAATTCCTCACTGAATAAGCAACAGCTCTCAAGGGTATCAGAAATAGAAACTCTGGGCATTTCAAAACAAGACGAGATACTCTAGGAGAAGAGCTGTAGGCGTAATTTGAACTAGTCATTCCAGCTAGTGGTAGAGAAGGCTGGACTAATGGAGATCACATTTTCTGGAAGATGTGAGAAATGGAGATCGTGCGGAAGTGTAACTTATTTTAATTTTTTGAAATTGTTTACTGATTCCTTGCAGAGGCCTCTATCTTGAGCTATGATGGCAGCATGTACATGAAGATCATCATGCCTATGGTCATGCATACAGAAGCAGAAGATGTGTCCTTCCGTTTCATGTCACAGCGTGCCTATGGGCTGTTGATGGCAACCACCTCACGAGATTCTGCTGATACTCTGCGCCTGGAGCTGGACGGAGGCCGTGTCAAACTTATGGTCAATTTAGGTATCGTATGAAAACCACCCACTGCCCCTTCACTCTTAGTCTGGGCTTGTGATTAGTGTCTTTTTTTAAAAAAAAAAAAAAAATAAATGTTTAATTTCTGTTGGTTTGATTGGATTGGATTGATTTCTAAAATAGCTGCTGAGACCTTCATAATAATATTCTCTTGTGGAGATAAATTCTTTCCTGCATTGCTGCATGGAGATTTGCTGTCAGTTCTTCGTTATGGACAGTGTTGGTTTTTAAGTCTTTAAGTTCTTAAGTTTCCTTTCTTGGTCTGGGACTGGTGAGCTCTGTGTGAGACATGCTGCTTGGTCCATCTTTTGATCAGTTACATCCCTCATTCATCCAGCATCACTCAAAACAGTCAAAGCCAAATACCAAAATCAAGCAAATGGATATGGTGGCAAGCAGAAGCCCTATGAATCCCAAACCTTTTAAGAATTTGCCAGTGTTTGATGCAACTTGATCTTAAATATTATATTTTGCTAATTATTTCTGTTTCATAATTAGTGTATCTTTCAACCTTTAAGGCTTTTTATGTCTAGTAAAAACAAGCAAACAGATCTTTTGATTGTGGTGGTGTTAAAATTAAATTCCCCTATCCCAGAAGGTTGTGTTCTGTCTCCTTAGAGTTACACTTTCCTAGAAAATAATAAAAGACTATTAGAAAAAAGTCCAACAATAATGACAGTGAAAAAGTTGGGGGGAAATTCATTCTCCTGTATCCGTTTTCTTGCCAGTCTCTCAGTGTTGTACTGAATGACAAATAGTCTTCTTTTTAGAGAGCATAAATGCAGGAGGTAATTTTTTTTTTCACTTACACTGATGCAACTTATTGCTTCATGTGAATCCAGCAATATAACTAAGATTTTTGGTCAAAGAAGCAGAACTATCATGATTATTGCAAATGTTAAACCTCTTCTAATGTCTAGGGTACTTGATATGAAGACGTGCGCATGGTTTGCAGAAGCTTGTGTCAGCTTTCAAAATTCCAAACCCCACAGGAGCAAGCTTTCACCTTTTTTTTTTTTTTTTTTTTTTTTTTCCTCTGGGCTAACTTAATCTTCAAAGCCCTGCTATGATGATATTAGGAGCAAGCCATGTAGTGGCTTTGTTTGTAGAGAGCAACAGTGCTATTCACCTATACCTGTAGTAATAGCTTTTGGTTTTCATCTCCTGTTCTAGGTAGATATGATAAGTTTATCAAGGTCTTTGTGTACCATAGATGAGCTTGAGTGATGATTTTAAGGTTCCTCATTCTCACCTGAAAAATATGTTGACCAGCAAGTGACCAGCTTATTTTAAAAACTGTTTTCTAGTTTTGTTTTTTTTTTTGTTTTTTTTTTTTTTTGCTTTAAATGTGAATTCAGACCATGACCTCTCTGCCTTTGGGATAAGAGAATGAGAATGAGATGCATTTAATTCATATGTCAAAAAATAGTCTGTACCTGTAGAGTACAGAAACACATTCCATAGTCTAAAAATAAAATAAAAAACGACATGGTTCCTGTCTGGAATATATATGTTTTCCTTAGTTAAACTAGAAAAGCGTAAAGCGCCATTGAGTGTCCACCTAGCACAGGGGCAATCGCTGAACTATGAGCATATGTAGAGTGCAGAGAGAATAGATTGACTTCAGCTTTGACAATAACTTCGCAAACAGAAACAGCACTCTGATGATACCAATCTCTGCCTGTATCTGCTTTTGATTGTAAGAATGCTGAACAGTAATTCTTTTGGGCCATTCTCCAAAGAAACCCTGCGAATCTAAGAAATTTTCCTTCAGTTGGGACTTTCCTGCTTTCAGAACAACAAGGTTACCTTGCTGTTGAAGAAGAGAGTTTGAGAAGGAATGACCTTAAGAGCCGTTCAATTTCTGTTGTTTAGTGGAAGTCACATCTAACTCTTTAAGGAGACTGATCGTAGCCAAAATGTCACACATGAGAGCAGAGTCTTCATCACTTGACCCTGACAAAATGCCCTTACTGGTGAGAAGCAGTCATGAGCACCACCTGAAGACCCAAGCATGCTCGGTGCTGACCAGATCTGTGTCACCATCTCCCTGAGCATCTCACCCATGACAGATGTGTTTAAACAAAGACTGTTTTGAGTGGTGAGTTATATAATTGTGCTTTTCTTAAAAGTCATTTAAAGCTTACAAAGAGCTGTCTCTTTCTTCTCCTTTGATCTGTTACATTTAATTAATAATTATCATTTATGTGGTTATTAAGGTCTTTCCTGTGTTGTATTTTTTTCTTTTCTTTCTTTCTACTTATTTTTTAAATTTTTCTTTTTAACTCTTCCATCTATTTCAGTTGTAAAGCTTTCCCATACCCCATCAGCCATAGTAAATCAAAAGATGGTATTCAACCCTTCAAAGGCCTGAAGCCTGCGGCCCGCACAGCAAACAGCCCTGAGAACAGAGCGTGCAGAGCAGCCTGCAGGGGCTGGCTTATCCCACCGCCTCCTCAGCACGCACCGACCCAGCCAAACAGGGGGTACATAGTACAGCAGGCTTCGGAGGGCTTGAGTGGGTGGGGGCTCACTGTAGGGCACGGAAGGGATAAGAACAACGAGGGGTAACTCTCTAAGAGAAGAAGTTTTATTCAGGCCTTTCCCGTATGAGTGCCAGAGGCACTGCAGTCTGCATGTTGACAGCAGCTCTCACAGTAGTTTGAGTGTTTGTTGTGTGAAGATATGAAGTCCAAATGCAATGCAGATCCCACTTCTGTTGAGAAGGACTTTGGAGACATGGGTCTAGAGTGGAAGGAGAGAGAGAGATGAAGCCAGTCACGGCTTGGAACATGCTTGGGAATCACTTCAGATGCTGAGATTTGCATAAAGGGAAAGAAATGGCTGGTCCGATAGGGAGATGCACATTCATGTTTTTTTCCTCCCATGTTTGAATGGAAAGATTATAGTTTTACTGACTTTTATTAAAGAATATTTCAGTGTTGTTTCATCCTGGCCAGGCTTAGCTTCAGGGCACCTGTGACTAGAATAAATTGTGCCTACATCCTGTTCATCTGAGTCAGTTCTCCTGTAAGAAAGTGTAACCATCCTGCTCTCTTACCTTTTCTTAAGGTTTCTCCTCAGGGTTGTCAAAGACATCTTTGCCTTTCCAAAACGAACAATTATATGTTTTTTTTTAGGAATAATTCCGATATGCAAACACAGCAGACACATTTTCTGTTTTTCCTTCTTAAATGTATGTGAACTTTCACACCAAATTTTCTTTTATACAGATCATGCACTCATGTGCAGGTGTATATGTATTCACACTTTTTCATTAATAACTTTTTTCAATAATAAATGCATGCAGTGACCCTTGATTTTTTATATATTTTTAAAATTATAATAGACATGAAAAAAAAATTGTCAGATGCCCTCTAACAGTTACAGGTGGGTGCACAGTCTGAGGAGCTGGAGAGAGGCATGGAGCCATGCTGTAAGATGGGGCAAGAGCGTGCACAGGGCCTCATCTGGTTTCTCCCAGGAAATAACCTAGAGTAAGCAGGAGCAGTCAGGCCCTGATTATCTTTCACCTGTGAGTATTACTATGGAGTGCTTTTCCATAACCATAGGTGGGTACTCATCAAAAGGAGCAAACGCTTTGGCCTCACCCAGCAAAGGTGGCTCTCTCAACTAATTCAAGGAAAAGATAGGCCAGGGCCCTGGCAGTGCCAGGTAACCTAAATATCACCATTCTGTGGTACAAAGATACAAATGGTAAGAAACCCAGGCCTAATGCCCAGAGAATTCTGTCTGCTACTAAAGATATCTTCATTCAAACAGTGACTTCTTAGTGCTAGTTAGATGCAGCAAGAGCTATTTAAGCTTTCTGAAGGAGAGGGTCTTTGGCCCTCCTTTGACATGCTCTGGAAAACCTTGCTTCTGAGCACTAAGGAAGCAGTATCTGATATACGCTAGGAATAATGAGAGAAAGTAATTATAGAAGGTTTTTCCAGCTCATCCTGCTCCCAGTGTACAGACCATGAAGTCACTTTACTGCTGTCCTCCAAATACCTCATTCAGCAGCAGAACTGCTGTTGAGGCACACTCATCTTTGAAATTCAAAGCAAGGGGAAACCTCTTTTGAGTCAGAAATGCAGCCACATGTAAACAAAGCAAATCACATCAGCAGAAGCTGATAACAGTGCTGAGAGCCCTAGATGATAATTACTGGAAGTCTTACTGCACTGATTGGGGACTCCCAAGCAGTTTCTTAATGTTCCTGAATTCCCCAGCTGCTGCTGTTTTGAGCACAAAGACCTGGCTAAACTTGCACCCCACAACTTACTTCCAGGGAAAGCATCCTCAGCTTTGGATTTGTATACTAGTTTAGAGGAAAATACGTATTTTCTGCTCCTCTCTAAAAACTGGTAAGAGGGAAAAAACAGTTTCATATATTAATGATTGGAACATGTTTGGGGCAAGGCTCAGGATTACAGAAATAAAAAGCACCGTGCTCGTTCTTTGAATGTAGCACCTCTGGCTTTGGATGCCTCTCTTCCCAGTGACTGACTTGAAGTTCCTTTTAGTTCATTTTCCCAGAGCTTCTGGGCACCTGCAGCTTCCATAGCTTGCTTGATACTGGTGCTGTGAGATTTTTATGTCTTTCTCTATAATACACTTTCAAATCTTGGAGGCCTGTTAATCAGATGTCTCCCTAGATACTCTAGTTTCTCCTCTTCTGGCAATTGCCATGGTGTTGGAAGACAACACCTTGACTATCTTTCATTTGTAAAACAGAAAAGGAGTCATAGGATCTACTGTGTGTAACAAAGTGCTTTGTTAAAGACAGGGAGTGTGGTGGAGCACCTTTGTGATGGAGTGCAGTAGTGTTAGCCCAGCTGCAGGAGCGTGTGGTGGTGCTGGTGTAGCACCACGGGCAGATGCAAGAGCTTTAGGGCCAAGTGGGGTCCCAGCTGGACCAAGTCTGGTTCAGGAGCTGGTTCTTCTGGAAGAAGTTTGGGCATTTCTGCCTGGCACCCCATGGTGTGGTATTGCAGAGCCTACATGCTTGCAGAGACTGAAGATCAGACAGTGCTATGGTAGTTGTCAGGGCCACTGCCCCAGTGGTCTGGTCTGTCCTTATCCTTTGAAACAGAAATCTACGAATCAGGATAAGGGCTACGTCGGTTTTCAGTTTAAAATATTGATCTGTTCACCTGGAGCAGGCATTGACTGGGAGGAAGTCCTGGGACACGTAGTTTTTCTAGGACTGCTGCAAACAATTAAAAATACAAAACTTGTCTGCAGAGATAAAATGCACAGCTATAGTTTTAATTTCTAAATTTGATGAATCTTGCTGAGGACCAGCCATGTTTCCCTTTACAGCACACTTACTGCTTAGCCCATAAAACATTCCCATGTTGTTCTAGCTGTATCAGCTCCCTTGGTCTCGCTTGCAGTGAGACTGGAGTCTCTCTCACTCTCTTTCAGGTCACAGAAGCAAGGGTAGCTGGCTCCACAGGTAGCTGGTACTCAAGAGCTCCCCTCACCCCACCCAACTCCTGTAAGGGATATAGCCACCACTGTATGGTGATCGTACCGATTGCTCCAGGGCTGTTTGCTCCCACTTTTCTGTTGCGGTTGACGACACATGACAAACCTAATCGCACAAAACCAAACCCAGATTTTCTCAAGAGAAAGTTCTGCTTGAAAACAGACTCTCTCCGGCTATGCTGCTCCCAATTGGTATACCCCTACCCATTATGACTTTTTATTTGTAGACTCTTACTCCTTTTTCCCCTTTTATTTTTAAGAACAACATTTAGTTGCAGCTGCTGAAATAATTTTCCTATATCTGCCTGAATAAATACAAAATTAGTCCAGTTAAGCAGCAATCGGCTTTCTATTTCTCTGCCATTTTGTGTAATCGTTGTTGTTGGGCCATATCTCTGTAATAAACATGACTATCTCTGCTGGTCAAAGCCTTCATCACCTGGCAGAGTGTCCAGACAAGGGTGTCCAGTAGCATGGTGCTATTATTCCTGGCCTTGGTTTCCTAAGAGAAGGTCAGCATGGCCCAAAATATGTAATAGCACTGACATGATAGCATTCGCCTACACCGGACACCACAGTAACAGATATTCACGAGGCTGTAAGAAGGCATTTATAAGTGTAAGATCTTCTTATGGGTCATATCCTGAGATATGCTGAGCATGAGTGTGTTAAATTAGAGAAGCAATGCTCAGAAGCCCTCTAGCTCAGGCTGCTCTACCTCAGCTTCGTTTCTTTGGGCAGTTCTTCAGTTCCTACTTGTTAGCTTCCACAGCCATAATTTTATTTCCATATGCCCCTTCTCCTCCCTCCCTTGTCCGCCAGCTCTGAACGAAGCAGGGCCAGCACAAGTTCCCAGACCTGCCACTTCGCTGCCCATTTCACCTTCTCCCTGGACGTGAGGAGCACCCCGTTCAGTCTTAGCGTTCGGACAGCAAGGCGAAACTGGGCTTGGAGGAACTGGCGGGACTGGGGACCTTGGAAAGAAATCCCCGTAGTCCCTGCAAAGCAAACAAAAACCAAAAAACTATTCCCAGCCTCCGGAACTAGCTGAAATCTGGGCTGGGCGTTCGTGCGGTTAGCTGTTTGCAAGTGGCCATTTTATGACAGGACACAGCCGGGCAGTATGTTAACCCTTTCCTCGCCTGAATGGACAGTGTCAAATGTGCCCCTGCACATGCTAAAAATGGTTCTGGGCTGGCACGAGGGGAAATGAGTCGAGGGTCTGTCTTTGGGAGAGCTGGAAAGGGTTAAATATTGCACCAATAAATCTCACAGGCCGATTTTACAGGTATTCTGTGTTGGACAGATGGTGTATTTATGCAATAACAATACGAATTAATTCAAAAGAAACCAAGTGTAAAGGTTGACTTGAAATTTCAAGCTTCTCAGAGAAATTGTTAAGGGTTTTTAAAAAGAGAAATTACAGTGGCGTATGACTTGCATTTCAAGGGAGATCTTTTTGTGCCTTAATTGTCAATTTTTTCTTGTAATTCACATCAGCTCATGTTCTGGAGTAGAAGATACTCTTAGATGCATAGGCTCCTATAAAAAGGAAATAGCTTTCTGTGTCAACACATGGATATATATGTACATTGGTATATCTCTCTATGCATATGTGTATATATATACCTGTGTGTGTATATATACATTTATGTAACAGATATTTATGTAGAATATACTGTACATATACACCCACTCCTGAACTTGTACAGACTGTATATAAATATAAAATGGCCACATCTCTTTGCGTGTGTCTGTCCCCGGAAGGGTGGACTGATTGTTTTTGGATGTCTGCAGCTGTTACCTTGAAGGATGCAATTTCATCTTTCATTTATTTTTCCCCATCTAGACTGTATCAGGATAAACTGTAACGCCAGTAAGTTTTCCCTCAAGTTTCATTTTGTTCTCTTTCTATATATATTAAAATAACTTTATTTTCTTTGCTGTTTTATAAGCTGTTTTTTCTTTGATTTTATTTTTCTCGTTTCTTTTTTTAAAAAATCCTCTGAAATTGAAGGGTTGGGTGGGATATGAAGCTGGGGGGAGGAGGAAAACCTTACGGTGATTGTATGTGAAAATTTTGTGTCAGGTTTCTCCAAGGAGGAGATGAACTGTTATTTCATAGCTTTGCAGAAGAACACCTGAGGAACCTGATGAGCTGATATTGTATTTCACTAGTAACCTGTTGTCTTTATGAAAACTTTTAAAGAGCCACATAAGAATAACAACAGGTACTGTATGCATTTCTCCACTACAAAAAAAAAAAGGCATGCATATTTAAACAAACACACACAAAAAAAACAAATCTTAACGTTTCAAACCTTTCACTTTATTTCAGAATGGTGACAACTTAACCTCGTACTTATTCAAAGTCATTTGGGGAGGGGGAATTGAGGAAAGAAAATCAGATTTTAGTTTTTGAGTATATTATCAGAGTTATATGAGAGCCTTTTATATAGCCTTTCCTACTCTTAGGTTTCCATAACAAAGTCCAGATGAATCCTGGGTTCGCTGAAGATCCCTTTGGTCTGTTAAGGTAGGGAGGGTAGCTGTAGAAAGATGCTGGTTGATGGAAATCTGTATACCCTTGCATGAAAAAAAATAATAGTAAAAGACCATATCCAATTTTTAGTCTGTGATTGAGAAAACAATCTTTTCTGTTTACTTCAAAGAGCTGTTTGAAGTTGCTGTAGGCTTAAAACTGAAACACTATTCCCAAAGAACGGAGCTGTTTAGATCTCAAGTATGGCTTTAAGGTGCATCTTAGTTGAAACCAGATTCCTTGCTGCACTGACTGATCCTGGGTGTTAGATGATACACAGGAAGATTTATGGAAGACTGAACATCACTTTGGAAGTGCTATAATGAATTAAGAGGCAAGGTTGGTCCATGTATGCTGTAGGCTTGGGGAAGAGTGGCTAGAAAGCTGCCCAGCAGAAAAGGTCCTGGAGGTGCTGGTTGGCAGCTGGCTGAATGGGAGCCAGCCACGTGCCTAGGTGGTGGAGAAGGCCATGGCATCCTGTCCTACATCAGAAACGGTGTGGCCAGCAGGACTAGAGAAAGGATATTCGCTTTGTATGCAGCACTGATGAGACTACATCTCAAATACTGTGTTCAGTTTTTGTTCCCTCACCACAAGAAAGATACTGAGTTGCTTGAGCATCTGCAGAGAAGAGCAAAGAAGTTGGTGAAGGGACTAGAAAACCAGATTTATGAGGAGCAGCTGAGGGAACTGGGGCTGTTTAGTCAAGAGAAGAGGAGGTTGAGGAGAAACTGCATCCCTTTCCACACCTACCTGAAAGGAGGTTGTAGTGAGGTGGGTGTCAAGTCTTTTTTTCTCAGGCAAAAAGTGATAGGACACAAGGAAACAGCCTGAGGTTGTGCCAGGGGAGCTTTTGCTTGGATATTAGGAAGAATTTCTTCTTGGGCAGGGCAGTCAAGCTTGGAACAAGCTGGTCAGGCAAGTGGTGGGGTCTCCATCCCTGAAGGTATTTAGGAGATGAGTGGACATGGCACTAAGGGATGAGATTTAGTGATGTCACTTGGTAGGTCAGGCTGATGGTTGGAATTGATCTTGCAGGTCTTTTCCAACCTAGATGATCCTTTGAGTCTACATGTTTTCTAGAGGCTGTGGTCTTTTTATTTACCCAACAGCCCCATCCAAGCTAGCAGGAAAATGGAAAGAAGTGTGTTGCAACCTACAAACAGCACTTTCAAGTAGAAGTGGAGCAACAACACTACACAAATAGTTGTAGCAGCACTGAGAGAGCAAGAGAATATTGTTGCAAAGCACTTTCTTAATATATGTGCTATAGTTTTGGACTAATAGTATGTTTGTATTGTTAGCAGACAGTTGTGTGTCCATGTCATGTGTCATCCTTCGCCCCCCTACCCCCCAGTAATACATCAGTTTTCCTTCCTTGTCACAGCCAGATTCAGATCCTGCTTTTCAGGAAGGGGGAAGCAATTAGTTTCTTGGTCTTGGGAGGTGGTCCCTAGGAGTCTGCATTCTGAGAAAGAAGCTAAAGCATTGACTAATGTGTGATTATTCCAGTTGTGAGCCCTGGTGTGCTGCAGGAGTTTAACTGTGAGTTCACAGCTTTGAAAACTGCATCCTTCTTCTGCCCTGTTGCAGGTCTATGTGGGATTAGTCCTGTATGACTCAAACCTGGCAGCTCTTGTTGAATTCCTCTTGCTCATCTAAGTTTGAACACTGTATTTCAAGATGGAACCGGCAATCAGAAAAACTGTCTTGAATCTCTGATGAGATTCACAGTTTTCACCCAGCAGTAGCAGAGGGCATTTGCATAGAAATAGGATCTTCTGCTTCTGAAAAGTTTATGTTTTTGATGCTTAGCCACACACACCTCTATATAGATGCTTCTTGTTGACGTGTGCTATCTAAGCATCCATACCAGTTTCTCTGGTATCATCTGATGTTGTTGTCATCATCTTCAACTTCTGATGACAGATGGCTATTAGAGACTCATCTGTGGAGGACTTTTCAGGTGGGAAATCAGCTTTAGTAGCAAGGTGTGGTTTTCATACAAGATAAAATTTAAACATTTAGAGAAAAGAAAAAAAGAAAAACAGAATCCTATGATCAGATCAGTTGGAAGACAGTCTGAATCCAGAGTGTTTTTGTTACTTTTACTATAAGCATCAAAACATCTTGAATCATTTTGCTTCCATGCATTTCTAATTGTTGAGGTTGCTGCATTTTAAAATACAGTATTCCTTTGAAGGTTGATATTTATTTATTAGAAAAAAACCTTTGGATTTTCTTAATTTATTTTTATGATGCTTTGCTTAAAATGAACAACACCTCTCCTAGTCCCTCCAACACCCTGTTTTGTTGCTGCCTGTTGCAGTGACTCAGGTTGTCTGTCCTGCTTTCTGGAAAAAAACCTGCTGGGAACTGATTGATGGAAAACTTTATACCCTTGCACGAATACAATACGGTTAGGCAAGAACAAACCAAATAACACTGTAGCTTTTCTTGCAGGCACAAGACATTTACTTGTGCAGAGGGAGTTATCAATATGCAGATGGGGCTGCCAGGGTCTGTCAAAGTCAGTAGAAATGTTTTAAGTTAACTTGACAAATGGAATTCCCAGTCAGCTGAAGAGTTTCAGGTCAAGCAGTCACCATTGCTAACTGAATGTAAGGACCTGGTTTGTGGTTTTAAAGGTAAACAGAGCTGTACTTTGGGGATCTCATGGAATGTGTTAGGTTAAAGAGCCTACTAGCAAGATCACAGCAAGCACTGAAGCTCATGCTATCTGAGAGGAGTCCAGCGTGTTGTCAGAGGTAAGCATTTTCTTTTCAATATACTTGCTCTTAGTTGTCATTGAGTGAGAGGTTTTTGTTTGCATATCTTTGGGATGCCACGTATCTGTTGTAAAATACTGTTTTCCCTCACGTCATTTCTTCTTACAGTCTTTATTTTTCGTCAGTCGCATCCCGCAGTTCTGCAATGGAACGCTTGACATCGTGTCCTACAACAGGAATGTTTTTTACTCTTTTCATCCCCATGCCTCACTCCTGTAGTTACATAAACTGATCTTAGCTGTTTCTGCATGCTGACAGAGCTTGAATTTAGATGGACCCAGCACTGCTGTTGCTAACACAGATTTAACTCAGTAGTAACAATTTTCCTCTTAGTGTAAAATCAGCACAACCACAAGAAGTATCATGGCCTGAAATAGAATGTGGAGATGCACTAAGTGATTCTTCAACATAATGCAGACATAATGGATAGCAGCATTTTGTTTGCTGGATTTATGGGGAAAATATGCATAGACTAAATACCCTTACATTTTTGCATACATACCTTTTTTTTTTTTCTTTTTTCTTTAAAAAAATAAAAAATCCGGACTTCCCAAAGAATGTAGCCCTTTGACCCACCTCCTGTAAATTGGTTCTTGAAATATATAGCTCACTTTAAAGTTACAGTTGCTGTGATGATTTTATAATTTGTGTCATGCTGGCTGGTGCTCTGATTTTTCTCCACTTTTCTGAAAATATCCTTAATTTGCTTTATTTCCTTTTCAGTGATGACCCCCCTGCTTCACATCAGTCCAAAGGGGGGATAGTTTTCAGCAATCTTCTAACTCATAAGCATGGAGGACAGGGCTGTGTGTGCTACAGATTCAGTGTCTTGTAAAGTGTCTTCAGTTTGTGTTGTTTCTAGGATAATGTTTGTGTTCTTTTTCTTGGTTCACTTCCCTCTCCTTTTCCCAAACCGTTTCTGTGGCATGGCATTAGTCACAGGCACATAGTTTGACACTGTGGTTATGGGAGGTTTGATCTTCCAAAGGTCACTGCCTTTAGCAGTGAATACTTCTATCTTATCACTTGGTATTTCATAATGAGGCCTCTTCTTCTCACTAAAGCATGCCATACAAGCCATTACAAGCTATTTTCATGTGCCTCATGAAGCCTCAGAAAATCCTGATCCTCTTTTCTTACCTGTTGCTAAAAGCAAAAATGGAAGAGAGTGAAAGAAGACAGCTGGAATATGAGATTGGCTCTTCCTTTTCAGCTGCAGTGCTTACTGCATTTAGTGCCTTCATTCAGGCAGTGTTAATGTTTCATTTAAGTGCTACAGTAACAACAGCAAATATGAACCTGTGATGTGTAACTCTGGGAGAGGTTTTAAGTTTTTTTTTTCCGTATAATCTTAAGTGAATAGGAAGCCATGCTAACTCTAATCTAATCGAAATGTTATAAAAACAAGTGCACTTATCTGATTCTTAGGGGTGTTGCTGTCATTTTAATAAAAGCTTAATAGTACTCTAACGTGAAAACATTATTTGGAAAGTGAAGAGGTGTGATTAAACACAGCGTATTTGTGACTCTAGTATCTACTAATGCCATTTAAATGTAATCAGGAAAAAATGAATGCTCATACAGCCTGAAAAGTGACAAGCCATTAGTATGACATATTGTAGTGGTGAAAGCAAACCTGGTGTCTGTTGCATCTGTACAGCTCAGCTGGGCACTTTCTCATCCTTGGGAAATCTCAGGCTCCGGGCGCTGCTCTGGCCTAGTGCTGCTCCTGTCACCTATTCCTCAATTAGTCCGGCTGGATCTTTCCTAGTGGTCACACACCCACTCACAGCCACCCACCCACACACACGCACCCGCGCTCCCTCCATTCTCTGGCACCACAGAAACACGAGCCCTCTGACCCGTGGTCTGACCCCAGTTGCTTCTCTTGCACCCCATTCACCCTCACACACACAGAATAGAGAGCTCTCACTCAGGAAAGAGTTAGAAAATTATTTAGTAAGCAGATAGGACAGACTGCTGACTGGGTGTAAAGCACAGCCAGGCAAGCATGCTTAGCAGCCAACTGAGTGTCCCTTTTAATCCCCTCACCCCTCTCTTTTCCTCTTCTTGTTCCTCCCCAAATCACCTAAACTCCCCCTTTGTCCTGCCATTGATTGCTGCTCGAGCATGCTGTAGTAAGTCCTGGGCAATCTCGAAGTGCTTTCCCCTGCATCCCATAATACGACTCATCCCTAGGTAGCAACCCCCTTAGTCTGAAAGTTGGTCTGGAGAGCTGCTCTGGTGCCTTGCAGTGATGAGTTTCATTTCATGCTTGTGCAGTGGAGCTGGTGGCTCTGCTGGGACAGGGTGTTTGCTCTTCGGTGTCCCTAGCTTGGGTTCTCACCTGTGGTCGTGCCCCTGGGCTCCTCCAGCCTTGTGCAGATGGGACTCTGACGGGCTGATGGCCCCTGTGCTGGGCCTGGGTCCAACCTGGCTGGGAATAATTTGGGTTCCCCCCTCACACCATCACCTCTCTGATGTGGGTGTTTCTCTTTGTGGGTACATAGATGTCACAAAAGCTACCAAATTTCTCTTCTGTGTGACAGCTACTAGAAAGTGAAGTATTTTGTCTCAAACTTGCTCGATGCAAGTCCACTCCAAGTCACCAGAAGAAGTAAAAAAAAAAAAACAACACAAAACTCTTGACTTAAGCTCTCAGCACAGAGGTTGCTTGGTACCCCTCCACAGAGAGGCAGTGCTCCTAAATTGGTTTTCAAATGACCCCAGCAGAGCCCCCACACTTAATTGCAACAGGGACAAGAAGTCCTTTTGGGGCTGTGTTCCACATGGCCGTCTTCCACCTAGGTCAGAGGCAAAAGGTAAAGAACATAGGAGAAGCTGCTCTGCTCTGGTCTAGACAATATGTCTTCTGTAGATTAGATTCTGTAATTAGTTGCCCAAAATCCATTTTATTTTTTTATTATTCAAATAAAATTGACATAAAACTGGAATCTCATGCTTTAGGACGTGGCGGAAAGAAGGAATTTTATGTGTGATTTACTTTGCCTGAGAACAACTCAGAGAGAGCATTTCTAATGAGAATTTGAATAGTTAAAAAGAAAAAAAACAAAAGCAAACATGAATCAGCACAAGCACTGCTTGCTATTTTGGGTGCTACCTTATCAGTACATTTTAAGGCAATTCAGTGAGACCTAAGGTTCAGTGGATGCTGGGTAAGGAGTGGCTGGTAAAAAGGCTCTGGTGATTTGTATTATTGGGTGCAGAACACTGGGTTAAGGAAAGAAAGGTGTTCGCTGTGTCTTTAATCCTCACTCAGCCGGTGCCTTGAAGGTCAAGGTTTTGCTATGGCATAATTAATTTTTGTAGCCCTAAACTGCGTTTGCTGTATCACAGGGTCCCTGCACGCCAGAATACTTTACAGGCTGTACATCTGGGCTATGAATACAAGGCAGCCCATGGTTATCAGGTTCCAGTGAGCCCCAGCTCCTAGTTAGCAGCAGTCAGCCTTTGCCTTGGAGCTAACACTGTCATATCCTTTGAAAGGCTCTAGGCTGGCGCTACCCTTCCAGCGCTCAGGGAGGGACCTCAGCCGGTCTTCTGCGGTCATCCGCTTGAAGAGGTGCCATTGTGTAGAGTGGAGCTTGGCGTAGAACTGTTCCTGTGTTATTTTAAATTAGATGGTGGCGGTGGGATCTAATGGGAAAGAAATCTATCCTTGCAAAATCTGCAGTCATCTGTCAGGAATCAATGACCAGATTTCAGGAAACAGCTATGGCAATTTACTGATTATTGTTCCCACCACAGCAGCTTTTCTTGACTCATTGCTGCTTCTGGAGGTTGTCTTCATGTTGTATATTTTTATACATAGAATTTTCAATTCCTGTAGCCTCTGACCCCTTTAATGGGATTACAGCTCAAAATGAGAACTGTTGTAAAGGGGAAAGAGTCAAAACATCTGAAAAAAATGACCTTGTCAGTCACCAAGCTAGATACTGTTTGCTTTGTGTTGGAAAATTCCGGAAAAATATTGGGATTCTGGGTGCTGTAACAGAGAAAGTTTATGAAATTGGCAGTGGTTGGGTGTTTTTTATTTTATTTATTTATTTGTACTTTTTCTAAAGGAGAAAAATGCACAGAGTGATTTTTGGGGTAACCTTGGAAGACTTCTGGGGATAGGATGAATTTTGAAGTCCTGTGAGGCTGGGTTTTGTTTTAATGTTGCATGCATTAACTAGTTGCTTGTGCACCGTTTATTCTTCTCCGCCAGTGGTTAGGCGCTGAGCTTCCTTAGTCATGTCTGCATAGGGAAGGCAGGAAGACTTGTTTCCTTCCTGTTGCAAAATTTGCAGGATCTCAGCCAGGGTGTTTGGGGAAAAAAGGCTTTGATAGAAAAACTTCTCTAGTTCTCATTTTGCTATTTTGGCCACTTTATTTGTGCAAACTGATTTATGTTCCTTTCAGAGTAGCTGTCATCGCTCGAATTTCCTCGGTGCTGTGGGTTAACCCTGGTAGGCCGCTGAGCACCACACAGGCACTTGCTCACTCTTCCCTAGCAGGATGGGGGAGGGAACTCGAAGAGCAAAAGTGAGAAAACTGACGGGTTGAGATAAAGAGAATTTAGTAAGTGAAAAAGAAAAGAAAAAAAAAAAAAGGAAAAAAAAAAACCCACACACGCACAAAACCACAAAACAAAGACCAACAAGTGATGAAAGACCAACGTGCTGTGTGAGTGGCAATATCAGGGAGCTGTGTAGGCAGCACTAAATGTGTTGCTTCCAGGATTAAGACATGTCAAGCTGTTGACTGTCTTAAAATCAAACAATGACTGTATTGGGACCTGAATACCGGATACTGCTTATGTGTATGAATAGTGAGAGGACTGATACTGACAGAAGTCTCCTCTCCGCAGCCAGGAGACTTTCTGCACCTAGCAGTCTCCATGTCACACACCCCTGTAAGCAGCGCCTGCTGTTGGCCTGCTACCACAACCCATCGCATTGCCTGTGTCTTGCACTGCAAGACTGTCCACAGAAAGGCACTGCAGGTAGAAAACTCCTGTCAGGGAGCACGGGTGCCTGGGGAGTAGGATGTAAGTTTACCTTGAAACTATCACTCAGGCTTCTGTGTTTGACCGTTGTCCTCCCTGAAAAGAGCTGGGCAAAGATGAGCTGTAGGTTTACAGCTTGTCTGTGAAAAAGGCACCTTAGAAATACTTACTGTTTGTGCAGGACTAAGTGAGGGGCAGAGAACAAGAACCCTTCTCCCAGGGTTGGAGCTGCTGCCCACTGGTGTATGACACATATAGCACAGCTGTGTTGCTGTAGCTTCTCTGAAAACACGCCATTAGCAAACCTTCTGGTGGCTCTGTCTTCGTTCCTAGTTGTTATCTTTTACTCCTCTTATGAAAAGCTGATTCTTCAGGTTTCAGGCCCAAGGAAAAAGTTGTGGACTTCTTGCCTCTCCTGTGCGAAGGCAATACAAAACGTGACTTTTGATACCACAGGGAGCCTGGTGAAGATGTCACAGATGTTAAACACAGTGGTTGAGATATTTTATATCATCATAAACCATTTTCTAGCTAGTGAAAAATGGAGTATGCTGAATGTTTTCATTCTGAATGTGAAAAGCTAGGAAGCCTGAGAGAAATTCTCAAGTCATTTTCACAGTTAAATCTCTTCTGACATGTGCCACTTCAGTGGCTGCTGTATTAAACAGTCATGTGTGCACACTTCATCGTGGCAAAATAGCTTTTTCCTCACGGTGGCTTTCACATTATCCAGGCTGGCTAAAGTTTTAATTATCGAAAGGTGTCTTACGATTTTGGTTTGCCAGTGAATGTGAAGTGGAGAATGACTGGCAAGCTTACTAAAAAAAAAAAAAATACACTAATTAACACAAGAGTAGGTTCAGGTAAGGGTTTAATTTTATATTAAGAAGCTGTTAGCATGCCAACATCATTTGGACCATTGTGGTGTGGGTTTTTTTTTTTTTTTTTTTTTTTTTTAAGTAGGGAGTTAAATACTGTTCAGTCCAGTATTTAAAACTGATAGGGAAAAGAAGAAATGTGGCTGGTACTACTTTTGGTTCATATCAGCATCTTTCAGGTTTAGGCACGTTGCTATCTCCACCAAGCAATTACCATCTTTGGGACTTTCTAGTGAAAAATGTTCTGATGGTATTAAAACATTTAAATAAAGTTGCAGGACAGTGTTCTTCATGAATTCTTGGAGTTTCACTATAGCTTCCTGAGGAGGCTTCCTGCGGAGGGACAGTATCATTTTCCATGCAAAACCACAAACATTTCTCAGCTGAATTTAGGAAAGCTCTCATGTGTTTGATATTTCAACATTAATACAAGAAACGAAGGGGAAGAGCGTATTTGTAGAAGACAACTGAGATTTTTAGAGGTCATTACGCAGTCGGCCAGGTTGTATACTGGTAGTTACCACTACAGTGTAACAATGGCAGCATGCAACGGCATACAACACAATTCCATTGCTACCACAGCATGTTCTGCCACATCCTTGCTCTCTCTCATGGAAATACTGACAATGGTCAGTCTTAGGATTGTCCAAATATGTATGCCACGAGTGTGGGCAACATCACAGCCCTTTTGTTTGCTATGGGCAGAAAACTAGCCTCATCTAGTTTCATGCTTCTTTATATTAAAAGAAAGAAAGAAGAAAGGATGTTTTCTGCTTAGCATAATTCTAGATGAAGGGGAATATTTATAAGTAAATTCCTTCCTAAGCCATCATTGCTACTGAGAGCAATGTCAATAAAATTGACCAGTTTTTTTTGCAGCCAAAATTTATAATTTCTCACTGGTCACACTTCGGGTTATTTCAAAAATATTCAAATGCAACAAAAAAACAGTGTGAAAACTACATGAAAGTACAGAATTTCTTTTTTATTTTATTTTTCATTTTGTGTAGCTCTCATGCAGCTTGTATTCCTGAAAGCTGAGAAGTTTCTCTAGACCTTGAGGTTTTTCCCCCAGTTACAGTAGGATCTCAAGCTTCCAGCTTGGCAGACTCACTCAGTAGTATTTGGTACAATTCTTCACTTGCGTGGTGACTTCTCCAGCTGTATTTTGCAGGGAATGCTGTATCCAGGAGGGTTGTGTAGAGAGAATCATCTCTGATCCCAGATGTGTGTGTGTGCCCAGGCTGACGGTGCTGGTTCCCAGCCCAAGCAAGCTTTCCTTCCCTCGTGGCACTCGCTGCGGTGCCTGTTACAGAGGGAGCTGAGCACCACCTCGTGGTGCAGCTGGGGGTTTTCTGGTCTCTTCTCCGTTCGTGTGCTGAGCAGCCTAATACATCTACACAGCAGAAGCAAATCATTTTGTGTTTGTTTTGTGTTGTTTTTTCCCATTTGTGAAAGTATTGGAGGTATGTTCAGGGTGCTCTGTGGAAGGTAATAACGAGGAAAATTGTGTTCATGGGCAGAGCTGTGTGAAAAGGTCTTGAATGCAAATAGGTTCCTGACCGTAGCACAGGGCTACTACATCAGTTATACTCTATAGGCAGCAAGAAACTTTTGCAAAGTGTGGACTGTATCACAGGACAGTGCTAATCGGCACAGAAAAGCAACAGCATGCTCTGCTTTTTGCACTCGCTCTTTTTCCTCTCGGATGAAAACAGCTGATGCTGCTGAGCTGAGGGTTTGGGGCTTACGTGCTAGGAACAGCCCAAGAAAGGAGACTGAGGGGACTGCTCAGCCTCTGCCAGCTTGCACCTTGACAGTGCTGTGTCTTGGACAGCTGCAGCAAATCAGACCATCCTAACTTCACTACTCCATTCCCAGTGATAAAGCTAAGGTCAGGCTTGCAGTACTAAGTAAAGCGTGCTGGTATGAGCAGGTCCAAATCATCCTTACTAAAATATATCATGTGGAATACCTATAGAGAAGTATAACACCTTCTGACATCGGAAGCTTCACAGAATATATATAGAATGGGCATATTTTCTAATAATTCATATGTATATATGCATAATCTCTCACGATAGCAACAGCCTACAGTGGTTGTGGGGCAGCTGACAGGTCGATAGGCTAGAAAGGTGGGGAAAATACTTAATAAAACCAGCTATTGAAAAAACGTAAGTGGTATTTGCTTAGCTGATACTCAGTCACTCCTAGCTGGTTAGGCAAGAATTCAAAAAGGGTTACAGTGGTTAAGTGCTGAAATGCCTTGGTTTCAGGTGAAATCCTTAAAAGCACATTAACCCAGCCTTGACCATAATGGGCTGTAGGAGCCACACGTGAATACAGAGGCTGCTAAAAGCTGAGGGTGGTGCTTGGAATACATGAAGTTACTTTAAACCCAAACCCTCAAGTGAAAAAGCTGAAGCCTGAGAAATAGAGAGTAGGAGTAATTAAGCAGATAGAGGTGTAGTCCATTTTAAGCTAATATAATTGCTTCTGATGTTCATGTTATAAGCAAAAAATGACTTTTAAACCTCTGAAAGATCTCGTGCTTTGCTTTACCATTAATCCTGTTTGACATTGTCTGAGTTGAGTCAAGGTAAACCTGAGAAATCCATTTCTTTCACAGCCTCACACAGCGACTCTGAGGCAGGCTTTCTGCCTTCTTGATTGCTGAAACTATGTTATTTAGTACTCAGCTCCAGTAGGCAGTTAAGACATATTTTCTGCTTTAGATGTAATTCGCAGAGGTACTGAGCATAGTCAACTCCTGTTGAATTTCGGAGGGTTTTAGAAGCTCAGCATTTGTGAAAAGCCAAATCTTAAGGCCCTTGTCCTTTAACAGGTCTGCTGACCAATGCTAAGGGGAAATATTCAGAACTGAAAATATGACAAGTGAGAGATATACTGTATCATTTTTTTTCCCATTGTAAGGTAAATGAGCCAAGTGCGAGTCCCTCGGGGCATATCGTGCCTTCATGTGGGCTGGTGGGCAGAGGTTTTTGCCGAAGCAGAATGCAGTGTGCCTAATGGATCGTGTTTTCCATGGGATTTAATTACCATGACCTGAAAAATTAATTAGTTTGAGAAGGCTCAGTTACATTGCTTTGAATCCAAAAAACTTACTTTAACTTATCACACATTTACCTCTGGGGGCCTGCATCATGTTTATATTCAACGACCAAATATGAATGTGTTTTCAGGTGAGATTTCGGCTTTTGCTTTTTCTGATTGGGCCAGAAATGTAACAGAAACATCCTTTTCCTGGTAGCGTTGGGAGTGCGGAAGAAGAACCAATAGAACTGCAGTAAATTAAACGAGGAATGTATAGCGAAATATTTTAGCTGCCTCTCATTTTGGGGAAGAACATTAGCTGCATCTGCAGTTGGGCAAGGTAATGCATTGCTTCGTTTTGGCATTCTTCTGTTGTCACAGCACAGATAGGATATTTGCTTCAGTTTCACAGTGGGATGAAATTTAAAATCCTTTCTTAGGAATTCTTAAGCATATTTTGATCTTTGGAGTGAGTATTCATTTATGCTGATGATTTAGTCCTTAGAAGACTGCAGTGGCTGTGGCAGTGCTGTCCCCGTGGAATTGCTGGAGGACAGAGCGTGAAGTCATTTTATGCAGAAGCAGTAGCAGCGACATTATGGGCTTTCAGCCCTGCCCTTACACAGCACCATTATCTAAGCACTTCCGACACTGAGGGGAAGCTTTGTTGCAGCTGTTCAGCTCCGGTGCTACTCTACAATTTTTAGCAGAGATGGAAGTATGAGTGCAGACAAAGATTATACATTCTCACACTCTAACTCACTGTGTTACCTTATTGCACTGCTGGAATATGGAGGGATCCACCCTGCACTTGTGTGAAAGGGTTCTGCATGGAAGTTTATTTCCAACGCACTTCTTGGAAATTTGCAGGCTGCATACTGATTGAAAGCAAAAAGCTTAGCTGTGTTTCAGACTGCAATTAAAATTGATATTGGAGTGTTTGGGACAGAACAATATTCATTACCTGGGAACACTATTACTTGTAGCAGTACTGGAAAAAATATCATAAAATTCTGCCTCAAATGAAAATAGTTCCAGGTCTTTTGCTTCTAGGAATGTCCCGAAACTTTAATAGGTCTCGAGTGAAACCTGGACAGACTTTTCTGAGGGAGGAAGAAAGAATCTAAGAAGAGACATTTCAAGGACATTGAAACAAAATCTTAAGACGAACTTTTTCTGGAGAGAATTATCTGAAGCACTAACAAATTTGGTAGGATATGATTTCCACAGCTACAAAAACAGAGGAGAAACAAATCTGAAACTCATTTCCTAGGCTTCAAAGATTGTGTGGAAGTTTTTACTGTCTATGAGTGAAGAAAATATCAAAATGGAAAACTAAATGGTACCAAGAATTCTGTACTTCAAGCTTATTTTTGTGAGCTTTGAGAATTCTCTTTATAGCTTCTAAGATCTCCACAATGGATAGAGACTACATTGAGCATCCCAGATATCACTCCCCAGTCCTACCTTGCTTCCATAGCATTGTAATGCTCAGCTCTTACATGTTCACAGATGGGAGAGACTGTAGTATTTGTAATAGGAAAGGATGAGGCAGTTTGGGTAGGTGAAGCAGTTCACACCAGGAAACCAATTACTACCTGATACCTGTTCTAACATCAAGAAGTGCCAATATGTTGACAAAGCATGCATGTAGTCTAGCCTGGCTTTGATAAACACATTTCCTTGGTGCCCTCAGAACAAAGGGTATTACTTTTTCTGTTTTCGTTTCTGTTCAGGATACAGAAAATCCTAGTTTCGGCTCTTGCTGATCAGAATGCTATCCATGTGCAAACAGACACACATTTTTACAGGACAGCTTGGTGACAAAATCTGCACTGAAGATTTCATTATCCAAATGAATACAAGAATAAAAGGCACAGAGGGAATGTATGGGCTTTCACATTTAGTCTAGTGATTAAATTTGGTCAGTGTTTCAGTCTGTTGAGACTTAGTCTTTCTGTAGTCAGTGGAGAGGACTAAGGTGTCCTAGAGTGTTGTTTGGAGCTATGAGCCTCCTCCAGTGGGCAATTCAGAACCACCTGCACCTCCTGGCTGATCATCACGAGCATTGCCATGACATTTCTCATTGAGTAATGGACAGACTTCTAAAATCGACATCACCGGAAGGTCCTCCAGATAATAATCTCTACAGTACTGAGCAGTAGCAAGACTTCGGGCAAGTCATTTATTTACCTGTAGCTCAGATTTCCAGTCATGTGTAGCTAATGATAGTCACCTGCTTGCCGGGAGGCTTCAGGATCTGCATTCCTGAATGTCTGTAATGGCTTTGATACTACGAGTTCAAAGGTATCGTGCAAACAAATTGAGCACTTATGAAAGAATAACGAATTTCTGTTTATTACCCACCACGTTACACTAATAAACTGCTGTAAGATGCAATGATTTCCAAAATATTAAAGGCCAAATTATCCCACTGATACAATTCTGTGGAAACACAGCAAGCAATTTTTTCCCTTTTATCTGTGGCAATTAGTTTCTTGAAAGATACCAATATCCATAGGTTATATGTATTTTTTATGTAGTTATTTAACTACAGTACCGTCAATTCAATATAAAATGCCATACTTCCAAACAGTAAAAGAATAGATAGCTTAAACTGAAATAAAGAAAACAAACTTAAATGAGCAGGAAGAAATGGACATATTTACAAGAATGAAGTAACTGTGCAATGTTCTGTCCATAGATGATCAAACCTCACCATTATGTGAAAACATTATTAGCAGTTTGTTCTTCTCTCCAAATTGCCTGCATTTCTAGATAGTTTCCATAACACTGTATTGAAAAAGATAACTGTGTTTCTTACACCACTGTGTCATCAGGAACAGTGAGAAATGATGGGTCTGCTTCTTAAATAAAAATGAAACAAATGCTCAGTCTCTTACATGGACAACTGGACTGCTCTAAGCATGGTCAGCATGTACAGTTTTATAGGCTTGGGATTTATGCACTGTACTTCAGATTCAGTAGTAATTTCCATAACAATGACAGAATAATTAGGGCAGAATAATGTGGTTGTCATTAATAAATGATATTGCTTTTGCACATGATTATATGTCTCACTGTTCTGGATGACTGAAAAATCTGCAGACTGTGTAACAGGTTACCTGCTTTGTGGTATTGTCCCTGTATCTGAACTTCTTAATGCATCTTTTTAGCACCATTTTTTTTTTTTTTTTTAAGTAATACTTAATTTAAGCTGTTTGAGTCTGCAAATGCTGAAGTTTGCTTTCCTGGGTGTGTCAGCACATAACACTCAGCACATTTTCATGGCGATCATACTTACTTTACTATGCTCCTTTTATATAATGCTGTCTTTACTTCTGATAAAGTAGGCAGTATGTGACAGAACAAAATCAATGTAAATAGATGTGGGGTGTTTCTTGGGTGTGTTATCATTCTGACCACAGTTTTGAACGTTACTTGAGAAGAGCAAAAGGGAGATTGAATTATGGTTGTAAGAGTTTCAGTGGGACTAGTTGCTGCAAGGAGAAATATTTAGCAATGTACTATGACAAGCTAAAATTTGCTTGTATCAAAAAAATCAATCTATAAATAAAACCAAGTGGAGATGCTAACTGTGCCATAGCAGCAGTGGAATCTACAGTATGATCTGCTTACCCTGTGAAAGGGTCTGCTGAGTTTTACATCCATGTACTTTCCCTTTGGGCTACACAGTGGGAAAAGTTATTTGAGCCGTGACTGAATGCAGTTTCAGGTGTCTTTCTTCTTCACATTCAGTGAAACATCTAGGCCTGTGCCTCTTCTTTTCCTTGGCAAGCAGCATGAGGTCAGCAAAACGCCATTAATGTTGAACCTCAAGGCTTTGGTAAGGTTCCCATTGTGGAATTTTAGATGGCACTGAAGTGTATTCTTCCTGTCATTTGTATTATGGTGTGTTGCACATGAATGAGCATGTGATTCTGTCTGTATACTTCGAATTTCACAGGTTTTAACTGTTTCTTATTGCTGGCATTTCATTATGCATACAGACGTGTGTAGAGGGCCTAATGCCACCGATGTAATGGGAATCTGATCCTGCTTCTTCCTGGGACAAAAAGGCAATGTTACCTTGGAATATGAACCAGGAGAACAAAGTCAGCTGCTATCAGGGAAAGAATCATAAGGGGTCTCCTGTATAAAAGAATGGAATCTGTTCTTTGATGAGATTTGAAAAGACATGGGCATCTTAGCTAGGTAGAAGAGGCATGGAGGCAGTGCAGAGGAAAAATAGCTTGTATCAGAAGAGAATAAATTATGTGTGAAGAGACAGAAGAAGATTGAAAAGAAGCCAGTCTTAAATAAGAAGTGAAGGAGGAAGGTCTAAAAATAAAGAAAGAAGCTGTAGTTTTGAGGAGGTCAATTTTAAATATCTAAGAGCGGAGAGCAATCAGTTTTTCACTGGCTCTTGAAAAGACTGGGGAAGTATCAGAGGTATATGAGAGTGGAAGGTGATTAGGTCATGAGAATAAAACACTTTTGTGTCTTTTTTTTAAAGTTAATAAGTCTCAAGTTAGAAAAGAGAGAGAATGAAGACTTGCACTTCTGATCTGTGTGTATAATACGT
This sequence comes from Heteronetta atricapilla, assembly GCA_011075105.1. Lineage (NCBI taxonomy): Eukaryota > Metazoa > Chordata > Aves > Anseriformes > Anatidae > Heteronetta > Heteronetta atricapilla. Next base: position 42,320,074 of record CM021735.1, read on the forward strand.
TACACGTGGCAAATTGGCTTCCAAATTTGCTCAGCTCGGTCTCAACCTGTTTGTCTTGGAGCCCTCATGTACCTTGAGAATAATTGTTCCCTGCCTTTCTGTAAATAACCCCAAACAATAGTAGAGCTCTGGCAGCTGCTGCTTTGATCTGAACATACAAAGCCATGTTGGTAAGGCAGCAGCTTTGGAATATAAAAGAGGGAATCATACTCAAAAACACAGCGTGTGTGTGTGTGTAATTTTTGGTATAGATTGGAGCAATTTTTCTTTACCTCCTGACTCCTGGGAGAAATTCAGTCTTTAGAATTTTTCTGCTGCAATTGCTGAGCGCTCTTTTGTGCAGCGTGTGCATGTACAGTGAGTGCATCTATCAATTGGTGTATCGGCCTTAATGGTTCTGCATGTTTTTGTGTCTTTTCAAAATCTATCTATCTTGTGAGTCAGTCACTCATTTGGCCTTTCAGTCTGTCTAATCTTTTTAAGATTTTATTGATTTGTTCATGCCAAGGGTACAGAAAAAAGAAGCCATTTTTAACTACTCTGTAACAGCCAGAAAAAGCCAGCTGAGTTTACATGTCCTGTTTTTTCAAAGCAGGATTAAGACTGTATTTCTGCTCCCACTTGAAAGCGTTGCCCAGAAAATCTAAGTGTTTTTTGTTTGCTTGTTTTTTTTATGATCGTGGGGCCTTGCATGTCTCAGGAATTCTCAGGAAGGGTGCTAGACATGAAAGTTGATGAATGAGATCTTTTTTTTTGTCATGAAATGAGCTTATTTAAATTTATTACATAACCAAGAACTCTTTTCCTTTTTTTTTTTTTTTTTGAAGTTTATTAAATAACCAACAACTCTTTTCCATTACGTTTTTTTGAAGAAGCTTTGCTCATAGTGGCTGACCTGAGCTTGTTTTGTTTCAGTCTCTTTCGTGCTGAGGTTGATTTTACTTTCCGTTGTCTGCTCACCTGATCGAGTGCTGCAAAGTGTTTCATGGGAATGCAGGAACATCAGCATCCTGAATGTATGGTGTCAGTTTAGAAACATTTTGGTGCACAGATACTGTTGTAAATGCTTTAAGTTGGATTATTGCTTTCCCTGGAAAAGGCTACAGAAAGGGTTAACTATAGACTATAGGCTATAGAAAGCGTTAACTAGCAGGTTGATTGTGCAGAAATAACACAGCAGTAATTGTTAGAAATCTTCATCAGGAGCAAGTATTTATTAGCCTAAATCCAAATAAACACCAGCTTTTATAACCTGCGCCTAGAACTGCTCGTTGGACTTCACTTTCTCTCAGGCACTTGGCTTCCTCTGTGTCTTGAGCAGCCCTTTGCTTAGGGAGAGGTGCGAACTAGACTGAAATTGTCAGTGAAGTTCAAGCTCTGCCTCTGTTGGAGACAAAAAGTGGGCTGCTGATGCAGGGAACTAAGTGCTGGCATAGGAGGTATGTCAAGTCACGTGAAGAGGTGAGTGGTGAGGAGTCACGGGGAACACAAGGACACATGTGATCCCACTAGCTAAGCTATCCAGGATTATTACTGTTCTGCATACTCTCTCAGATGCAGCATGGTCTGATACAGGACTGGCAGTGCAGTGACTGTTGGTATCCAGCACCCTTTCCCCAAGTCTTTCTTTTCTGTCGTTTAAAGGACACTACCCTCTTTAGTAGTAAGAAGCAAGAATTTTGCTTGCTTCTAAAAGAAAGGACCAAATAGCCTGGTTCCTACCTCTTTGAACCCTAGTTAATTTTTCTCTTCTTGCTGATGTTCTATGCGAGGCATAAGGCTGGCATGCCACTGCAGAGGTCCTGCGCACAGCCTCCAGCTGAATGCTGTGTGTTGTGAGGTGCCTGTGTCTCCATGCTTTACAGACAGTTCCACTTTGGTCCTGGACTAGTAACAGCACCATGACTGTGCCTGCTGGCTTGTGGATCTGGCCACTACTTTGTTACAGGAATGCTCCAGAGGATTTTTAAGAGCGGGCAGGCTTTATTAGCAAAATTGTGTACTCAATCTGTATGCTCTTCTAGCAGAGGGATGTACTCAATCAAATCTGAAGTGCGAGACAGCAGACCGTCCTAGGTGCTTTTTCAGACAGGCTTAGATGTTCAAAGCTGGTATTTAGCTTTTGACATATGTGGCCTTAGGAGTATTGAACGTAGCACATCTGTCAAAGCTGGGAGCTGCATATGCTGGAAAACCAAGCCCACATTTCTGAAAATGTTGGTTCTTGGTCAGATCCCCTGTCAAGGCAGAATGCTGTGGCATTTTATTTTTAATTTATTCAACATCCTCTAGATGCTGTAAATGAAAGATTAGAAGGTTGTAATTTAAATATTCAGTGTCAGTATATAATAAACAGCCAGATTCCTGCTGAGAATAAATATTTTTTAGCAGCAGTAGTTCAGCCTGTGGATTATTTTTTCAGTATTCATAGAAAGGAGAAGATGCTGACAGACATCACACTTCGGTGTTTAGCAAGCAACAGAGTGCCAGGAATTGTCACCAGGTGAACTATTATAATGAGTGAAGAAAGCAGCATTAGATCTGTCAAGTAAGAAGGGGATGCTCGTGGGCTTTTGATAGCAGCAGGTAGCCAATTGGTCCCGTTTAGTGCTATGTACCGTGAGACTCTGTTCCTAAAACACTCGAGAATTCTTGGCTTGAGAGAAACATCGAGACGAAAATAATGAGCGGCAAAATTGTATTGTCCCAACTGGATCTCCCCTTTTGGAGCAAAATGAAAATAATCCATAGCATTAATCTGATGACTCACATTTATGAGGTTGAGAGTAGTATCCAAATTCTTCAGTATTTTGAGGAAAATAATTCTCACCTTTGTCTGTGGGGAGATGGGAGCAAGCTGAATACCTTTTGAAGGAAGGATACTTCTGCATTCTTGACTTTTTTTATCCAACACTAGACCTGCAAGGCCTCTTTCTAGCAATGCTATTCACAGAATGTTATTAGAGAGCGATGACTCACATGCTTGGCTAACACTGAATTCCTAACAGCATTGCCCTGATGGGACTGTGGACTAGTAATGAGACTTAAATTCAGTTGTTATACTTTGGAGCTAGTCTTAAATGGTAGGTTGAAGCATTTTTTTGGTTATATTTTTAAATCATGGTAACGGTAGTCAGTGTAGTACCAGGTACTGGAGCAATGCAATGCCTTAGGAGTGTTGAGGCAGTGGCCCACAGAAATGATACAGTGCACTTCAACACCCGACAGCTCAGGAACAACATGTTTTAAACTGAGTAATTTATCTCGAGCAAAACACATAGACACTGAATTATCTAAGGTTGTCTATTTTCAAGAGTTTAACTTTACTGGTACCTCTTTAGGCATTATTGTCTCCTTTGCATTGTATGTTTTGAGGCTAGAAGACACAATTACGATCTAGCCTGACCTCTGGTTTGACACGAGACTTAGTCATTTCTGCTTCTAACTGCCCTCTGAGCTATGAAATATCTGTTTAGAAACACATCATATCTGAATGCATCACTGACTTCAGCACATTTGTCTTAAAATATATATCTAAGCTAAGCATTTATAAGTCCCTTAAGATCGTAAGTGACATTTACCAGCTACACAACCAATATAGGTACCAAAGCCACAAATGAAGCCCAGGTTCCTAGAGTCCTCTATCTTTGATCAAAGTAATCAATCAGCAATCAAAATAAGGCTTATGCCCTTTCCATCTTGGTTGGCATTATTGGATCTTCTGGTTGTATTATTGAAATACTATCAAGTAGAAGTGGGGCAGAGCAAGACCTAGCACCGTTTGCATGGACAGGCCATCCACAAAGTTTCTCTGCTTGATACCGGCAGGGCACAGAAACTGTCTGGGTGTAACCCCAGCACCAGTTGCTACCCTTGCAGCTGGAAAAGTAACTGAATTATCATTCTGACACAATGTCTGCTAGGCTGAAGGCCTTTCCCCCCAGTGCTGTAGCACACTTGTTTTGTTCCCTTGTTATTCAGGTGCTGGCTTTTTTTTTTTTTTCTCTCCTTTTCTGTTTCTTTGGTGGTGGTTGACTGCCTTGCAATAGGTTCTGCCCAGTCTCTGCTTTGTGATGTTCTGGCTTTTTTTTCCCCCACGTCCTGAACAGTTACAAAACTTTACACCATTCCAGCATATTACATTGCCCAAGTTTTTACAGGCTGAGGCTTTCTGATCTACATCTACTGGACCATTGCACCTCTGCTCTTAAAATCCCTAGCAAATTCTACTCTTAAAAGGTAATTAACAGGTAGACAGGGTCAACAGCTGCAGCTTGTGAAGCCCTGAAGTTCAGCTGGAGCTGGGGCATTGGAGGAACAGCGAGGTGCTGGGGGCAGCAGCTGAGGAGACTTGTGCTAATGGGGCTGCCATCTGTCTGGGTGGCTCTGCTAGTGCTGGCTTCTTCTTCCTAGCTACAAGGTTTGTCTCTCCAGCAGTGGAGCTTTGGGTGGACTGGGTCGGGCACAGGAACAGGTCAGTGAGTTTGGGCTTGTGTCTGGTTCAGCCCTGTCTGGCAGGGAGCACAGTACCTGGGGATGACCTTCCTTGTTGTGTGCAGTCCTTTCCCCTTTCCTTTTTTTGCCTGGAGAACTTAAACTGTAGCGTAAGTCAGGCTGAGAGGGCGATGTGTTGCTGTTTCATAGTTTAGGCAGGTTATCTGCTGCCTTAGATGAAGTCTTTCTTCCCCAGTGGAAACCTTGTTCTTTGTAAGCTTCTAGGAAAGCAGGGACAGAATTCCTTCAAATATTAGGAGAGGGGGAGGTGGAATGGAGATGGGGCTTAAAAGTCTCTATGCTGTGTTCAGAGCTATAGCCTGTGCTGATATTATAGCCTGTGATATAGTTATGAGAAACCTTTAGTAGTCCAGTATGCCAGATGGATGAAGTGTGGTGCTTGCTCATATTGTCTAATGCTACCTACTTTTATTAATCTCCAAGGCTATATTTGTAGTTGCTTGTCTTGGGAATAACTGAATCTGCTCTCCCAGTGCTCTCAGTTGAATTAATCAAGATTTCCCAGTGGGTTCAAGGCTCTCTGGGTCCGTACTGCTTTCCTGTCTCGCTGTTGCCTGTTTTCTCACTGGTGTGCGCTGAACTCAGCAGAGAGGTTTTTCTCTGAGTTAGTACAAGAGGGCTGCTGAGTGAGGCTTGCTCTCAGACCTCTGTATTCCTTGTGGCTGATGATGCAAACTAGCATCACTGGAGTTGCTGTGTCGTTGGGAATGTAAAACTTGCCTGTTCACCAAGAAAGAGGTAGAGCTGTGTATAACACAGGAGAAACAAAACTCGCAGAATACCAAAAACTCACAGAGACCAAAACCCAGAAGAAAGGAAGGTACCAAGGGAGAAGACATGTAGGAATGTTGCTCTCTTGCTTTGTACCTATGTAAAGAAAAATAATTCCAAGAAAAACATAGCTAGTGGGCTTTCACTGGCAGAAATACTGAGCTTATTGGGGAAATGAATATTGGAGGAAAAAAAAGTATAGATTCTTTTATGAGTAGTAAGAATAACTGCAATTGGGATTTGAAACCTGATTTATGATATTCGCATAGTTTCTCACTGGTTGGTGTTCTGGAAGAAATCCTATTCTCTACGTGTCTTCTTGTATGCTGACTTCTGTGACCTGTGAAATAGGGAATTTGTGAGCTGTGAACAATGTAGAATATTATTAACTACAAAAGGTCAAAATTAATGGATCAGTTCAGATTCCTGAAAGTGAAAAACAGAACAAGAAGCACTGGAAGTGAATTGGGGAATTCATTTACTTGTGTCTTTCCTTCTCTATTGAAGTTCAAAAAATCTATCTTAAATGTGATGAACTGCAATGTAAACCTCAGTGTTTGCTGCTAAGGGGCCGTGCTTACCCTTACTGTTTCCTGATAGCTGCTGTTCTAGGTACTGTTGATTGCCAGCAACGGTTTGTTGGCTTCTGCTAGGGGAGCTCTTCCTTGAAAGCTGAACTGGCTCCTTGCCATCTCGGAGCAAGGACTCTTCATTTTCTGCATGTGCTGTGACTAGGCAAATGTCACAGGAACAATGCAAAATGTGACAGTGGGTTTGGATGTAGAAGAGAATACCAAAGCACTTCATGTAGCTTTCTTAAGTAACCAATGGCAATAACTTCTAATCATGGAGTTGCTGTACTGAGGCTGGTGTTTTGCTGCTAACTGGGTCTGTACACCTGCCTTTTTTTCTTGGGGGGGGGGGGGGGGGGGGGGGTAGTTGTACATTTATTAAGCTTTTGTTCAATAGGAAGTAAAAGTTAAAACTTGACTTCCAAGAGATCATCCCACAGGGGAAGATTTAATGTCTTGGTGGCTTTTTCTGTGGCACCACTGTGCTACATTAGAGTTAGGAAATGCAGTCTGTCTTTCAGGGGAAAGGATGAGGAAATAAAAAGCAGACAAATGAGAAGTGAAACTACAGGAATAGTTTTTTGTTCTTTAAAAGAAAAAACAAACTTCAGGATGGTGAATAAGTTCGAAGAAGGAATTAGTTAACTAGATCAAAGGAAAATTTAGAAATGGAGTGTGAGTGGTGAAGATTTTAAGTGACCACGTAGAGTGTAAACGAAACCAAGGTAATTAGCAAACACATTTCTGTATCTGGAAAGGTGCGAGTTGATGATCTCAAAATAGTTCAGTGTCGATGATCAGAAAGTGCTTCCACGTGTTTGATGTTAATATATTTTCAAGCCTTCATGGGCCAAATAATTATGACAAAAGTATGTTTTAAAGATGTAACTACTGACCTGCAAATCATAATTCTTGATTTTTAGTAAAATCTGGGCTACTGAAAATAAACGGGAGTATCAGTTAGCTCTTGCAATGCCACTGCTGAGGAAGGGGGAAGATGCCAACGTGGATGCGTGTTGTATGTGCACGCTATTTTGTTACTTGATCGAGAGCGCGAAAGATGTAACAGTAACGTAGTGTTAAGAGCAAATAAAGGACACAGCTGTTTAAATGCATTGCTGCTTCAAAAAGCTGATGGAGAGAAACGGAAATGTGGGAAGATCAAACAACCTAAATTTGTTTGAATAACAGATTAAGTGGGCTCATGTGGGTAATTGAATTCTTAATACAGCCTGTGGCAAACTCATGCTTCAAGGAAAAGAAAGTATTGCTTACTTTGGAAGCAGAAGTTGTGAAAAGGATCTGGGACTTGCTCAGCCAGTTGACCATATGCTGCCTCTACTTTTGTGGCTTAAAGAGCTGGGAAATACCGGCAGTGGAGTACCCAGGAAGAGGCATTACCTTGTGTGTGGTGTTGGAGACTGTTGGCCAAGTAAGGATTTCAGTTTTTTCCTTTGCAGCTAAAGTAACACTTCTCTGTAAACTGAAAAGGGTTCAGAACAAGGCTATAAAAATGATGTGAGATCTTACTACCTGAGGATGTGTACTTCAGGAGTGTCATAACTTACATAGTAACACTAAGAAAACTCTGTCTATAGAGTTTATAGAAGTGAAGGTTAAGGGGGGACTTGATGACAGCCTATTGATATTTGCCTGGGGAAGAGATCTCTGATTGCAGGCTGCTTAATCTTTTGGGAGCAGAAAATGTATAATGAGGATTGATGACTGGAAGTGCAAGATAGGCAAATTGAGACTTAAAATAAGGAACCCATCTTTTTAACAGTGTGGGTGATTAATCACTGGAACAATTCTTCTAGTTGGATGGTGCATTTCCCATCACCTGAAGTCTCTAAATCAGGACTGAACGTCTCTCTAAAAGATAAGCTCTAGCTCAAACTGGAGTTATGGACTCAGGGTACAAATCACTGGTTGAAGTGCTGTGGCCTGTGTTATGCAGGAGGTCAGTGCATATGATCATAATACTCATTCTGCCCTGAAAAATGTATTAATCTGTTCCTGGCTCATCTGGAACTGACCTTGTTCAAACTTGGTGATTTTATGTAAATGGATGAGTGATATTTACCTTCCTTAAGATACAACATCTTGGATAATTAATAATAATAATAAAAATCAGGCTGTGAAGGCTGCAGAAATACTGTCAGGAGAATATATGGAACTAGAAATCATGACCTGTTTGCTGGTAGGGCAGTACATGTGCCCTGAAGCTGTAGGAAATTGGGTGGGGACCCTGTCTGCCACTGCCTACCCATCCTCTAGCATAGGCTGGTTGTGGGAGAGGTGGGAATGCCTGGCATCGTTTGGTGCTTCTCTCTCGCTGTCCTAGGTATGTGCTAGCTCTAATTACAGTTTAGCAACATCAGTGGTGCATGTGAGTACTGTTGTGGGGTCACTGCCAACAAGTCTGCAGCCAAGGCTGAAAAAGCAAGTCAAAGTAAGTCTCTTTTTTTCAGTCACAACTTTCTTATCACTTTAGCTGCATATCTGTAGTGGTAAGCATTTGAAAGACTTGTTCTGCCAGGGTTTTCTGACAGAAGGGAAGGTTGTAATTCTCCCTGTGACGGTATTAAACTATAATTTATGATCTTAGAGCAATAGTGAATGAATAAGAGAACACCGGGTTATGAGTAGTGTGCCCTTCGGGTGTTTAACCACTGCTCGTGTCTTGCAAGAAGCAAATCTAGTTGTCAGGAGGTGCTCCACAGGCTGTGTCAGTGTGTAATGTTCAAGATCGCTCTAGCAAGGCAGAGAAGGTTTAAACACTCTGGCACAGAACTCATCAGCTCTGTCCAGCTTCAACAGCTGCTGCTCTCTTTCTCAAATTTCATCAACAGTATTTCAGGTATAGAAAATAATAGTTGGTTTTGGCTAACAACTTTCTACATTCTGTAGTTCAAATAAATAATGCTGGAAAAAAATCAGTGGCTTGATTTTTAGCAGGCTTTTAATATCTGCAATCATTGTGCTACTCTGCACATCACGCAGAGCACAAACCTGCTTTTCACCCAGCTGAGAAATAGTTCAATTTACATACACAAATTAAAACAGCCTCTCCTGTGCCAAAAACGGGATTAGCTGCACTGGAAACGCGGTGTTCTGTATTGAAGAAAAATGTATCATTAGTCTGTCTGTGTGCTGCTCTTCTGCTTTTGTAAGTCCTGAATTTCATTTCAGAGGTAATATCTAGGCTCCTTTGCAATCCTTTCCAGAACTGGCACTTCTCCTTTCGGTATGGAAGGCTCCAGTGTCGAGGAGTTACTGCTTGAAACTGCTGCCACTCTTACTTCGTGCAGTGGGTTACTGTCAAGTTCTCTCAGATCTAGCTCTGCAGCCCTAAACTACTCATGTTAATGTTCTTTAAATGAGTTTCCTTAAATAAAAGGATGTTTGGTGAAGGTGCAGATTGCCAGGCTTGGATCTTCATATTGCTCTTCCTTTTGCAGCAATTTGGGTGCATGTAGTGGGGATCAGTGTCTTTCATACTACTGTGCTGTGGCTTGTCTAGAGCTGCGTGAGTTATTGGCAGGAGGGTGGTGCCCTCACGGTACTTCAGTATCTTGCTCCCCTCTCATGCAGTGGAGAAGGAATCCATCATAGCTACGTGGCTAGTGCCAAAATGAGTGGTGAGAAAGTTAACGTATTTTTTTCTCAGGACATCTGGCTAGAGGTGATGCATATAGGATTTTATTTTTAGAGCAGGACTTGTTGAAAACAAAGGTCAGAATGATGGATGTTTTGACACCTAGTCATTTTGTTGCTTTGGCTTTTAGGCCTAACTTACCCATTCGCTAAAACACTGTCAAGATTTTTTTATTAGTTTTATTTTATGCTAAACTTTTGACATTTACAGTTTTTTATTTTATTTTTTTTTTTCTGAGCATTTAGAATGTGGTGAGAGCATGAGCTCCCCTTAGCTGCGCTGTGTCTAAGCCAAATGGGAGCTGTCCACTGTCAGCTCCTTAATGTTTGGTAACTGAACAGTTCTTTATGCTGTCGGTGTTTGGCTGTCTTGCAAGTAGCACACACCTCCTCTGTTCTCCTGAGGTACACCAGCTGAGAGGCAAGCTAAATAAGGTACTTAGAAGTGTTCCACAGGTCTTCCCATTCTTCCCTTCTATTTTCTGGAATATGGCATTGCCTCTTCCAAGCTGTTGTCTATCAACCAGTTTCTTGCTATTGATACCAAGAGCTTCTCAAAAATTTGAATGAGCGCTTTCAGGCTGCCAACATCAGACTGCGGATACCGAGACGCCTTCCAGCTGAGCCTGTTACTCACCTAGCCAAAGTATGTTGGTGAGGACGGGCAGTGCGGAATGGATGTATGCATGCTCTGTAGATTTGGTGGGCAGTGCAAAACTGAACAGACAGTATACAAATGCTTTTATGTTAAAACATGCTCCTCTAGCAGGAGGTTTGAATGGCTGAATAAGGATGACCATGATAACAGGAAGAGAAAGAAAGCTGAGGAGTAGGATGGATTCATATGAAGTCTGGGCACTTTTTTTCCCCAGGCTGATTGCATTTAATTGCTTACCATAAATCTGGCACTTAAAAATGGTTTTCCTTTATTAGGAAGATCTTCTAAGAGTCTTCGTGTTCTGCCACCCCCCTCCCACCAAATGTTTAATTTAGCAAAGTGGGCTCGTGAAGTATCTTAGAGATGCTGAATCTCTGGAGAAGCAGAAGTATTAGAGAGGAAAAGTTTTCAACTTTCCTCTTATAAATGGGACTTCAGTACATTCATGCTTCTATTCCTCTGTAATAATCAGCCTTTAAGGAGAGATTTAGAGGAAGGCTAACCTGATGCCGTTTTTCTGTTCTCCTGTAATGCAGTGATACAGCTGCTACCAGGTATACTTTGTCTCCTCTTCCATTTTGAAAGTTATTACTATCAGTGGGAGCGAGCATTTTTAAGGTATTGACCTCAGCAAGTGTGGCTGGAGATCAGTCTTGCAGGGGTCTGTGTGTATTTGAATGCTTGTGTTTAAGGTAATCTGCCTCCTCATCTATTCCTTAATTGTTTTTCAGTTTGTCTTCTTGCTACCACTCTCCTCCAGTGGGGCTGTGTATTGTACAGTATGACTTTGGTATTCACCTGGGGACTTCTCTGTTCTGTGGATTGATGTTCGGTAATGCTCATGAGTTTTGCAGTGCTTATATTTCTCTTTCCTTTATATTCTTTTTTTCCTAATACTTATCAACCGCTATTTGGCACTTCTGAGTGTGTGTAGAGCTGAGCTGGTGGACAGTCTTAACTCAGGCTTATGCAGAAGCCACTCTTCTCTTGCCAACACCCCCTGGCTGTGTGCCACAGACCATGTGGCAGCTTTTACTGCGGTGCTGCATCTGGGTCCTCGCACACCACACCTTTTGAAATGAATCCTATCTGATGCTTTGAGTGATGGATTTCTGTCCTTTTGCCTTTTTCTTTATACTAGTCCAAGTATTACTGTATGCTAGTCCAAGGAAGAGGAAACAGCTTCTTAAACTTGGTAGTTCAGTCTCTTTCCAGGGATCCAATTTCTTTCGGTGCCTTTTCTTCAAGGTATGTCCCTCTAAAGAGCTGTGAATCTTGCTCAGTGTGCTGAGGTGCACACCGTCTCTTCTTCATGCACTTGCGTGAATGGCTTCCAGAGGAGAAGCACAGCTTTCCCACTGAGATCATACTATGAGTCATCTTCTAATTATTAATGTAATTTCCCAGTTCTTGTTGGTAAATAATCCACAAATGGCACTTGTTGCTCCGTGAACTTGTTTCTTAAATGCATGAAGACACTCTCTTGTTTCTTGGGAAAATTTTAGTATCTGGTAGCTGCTGCTCTCTGTGAAGAGCAGGCTCTTCTGGGAGAACTCTCAGAATTATGGGCTAATAAGAGAGGAAAACACGTGTCTGATAGTTGAAGCAAAAGGTCAGAAAACAAAGCTGAATTCTGTTCAGCTCAAGCAGTACTTCAGAAGTTACATGCGTATTAGAACCCCTCATTTTCCTGTTCCGTAAAATGGGAATGATTATGTTCTTCATTAATATTTATTTGTACTGCGCTTAGAGAAGGATTTATAGAATCACAAAATATTGTCCATACGTTTTGAGTCTTGGTAAATAAGTGAAAGGAAATTAACTGAAACCGATCTTTGCTTTTAAGCGTATTTATAATTTTGAAGCTGATGTGTACGCTACTGATGTGAGATTTCATGGCGTGGGGGTGAATTTTCTTCAAAGCACTTTGATTTTCCTTTATGCAGCCCTCCCTGAAGTGTTTCAGTGATCCATGATTGATGTACGCTGTGATGAAAGCTGCTGTGCGTTTCTGTAGTTGGACTACCATTAGAGCAACGTAACCTCTTAATGATGCAAACAATCAACCTGTCCGTGTAGGGACAGTAGGGATGTTTCCTTCTGACACTAGAGTTCTGGTTGATTGTGTGAGATGTCCAACACTAGCTCCTTAACAGTGTAGGAGAGCATCATGCACCGATCCTTGGAGAGAGAGTTCCAGGGCTTCTGTAGGCTCAGGGATTCAGTGAGGTGGTGTGTCAAGCAGAAAGTAGAGGGATACAGCTTTGAATGTCTGGCTTGCAGGTGGCCAGTGTAAAACAGGAGCTTTGAGAGTGAGGACAGCTTTGCATAGGAAAAGCCTGGGGATTTGAGATTATTATCTTTATGACGTTTTGGCTGACTTTGGAGGAAAAAGCATGAAATAAAAGGCTGATGCTTCAGTTAGTCTATTTGTAGTTTAAATGGTGCACATCTTGGCCTGTGTATGTATATATTTGGGTTTTTGAGTTACTTGAGGAAGAAGTAGCATGTAGTTCTACTGTGGTTTTAAAATTTTTATGTAGTTCTACTTCAGAATTGCTGAATATGTAAATATGAGCCACAGCTTCCCAGCTTCGTCTTACTCTGCTGTTGCTTGCTGGGAGGCATTATGGACAAATAATTTGATTATAATAGTGAAAAATTATCCCTGATCTTGGATGTCACAGTTCTAAATCTTGTATGCTCAGTGTTGGCAGTTGCCACAGACCTGGGCTTCAGTGAAGCAATGGGGTGCTTGATGCTACTGAAAATCAGGAATGCCACAGACAAACCCCTTAAAATCAAGCCATAAAAAACTTGAAAAAGTATTAGAAAGTGCCTGATGATCCATCTTCTTATTACTTTTTCTGACTGTAGAATGATGGATGTTGGAAGGAGTTGATGTATATCTGTCTAATTTCTTGAGCAGAAGGTGCCATGTGCATGCAAACTAACTGGGTTAAAATAAGCAGAGCTTCTATGCTGTAAATATCCACTTGATAACCAAGACTCTAATGCATGTAGCTTAGCTTATTTCACTAACATAATGGCAGCCATGGGAAGTAAAGACCAAGGCAGATGGAAATATGTTGGACTTTGGGGATTCACCTATTCCACTGCTGAGTAGATAAACTCAATTTTGACTGTTAAAGCACCTAAGAAGAGGTCTGAGGTGTATGTTAGATGGAGTAGAAGTGGGGAACAGCAGCTCTCCTTACACTATGGAGTTAAAGGTACTTTAAAAGTGTTGATAGGATGAAGGGCATGAGGTTATCTTGGAAGAAAAATGTTTTAATCTGAGGAAGCAGTCACAAGACCCTGTTTTATAGGAAAGTATGCTGTTCTGAGTAGTTTTGGTGGAAGTCATAGTTTCAAGTCTACACCCTGTATAATTCCTTGCTGCTGCGCTACTGCGCCTAATCCCTCATTATACTGCATTGACTTGGTCTTTCAGGATTTCTTGCAGTTTGTTCTTCTGGTCATGTGTGTAACATGGGAGCAGAACCTGCAAAGGCTTCTGGAGGCATGTGGCCTGGTGCCCTTCTGTCTGAAGACCAGGAAAAAAAATAGGACCCCATTAGTACAGCTTCAACATTACTAATTGTGCTGTGCTGAAAGGATATTTTACAAATGCACAGAAAACATGTTTGTTTAGCTGTCAAAATTCCATCTGATAAACCAAAGTTATCTCAGCCTACATGTCATCCCAATAAATTGCTAACAGAGTCAGGGTGGAGGTTTAATCACTCAGAGGTTGTAAGACGTGTTAAGGAGCTCAAGTTGAGGTAAGTAAAGCAACAGAATACCCAGTTGTCTTAATCCTTAAGAAGTACCTATGATAAACCTTTCATCTTTCAACAGTCATGGCTCTGAAAGCAGTCCCTGCATCCTTCACACTTCTGTGGAGTATTGGTCAAGACTGCTGAATTTGAGTGTGTTTTTAGGGGGTTCTTAATACACTCCAGGCCATTAGGATTTTTGCTGCTGCAACTTACTTTGAATCAAAAAAGCTCTCAAATGGGGAGTAAAAACATTTTTGAGCATTGTGCGTTCGACTGTATGGAGGAAGAGAAAGGTTTGGAACTTGTTTTCTTTGTACAGAGGAATGGAGAACGCTGTGCCCTCTTGACATATCTTCCATGATTAATATAGGATATTACATGATTACGATCCTCTGAGGTGGCTTACACAACTCTAGATACTGAAGCTCGATAATTCATGCAGTATCTATTGTTTACATAAGAGACTTTTCCCCCTAAGTTCTTCAGCAGATGTTTTTTAACTGTATTTGTACGTGGCTGTGGCCAAACTCAACTGAATTTTTCTTTCCATGGTGTTAGTTTACCCACAGATCTGTATGAAAGTAGAGACACATTTGACTACATAGCTATTTCCCCTTCCCACCCCAAAAGAGAAGCATAAGGCACCTGTATGTGGCAGATGTATAGTTCAAAGATGCCTTAGTAAAAGTTGTCTTCAGTTAGGAGCCTTGGAGTCTTCCTGAACAGCCATCCACACTGAGAGAATCACTTTGGTGTGTTCTTACTGATTCCCTTATGTTTTTGCTAATGCTAACGTCATGCCCAAGGGAGGAGTGTTTTCTGACTCAAATTCACTGATGTAATTTTTCCCTGCTCTGGTCCATCAGAGATCTGCAGGTGAAGGATTTTACTTTAATATATATATATCTATATGGCTATGCATATTTTCCCTATTGGTTTCTTTTTGTTGGTCATCTTGAATCAGATAAGCGTTTGTTACATGTTTGTCTCTTACCTCCATTCTGATCTGAACCCACTTAACCAAAAAGAACTTGAAAAGTTTTGTTTCAGTTTCTGCCTAAGGTTTAAATTATGTATTTCAAGATTTAGAACTTTGAAGTAGTTATTTTCTTTCCATCTACAGGTTAAAAGGATCCAGCAGGGACTGCCTTCCTATTGCTTTAGGATTTCAAAAGCTCTGTTTACTTTTAACACGCTTGGGTTTACAGCACAACACTATGTAGTGGAGAAATGCATACGAGTAATTACGTCAATTACGATCAGCTCTATACAATTCTTCTGTGGTGCTATGTGATTTAAATGTCATTATGTGTCTGGAAAAGGATGGGAAATTGTTGTTGTTCACTCCTGTTTGCTGCTTACAGCTGTTTTTATGACTGGTTTTGCTCATAAACAGGTGTTTAGAACATTCCTTTGACTAAGTAATATAGTTTGTGCTGCTGTGAATTAATTTATCTTGCATGTCTGGGTAGCATGGTTTTCTTTTGTTTTCACTTCTTTCAAAATAAAACAAAAAAAGCCCACCACTACCAAGAAAAGCAAGGCTCCAAGCAGATGAGGTTGTTTTGGTAAGCCATGCTTGGAGAAACTACAAGCTAATGGTGAGACAGAAGGCCTCCATAAAGAGGATGGCTTGCTCTGGATGAGTATAGGCATCATCTTCCATTTAAAATCTCCTTTTATTTTGGTTCCTGTACATTCCTGTGGAACAAACTTCTCCCTTTTCCATACGTTCTCTGCTTTGGTTAGAAGTCTTATAGTTGCTATATTCCTGAAGCTAATCTGTGGTAGGTGATACAAGAATTGGACGTATGCACCAAAAGTAGGTACGTGTTCAATAATATTCCAAGGTGAAGAATTAAATAACTCCATATAACGTGCTTTTGGAAAAACATCAGCAGATGGTGCTCCTGGAAAAGGTAAGGTGCATTCCCTAACCCCCCCACCCTGAGCTCATTATTAACATCTGAAACCAAGTAGGGTGCATCCAGTATAATTCTCCTGTATACTGACAGCACATATAGGTGAATGGAAGCCTCAAAAGGGTTTGTTGGATCCTGTAAAGCTTTTAAGCCAATTTCTATATGTATTTTATTCAAAAAGTACTGACCTCTGCTTCGGCCATTCCTTGCTAGTTATTCAGAGACGGGAAAAGCAGAATGTTTTTAACCCCGTTCGTCACTGTCATTTCATGTAAAATCTAGAAGACATTTAAAACAAAACAACAACAAAAATACTGAAAATATGTATGTATTTTTTTTTAAAAAAGCCATTTCTAGGTACGCATGCATTGGATGGTACATTGCTGAGGATGTCGGGTGTTCTGGCTGCAGCTGAATAATTAGAAAAACCAGCATGTTTGTTAAGAGTAGTCTTGTTATTATAGAGAATAACGTAATCAGGGGAGGAAAATGACTGTTACAGATGTGCTGGGCAATAAGGTAGCTGTTAAACCACAGGCTATTAAAATAACCTTTACTCCCACATACAAGGTACCTTTAAAACATTTTTTGTAATTAATTTTGTTTTTGCTGGAGGGTGGGTTGAAGAGACATTTAAGGTATTATACTTTAACTACATCTCAGAGGAAGAAATGTGCTGGTAGGAGCATGTGCTTTGCTAAAGAGTCTACTCTTGTGCCTTATTTCCACCAAAGTTCTTGAAAACTACACTTGGCTTGATCATCTTTTTGTTTTTCTGTACCTGGTAAATTATGGCAACTAAAAATAAATGACATGATCACAAAGTAGTTGGAGTTGCAAGGAACCTCCAGAGGTCATCTATTTCAATCCCACTGCTCAGCCAGGGTCAGCTAGAGCTGGTTGCCCAGGACCACCACGTCCAGTTGAGTTTTGAATGCATTCAAGGATGGAGGCTCCACAACCCCTCTGGACTAACTATTGCCATGTTTGAACACCTTCACAATAGACACTTTTTTCCATGTTTTTTTTTCTAGTCATACGGAATTCCAGTTTGTGCCTCTTGCCTCTTTTGTTTCTACTGGGCACTAAAGAGAAGAGTCTGACTTGGTCTTCTTTACCCCTCTCTGGTGGCTAACAATCTCTGTCATGTTACAGTTGGGAAAATGGCTGTAATGCCAAAAATATTATTCAAATGAGAAGTCAAACTAGGTTCAGGCTAGATATTAGGGAAAAAAGATCTTTATTTTAAGGATGGTCAAACACCAGTACAGGCTTCCTAGCAAGGTGGCTGATGCCCCATGCCTGTCACTGGGTAAGAGGCATTTAGATGGTAATCTTTTTTCTTCAGTGTCATTTGTCACAGGGTCACAAATGGAAAAACTTGAGGTTTTTTTTTCCTCATTTCATTTTAGATGGCAAATGGATTAACATGAGGAATGCTGAACATCTAAATGTAGTTCCCGGTATATGACCTAGGGGCCTGAAGAATTGATTCTGTTATTTCTTCTGTTTTATCTTAGAGAAAGGAAGAATCACTGAGTTTTCTAACTATGAAGTAATTTCACCCTTTTCCTGTGCATTTCTCTTCCTAGAGTCACACAGAGATGCGTATAGAAGACTTGCAGCCTTTCTATTTCTGGAGTTAATTTGTGTAGAACAGGGGCTGATTTTTTTTTTTTTTTCTTTTACATAATGTTACATGTAATCAAAAAAAAAAAAAAGACAGCTAAAGCTAAGTAGTACTTCTTCTGTTTTAGTTCTTCTGTTGCATATGTGGTCTGGAAGCAAAGTTTCTCCTATTGGGTATTTGTTGCTCTGCTTCCCACAAACAGGCTGCCTCCTTCCTTTATTCCTAGTAGATGTTTATGCCTTTTGGCTATTGAAAACAATTTGTGCTTGTTGGTTACGTTTATAGCAAAAGCCTAAGGCAAAATTTATTCTAGATGCATCGATCACAGGGGACAGGGTAAATGTTGAATATGCTTACTGTACTCTTGGCCCTAATTGCAATGGGTCACTGCGACTCTACAGATTAAATCTATATAGTTGTATTTTTGTTGTCTATTCAATGCTGGTGTCATCTGAGATTGGAATCAGAGCTGTGCCTAAGGAAAAGCAAACTTAGCAGCAGCCTTTAGGCTCTGCTCGGTCTGCTAAAACACGCAGAGCTCAGCTGTACGTGGAGCAGCATTCAGACTGATGCCTGACCAACGGGGACTGTCTCTGTTTCAGTTGTGTGTGTGGCCATTAGTTTCTGACACGTTTCTGTCTAACACGGTTATTTCTGCCACGTTTGGTACATTTAGTGTTGTGGTATTTGGTGAGAGAGACACTATTGTCTTAATGAATAGATTAGGAATGAGCAGGTGGAAGTTTCAAGGCAATCTGAAGAAGACTTTAGGAAAGAACCTGGCTGATACGTGTGTCCCAAGCTACTGCCTTAATCATACAGCCATTCTTTTCATTGCGATTAGAAATAATGGGTCACCAGTACCTTACAGCCACAGAATGAAAGCCGCTGCCTTCCTGTGTGTCCTCAGCAAGAATACTTATTAAATGTGTTTTTTTTTTTTTTTTTTTTTTAACGCTCTGTTCTCGGAAATTTACGTTAGACTTCCCTTCACCAAGGATTCTTTTATGAGGGAAATCTTTTGGAAATCTTTTACCTCTCAGTCAAGATCTACACTCGGAGAGGTGGAGAAGAAGCTTTTGAGGGGATATTTTTGCTATTAAATGGAGAACGGTGCAGAGATATGCAAGGTTATACTGAACCAAGTCATGTCCCCTGTCAGTGCATCTCAATTTTGGGGGCTACAGACATTGGCTGTGATTTTCTCCAGTGTTCTTGTGCAAACTTGGTCGGTGAGATATTAAGGATATGTAAACTAACATGGCTTTGGGAGAGGTAGACCTGTCCAGAAAAGTTTTGTGTTCCTGCACTGCTGTGGTCCATGATTTTTTTTTTGTGGACTTGCAGAGTATTTCTTTTTTAGGGAATGTTTGGTTATTTAGACAAAACCTGAATTTCTTCCAGTTATGGGAGAAGAGATTTTGATGCATGCACTTTGGTTTTCTCATGCTTAGTTTCACTTTGTGGTTTTTGTTTTCTTCAAAGGTATTGTATCTTTTCAATTGTTGGTAACAGAACTAAAAGCCCCTAGAGCTCTTTAATAATTTATAATCAGAATAAGAGGAAAACAATGAAGCTAAATTACTATTTGGACAGTGTACTCTACATTGAGATTTCAGTCTAAGCTGTGTCAATGAATGAATCATTACAGATAGCTTCTTGTTAGTATCCACAGTAGGCATTGTCATGCAGTTACTGGGATTTTAGCCTGGGAGAGCATGTTCTGTAAATGAGGAGCCTAACCTGAATTGACGTCTTGTCTCCCTTAGTCTGGATGTTGGTGGAGGGGCATTGTTCCTGATTCCAGGATCCCAGGGCTTCATGAATGAGTCTTCCTCCTCATATGTGTAAGAGACTTGTTTGCTACTGTGCATACTTGGAGCAGCAGTGCTGTGATGCTGACACGTGGTGTGACTCTGCTGATTCAATGTACCTGCATGGCCTGAGAGAGCAAACCTGTCTCTGCCTGCTGAGGATGGCAATGCTGAGGGGCAGTGCGGCAATTTTTTCTTCAGCCGCTCTTAATGCGATAATCTTTTACTCGCTACATGACGCTGTAGCGTTGTGTTATGCCTAAGCTAGGAGATGAATGTGGTTCAGTAGTATGCAAAATGATTTGCTTATTTAACAAGTGAATTATGAGCGCCCTGGAATTCATTTAGATGACTAACAATAACTATTCCAGATGAATATAGGTGTCTTGGAGATGGAAACAAAGCTTGAACCTAGACTTGTGGCTTAGCTTGCAAGTAATTGAGGGACCCTCTTATCTAAATAGATCCTTTTCTGGAACAAGAATGACCTGCTGCAGGTTGAGCTCATCAGGAATATTGCCCTTGGTCTCTGCTACTAGAGATCTTTGTGCCTAGCAGTGGCTGGCGGTCAAACACAGCCCCAGTTGCAGGCTGAGGACTGAGAACTTAGGCTAGAAATCATGTTTTGATTTATGGAATGGATTTTCTCCTTTGGTGCCTCTGGCATAAATTATTGCAGAAGACAGCTGGAGAAGGGGAAGTGGATGTGAGGCTAAAATATAGTAATATTTAAATATTATTTAATTTCCTATTCCCTGGAAGTGTTAATGCAGAAAGAAAGAGGAGGGAGTGGGGAGGAAACTGTTTCTTTTATGCTGCCTCTCTTCCATTTTTATTTATTTTTCTTTCCATTTTCACAGCACTCCAGGGCCTTTTTTTAATGCTGTGCTTTTTTTCTTTCTTTTGAGTTGAAAAAGGATTAGAAAGGCCACTTTATTCTCTGCCCTTTATCTGCCTTCAGGAAAAGGAAATAGAAGGAAAAAAAGTCCATTGGAGGCCATAGTAATCAAAATTGTTCTTTGGAAAAGCATTGCAGGTTTCAGTTTAAACATGGGAGGAGAAAATCCAGGGACAAATCTACTTCAAGTCTCTGGCTAGTTATTAGAGTTTAAATATGCACAGCGATTCAGGCTTTGATGTTGAAACTGTCAGCGTCTGGGAGATTCAAGATATTTAGAAGCATAATATTCCTTTTTTTAAGGGCTATTTTTTTGTTCTTGCTGTAGCTGGTTGCAGAACAAACTTCCATCTGCTTGGGATTCTTACTTCATGAGGAGGGGAAAGAAAATGAACAATTCTGGCAAATTTGAGTGTTATTTAGCACTTGTAGTTTCTCTGAACTTAATTTGCTTTCTTTGCCTTCAATACTTAGTTCTTGATTTCTGAAAATCTGAGATTATTTCGAGCGATTTCATTTTGGCATTTCATGCTGGGGAGTAGTGTGAAGGTAGGATGTGAAAACATTTTTCCAATGTTAAGACTAACCATCTTTGGGCAGAAACTAAGAAAGGACCAAAGTATTCAAAATAATGAGTGATACAGAAAATATAGCTTTATGAAACAGAAAAAAAATCTAATAAAATCCTGGTAAAAATTGAAATGTAGAATATATATAACTGATAAAAGAACACTTTACACAATTTAATTAGGCTGTTGTAATCATTCAGTTTGAAAACTTACTGAGGTTTGCAAGCATCAGTCTTTTCCATAGATGATTAGGTTCTGATTTGCAGTTTATCACAGAGGCTTGAGCGATTATTATACCTCACATCTCATAGTCAAGCTCTAGCAAAGAAAAGGTTGGAAAGAGACATGATGTAGAGAACAGAGACGTGCCCCTCTTGCTTGATGGAGCTTCCTATAGCTGGCAGTGGCCAGTTAAAAATAGGATACTGGATTGAGCAGATGAGAGCTTGTTTTTTTTTTTTTTTTTTTTTTTTAACTGCAAGTTGACTACAAATAAATAAACTCTCCTCATGCTTAGTATTTGTACTTTGCTACTCACTGGTCATATATTCTGCAGTGAGCTGTTTCTTTCCTTTGATGCAACCAATATTCTTCCTTTTTCATATTTAATATTTTAGGTATATGTATTTGGACAAATATATTTGCCTTTTCAAGTAAAATCTAGCTACAATAGGAAAATTTCTTCTGACAGTGTATATTTTTTTTCTTTCAGAAGTGAGTGATAATAAAAGGTTGGCAACAAAGCCATAGTACTAGGAGAGACTGAGAACGCATGGAGTGTGAGTGGCAGGCAATGACAAAGCTTCTCAGAGTAATGACTGGTGCTCTTTTGCTCTTGAAGCAATACAAAAACCCAGTACATGGAACTTAAACTGAAAGGCAGCAGATTCAACTGTATTTGATAAGATGCTTTTGTCATGTTTCATAACTAACCAGTGAAACTCATTAGCACAAGATAGCATCAAGGCAAAAAGCTTAACTGCAGCTCTTTAATAGAAAATTCATCTGGATAAAAGTGCATCTAGGATTAGGTTATAATTTTCTTTTTATGGAATAGAATATACAAAGGGGAGATATGAGACTGGCACTCTTTAATTTTTATGCAAGCATTTCCATCCTAGGGGCTTGAAAGATATTTCTCATATAAAGATTTCTCTGTGATTGCTTAGAGCAACTTTCCTTTTGTACCTGCATCAGGACCCTGTTTTTGCTGCTCTTAAGCATAGAGTGCTGTGAACAGTTTTACTGGATCATGTATCAAGTAAGAACCCAGCATACTTTTTTATAAAAAGCTATGTCTGCTATGTGGACAGAGTGACTGGCATGATTTTGGGATTTGTTCACCTTTCCCCTCTCTACTCAAACCCAGATCTGTCTGAAATCCCAGATCCAGATGCCACATTTGGAAAGGGCTTACCAATGCCTCACAAGTGTCGTAGGTTATGCTTTCTGCAGTTTGGGGAATTACTTGCTGTGTGAACAATGTGTGAGGCACAGAAACATCCCTGACTTCTTGCAGCATGTTGTTTCTTCTCTTATTCAAGTGACTGTTGGACACTGAGTATGTATAAACTGCAAGCAAGGCTATATGAATATTTTGAAAGTTGTCCATTAACAGCAAAATGCTCTTCTCTGCAAACCTTTCTGACGGCATGAAGTCGTTAAGCAGAGTTGTCTTATTTATAGAAGCCTCTCTCCCCTCAGCACTTCCAATTTCTTTGCAGTCCAAAATAGCACGAAATCCCTTTTTCAAATGTGTGTTTTTCTCTACTCATTCTCTGATAAAACACGTTGAGAGGAGACAAGTCCCTGGCTTCCACAGATCTTACGATACTGCACCACAGTCTTATATTTGGAAAGACTAAAAGAATTATTTTGGTAGCCACTTACTATTCTCAGTATTAAGAAGAGGTCTTTTTGTGATAAAGGCCAAGGAATAGAAATCTGGTTTTATTCTCAAGACTGGCAAAGCTGTAAAACTTGTGTAATGTAGGCGTAGATCTCAAACCTTATAGATACTTGGTTGCTACTAAATTGATTGAAATGTGTAATTCTTGTTTGAGATTTGGCCTGAATGTAGCACCTGAATGCTGCTACAGGTTTGACCTGGAACGTATTGTGTATATACTGTATGTTTAGCCCTGACCTTTCTAGATTTTTGTCATCTAGTAAAGTAAGAAGCATAATTTAGATTTGCCCCAGTGGAAAAGATTATTCCCAGAAACAAGCTTTTAAGGCATAAAGTCCTTGCATGGGGATCAGTCAGCTTTGAGGATTATATGAATAAACTAAAATCAGCATAGAAGAGGAAGCTTACCTTTATGTCTCCATTTCCTCTCTCTGTCTCCTATCAATCTGTTGTGATTTGTTTTAAGAACATATGGAACCATTATAAAAAATGAAGCAAGAAAGCAAACAACCTAAATAGCTTGGCTGAATGTAAATGTGGTTGCTTTGCATTGTTGCTCAGCTCATGCTTTCCTTGTAATCATATAACGTTTTGTGGCTTTGGTAGGTAATGAGCTCCATCTAGCGACACAGAACCTTGCCTGTGCTCCTTGTGCAAGGGGAGAGTCTGATCCATGTCTTCTCTCTGCTTGGCTGGGATTTTTAAAATACACCTAAATGGGCAGCATCGTGACACTTCACAGGAAGGAAATGTAAACAAAAGTGAACCGTCTCTGTGAAGGCATTAGTCATCTTTACATGTACTTTTTCTTACAGATTACCAGCACTTAATCAAAAGGGTGTTTTTTGAGATAAAAATAATTCATATTAATTCATAATTCAACTCTGTATGCATGTTTTTACCATCTATAGCAACGAGTACTGATAATAGCTTGATACTTCAAAACCAACTTAAGTCTTTCCCTCTACATTACCATTACATTGTATTACAGCTGTAGTGATCTCCTGAAACTGAAATTGGTCTTTACTGGCAGAGAATCAGGGTGTTGGCTACTGCCAGGCTAAAAGCATCCAGAGTGTAAATGTCAGAGAGGTTTGGCTCTTTCATGTGTACACTGGTCTCAGGCAGCTCCACCGTGAGTCCTAGGATATACATTATTCATAATTAATAGAGCATATCTTTTAGCTCCTTTAACTGAAACTTTTACTTGCAGGGCTGAAGTGAGGTCTGTGCCAGCAGCTGCTCACACAAAGGCAAGCTTATAACCTTCAAGTAATTTGGGCTGACTTCAGTGTGCCTGTTAGCAAGAATACAGAAGTCCAGGTTGGGTTGGAGAAACACTTCATGTCAGTCATGCCAAATACTACATAAAGGAGAAATGCTCTTGTATTATACTGTGGTATCCCTGTCTTCTTCCTTGTGCTGAATGTTCACACTCTGGCCTGAGAGCAAGAGGAAAGCTGTGGAGGCTGTGCTGCAGCAGGATGCCTTTCTCCACCTTGTAAGCTTGAAGGCCATCTAAGCAAGCATACTAACTGCATAGAAAATGCCTTGCAGGTTAGTGGTAGAACTGAGGGGCTGTACTGCCAAGGTGCTGTCTTTGCAGCAGCTTCCATGTAAACTGCAGGGATAACTTAGCTCAAGAGCTGCTGAAAGGCAAAGACCCTCCCAGCCTGCATGCGTATGCATGACCTGTGGTTCCCACGCTGCTTTTAGAGTAGCTTGTTTCAGGTTAGTTTGGATATTGGTAGTATACAAATATGGGTGGGTTTGGGTGAGTATTTCTACAACAGCAGAGTAGTCTCAGAATGGTACTGAGAAGCAAGGCAGGCATTTGTGTGCAGTTGGTCTATACTGAACACCCTTGTGCTGATGCCAGATGATTGCGAATACTTGTGACAACAGTTGTGGCCATGATGTGACAATCGCAGCAGCAACTGCAGTCTAAACATAACCTTGAGAGGGGAGACATTAAAATATGCAAAACAAAACTTTCTATTTTGAGAAAAGCCATCTGATGTACAGCCTGCCATGCAGCACAACAGCCATTTGCTAGGCCCTCTGCATAGAGCTGACATGGGAGATTGGACAGTAGTAGGGTACAGTTAAATAATTCTGTAGACTTCATCAACTAGAGACAGCTCCTTTCCGCCCTCTCTTTTATTTTGATCAAAATTCTTCGTAGAAAATGAAAATTCTTTATAGAGGATATCTATATCTCATGGACCATCTGCTGTGAAAGAGTGCTCCAACTCTGCCTTTCAAGTTGACAATTTTTGATACTTTTTAATCTAATTTTTTCAGTGTTCTTTGGAGGAAAAAGAGATCTGCTGTTGCATGGGGGAAACAGAAACTCCTCTCACATGCCACATTCTGCTGTTGCTGTTTAACAGGAGACACATGTGAACGCTTATCCAATTCTATGGAATTCTTTATCTGTTAAAGGAGGAACAATACTTCCTTAAATTGTTGTAACATCTTGTCATATCTGTTGCATAAAACAAGTATTTTCTGTTCCACCTCATATCTGATGAGGGTATACTTTACGTTATCACTTTTTTGCTGAGCTGTTGGACTCTTCATTTCATCATTTTGTCTCGTTGCCTTTCGTTTTTTCTTCTTTTTCATTTGGAACTTGTCAGGTTCTTCTAATATTAGGTGTTGGACAAAATATACCTGATGGTTGCTAGCTTTTATTGATGTATTTATGACTGAGCTAATAGCTGGTGAAAAGGAATGGGTACTCTGCTTGTGTAACTATGCTGAGGTCATTGGGAATTAGGATTCTCATTGCTCTTAATGGCTTTTGGGACAGCGTCTTGACACTTCTGGGAAGGTGGAAAGAGCTTCAGTTATGCAGCACACTTTCACGAGAGCAAAAGGAGTTAAAAGTCTGTGTGCAGTTACAGGGTTAGAGGGAGTTGCCGTAAATGTGAGAGAGGCCAATGGGTGTGCACATCTGCCTTGGGCGGTCAGGTGTCAGACAAGGGTTTGTGTGAAGGCCAGTGGGCCCACCGACATGGAGTGGGTAACTGCTGTAAGCTTCCTCACCAGGAAGTAGATGAGGCCTTCTTCAAACAGTTAAAAGAAGACTCATGCTTATAGGCCCTGACCCTCATGGGGCACTTTGTAGCAACACTATCTGCTGGAAGGATGGTTTGGCAGAACTGAAGATTTCAGTGCCATGTTGATGATTTCCTGTCACAGGTAACTGAGGAACCAACTAGGAAGCAACAGGAATTAGCGCCGCTGGGCCTAATGCTTAGAAATAAGGAATAACTGGTGGATGTTAAAGCTCAGAAGCAGTCTTGGCTGCACTGACTATGAAAGGACAGAGTTCAGGATCCTAGGAGGAGGGAGCACAGCCTTGAACTTGAGATTAGGTTTCAACCTTTTCAGAGTTTGGCTTGAAAGAATCTAAGGGGATACAGCCCTGGAGAGAACAGGCATGTTTGAAATGGCTGGTTGACTTTCAAGGATCGCCCTAGGAGGAAGTAGGCCTGACCCAGGAAGCAGGAAGACAAGCAAAAGCAACAGGAGGATTACATGGCTTAGCAGGGACTTCACCGGTGACCACAGGTATTAAAAAAAATAAAAATTCAAGAGGTGTGGATTTAGGGACTAGTGAGCTCAGGGAAATATAAATTTGCTGTCTGATATTTTGGGAATAGGGTTAGGAAAGCCAAGACTGATATGCAGAAGCTGACCCTGCTTTGAGCAAAACTGATTAGATAGGCTCAAAAGGTTCCTTCCAACCTAAACGGTTCTGTGATTTGGAGAAAAGATCTACCACAGAAGCAGGTGCTAATGGTTAAAGGGGTGCTTTTCCTAATGCTGGCACTTTGCCTTCTGTATTTGTCTTGTATAAATCTGAGGGGTTGGTGGGGGCTAGACTTGCACTGAGACTGCTGTGGACTCTTCTGCTATTGCTTCACAGGAAGTATTATTTAATCTCACTGTCTGTATTCCTATTTCCTAAAAGTTATTTCAGAACTTTTTTAAAATTAGCGATTTGTTTTTCAAAATTACATTTCATTTTAAAAAGCTGTTTATCTCTGTTTGTCCAAATTTAATCTTCTGTAGTTGTGGGCCATTCATTTTTAATGTTAATATACTTAATCGGTCCCTTTTTAAGGTTTGTTTAATGCAGAGTTTCTTGCAGAGTCATTTTTTTGAATTTGGGAAGGAAAAGCTTTGGAGTATATTGTTAAGAAATTAAGATGCCTCCCAGAGCCATGTATTTCCTGCCCCCAGTGCACCTCCCGCCAAATGAAACAAGTTGGTCCTTGAGAAAGAGACAGAAACACTTTTGCTCATGGGAAGCAATTGGGGGACTGCAGTTTCTTTTAAGATCTGAGCTTGGGTGCCAATATATCATCGTGATGTAAACAGAAGTCCAGAGTGATAATCCACTAACACACACACAGTTCTTAAAAATAAACTACACTGGCTGCATATTGTTCATCTGCTGCTTTTTATGTGTCTGGTAAATGGTTTGGCAGAAGGAAAGGAAATAAATGAGAGTTCAGGTATGAAAAAGCTAGCATATTTTTATGAACTATGCATCTGTTTTTAGACCATTCCAAACTCACTGTTTAGGTTTCCCTAATACCTGAAAGAAGTCTGACTGGCATTTTACTAATGCAGACAGATTTCAGTATTGATGTAGCATGGGCTATTCTGTGTGTTTTATTGTTTTTATTTTTATTTTTTACAAGATTAATGTCTCGGTATCTTAATTTGCATTGTAGATGTACAAATACCTAAGTGTCTTGAGGGTAAAAGCAGATGCAACAAGTCCTGTGGTTGCATTGGCATCTGAATAGTCTGAAGGAAGCTACATATGCAGGTTGTGGAAAAGCAAACAAGAAGGCTGGGCTGCAAGTACTGTCCTAGCCTCCTGCGAGTCTCATTTTATACAAGGACAAATAGTCAGCTTTTAATAATAAATATTTACTTTGGAAGCTGAATAGGAAAAAATAATTGCCTCTGTATATAGGTTTTATGACCATTCAAAGTCAATTTCCAATATGAAACATAATGGGAATGGATTCAAAGTGACTGCAGAATGCAATAATTGGGGCACTTCTAAGGGAAGCATGATAATAAAGGGTTTGTGTTATTTCTTTTTCCAGTGTACACCACTTTTCATGAATGTATCTCTTCTTTGGTGCTGTCTGTGTGCGCTAATTGAAAAGAAATGCTTAGGTTGAATTGAATAATGAAAAGCGTATGTAATTTTTTTGGACAAAGTCCAAACCCACCCTCAAAAAAAAAAGCCTATGTAGACAGTCCAAATGCTGTGCTAGGTAATGACTTTCCTTTGCAGTAGATGCAATAAGTGATGTTGGCTTATAGGAAAGATGTTCTGTAGTCTATATGGAAATGTAATCAGCTTATAGGTTTGTAGAGTGGGGAAAAGAAACAGAAAATTGGCTTTGTGTTGTATGTGCCATTAAGTGATCCTCTGTTTTTTACTTGCATTTGGTAGCTTGGGTCAGGAGAAGCATCTGTTTACTCCTTTTTTTTCCTTCCCTATCAAATTATGTTTTTATTCAGTACTTTGAGTACTGTTGTTTGTTTTCTGCCTTATTTGATTTGAACTGTAGTATAAAGGTTATGACTTGCTCAGAGCAATGAAATATGTCACCGGTATTAAGAGACTCAGCTGATGTGATACTTAAAATATTGCAGGTATAAGTTTCTTATTCTTAAGCAGTCGTGTGGGTGTTGTTCAGGTATTTGATGGCATTTAGATATTCTCTGTATACTGCTTAGGTGTTTGCTAAGAATAGCTGTGTTTGAGAAGTTTGGGCGTTTAGAAAGCTGTCAGGAATACTTAGGTGAGAGCTTTTGTAAAATACTCATGAAGAATATAATTGAAGAGTGAGAACAGAAGTAACAATACTGATTAGCTGCTATCTGATGTAATGTGTCTTTGTAGTGTTACAGTGAGAGAGAAAGTGGCACAGATGGTGAGTTAGGAAACCATTTCCACTTGTAACTACTGAAATCAGTTGATATTGACAGTAATAAAGTTGAGTTTCTCAACAGTGCTTTTTTTTTTTTTGGTGCCTTATTATATTAGATTGGTTATATTCTGTTTTTCTGTGTTCTTCTGAAGTGCACTGTATCTGGCAAGTCGCTGAGAAGCAGATTGTGAAACCACTCAGTGTAATTTCATTGCTGAAACTGAAAGAAAAGCTAGAAGAAATCTCTTCTACCTTTCCTTAGTACTTTGTGTAACTGATAGCTGAATGTGTGCCTAATTCAGTCTAGTGAAATACTGCATCCAGGTGTAGTGTGCACGAATGGCTATGGGTATATGCAGAAATACACAGCTAGCCATCAGTACACGTGTGCCTTGTATTATATATGGCTCTTGGCTCAGCGGGTGTGTGTCATGTTTACTTTCATAGAAGATCTCTGTGGGCAATTGAAACAATAAAACAGTAAATACACCATATGTTGACATCCTCTAGGTACTTCTGTCACAGAATACAACAGACGTGCCTGAGGCAGCGGTAGCTTCTAGAAAATGTTAGAAATCCTTCTAGAAGCTTAAGAAAATAGTGTAAAGCGATGTAAAGAACTCAGAATTAACAAAAACTGATGTTACTTAGAAAAAAAGTTTTTAAAAATATGTATAAATATCTCAGCAGGAAAGTATTCTGAGTAGCAGAAATGCTAGTGCAAAGAATGTGATCCATCCGTGGTGATAACGCAGTACTGTACACAGCTAGTTCCCCAAGCTAAGTGTTTAAGGAACTTAGAGCTTGTGATGACTAACCTGAGATATGTTTTGTCACTGTTGACAGGAGGTACTAATTCCCAAGGAGTCTCCATGTAGATATAACATGCCGCCCGCTAGACTAACTGAAGAAATAAAGAGTCTCTTGTTTTTGAAGTGTTTATGGATCCTCTATGAAACCATTCTAATCAAATAATGAGAAACTGTCCCTGAACTTTTTTTTTCAGAAGCTGGCAGCACTGATACTACTGTGCTTTTGGGAATACTGAGATGTCTCTTGAACTTGCAATAATTCAGAAGATAGTTACATGTATGTGCACATAGTCCTTACCGCACCTCTCTGTAGAATATACTGTCTAAAGTGAACGAGAAGCTCCCAACAAACAGTTGACACTTGTGATCCTGGTGTGAAGTTCATACCTAGACAGGTAGAGGAAGTGTTGCCCTTGGGCTGTTAAGACAATTTTTTTTTTTTTTCCCAATAGAAAAACTGTTTTGTTCCCAGGTGACTGTGGCATCCTTTCACCTGATATTGCTGCATGTTTATGCAGTTTTGTGATTTTTATTGATGCAGTGGCGGTGCTGTGTTGTGGTTTAACCCGGCCGGCAACTAAACACCACACAGCCGTTCGCTCACCCTCGCCCCTCCCTCTCTGGGATGGGGGAGAGAAACGGGAAAGTGAAGCCTGTGGGTTGAGATAAAGACAGTTTCTTAAGATAGAAAATAACAATAATAATAATATGTACAAACAAGTGATGCACAATGCAATTGCTCACCACCCGCTGACCAATGCCCAGCCCATCCCCAAGCAGCCACCCCTATATATTGTTCAGCATGACCCCATAAGGTATGGAACACCAGTTTGGGTCAGCTGTCCTGGGTCTGTCCCCTCCCAGCTCTTGCTGCTCCCCCCAGCCTGCCCGCTGGCAGGACAGAGCGAGGAGCTGAAAAGTCCTTGGCTTAGTGTAAGCACTGCTCTGCAGCAATTAAAACACCAGCATGTTATCAGCACTCTTCTCATCCTAATCCAAAACATAGTACCTCACCAGCCATTAGGAGGAAAAATAACTCTGTCCTAACTGAAACCAGGACATGTTGATATTTTTGAAAAATAGCTTGCATTCAGAAGACTAGGGCGTAACTCCATACAGACAAACATCTAGGTCTGCCTTGGACACAAAGTAGTCATTAGCACCTGTATATTGGAATAGGGATAATTCACCTCTCCTTTTCACATGTATTGAAGAAACCTTGTCTTTACAGGCAAATAAGGGTACTGTGTAATACTTGAAGCAATAATTAAAAATAAATAAATAAATCCTTGTAATGTACCAACAGCTGGTCTGAGACAGTTTTTTCTTCAGCCGCTCATGAAGTTACATTCATTTGGTTACTAATGCTTTTAAATATCACAATGTTGGATTGTTGGTGATAAGGTCCACTGATACTGTCCTCTTTGTATTCCCTGCATTTTTTTCCTTTTTTTTCTTTCCAATGATTCCTCCAACAAATGATGCTTGTGAGCTGTGCTGCTGTTGAATAAAGTGCCTGGCCTCTGCTGCGTGCAGGCCCTGCTGCGGGAAACCAGGCAATGCAGAGACCTGGAATCCCCCCTCAGAACCTAGCACAGGCAAGGCAGGAAAAAGAAGTTGGCACTGAAATGGGACTTGGATATTGATGAGTTCCCATTCATAGCAATGAAACGGCCTCAGTCAAATGTAGCTGAAATCTGTGTTTGTAATAGGAAGAAAAAAGTGGTAGGACTACACCTTCAAAGGTGGCACAGAAGATTTAGTGATAAGACAATTTATGATTCTTCCCTGAAGAGAATTATTCACGGGTTGAAAAGTCTGTTAGTTTCTTCCCCGTGGTCAAGTGGCAATATTATTACAATTATTAAATTACGGAGTTAAATGAGAAAGTTGCGTCAGCCAATTGTCATTAGGAAATAAATTATAAAACCTTAATTATGAATGTATAATGACCAACTTGATAATTCCCAAAAAGTTCAATGGGACTATCGAAGTGGACCTTCTATTTGTTTTACACTATCAATATGCTCATAGTGCAAATGGGGGAAAAAAAGTTGCTCTTTGTCCTTCCTGTCATTACTTTTTTTCGCTGATAGGAGTTAAGCAAAGCAGTGATTCTGTATTCTCTAAGCAGTCACAGAGTGGTGAATGCTTGTGAAAATGGTCTGTAGCTCCTCTTCTCCCTCTAACTGCATAACTATTAAAATGAATTGTGGAGCAAATTCTCTGGCTTTTTATGTTTGAAAAGTCGTTCGTACTAATATACTGACAAGAATTGCACGCTGCTGTTGTACGCTGTGTCTCAGTGATCCCTACCTTGAAGTTTAACTTGCTTGATGGAAATGCTAGAAATACGGTTTTCCCAAGGAAACCTTTCCAAGTGTCTCTTCACAAAACTGATGTGCCGGAGGTTGAGTTTTTTTGTTTAGAATTCATTGAAATGTTGATTTGATCAACGTGAGCTGTCAAAATAGAAGTAGTAATAGCACTCTATCAGGGTAATTTTGAGAAGAAAAACATACAATATTATTGTCTCAAAGTATCAGAGATGTCACAGGTGTCCCAGGTACTCGTATATCACGTACAGGACTGTGACACTGAACAGCTGAGCTGAAGCCAGACAGTCAGATGCTAGGCTAGAAACCCAATACCCACTGTACTTTGAGCATACCCTTTTTGTATCTAACCTGGTGTGTTTCTGCATGGTTTATAGAAGTGTCTGTTGATGTCTTAGTGAAGAATGTTTCCTATAGGAAGCCTACATCTTGTCTTCTGTCCCCTATTGTTTCCAAATGTAATGACAAAAACTCAAACATTAGTGCTCTACAGTTTGATACAGGCATGCAATAGTAACATGAGGATTTTTATTGATAGGACTCATTTAATTTTGTCCTAGAGTAATAGTGAATGTATTTGTGCCCCAAAGCAGTTCCCCTGATACTCTATGACAGCTGTAGAAGGATGGTACTGGCTGTGGGCTATGTGCTTTTTTTTTTAGTGTACGAAGGTAAATTGAATCAATTCTGGGGAAAACATTTAACCTTGGTCCTTGGACAGAAACTGGATAGTGAGTATTGTAATAGTTGGTGTTTATGGAATACTTGGGCTCATGCTAGTAGCATCCCATTCTAACAATGGTAACGAACTGCAGGGAAAGTACAGCTTAAGCTAACAGATGATCTCCATTGCCACAATGGACTCGTGATGTCTTCGATGTAAATGCACAGCTCATGATCAGATGCTGATGGCTGACATTTTTTTTGACACTTAAGAAACCTATCTTGTTAACAAGAAGTCAAACATATAAAAGGAGATAAAGATTTTGGATGCTGGAGTTTTATTCTTGTGTTATTATTTTCCATTTGTTCTCTAGCATTTCCACTATGATTCTCAAGACAACAGCTTGAGAAGATAATGTATTCTGTGTGTCTCAGGTAGACTACCGGTCCTAGATAGGGATAAAAATGATTTGTAACTTGATATTACAGATGCAAGCAGCTTGGAAGAGCAATATCAAGCATGCCCTTCTACAGCAGAGGAGAAACTGGCTTTATTGACAGTGGTCCTTGTCTTCAGAAATGTAGGTGAGATTTGTCTCCAGGCAGCAGCGGCACAGTCTCTGAAATAAAGTTCATGTTGAATTAGGGAGCCTTTTTAGGGAGTTATGCAGATGGCTTTTATTGCTACAGATTCACCTCAGTTTGCTTTCAGCCAGCTGTATGTTACCTACAAAGCTTGCTAGTCAACCTTTGAAGTTACTGACATCTGGATAGTAAGCAAAAGTAAGACTTGACCGCCTATTCAAACTGCTGCTTACCAGCATGTGTCTGCCTCATCTCCTCATGTTATATTCTTCTGAACTCATTTTGTAAATTCTTTAATCCAGGGTTGTGTTGTTTTCCAAATTTTACTACCACGGGGAGAATGTTTTCTTTGTCAGAAGTAGAACTGAGTTAAATAGACATAAAAGAGAACAAGTTGATCGCAAGTCTCTTGTGACTTTAGCTTTAACTGACTATCTAGTATGTGTTGAGAATGTTCTTTAGAACAACATCCTGCTGGCATGCTACCATTGGGAAACATCCTGCTAATACAGATTTTCATATTATTGCAGTGTTACCAAGGCAAGGCAACAGTTATTTCTGATAATAATTATAACTTCTTGAACTTCAAAAATAATTCTTCTACTCTTTGAACAAAATACTGTTCTCTATGTTCTGTTCAAATCACATGGAAAGTACCTGGATTTTTGAGAATAAATCAGTATTTACAGGAGAAACGCAAAATTATAACTTCTAAGCATGACACCAATTTGTAATGCTTTTTTGAATTTTGCTGCTGCTTTTATGTTTTGCAGCTTAAATAAAATTAATTGCAAATCTTATCTCCTTGGAGTTGTGGTACACACAGAGGTTAACTTCTTTCAGGTCCCTGAGCAGCACTGTAGGAATTGTAATAACAATATATTCTTATTACTTTTGCAATTCCGTGAGCAAGAGGAAGTTAATCAAAGAGGCGATGATGCTGGTTATCTTGGTCTATTCCAGTATTAAATACTGATAGACTATTTGTGAATAGCCTCTCCGGTGTCTCAGCCTCAGTGTTGAACTGGGGAGTTGCTCTGGCATCTGAGACCCTCCCAGGTAAACTGACAAGTCACCAAAAGAAAATGGGTCTCCTCTCCATGGTGTGGGTCTGGCTAGTGCCATTAGGGGGCTTCTTGTTCTTACCACAGATATGACCTTGTTTCTAGAGGCTGTAGTAATCTTGACCAAAGTTTTATGTTCTCTCAGAGAACGTGTAAGCGTAACAGTGTTTCTGCATCTAGAAACGTAGATTTCTACTTAGAAACATTAGATGAAATGTTGACACCCAGTTGGGGAATGCTTTGCAGAGTTATGCGGTCTAGTATGTATCTTGCGTTCTGCTAGGCTTGATTTAAGGTGTGTTGTGGCTTAGTGTGCAAAGAGATTGCTTTCTCAGGTTGAAAAAACTCTGCTTTCATCCACCACATGCCTCTTACCTTTTTTTTCAGCAGGTTTCTAAGTCTCCTATGTGCAACTGGTTGCTATTAGGATCTCGTTTTTCCAGCCACTCGGAGTTCGCTGCTGTCAGAGGTGGGCACTGATACCAGTTCAAAGCACAGTGCTGTTGGTGCTCTCAGGGTAAACCTTCTGGAGGTTCTTCAGAATTGTTCGCTGTAGTTTTTAATATTCACATCCTAGCTCTAATGCTACTACAGTGGGTTTCAGATGAAAAATATATTTGAACTGTCTGTCTGCGCTTATCTTCTTGCATATCATACAAAAGCATAGGGTAAAAGCAGTGCTGTTAAGAGAGATCTTTGTGAAATGTTCCTTTCATTGCCGTGGAAAGTCTTTGTGTCAACTGGGAATTGTGGGTCTCCTGTAAAGAGAGTAAGAGGATAGATAGGGGTTTGGAAGCAGCTTAATAGGTTCTTTTCACAAACTATTTTTACATACATAGGAAACGAAGTGAAAATTACCTAAGGAATTTTTCCAGTAGGTATCCAGGTAAAGTAGTAAAAGACTATAATTGCAAAAGCAAATCAGATCTCACAGAGCCAGAGGACTTTAATCCCTTCAGTCCCATTGCCACCTCTAATTTCCCAGCTATGCCCAGCAGTTTCCATTATGAGGTGCTAAAAATCAATCCAAGAATTCAGCTGAGAAGTTTCATTAATGTGGCTTTAATGGGGGCAGTACTGAGATCAGTGTACCAGCAAGAGGCTTATTTTAATGCCCTCTTCATTGTTCTGGGTTGGGAAGTTAATGTAGCAGTTTACATGCTCTGCTCCATTAATATGGTCCTTGTAATATAATGTGGGCAGCTCTTTGGTCACCTAGAACTAAGCTAATTTATGGCCAAGCAAAGGAGACCTTATTGGTTATTCACCCAGAGAAATGTCATGTAAAATTAGATCATGTTTCTTCAAGGATTTCTGTCTCTTCTGCCATTCTGCCTTTCCCAGACTGAAGCATACTGACATCTCCCTGTCTTCTTTCTTGCTAAAGGGTTTTTGTACGCTGCGTGAGTGTTGGAATAGATTTCTCAAAGGAGGACCATCCAAGGATTGGTGGGATTGTGTATAAATTCCAGATGTCTATCTCCAGTTAGTAAATAACCAATCTGTAGTTACCAAGCAAACATCAAGAAGGTCAGGAATACTAACTTTATCATTCTGGGGATGAAATATCTAATTTCTGGCTTTTTAGTCCTTAAATTTAACCCTGAAATAGATTGGGATTTTATCCTTTGAAGGTCTGACGTTTTTAGGTCACGCTTGGTGCTGGTTTTATAGTCCTTTTTAAGGCTTGCACAAATGGAATTGTGTGACTAAGATGCATGGATTTACAGTCAATGGAGTATAATACAAAAAAAAAGTTTGAGGGTTTTAAATCTTTCTTGCAATACTTGAAGTAACTTTTGCAACGTGACATGCTGAGAATCTATATTGATCTATCGTGTAAAGGTCTACTGATGCTTCACCAGGGTAACATGCATGAGGCACTTCTGGCTTTGCTACTGTAAGAATATATCTTTTAAAACAAACCCCACAACTCCAAAACGAAGCCAACAAACCCACGCAGCAGAAGTATAGGGCTGTTATATTTCCTTTCTTCAACTTCCATAATACAGGTATTTATATAACTTCTACCGTTTAAAGAGGTAAAATGTGAGCTTGTAAAACCGTATTCCCTTTCCTTCTGAGGATCTTACCTGCTGGTTGACCTTAGTGATCCCCTTCTCGCCTTCCCCAGAGGCTGTCTCCTTGGATTCTCATTTCTTTACCTGTAGAAAATGGGTGATAGTTGATTGACTGTTGGTTTTGTTTGTAATCGCTTTGAAATTCTTAACATCTATTCTAGTTTTCTCTTGAATTTTAGAGAGATTTCTGTTTACAAGTTTCTCAAAACTATTACTTACTGTTGTGATTTGAGGCTATCAGTTTCTTAAAATTGAGAGTAATTGTTACGTAACACTCACTGGTTGCTTGGAAGGCACTTAGAAATTGCTCTTCTCCAGTATTCCCATAAATGCTTCACTTCTTTTTAATGATTTTCACCTTGCAAACAATCCTTTGAACTGGTCAAGGTGGGCAACTACAGCCTCAGACTATCAAATACGATCCTAACTGCACCTTGCTTGCTTGTTTCTCCATTTCTAAGGCTGTCATGCATTTTTAGAACCCCATTTTCCCCCCACACCAGGGAGAGGGCCCAGAAGTGGGTTTCCATCCAGTCTGTGGAATCTGTTTGAAGGAAGCAATCAAAAAACCAAGAACATCTGTTTCCTATGAGTGCTGTTGTCTGATGGGGTTGTGCTCCTTTTCCCCTCAAAGGTGCCATCAGTACAACAGATGTAGTGGTGTACTAGGTACCCTGGAGAGAGGAACTGATACCTGATTATGAAGCTCAGGTCCTTAAGGACTGGATACGTGCTCAGTGTGCAGGTGAATGTGTTGCTTTTTATCACTGAAGCCTCACGAGAATTCCAGGCATGCAGAGGCTGACAGGTAAATGAGTTTTACAGGATAAAGTGCTGAAGAGCTTTCAAAGAGCAAACATGGGAGTTGAGTGGAGAGTTGTGTAAAGCCCAGAGATTTGTATTGTTCAGGCTCTTCACCTCTATTGACTCCTGCTGTGGCTCATGTAATGAAGCACTTGAAGTGAAGAAATCCTGTGTCCAAAGGTGTAAGTATGAAGCAGCTTTGCTTACTAAAGATTTTTTGTTGTTGTTGTTCATGGCTAGTGTCCCTCTTTCAGTGATGTCTCTTTCCACTTACAGTTCCCCTTTGGGAAGTGAGATAATTCCCCTCAAGTTCTGAAAGCAGTGTTGTCATGTGTGTCAGAAGTGCTAAGTCTGTGTTTCTGTTACCGTGTGGCTGTCCTTTTGGATTTGGAGCTCAACAGGAAAATGTTTTGTTGCAGTGTATGGAAGTGGTAATTCATTTCTATAGTTTCCTTGATCATTTTAGCATCTGCAGTAAAATATTGTATTCGACTCTGAATGTGAATCTATACCAGGAAGATGATGAAGTGCAGGACTTAGAAGAGCCCACGTTGACTAAGTGCCCGAGAAGGTTGATGTAAAAGATGAGAAGATCTTTACTGGAAACCTTAAATTTGTTGTAGGATATTGGGAAATATTTTGAAGATCAGGATGCTAGTAAAGGACATGCTCTGGAATTCTTAACAAAATAGCAATTGCATAGATGTTTACAATTGTTTAAGACTGGACTTAATTAGGTTTGGAAGGGAACACAGATGTTCCTCTGTTACTTAATCATTGCCCTGCCTGTGGTGCAGACTCCCTTCTCCAGATATCCTCGGCATTAAGAGAGTGCAGAGAATCTAGTAGATGGTGCAAATAGTGATAAGGAGATGATAGCATATAGTGAGAGTGGGAGTAAGCTTTTTTATTATTATTATTATGGAAGTGATGAAACTACCGTTTTTCTCTTCTTGCGTTAGATTTTTTCAGAATCCAAGAGAATGTTTTGTTCTCTATAATCTGGCCAAAGGGTGGTCAGAGAGACTGGAATGATCTTCTCTCAAATTCCTTCTCCCTTACCAAATTTTCCAAAACTTGAATTTGGGGTAATAGATTGGTACTGATAGATTCATCCATGCTTACCAGACAGAAATGATCTAATCTGCTATTTACTTACCTAAATGGGGAGCACTTAAACAGCTTTTACTTTGCGTAGTAAGAGTTGAATAAATTTTACAGACAAAAAGAATCCATTGATATTTGTATCCTCAGACTGAGTCTGTGGCTGTCTTGAGAAAAGAGGGACTTTTTGCTTAGTTCCAGCCTGAGGTCTGCTCTCTCATCATACAGGTTCCCCACATGCTGTTACATTTTGGTGTCTGTTTGCTCACTCTCTCCATCTTTTTACATAGTTATAATCTTCAATGAAGTTGGGGAGTACGGCTACTCTCAACTTGCCCATGATGATCTGAAGTGTCGAGGGGCATGTGTAATCATCCTGCCATTGCAGGATGTATGGGAGGTAACCCAGAATGCCATGTCTTGTCTTGCAGGAGTCCTCCTACCTCCCCTGCCTTCTGCCATAGACTGGGTGGATTAGTAGAGGAGCGAACAATTGCATTTTGAGCATCTCCAGGAAGAAATAGTTTCATATAATTCCATGATGATTTCCAACATAATTTTGAAAGATGAAGTACTTAAATTTCAGTCTTAGTGCCAGAAGCGCTGGTTTGGCAGGAAAAAAATATCTGAAAATCTTTCTTGAAGCTTTCTTTAATCACCAGTCTTTTTGATGAAAGATTTACAGAGATGTTACCGTTTCACCTATTCCTAAGCTGCATATGCAGAGCAAGAAAGCTGCTGATAAGGCCAGGAATAAGACATTTGGTAGTTACAGAGATTTGTGCCAGTGGTTGTTTTTAATGTAGTTGTCTTGTTAGTTTGCCATTTCAAAACAGCCTTCTCCAGATTTTCCAGCGAAGTAACTTTGAACAAAAGTTTTCTTCACCAAAAGTAAATGTTAAAGAAGGCAGACCTAATGAGTTTACTATAGAACCTGTAGACTTCAGGATTTCTTCTTATCTCTTCCCTTCTCTCCCCCCAAAACACTGATTTTGTATCAAGAATCTTTTTTTTCCCCACTAAGTGAGCCTTGTTACAGTTATCCAATTTTGAAATGCCTTCTAGAAGTAGAAATTCTAGGGGTATGTATTCCATTATTGTGCAGTCACGTAGAGTAGAATTTGCTTGCAACCATCTATGTGATCCTCAGTTAAGTCACTCTTGTCAGCAGGAAACAAATGACAACTACTTCTGGTCTTTTTTTTTTTTTTTTTTAAACAAGCATTTAAGTCTTTCAAAAGTAACTGTCAAATCAAGATCATGGTCAGAATGCCAAGGGTAAAAACCTTAAGATCTGAAGGAACATTTTTATTGCAATCAAATTTTGTTTCAAGTCCTGTTGGTTGGATGAGAATGTATATAGCTAAGGATGACAGGCTGCTAAAGGAAGGGCTACTTAGCATTTTAAGATATAAGATTTTAGCCTGTACGTTAACTTAAAATGGCCTGATTTTTCAAAACCAGAGAACACTCTTCTAATAATCTTTTTCAAACTATTTCATGTCAAGGAAGCACTAGCACCACAATTAAATTAATTTGAACCTAGTTTCTACCTTCGGTTTCGGCATTAAAGACACGTGTAAAAGATGTGTAGGCATGGTGCTTAGGAACATGTTTAGTGGTGGACTTGGCAGTGCTAGATTAATGGTTGAACTTGATCTTAAAAGTCTTTTCCAACCTAAATGATTGTATGATTTTCAGACTTCAAGGGAGCCTGTAACACTTGCTGTGGTTGAGCATCAGTTTATCTCACAATAAGCCAGGTATGTTTGCATTTTGTTATTGCTTTTATAAGATGTAAGTAATTTTTTTACATGAGAATGAACTTCAGTGCAAAGTGGTTGATAGGTTGTTGTCCCTAGCAAGGCAATGTTCAGCAAAACCAGGAGTTTTTCCAGGAGTTGGACTCGATGGTGGTTGTGGGTCCCTTTCAACTGGGAATATTCTGTGATTTTATGATTCAAACCATGCAGCAGCACTTCTTTAAGAACTTGACAAACCGGGAGGAAGGATGGAGACTCATTCTACCTTAAATGCCAACACTTTTTGATGCTAGATTTTTCTCTCTCATCTTTTAGAGGAACTAAGTAGTGGAGTAGTTACTGTTCGTTGCACTCCCAAGATATTTGCCTGACTTAGAAACTTTGGACCCCGAACAGCC
This sequence comes from Heteronetta atricapilla, assembly GCA_011075105.1. Taxonomy (NCBI): domain Eukaryota; kingdom Metazoa; phylum Chordata; class Aves; order Anseriformes; family Anatidae; genus Heteronetta; species Heteronetta atricapilla. Next base: position 42,360,353 of record CM021735.1, read on the forward strand.
TTCTGAATCAAAATCAGCTTGTTTATATAATTTCCAACACCGTGATATTTTAAGTCCTCTTCAAGAACACAGTACCAGTTCACTGTTTAATTTCAGTGTGATTATTGTTGGCTTTCTGTTAATTTTGTAGTGGTCCCACAGCAGCGATTATTATTTATTTCTGTCTCCTAATATACAGTCCAATTTACATTATTATTAGTTTAGCTCTAAGTATAATAACTCAATACTCCAAAGAAAGCCTCTGAATGTTTCGTTGTAATGAAATATTTACTGGTGAGGTAAATTCGGCAAGCAAACATGCTCTCTCTTCCTCGTAATTTATTTTACTTACCCGTGTTGTGCTGGATTCCCCCCTGAAGTTTCATTCAGTATGGTTTCCAGGTGTCAGACATAAAAAGCGTCAATGGTGAATTATGGCAGTCACTGCTGTTTTATCAAGATGGTTCTTACTGCATAGGTCATTGTGGCCGAAGAAATCAGCAGATCTGCCTTTCTCTTAAAGAAGCCAGTAGAGTCAACCGTGGACATTAGTAACAGGTCAGATGAGGACTTCTGGGCAAGATATTTTCTGCTTGCTTCTCCAGGGCACTGCAGTATAGTGACAGGAATTGCTGTGCCAGTTCATCATTGTCTTTATGAGAGAACTAATGAGCCAAATTCATCCTGGATGCAGCTCCACTAAAATTACTCTGAGCCTGATTTCAGCTCCAGTGTGGTATTTCCACTTAGCCTGCTGTGAAGAGGCATACTGTGTTTCAGGAGGGTTCAGTAAAATAGCTCGTTATGCATGTGGAATGCACAAGATAGATTCATTACTGGCTAGTTTGCAGAAAAAGTAGTGTGTTTACTTGCTTTAGAAAAATAAAATCAGGACACTATAGATTCTGTATTTCAGAACCTGTTCTAGAATTCTATTAGGTGGTTTTATTAGCACGGTTCTGCAATGTAACAGATGTTTTTGGTAATGCAGGGCTGTTTTTGACTTTTAATTTGGCACTTTTTCAGACTGATTTTTAATCAGGAGGGCAAGTGAGTTACCTCCCCACTACAACTGCACTTGTTTTACTTCTGTTGGTTAAGTGTATACCTATGAGTACAAATAACATGTCCACATGCAACTTGGACATTAAATACTCAAGTATATACATACCTGCATGAAATAAGTTCAGTAGTTACTATAGGGTTATAATTGCAAATTATTCTCAGTAAAACCTTCTCATTCATTCTGTACTCCGATAAAAATGCATACATCTTCATCATAGTGCGCATTTTTGATTATTGGATTGTTCCTGGGCTGCTATTGTACATGTGACAAGGTTACAGTAACCTGGCTTGTACGTATGTTGTGTGAATGGCAGGCTTGTATTTGAATCCGACAGCTGATAGCTTATTTAACATTCAGCTGTGCTTCCAGAAAAGCTCAGGATGCTGCTTGCTATTCTTTTCTTTGTTGTTCTGCAGTCTGAAATGTTATTTTCCTCTGAAGAAGAGCAGGTCACTTGCAAATGCTAATTTCAGCATGAAAGCCTGCAGTTTGTTCTTACTCAGCTTTGTTCTTTAAAAAAGCAATTTTCTACTGCTGTTTTTTGTCTTCAAATATTGTGTTTGCACTATATATCTAGCAAAGCATTTATTTTTAGTTATTTCTTCAGCTTCTTTGTTCCCAAGGGTCTTGTCAAATGATGTAGTCTTTCCTGTCACCTGTTTTGTATCTCGTTCTTCCTCCCTCACAGCCTATCCTTACTCTTTCTTCACTACAGTAATTGTTCTCTCCGTGGGCTCTCCTTTGTTCTGCTGTAATATGTTGTCCTGCCCCACTCCCTGTTTCAGTATATCTTCTCATCTTTTACCTGCATATCTGCTACCTTCTAGTGCCTGCCATGGTTTGCAGCCTCTCTTTCAGATACGATGTGTGTTATTTTTTCAGTGTAGAAGCTTTGCTACTGGGAGGTGTGCTAACCAGGCCAGTACAGGCAGAACTCATAGTACATCTTAGGAGATGTTGCAATTTTCTCTTTTTTTTTTTCTTAAGATTGTCCCCCTATTGTGTTACTTTTTGCCCCGCCTATTAAATTTATCAGTGAAGGTTTAGGTCCTGTGGCAAAAATGTTCAGCAGCCTTCCAGATGTTCTAAGGAACTTGAAAGTCATGGAATCAAACACTAAGAAAGGCATTTCAGCTTGATTTTTCTTGGGTCTTAACTCCCCCATCTCATTCATCGTCCTTTCTTCTCTGAAACACCTTCTGGTCTGGAGTAGGGATGTTTATTGCCATGTATCCTTCAAAGGTTCCGCATAGGACAGCGTTAGGTAATAGTATTTCCATTATTGGACTTCTTATATAGTACAATGAGAGTATGCAGTATGGGATCTTAACTTAAGTTCTTTCAGGAGACAAGATAAGGGCATTGTGAGTAATTGAGCTTGTAAGGGATATCCTGAGCCATTCAGTCCAGGATGTCAGGCAAAGTAAGTTCCATTAGATCAGTTTGCAGGGCCTTGTCCTGCCAGTAAAGTTTGTATACGGCTAAATATTTGACTGACATCTTGAGACCCCCACCTCTATTGCTATATCGTCATAAGCTTATATATCATCATAAGCTTATTTGTCACCTTGTTGGCACACAAAAGGTCTTTGTCTTGAAAGGTGTGCCGTTGAGCACTATGGTGTGGAGATCATGTACTACATGCAGGGAGCTTTGCAAGAAGTGCTAGAGCCTTGCAAGCAGAATCTTCCACAGCATTCAGAGAATTGCTGTGGTTTTAGTGACAAGCAGCTGAGAGAACATGCCTCAAGTACATGCTCCAATAAAACTATTGCAGTTGTGCTTTCTCGTAAAGAGCTCATCATGCTCACACAATAGTAATACAAGTACCTTGCTACTACTTTTAAAAATAATAATAAAAAATCAAAACCAAACATAATGAAGTGAAAGACGAAATTAAGAAAACTGGATGCAAAGACCATGTAAAAATGATGAAAAGCTGCTAGGAACTGTCAAGGAGAATATCTTGCGAAGGACTGACGATCATAGGCTACTAGAACCAAACCTTTCAGAAGCTATACACTTTGGCTTTTCTGTGGGGAAGTCTATGGTAATAGCGTGTTACTGCTCTCATGTTTGTTTGGATTAAACATAGCATAAGCGTGCTCTGCTTTTCTAAAATTATGTAGTCTTTTTAGGGAATACAAACCAAAAGTGAGAAAAGGGCCTGAAACAAAAGGGAAATAAAATGTGTTGGTCTTCGGATATTTTTTCTCAGTGAAGGTACCTGCTTCAGCCTTTTTCAGATCTGTAAATCAGAAGCTTATTAAGACTATGATTCAAACTATCAAAGAAGGGAAAATATTACCTTTACTTATGCCTTGTTCATTATGAATGCTGATACTGAATTCTGGCAAGAGTAGGCAACTTGAGTCTTTTTTTTGTGTGTGTGTGAGTTTTACTCTAAGTACTCCTGGAATGATGGGTTGACTTGCCCAAATCCCAAGCATTTTCCCAGTGCTTTTATTAAATCTCTGAATAATAAAGATAAGTATATTTAGCCCATGTGAATTATGAGCAGTAATGGCCATTTGCCTCACTTTTAGCAGACTCATTTGTATATTTATATATTTTATATACTTATTTATATTTGAACGCATTTCTCCAGATGAAACTCATTTTATGCAAAGTATCCAAGTTAGGTCTGTTTAGTGTAGGAATCTCAATCGTACTCTCTAGGATTTATCTAAACCTTGACTTTGTTCTAGGATTTACTTAAATCTTGACTTTGTGTTGGTATAGTGCGCAGAACTGATTTTCATTCTTGTGTCCTGACAGAATCAGGGGCTAAGCAAGAGGGATTTGCCTGAGCCTTATCAAGTTGGGTGGCCTGGCTGAAGAAAAAACAATGGGTGTAGTTGGCTGTTTCAAACTGTTCCTTCAGCTTGCGGCTTACCAGTTCTTCATGGCTATCCATGTAGTGATTAAAAACAAACAAAACAAACAAAAAACAAAAGACGAACAAAAAAAACACACCAATGTTTGGTCAAAAGGCGCTAAGCCTTTCTGTTCGTTTTGGGTCAGTGCAGCATGAACTTCATAGTGATACTACTTGATACAATTAAGACACTTCATCTTTTTATTTTTCTCACAAAAAACGCATCGTACCTAAATGCCATTACAAACGCACTCCCATCTACTTCCAGAGTGTAGTTAAGTGTACAACTCTAAAACATCTGCAGGTGTTAGATCCCGGCTCTTCAAGAGAGTCCCTCTTACCTTAGGACCTTGTGGAGGTGCTCAAGATTATAGTTCTTGTCTTGAATGCAAAGGATTTGGGGACATAAGGTCTTCTTAACATGGGGGTGTCGTTCTGTTCTTCCTCTTTGTTATACCATCAGTTTCTGAGCTTGTTTTACAGCAGTTCTATCTTGCGTAACTCTCTCTGTATGCAAGCTGTCTTCTGGTGGAGATGAAAAGCATCAGGTGTGGTAGCAGAAGGCTTTTAATTTTCTAGCTGATTAGGAATTGCAAATACAAGTCTATCATACATGTTTATATTGTCACAAACTTTTAAATTGTGTATACAAAATACTGGTGATGCATACACTTCTTTGTCACTACTTGTAATTTTTGTCAGGAAGAGATTGTTTTGTATATAGAAGCTGACAGTACCTGGCTGTTTGACTACAGCTCTAGTTAATGTGTGAAGAAATTTTAACAAGAAGATTTGGAAACTGGGGAGTGTCAGGTATGTCAGGTCATATTTGCCACTTCACAGAATCACTGAATCACACAGAATCACAGAATTTCTAGGTTGGAAGAGACCTCAAGATCATCGAGCCCAACCTCTAACCTAACACTAACAGTCCCCACTAAACCATATCCCTAAGCTCTACATCTAAACGTCTTTTAAAGACCTCCAGGGATGGTGACTCCACCACTTCCCTGGGCAGCCCGTTCCTATGTCTAACAACCCTTTCGGTAAAGAAGTTCTTCCTAAGATCCAGCCTAAAACTCCCCTGGTGCAACTTAAGCCCATTCCCCCTTGTCCTGTCACCAGGCACGTGGGAGAACAGGCCAACCCCCACCTCGCTACAGCCTCCCTTGAGGTATCTAGAGAGCGATAAGGTCACCCCTGAGCCTCCTCTTCTCCAGGCTGAACAAGCCCAGCTCCCTCAGCCGCTCCTCACAGGACTTGTTCTCCAGGCCCCTCACCAGCTTCGTCGCCCTTCTCTGGACTCGCTCAAGCACCTCGATGTCCTTCTTGTAGCGAGGGGCCCAAAACTGAACACAGTACTCGAGGTGCGGCCTCACCAGAGCTGAGTACAGGGGGACGATCACCTCCCTAGCCGTGCTGGTCACACTGTTTCTGATACAGGCCAGGATGCCGTTGGCCTTCTTGGCCACCTGAGCACACTGCTGGCTCATATTCAGCCGACTGTCCGCCATCACTCCCAGGTCCTTCTCTGCCTGGCAGCTCTCCAACCACTCATCTCCCAGCCTGTAGCTCTGCTTGGGGTTATTGCGCCCCAGGTGCAGGACCCGGCACTTGGCCTTGTTGAACTTCATGTAGTTGACCTCAGCCCATCGGTGCAGCCTATCCAGATCCTCCTGCAGAGCCTTCCTACCCTCGAGCAGATCGACACACGCACCTAAGTTGGTGTCATCTGCAAACTTACTGAGGGTGCACTCAATGCCCTTGTCCAGATCATCGATGAAGATATTAAAGAGGACCGGCCCCAGCACCGAGCCCTGGGGGACGCCACTAGTGACTGGCCTCCAACTGGATTTGACTCCATTTACCACGACTCTTTGGGCCCGGCCATCCAGCCAGTTTCTAACCCAACAAAGTGTGCACCAGTCCAAGCCAAGAGCTGCCAGTTTCTTGAGGAGAATGCTGTGGGAAACGGTGTCAAAAGCCTTGCTGAAGTCAAGGTAGACCACATCCACAGCCTTTCCCTCATCCACCCAGTGCGTCACTTTGTCATAGAAGGAGATCAGGTTCATCAAGCAGGACCTGCCCTTCATAAACCCATGCTGACTGGGCCTGATCGCCTGCTTGCCCTGCAAGTGCCGCGTGATGATTCTCACTTGTTCACCTGTGTTGCTTCAGAGTAGGCCATTCTTTTAATTACTTTTGGGAAAACTTTTTTTCAATGTGTTCTTAAGATCCTGAGCTAATCTGCTGCTTCCTGATGAGATTGGCACTCATGGATCACAAAGACATTATAGCTGGAATTAATTGAGTTCCAGTGACAAGCGAGCTAAGGACAAACCTGTCTCTTTCCTAAGAGTTGACTGTGAACTGAACTAATGGTGTTAATATAGCACTATTACAATTAGTAGTTTTCCTGGTCATGCTTTCCTGGCATGATCAAACTGGTGATTCCTCCTGGATCTTGGTAACAGTTCAGAGGTATAACTCCTAGCAATGAAAGATGCACGGGGCTAATATGAGAAAGCATCTTGGACATACAGATTGCCCCCCATTTTACTCAATGACTGTCAGGATCTAGAGAAACTGAGAAAGAACAAACCAGGTCAATCAAGACAATCTCAGGAATGTACCAGAACCTCACAACACATTTATACGTTATTTCTTTGCCATGCTAGTTCTGTTGGCTCCTAACCATACCTTGGCATGGTTAGGAGCCGTCAGCTGTAGGGAAACGTAACACTGTCAGCACTAGAGAAATAAACCACTAATGTTCTAAGTGATAAACAACCGTTTAACTTTGCTGATCACCTATAAGTGAGAATCATAATATTTTGGAAGAAGTTTCTAAATATTGCTGTAATGCAGGAAAAAAAAAAAAAAAAAAAAAAAACTTTTGCCTGATATATCCAGAGAAACTTGAGTGTGGGGACTTCAGACTTCTCTTTCTCTCTGTTCTGTAATATCTCTGTAAGCAGAAGAGGTATGCTTCTGATTTAGTCAGTGACTACTTAAGTGTAAAGCTCTTTGAGGTCACTTCTTACATCTGTTATGTATCTGTAGTGACAGGAGTGCAATGCGTCAGCTGGAACTAACTCTGTGTTTGAGTTTTGCAAGTTTGAATAAATTTTGCATGAAGTCCAAATTCCCAAGGGCTCATGCAACCTGTCTGCAATGTTGAGGCTTCCCTCTGAGCCTTTAGAAATGCTCCTTTTTTTCTATTTCTTTTTTGTTTTAAATCTCATTTAATGCATTGAATTCTTCTGGGGGGATAGCTGAGTGGGGAGAATTCTGAAAGAATTCTGACATAAGGTAATTGATAGTTTCTGATAATGGTTAAATTGGAAGATAACTGATCCTAAGTTGTGCCTTTCCACTGATATACCTAGCCTACAGTTAGGATGCTATTTAAGCCGTTCAAGTGGATAATGTCCAGCTGAGTAGGATTGTCTTCGTGTCCCTAGACACAAAAGCAAACCTAACATCTTCCATTTCACTGGTATCTTCCTATGATATTTCCAGGGTATTCCTTTATCCTAGTTTCTGTCTGCATCGCTTTCCAGGAAATTCTTGAAAATGCTTTTGCATCTTAAGACTTGCTATGATTAAGTTTCATAATCTGTAAATTATCATAAATATATTTTGCTCCCATGTATTTCCATTTTTAGGTGTTTATAATGAAGTTAAGGCCTGTATGAGCACTGCCAATCTGTTTGCATTAGTAAGACGCTTTATCCATCGTGTCTCTGTAGACTTCACAACTAAAATCAGAGGACATTTTTATGAGTGACAGACTGTCTGGTGGGACTGGACTGTCCGCTATATTCTGGTCTGTTTTAGTTCTGTTGCACACGCAGCGTATTGCCCATGTGGATGTAGATAAACTGCAAATAAAGGAGGAGGAAGGGGTGGTGGTGAAACTTCGGGATCAGCATGTTTGGAAAGTTCCCTATCTTTCCACTTTGCATTCCCCCACCCTTCCTTCCTACATATGTGCACGTGCTTCACTCACTTCAGAGTGGTGTCTAGCAAAAGCCTTCTTGGCATTAATGAAAGCCAAGCTAAACCCAACCCTATGCTAATTCCACCCCAAATACCAATGACAAAAGGCACTGGATCTACTCAGACTAAAACCTACTGTTTTAGTTTTTGTGAAAGTGAGCATTTACAGAGTACGTAGGGTACCAGCACAGCAGGTCTTTGGCCTAAAGCCAGGGAAGTGATTGCGTGGCATTAGTGTCAGTCTGGCTGCCAGAAGAATTTATCTTTGACCGCAAGTCAAGTCTCGGTATAACAAAATAAGTGCCTCATTTCTAGCTGTGATCACATTTCCAAATCTTGTCATGTTAATAAAAGTGTTGGCACTTTTGAAGAAAGAAATGTAGAATTTGTGTAGTCTTGGTATGGAGGTTGAGCCAGTGCTCCGCACGGTCTCGCGAAGTGTGCTTTATATGCAGTTACCGGTATTTGCTCAGGATGACAGGACTGTGGGTGAAACGTGTCCTTGTGCTCTCTCTTTTAGAGGAAACTTGCCAGGTTAGGTGCATTGGCAATATAGCCTGTTTCTCCTTAGGTGGGCTGGTGGAGAAATGGAGACATTAAAGCTTCCTCCCAGTGACAGCCCCTGTGTGTATCACAGGATTCCCATCTAACTGTGACTGAGCGAGGCTTGAGTTGAATCACTCTTGTGGGTAATTACGTGGGACTGTTTGTTCAAGGGAGACTTGGCCTTCCCTGAGGATAGGGAGTGTGAGAAGCACTTGGACAAGTCTCTCTGCATGAAGTCCAGAAGAACCAAGGTCATTTTGGTAAGGGTCAGCTCCCTCTGTTTACTGATGTTTATAGGTAAAAATGACCCATTTCTGTAGGGATTGCACCATACAGTATCACACTGTAAAGACCATACCTTTTTAAGGATATATTCCAAAAGAAAGATGCTGATACAGAAGGTGGCTGCTGGTCAGCTGAAGTTCACAGACCTTAATTTATGGGACCAGTCATCTTGGATAGTAATACAGGCTTGTGGGGTTGGTTTTGATGTCTGATGCCAAGTACATTTCGGTGTTGGCTGGTAGATTAGTTAAATAGATACTGGTAAATAAGGACATTAGTCCATGGGCTTTGCCTGAAACGGTTAACTTTATATGCAGCTTCTCTGAATAGAATTTTTTCTCAAAAAATATTCTCTATTTTTCTCAGCAGTAGTACTGCTGAAAGAAGCTGCCAAGTAGAACTAGATGAAGTGTTTTCATTTGAACAGTTTATTAGCTGAAAAATGCAGATTTATGTTGACTGGATCTATTTGTGAATTTAGTTTGGAGTTGGCAAGTGTTTATGAAAAAGAAAATAGCGAACATAAATATTATGACATTTAATATAAAAATATGTTGACTTCTCATTTTTTAACAATGTCTCAAAATTAAATTTATTCTAAAATTATCTCTTTTCCCAGTCATTGAAAATATATTTTTGGTTACCAGTAAAACAAAATGTTTTCACAAAACAATTTAGGTTGGAAAGGCAAGTCCAGAAGTCCAACTCATGGCTCAAATCAAGGCCAGCTTAAAAAAAATAGTAATAATGAAATTGTCGCTTTGGACCTTCTCCTATCACTGCAACCTTTCAAAGGTGGTAGTAGGTACTCTTGTGTTTGCAGCAGCTGGATCCCGTGGTACATTTGGATGCAACCTCTCTGATCCTGTGAACTTCTGTATGTCGGGAACTTTGGAAGCCTGAGGGCAGACCTTGTCATTGCCTACCACAGCACAGAAGGCGGTGACTGAGTGCTTCAGCCCTTCTCAGTTTTGACTGTTATAAACTCCAAGCAGAAGTGTTGCTGAAGTTGTCTTTTGAGGAGGCAAGTTTTGATCAAAAAAAAAAAGGACATTTTCAGAGTGGCCTGAAGTGATTTTTGTTTTCCTTCCTCTGATGTTTCCAATTTGTTCACTGAACCAAAGCAGCCTCCTGTTCTTTGTGTCAGTGCCAAATGTGATCTGTGCTGTGGCAGCACCTCTCTGGTCCAACTCTTCTGGGCATATGTTTGCGTATTCACCTTCATGTCGTAATCAAAAATATATATGGCATTATTTTCTGTCAGCTAGCATTCTGCAGTAGCTAATCAGATGTGACTCAAAGAGGAAATTCACAGAGAAGGTGCATTTTCACATTCCATTTTTATATATGCTGAGGGAGTATTTCTTTGTGTCGATGGGAGAACAGATGTCTTGTGCATCATTTTTGACTATGTGGCTCTTGCAAAGTTGGCTATAAATATAAATTGGCTAATCCAGATGGCTGTCCAGTGTTGGTGTACTGATACAAATACGCTTTTCATTGTTCTTTGCATGAAACTACGTGCCTGCATTTGACACGTCGATGAAAGTCAGTTTTGGTATAAAACTAGAAGCTGTTTTGCTTGGCAGTGCTAGTGATGTTGAATGAGAGAGCAGAAATCCTTCATTTCCAACTCTTCACGGTAGCTCTTGGCACTTCTTTTACACTCTACCTTCTTGAAATTACCGCGGCGGCATTAAGTGATGTTAAAAGTGACCCAGTTGCCTGCAGGGGTGTACAAGCGGTTTGGTTTATAGGTAAAACTTCTTTTTACCTATTTGGTTTTAAGCATGCTCTTCATTACACAAATTCTTAGCTATCTTTTAAAACTGGACTTGAAAGTTGAATAAAAGCTGTATCTGTAAACGTTTGTTTCTGGTAAAGTTGGAGATGAAATATAGCAGTGCTCTGTCAGTTACTGGAATTTAAATGTAGGCACTGTGCTAATATTCAAGAGCAGTGTGCTTTACTGTTCCCACTCAGCACCTCTGAAAGTCAAGCTGCCATTGACTTTGAGGCTTATTTTATTAGAACTGAGCTGCTCTCAATGTGAGATTGTTAATTAATCTTTGCAGTGAAAGTGGGTCAGAACTTCATTTTTCTTCTCTCTCCAAAAAAAAGTGGGAGGGGGGCAAACCCTGGAACCCGTTTTCCTATAGAAAGGAGGGGGGTGACAGCCTCCAGGCAGGTGCTGCTGGAGGCTGCCCTAGGAGGGAACAACAAAATGTACCATCTCCTGTGTGCAGCAATGGGGCATTAGGGTTAGACCTATGCGATAGCAAGTAATAAAGCAATGTGTGTGATGTTGAAATATTTTCATTTAGTGGTCAGAAATATTCTTCTTGGCTCGGGGTTTGGGTTTTTTGCTTGGTTCTTTGTTGTTTACGGAATAGCTAGATGATACTGGTTTCAAACTTGTTTCTTTTCTTTACCTTCTTTCCCTTCCCTCTTTTGGTGTAGGTCAAATAGATGGTGGGAAAATGTTAACATCATGATTTGTCTTGCAGATGCTGAAGTACTTTGCTAGGATATGTCACCGGCAGGCAAAACAGAATAGGATGTTAAGACTCTCAATCCATGAGAGTATTACACAGATGTAAGAGCACTCAGATGAGTTATTTTCTAACCAGTCGTCTGTGGTTCCTTTAACCATTAAGTGATAAATCCCAGTTGACTAGGAAAAATTTCTTGGCCCTCAGTTTCATACAGGCCATCTGGATCTTTATCAGACTGCTAACTGGAAATGTTGTACTTGGTACGAATTTACGAACTAGTGAGAGAATTTTTTGGGATCCATTGATCTATACCATTAACGAGCAATATTATTGAAGAAGAAAAGCTTGGCCTGTGGTCCTGCAGAGTATTACAGAGTGCTTGATTTTAGAAGAATTACGTGAGATCAGGTGTAATGCTTACAGATTAAGGTTTTTACTTCTATAAAACCTGACTCCTGAAGGACAAGTACATTTCTAGATTTGGGAACAGGAACCTTCTGAAGTCTGATCTTCATTCTCCAAGCTTGGGTCTGTTAATGGTGTGGCCTATGTAAATGTTAGTGGTGATAAAACATCGGTGTATTCCAAACAGGTTTTATACAGTTTCATGAAGCTTGTTCATGAATGCATGGGTTTCACAGAGCTCCTGTGGAGGACAGAAATAAGACAGAAATGCTGGTTTGTTCAACAATGCAGGACGCCAGCTGTTCACTGGCTAGAAATAGGTGCCAAGGGGAAAAATACATGGGGGAGAGGCGTGTCTAACGTACCCATCCCTGTAATAACCCCTACCTCCTTTCCTAACAAGGAGCGTGAAAAAATAAAGAGGCTGTGCAGGTGGTGGTGGTGTTTTTGTATGTGTCTTTTAAAATGCAACATAGAGAAGTAACCTTTTTCACAGAGTAAAATTCTGTCTTTCCAAATTAACAGTGGAAACTGAGTACACTTGTCAGTAAGCTTTCAGTGGGAAATGAAAATGCTAGAGAGATGTTTGACCAGCTTATGCCATTAATCAAATTCTCCTCTTTGTACAACTTAGCCAGAGGCTAACACGTTCTATTGCTTGATAGTCAAACAGCCTTATTGCTTAAGTGCCTCTGGAACAGCTTGAACTAATATGTAATCAGAACACAACTAGATTTTTTTTTTTTTTCCTTCAGCATCTTTACAATGCTGGGCACTACTGCTCTTTTAAATGTGGTACATAGGAATTAATAAACCTTGTAACTGAAATGGCTTACATACCCAGGTATCAGCTGATCTCAGGATGTTTACCACTTTCTTTCCTTGTGTTTGAGTCCTTATCTGTGCATTAAACAAGGATCTTTCTTCTTTGCTGTGAGACATCTGCCCTTTTGAACACGTGTGAACTTCTGTGTGTGCTGGGCAAGAAAAGGAGACCCCCAGATGCCAACGGTACCTTACCAGGAACGAGTCTACTTCCTGCTGGGAAGAGGTTTGCTGGCTTCTGGCTTGTCTTCACTCAGCTGTTTCAGGATGCTTCTTTCCAATTAAGTGTCTGGTGCAATCCTATTTAATTCTGGTGACAACAGGCTTACAAATGGCTGTAATATGAAATATTTAACATTTGTATGAGGGCATACACATGAAATTACGTGACTCAGGTGATATATTTGAGAAGAAGGATAGCATCACTTTAGATATTAGAAACTGTTTGTCATTGGGAGCTCTGGGAGCAGAGAGGTGTGGATGTGTTTAAAGCCACGTAGGCTTAGCTTTACCATCCATTTCCCTTCTTCCCCCAGGGTATTTTTTCCTTTATACATTCCTTAGCTGACATGAAAGCTGTGACTTTAAAATCTGAATTTCAAAGGATTTCTCAATACTTGCCTCAGATGTCATCTCTATCTGTAAATCCTCAACTATCCTTCAGTCTGTACTGCTGATCCCTCAGCTTTCCAGGAGCATATGATCCTTCCTTGATAGCTCCTTACGCTAAACCAAGAGCCTCTTGCCTGTAGGTCTAAGTACTGCTTGTCAGTCTCCTCATCAGGGTTCTCAGTTCAGGTGAAGGGGACAAGCGTATGCTACCAAGTAGACTGGAGATTGGTGATGTCTGTAAGTATCTGTGGTTGATTTCCATTGGTGATACAAATCTTGTTGCTATGACTTGGGTGGCTTTCTGCTAACAAGGTCCCAATTCTTTTGGGAATATGCATTGTGACCCCTGCTGATCGAGTTTTGGAAGCAAAAGGGTTAAATAGCATGAAATGTATTATTTGAAGCTAGATTTCTAATTAGCTTCTCATGGCTGCTTGGCATGTCTTTAGTCTTAAAGCCAATAGTAAGGGTATATATGGCTTCTAAATTCCAGTCAAGTCTGATAACAGTTTTGAGAAAAAACACGTGAAAGGGAAAGGAGAATATTTATTCAAAAGGATCCAAGCTCCTGCTGTGACACTTTGGGCACCACAGCTTGGCCTCATTTTCTGCCTCATAAAACATGGCCAGCAGTATCCCCCAGGTTTATGTCGAGGATGCAATAACATTGTAGTGTCCTGAAAAAAATGAGGAACTCTATAAATATTAAGACGTAAATGAAAGGCTTAGAGGACAGCAGCAAAACAAGCCAAAAAAGGGCTTGACTTGCAGCTCAAGAAGAGAAAGGACAAGGGGACATCTGGAGAGACTGTTCTATATCTCTGTATTGGACAATATAGTAAAATCTTCCCGTTGTGTTTTTATTGGGTTGTGCTTATCTTGTATGTGAGCTGGAAACGTGGGCATTACTGAAACAGTTTCCCTTAAATGAGAAAGTACAGAGCAATGCTCTATCTACCTGGAATACCAAGATGATTTCGGGTAGGATAGTATCAGAATGTGTTGCCATGTCGTTACTGTCTTGTGCTAACCATTTCTACTTAAGGGCCAGGAAAACAGTCAATGACTCTTCAAAAGATAACAGCAGCTAAGGACTCTATTCAATTTCGTGTGGAAGATAACTCTTTGAGATAGGCTTTATATGTCTTTCACATTGAACACTCCAGTTTGCCCTGCTGATCCCTCGGCTTTCCAGAAGCAAGTGATTGTGATCTTTTCATGATAGCTCCTTAAGCAAAAGGAGGAGTCTCTTGCCTGGAGGTCTAAGTGCCACTTACCATCCTTCTCCACGGGAGTTCTTCAGTTAGGAAAAGGGGGGTGCATGTGTGCTATCAGTAACACATGGTTTGCCATTAACATCTAAAATGGAAGGTCTCCATGTGCAATTTTAAGTTGTTATTTGCATTTGTTAGTAGTATGATTTATGTGTACGATGTTCTACCTTGCAGAATGTCGGGGGTTCTCAGTAGACACGTAAATACTGGCTGATAGCCAACAGAGAATTTAAAAACCGCTTGGTTGGCACTATAGATTGAAGTAAGTGGTGGACTTGAGTAAGGAGGCAGCACTGTGAGAGGGGAACAGAACCTCAGGAGTGTATGCGGTGTTTTCCACTGCCTGGAGGTGATGAACCCTGATGGTTTTGTAATTGTAGCTGGCCATAACTTTAATGATGTTGACTGTTACGCTGTTAGAGGGGCCTGAGGCGAGGTCACCTAATAGTCCCAGCAACCAGAGAGAACTCGCATGCATGTGTAATGCCTCGGGCAGCCAGGTGCCACAGAGAAAGGTACCTTAAGTGAAAAATGTAGGTCCTTTGTATGTGCAATGCCTCTGGTCTTTGCCTTGGTATTTGAATAATTAAGTGCTTTGTGGCAGGAGTGTCTTCTGCTCTGATGCCACACTGCTAGTGAGGGTCACACAGTGTTCCCTAAACAGCTTTTTTTTTTTTTTTTTTTTTTTTTTTTTTTTTTAAGTAATGTTTGGGACTGGAGCTCCAAAGATCTATTTTCTTTTTGTTTTTCTCTCCCCTTCTGACTCAACTGTCTGTTCAGCCATGCCTTTGGGAAGAGGAGCCCCTGTCTTTGCTGTTGTTTTCTGTGCCCTAAGAGAGGGGAACAAAGATGATACCCTGCTGTTAAAGTAGTCGCTGATCCCTTGCTGAAACACACGGGTACCATTACTGGGAGGCACTGTACTGATATTCCTGTATTTTTACCCATCTCGGCTGCTTTTTCTTGCTTGCTGATCTCACTTTTCAGACTTAGATGAGAAGTAGCTGCTATAATACTTAGGAAAAAACATCACCACACACAAAAATGCACAAAAACTCTGACAATGATAAGATAATTCCAAAATTCAAGTAATTCCTTGCAATGAAGTAATAAGAGCCATTAGACCATGAGAAGGCTCACCGAGTGAGATGACATGGGCTTCTCCAGCCTCTTGTAATAGAGTTCCTTATTAATGTAACAGCAGCAAAGAGCTTTTGGGGATACTTGTTGTGGATGCTCATATATTTCATTCATGTTTTTTTCCCTTTGAGTAGTTCCAAACTTACCTAGGCAGTAAGCAGTCAGATTCCCATGATGTGCGTGCCTCTGCGATAAGGCTCACTCCAGTCGTCTCAGCCTTGCCTCCAGCATCTTTTTCTCACTATCATTGATTCTTGTTTTGTAGCATTTTTGGGGAGCTGTGAAACTAAACATGAGGAGAAACTGTAATTACCTTACTGTCTGAGACCCAGATGAACTGAGCAGCCAATTGTGGGGGTTAGTGAGAAGCTGCCTGGTTTGGGTACCCAAACTATTACTTCTGCCTAGGAGCAAACAGAAGAGTCGCACTCTGTCTTCATTATGCCCGAGGCTTGCTTTGGCTAGCACTGCATCAGTGGAAAGCTAATCAAATGTAAAGCTGGCTTAAAACAGGATTTCTTTACCTCTTCATTCCAGTTGCGGTCTGCTACAACCCGTGCCTAGCGGAGAGGCCGCTCCTCGGGCAGCAGCGTCCTGCCTTAGCGCTTCGCGAGGCCGGGCGCTGCCCCCTGGTGGCTGCCCTCAGAGCTGCTCCCTGCCTGCCTCGCTGCCTGCCGTGCGCCAGCAGCTCTCCGGAGCTTTGCTCTCTGGCAGTACGGCATCTACAGGTATTTCACAAGTATTTCCGTAGGCAAACTGCAGATCAGTCACGATACAGCAGCTTCCGAGCTCTTTGCGCTGACCCTGACGCTTTGGTTGTTCTCATCGGTCAGGAGCAGAAGGATGCTGTGTTGTGGCTCAAGTGCTTCGTGCCACAGTCCTAACTAAGGATGAAGGTAAAGACGGTCTGACTGAGCTCCCTTTGAAGTTAGTTTAATTAACCTCTGGAAACATTAATTTTTAAAGCCGGAATGCAATTTTTTTTTTTTTTTTTTTTTTTTTTTTTTTTTCCTTGTACTTACACATCCTTTTTCAACCTCACTGGTTAGGAATATAAATCACTTTGCTTAGAAGTGGGAATAACTCCCCAATAAATAATCTTTCTGCAAGGAATGGGAAACCATCTGCTATCATAAAATATATATATATATATATCTTGAACAGAAAATTAAAAAATATGTATTTTTAAACATTGAGAATTTCTTTCATTTAACTTTAATTTTAAACGTATTGACCACTTTCTAAGTCACAATAAAATATTCTTTGGAAGAGTCGAAACATCACTACACAGAAATTGTAGTCTCCCACTTAATCAGAAAAGTGAACCTTATGGTTAACACAAATGTTTTCTTGGTGTATTTTTAACAAATATTCTTTGGTACACACATGCAGTAGTTACATAGGCCTTAGAAACATTAAATACAACAGTAGTGAAATGGAGGCAAACAAGGGGAATAACCCCTGTGAGAAGCTGAAAAGTCCTTGGCTTAGTGTAAGCATTGCTCTGCAGCAATTAAAACATCAGCGTGTTATCAGCACTCTTCTCATCCTAATCCAAAACATAGCACCCTACCAGCTACTAGGAGGGAAAAATAACTGTGTCCTAACTGAAACCAGGACACACACAATGTAATTTCTGCACTGTGTTGTTTAAGAGCCTTCTGAACAAGCTGTTCTCATGTTAAATGCTGCTTGGATCCATCTGAGTCTTAATACAGCTACTGGCTAGGCTGCCTGTAAAGGAAAGCAATCGTCATCCACAGTGGTGCTACCAGTACTTAGAAAAACACAAGGAACATATACATGTGCTTGTATATATGTATGTATACATATATTTTGTAAAAGCCTTTTAAAGTACATTGCATCTGAAGAATTAAACCTAGCTTAACGTATTTTTCATCAAGTTTCTAGGGACACAGAGGTATGTTTCTAAAAACTAGTAGAGTAGGCTTGCTACTTTTGATTTATTTGCTGAATAAATTTCATGCACTTAATTAGTTTGGCTGCTGGGGTTGGGATTCTCATTTGCTCTTATGAGGATAACTGATTCAGGGGACATCTGAAGGTTTTTTTTATAAGCACTTCTATATTGCTGTACAAATGTAAGTAATTAAACTTGGTTTCTGGGTAGACCGGTGTAACCCATGTTCAACTATATTGATTTCCCAATGAAGCTGCTCTGTGCAGCTGTAAACATAACTTCTCTGTAAACCCTGATAAAAGCATTTTAAGTGTATGTTATGTTTTGCTTAATGTATTTTAATACGTGGAGGTGATTGTGTTCCTTGAGGAAATGGAAAGCATGGTGCAGGTAAGGTTGCCCAGGGAAGGTACTGTAGGGAAACAAAACTCTTTATTCCTTGTTGGCAGCCTTGAAAAGGGGGATTCTAAAACCTGTATATGAGCAAAACAAATGTGTATGTATGTGGAAGTGTTGATTTGACTGGGTTATCTACTTATGTCTGCAACATACCGGGAGTCTGGGGTTGCCAGTTGTTTCCTAGCAATTAACAATGCTCCTGAGTTGGACAGCAGATGCCAGTCAAGAAAAAGACCTTCCTAAAACTTCATGTCCATACTACTGCTACCTGAAAACACCAACAAAATTCACGCTATTGATTTATATTCATATAAGACCAAAATGTATTGAAGGTTTCCATAACAGCTGCCAGATATTCTTCTGGGCCCTGCTTGTGTTTTGATGTTTGCCCTCTGCTCTTCAGGAATTCTTCACGTTTTAGGAACTCATAAAGGGGTGAGAGCATCTGGTAGCTGCTTTGTCCTTGCACCCACTTATCATTCCTTTTTGCCTTATTTGAACCCATCTCTAGAAATGGTGGCTGAGTGTCTTTGGGCCTAGAGTATCTTCTGCCTGTCTTTTGAAAAGATAATGAAGTGATAATAAAAAGGCTTGTATTTCATAGGATAACGTCTACATAAAATATCTACCATATTGCATAACATTCTGCATAATTATTTCATGTACATTGCTAAATATATATTCAGCGTATATAAGGCATATATCTTTAAAATATTAATATCATTGGGGGGTGAGAAACAGGTAGGGAATTTTTGTATTGGAAAATATATACAGAAATAGAGCTTGACATCTTGCTGTAGCATCTTCAAGTGATGTTACAGTAACTGACTGCCTAATGTTCATTATTCTCATAAAAATTTTCCAGTTCTTTCTTTTGGCTCTGTAACATGACCATTCAGTGTCACGCTCTTGGGGCTGCAATGAAGACAAATACTCTGTGGTTCTGCTAGCCACATCTAAATATTCTTTCACGAGTAGCTGAATAAGGCCTAACTGGGGTGGATCGGTTTCCTGAAAGCTTCAAGGGAACCTGTCCAGCTTGTCTCATGATTCATTCTCATGTTTCACAACCTGTGCACAGGTTTTCACAGTGAATCATGTAATGTTAACATGTGGGTAAAAACAACCTTACTGTCCCTCCCCAGAAGACAGAGCAAGAGGAAAAAATAAAAATAAAAAACCTTATCCTTGCCTTGGGATGCTGATGGCATTCTTGAGCAATATTACCCTGCATAAAACAGACATAAAAAATGTCTCCTGCCACTGAACAAAGCTTTGATAGCAGCTGAGCATTCTAAATAAATTATTATTTTTTTAAATAAAACCTTTTATTATTACTGTGGATCATCTCTAAAAGTATTGTTTACCACTGTAGAATTTATTGTTGTAACTGTAATGAGGAAGAGCCTTTCTCATTCTCATCAGTCTGATGTCCTTTCTGGTTGTCTTCTGATATGTTTGACCTCTTCTGTAATGTTCGCTAAGATGTGCAATAATGAAGATAGCCTTGTTTCATGAAGTCTGTTTTAATCATATAAATGGATCAGATAATGACTGCCTGCACTGAGAGTGAAGGCACACTCTTTGATCCGCCTGTGAGAACGTAGTGAGAGGATTAACCTTCTTTCTCCTTTGCCTTTAGGAGTAGGGAAATTCTTTGTGCTGGTAGCCATTTGGGGGGGTAAAGCTGATGTTTTCTGAGCTATGATTTTAAATGTAGCCCTCTGACCAGCTGTTTGTTTTAAATGAGCAAGTTCTTGGGGCCAGATGGAGAGCAACTTTTATTTCAGAGAGCATGAATTGCTTTTTGTTTATACTTCAGCATGTCTATTCTTGCCACTTACATAGTCTATTGGGGCCAAGCTATTAATTAGCAACAGTGTACCTGTGCTAGAGAAATTAAAGAATTGGACATCCTGGACTAACCAGAATAAGTTTCTCCATGTTTGAAAGCATGTACTGGTTATTTGTTGTAAATTGTATGTGCATACACATTGACTAGATTTCAAAGGATCCATAGGGAGGAGTTGTGGCAGCTGAATCAAGTAATCTTTGCTCTGGAAGCTTGAATTGCAGCTGGACTTCTGATAAGGTAGTGTTTGCCACTGTGCAGAAGGAATACACGCTAGCCTGCCTCATGTGAGTTTAAAAACAAGAGGGTAGTCCTGGTCTGAGGGATATGCTACTCGTTAGAGGTCGTTAGGGGGGTTGAATGACCAAGAAGGCCAGAGAGACACGTGTTCTCAGGGTGGGTAAGACTCTGTTAGCTTAATAGTTAATGTGTTGTGAAAGTAGTAATTTTGTTGTTCTTTCTCCTGTTACGTTGCATCTTACTTGTTCTTGCTCAGAAATGAAATAAAATGCACAAATTGCTTAATGCCCAGCTGCTATCTCATCAGCAGTGTTTTACATAGTGTTGCCAGGCACCCAACTTCTAACACTGCTGCTTCTTTTTCTAGTTCCTTGTCTTTTATGATAAAAGACTGTTGCACAAGGGGAAGACTCACATCTTTGAGTTTCTTCTCTGTCCAGCTAACCTTTGCTTTGCCACTTCCTACACCTGCATTACAGATGAAGGGTGAGATAGGTGCAAGACAGCTTGAAGGGGGGAGAATCTCTTTTCCTTTGCCAAACACTTGCTTCTGTGTTTAGCTGTAAGACCATACAAATGCCTTACTGCCTGCTCAGGGAGAGCACTTGATCCTCACCACTACACATGGACTATTTCTTTTTGTTCCCCAGCACCCACAGCTGTTGGATCAGTAGTCATCAAGTCCTCTTTTTAAAAACTGGCCACATATGACTGTTTGTAATGGTAACAGCACATGCAGTCGTCTTGCTCAGTGAGATGAGGCTTGGCACGCAGGTGTAGCAGTCCCTCTGTGCAGTTGCTGAGCTGCTTGGTGTTCAGTGGGAGTTCACGCAGGGAGCAGCAATTCATTTGCACACTGTCAGCTGAAAAACTCAGGCACAATTTTGCTGGTTTTGGGGTCAACCCACCTGCTGCATAAATGTCTTCAAAGCATTTGAAAACAAAACAATTTGAATGGAGTAGAAGCATTGTTTGGAAGTGCTCTTCTGAAATTTACACCTGCTGAATGCTCTTGGGCATTCCCATGTATGCATGGTTTTGGGTGCATGTTGTGTGGGTAACCCTATCAAAAGAAGCTTGTGCCTGTTATTCCTTACAAAATGAAGGCTTGGGCATAAACAAAAGTATTTTAAACTTTCTTGATGGATTAAATATTAAATTGATCAAGACATAGACTAGTAATCATGAAATTGATTGTGTTTGTTGTGCTTAATTTTCAAATTTATTAGCCCAAGCTATTAACTACTTCTAAATAAGAATATCATTTGTAGACAACCTTAATCATTTGGAAAGAAGTTGGAAAGCCTGAAAGTTCACATTAATTTATTTCTGAATTGGTTAATGTGCATTTTCTGTGAATCTAGTCAGGTAGCTTCTGTTACTGTCACAGTTTTCTTCTGAAAGTGTTACAGAGGGCATCAAGTTAGTAATGGCAAGCCAAAGCAGCTCTTTTTGGCTGACTCCTATTTGTGAGGCAGGGATTGCAAGGAGGTAACAAAAAGGTCGAGCACTTTGAGTGGCTGAACCATGGTGAACACAGAGCTGCTGCACAGGGTGTGTTGTGTTGTCAGGTCAGCCAAGTCAGCCCACCCGGCTGTTTCTCTTGATTTAGCCCTAGCAGCCACAACCATCCTGTACAAACAGGCACTGTGAAGCCATTAGGTGTCCTTGTTTTGCCTACGGTTTGCCTGGAGTCAGCTAACGTTACAAAACCCTGCAGGTAGGGAGTTCATTTAGGCCGAGGAAGTGGCTGTGTGTAACACAGTAACGGCTGCAGTGTGCTCTCACGGAGGCATTACCTCTCCAGGCTGTCCAGGCGCACCCCTTTGTAACACGCTCTCAGGGACAGCGTCTGCTCCCACTGACGTAAAGCTAGCATGACTTCCTTGGACTCCATTGAATGGAGTTTAAGTTCTGTTGACATAGACCAGTTAAACTTTGAGGCTATGATCTAGCTGTCGGGTTTCCATTTGTGGCGCAGTCTGCCTTTAGCACACAGGTGGGAAAACTGCAGAGGTTATGGGACTCCTGTCAAGGAGGTATTGTCTGTAATTACAGTGCATGACTCCCTCTTCTTTTAAATCCGTGGATGACTTTTTTATTTTTCAGGTCACTTTACAAAGACATTTTTTTCCTCTTGCTCTGTGGTAAAATTGGCTAACGATTGGTTTTATTTGAAAGGGAATCAAGCTCCCTTTTTGTTAACGCGAACTGCGTGATCCCTTATTGAGAGATGTAATATTCATTCTGCTGACATCTCTTTCCGCAAGGTCCCCCTACCACTTTATATCCTAGCTAAATGAGACGTTTCCTTTGCCCACGTCCCCCTTAGCAAGGTGCAGTTAAAATAATGTTGCTAATTAGGCAGCATGCATACGGTGGGCTGCCTACTGTCCTTGGATATAATTTCTGCCCCTTCAATTCTGTCTCACTCTGTGACGTGCTACTCTTACTTGTCAGCCTGCACCGCAACACAGGTCAGAGTGGGTACATGGGTACATCCCCCTTGCGCAGAGCTTTGCCTGGGGATGTGTACGTCTTACTCTTTCAGTGAAGTTGAACTGTGTGGTAACCAGGTCAAAGTATCTGAATAAAAAAGATGTGTTTCTGTTGAACAAACATGGAGAAGTAATCTGCATATCTGACATGTGGTTCTACCAGTGCAGTTAGGTGAGCTGTAGTAGCTCCTGATATCATCCCTGTCCTATTTCTCCTGCATTCAGCGTGTTGTGCTTTTCCTTTCTTGGGTTTCCCCTTTTGCCATTTTGGGCAATGGGCCCAGACCTGACCAGCAACAATTTCTGCTTCATTTCTCTGGTATTTCTACATCAAAAAAAGGGGAAAAAAAAGAAAAAAGAAAAAAATCTGCATACTGTACTGAAATGAACATAGACAGTTTTAATTTAGCACACACCATTCTTCACTTACCATTTGACAGGAGCGAGGTGTTTCAGTCCTGTAATCTGAACAATAAATGTTTTAAGTAATTACTTGTCAACCGTGATGGGTAAGCAGCAAAAATGGACAAACATGGGTAGCACCAATGCTGTTCTCCCAGGAGCATTGCTTGCAAGGACAACTGTGGCTTCACTTTTTCGAGACAAAGGACTCCTCTTTCCCTTGTGTGACATGTAGTTCAGGGGGCACAGCAAGCACCCTGTGTGGGTATGGCCAGGCTGCTTTACGAAGCAACCTTAGAGGAATCAGACAGGTGATGAGCGGTGTTTGGAAGCCTTTGTGTCTTTATTATTGTTGTTTTATTTTGTTTGGGTGGGTTTTTTGTTTTTTGAGACTGAAACCAGCCTGGTGTTTATACCTGAGTGTTAGGAGACCAATTAACTTGGAAAAGAATCCTAAGCACCTTGCAGCTGTTGTAAATGAAGGCTCTTATGAAAGAAATAATAATGTAAATGTTGGCTCTACTCTAGCGTTATTTCTGTCACCAGCTTGTTTTTCTAATACTGTAATGGCCTGTACAATGTTATGTTTGGCAATGAGTACCATGCCACAAGAGAGATTCCTGCCCTTTCTTAAATGCATGTGACCACTGGGCTCTGAGGACCAAGGTGCTTCTCTGAGAGTAAGTGTGACCCCGACTGCCTCTGAGCTGGGAAGGTGTACCTGTGAGGGCTGATTGCAGGCTGTAACATACCTATGCAGTCTCCTAGCCTGTATCACACCAGGCTGATTTTAGTGACCTTTCCAGGTGGGCAAATACTGAACTTAATTTGGGCTCTGACTTTAACTGTCTTGCATATCACCATCCCCAGGCAAGGGACCTGAAACTCTTTATGCTGGGCAGAAACTCAATGACAACGAGTGGCACACTGTTCGAGTCGTTCGGCGTGGAAAGAGCCTCAAGCTGATGGTGGATGACGATGTTGCTGAGGGTGAGTGTGATGTATGGTAGTTCTGGTCATTGCCTTCATGTCTCAGTTTCCAGTCTCTTCTCTTCCTTTACGCACATTTTCCCTGTTCTTGTGTTTATATATATTTTTCCATGCCCCAGCCACTTCCTGTATATTTATAAGGGCTATATTGAAAGTAATATTCAGCTGTGTGAAGCTAACTGTGCCCAGCCTGTTCCAGAAACTTGTATGACAATCATAATATCTGAATTATGTGATTATGGGACAGAGGAGTTAGCACATACCCAGGAGCGTGAAGGTGCTGAGCATCACGTTCTCTTGTGCCGGGCTCTGTTTGGAGTATGTTGTGAGTATACCCATTCCTGAGCTGCAAATGTGGCAATTTCCTGTACAATAGAATGAAAGCTACAGGTCTCCAAACCTACCCTCTGTACAAACTCTTCTTCAACGGTAAAACCACATGTGATAGGTTTATTAGGGAATATAGATTTCTGTCTCTACTGTTCTTTTGCAACTTCCCATGTCTGTGGCTCAGAGCTATCCAGAAGAAAAGGCAAACAGAGCAGTTTGCTCCCAACTTTCTTTAAGAGGTTAGCCAGGACCCTAACTCACCAGACTATTTGGATGGGTCTAATGGGAGGTGTTCCTGTCCACGGCAGGGGGGTTGGAATTAGATGGTCTTTAGGGTCCCTTCCAACCCAAACCATTCCATCATTCTGTATCTTATTCTAACATACAAAGAGTGACAGTCTTACTTTTTTTCTTGCATTAGCTAACAGCTTTTTGAGCTTATGATTCTTCTTGTAGAGAGATGAAGTTGAAAGGGGGAAGAAAAGATGTTTCACTGAGAAAGTCGGGTGTGTCTCGAGTTAGGTTTGCATTAAAATGGCCCAGGTACTTTATACTGATCTGTTTTCATTACAGAGCTTTAGAGGTGATAGTTTTGGTTCATTTCCCCACAGCTACAAAAGCCATAAATGTCTTTTTCTTTTTGAATGGTGGTTTAAAATTCTCATAGCTGTGTATAACTGCAGGAACTGGGTGTTTGAGGAAAACACCAGCAGTCTGAAAGCTGATAATAGAATCACAAAGAATGGTAACTCTGGAGGCAGCACTGATATGAGTATATTCATTTGGTTGTGACCCATGCTGTTTCGCCAGATGCTGCAGGTCCTCTTTCATAGCTTCTACTTGAAAAGCAAAGAGAAAGAATTGCTGCCATAGGATATACAATTCTGGCACTGCCTATCTTTGCAATAAAAAGTTCTTTTCTACTCTGTGAATGCAATTAATTGTAGGTAAAGTGTTAATTAGATTATCTGGAAAGCTATGAGCAGGATTTTGAAATAAGCCCAAAGATGCAGGTTTACAGGAAAATGTCTTGATGTACATTTTCCCTCTGAGGTAAATCTATTCTGTGCTTTAGGCTGAAAATTTGCGAGAGTCAGAGAAGAATATGAAAGAAAAAAATGCCTTCTCCATGTAGGAATTGGCAGAGACTTGATCTACACTAGCTTGGAGGAAAGGGTAATTTTATTTAAGAGGGAACTTTCTGAATTAGTGAAATATGCTGCTAAACGCATCATCCTGTTTACTTTTGCATATTAAGAGAACAAATCTCCTGGCTATGATGTTTTAGCAAGCACCACGAGGTGGCACTATCTACATTACCAGTTAGGTTCCCAGAAATGCCATCTGTTTTTGAAGTCTATTTTTCATGAACCTGAGTTTATAAATAATAATGATACGATCCTATACTAAAATAGGATGTGCATATGTACATGTATATGAATTACATAATTAAAGATGCATTACAGCTAAAAATACCTGTTAAAAGAATAACATTGTGGGTAAGTCAAAAGTCAGAAAAGCCAGAGTTAAGACTTTCTGTTCAATCTGCATTCCACTTCCTGGAGTAGATCTTAAATGATGCGGTCACATAGATTTTTCCAGTGGATTCATGCTGTCTTTAGGCATAGATCAGAAGTCTAAATTGAGTCCTCAATAAAAAAGAAACAACCTGTTTGATTGCCACCTTCTTTCTTATTGCTTGTTTGGAATAATAAACGCCAGCTAAATTTTGCTCTAAATATAGAACTGTCGATTTTCTTTTTTTGTGTGTGTGCCACTCATCAATATGTGTATATAGAGCTAAGAAGTTGTAATTGGATTTATTCCTGTTTGTTTCATGAAGTGAGTAGGTTTTTTTCCCATTCTACAGGTTTGGAAACAGTGCATTAGATTAAAGTTGGATGTATTTGGTACCAATTTGACATGATTTTTAGTCATTTACATGCACAAATATTCAGCGGGTCTGTAAATAGGATCATATTAACTCAATTCTGCTACTTGGAGAACTAGGTCTAGACAATCAATGACCACCTGTGAAAAATCTGTCATGAAGTGAAACATGTATCTTCCTGCAGGAAACCTAAGGCAGAGACAGTATGTAGTTTCCCTGGACAGCATTTTGCTGCCTAATCATAAAACCTTCTACGTGCCCTCCCTCCTTCTCCCCACAACCAACCTCAGAATATCAGTGATAAATGAGACATAAGTACAGCAGGCATATTCCTCCCTACAACATCTTACAAGCACCCAAATTCCGCAGTGGATGCTAGAATTTCTTCTCTCTGCTACCACTCGAGCTAAAAAGCTGCTGATTGTGGTAGTAGTTAGAGTACTCTGTACAGACCGGGGTGGGGGATTGAGAGGTGAACTCTGCATGTGGGGCTGACAGATAGTGGATTTCACACCATGGTTCTTTAGGAAAAGACGTCTCTGTCCTGATTCTGATCTTGCACTTTTCAGCCTTTTGCTGAACTTCTATCTGTACTACCACTGCCATTGCTGTCCTATGTTTTTCTTAAGCCAGTCCCAGCATTGTCACTTTTTACCTTCTTTGAAAGCCTGGGTGCTTCTTTTCCATCCTCCCTCACTCCATTTCTTATGCTTCCTGTATTTTAGTTTCCTGTCTGGGTGTATTCCACCTTTCATAGGTTTGACACTATGGTGATTTTACCGTGCTAGGCAGGTGAACACCACAAGCGCTCTCTTACTCCCCCTCCTCAGATGAGGAGGGGAAGAAGTAAAGGAAAGAACAACTCACAGGTTGAGATAAGGACAATTTAATTAAAGAGAAAGTATTATTAAGGAAATATTATTAATTAAACAATTCAACTAAAGGGAAAAAAGGGAAAGGGGAAGTGGAAGGGGGAAAGGGAATAACAAAACAAAGCAAGTAAAGGCTATGTGGAAGTGCAGAGGAAAGAAATTACTCTCTACTTCCCACCAATGAGCGATGCTTGACCACGTCCTCGAAGCAGGGCCTCAACGCACGTAGCCGGTGTTCCGGAGGAGGACAGACGTTTTTGCAACGACAGCCCACCACCCCCCACTCCTTCCTTTTTCCACCTTTTATTGCTGAGTGTGACATCATAACGTATGGAATATCCCTTTGGTTGGTTTGGGTCAGCTGCCCTGGTGATGTTTCTTTCTCACTTTTTTGCCCACCCCCTAGGAGGGTTAGAGAGAGTCCTGATGCTGTGCCAGCACTGCTCAGCAGCAGACACAACACCGGTGTGATACCACTGCTGTTACAGCTACAAGTGCAGAGCACAGCACTGGATGGGCTGCTGCAGGGAAAGTTAACATCCCAGCCAGACCCAGTAGACACCCCTCCCTTTCATCCTGCCCCCCCATCTCTACATTTTTGTTCTCTAATCTTTTGAAGGAAAGAAGCAGGATTTAATTATTTTTAAGATATTTTTTCAGAAAGAATATACAGTTCTCTTGGCTTGGAAAAAAAATCAAAATACTGATTACACTAAAACTGAAACAATCGGTAATAATCACAGTAGTGGATTTCAGATGGTTCTTCTAAACAGACTTTCCCGTACATGGGTTCAATTCCTATGAACTGACATTTTTCAAAATAAAACATCTCTGGTAAAGAACTGTTTTTATGGATTCAAAACTGTTTTTCTGAATTCAAAAACATTTGTATTAGTACTACAATTTGAATTTCTGAATAATCAGAGATATGTGGCTGATTTGATTTACTTATAAGTTTGTCCAGTGTTACGGGCTTAGGTTGTTGCATTTCATGTCAGTGGTCACAGTATAATTTGTATAACTGTATAATATTTAGATCTACTGCAAAAATTGGGAGTAAGTGAAAAATAATTAAGATGTATTTTATCTTCAAATTTGGAGTAGATGTTTGAAAACATTTTTTCTAATAACCTAATGCTGTTGTCCAAATGTGATCAAGTTTTTGTGAAGTATAGATGCACTTTGTATTTGATCACGAGAGGAGAGTTAAATATGTAATGTTCAAGAGGGCCTAAGCAAGAAAGACTATCAGTTTACTTAATCTGACTCTTTATATACCAAAATTCAGGGTGTATCATCCAAGCATCTTAAAAACATTTCCAGCTTTATTTTTATCCTCAACAGAAAAAGACATGTTGCAAACAGGCAAAGTCACAAAAGGCTTATCAGTGTGGTGGTGTTTTTTTTCTTTTTCTTTCTAATGCGTGGGAACTATTTAGGTAAGAAACAGCAGGAGATTTCAGGAGATAGTAGAGAAGATGACAGAGCAGCTAAATCCCAGTGGATCTGTCTTGAGGAAATGAAAAATAGAATTTTCCCAGAACTGAGGTATGGTGATCAGGGGGACTCAGGTATAATCCCAGTGACTCAGATGTACTTCCTGCAGAGACTAGTCAAGTTATGTATATACATTTATTCACCAGCAGATGCGATCATGCAGAATATTATAGATAAATGCTTTCTGTCTGTAGCCCACTGGAACCTTTAATTCAGGTCTTGATCTGGGTGTCAGTTTTTTCACAAAACTAGTATGCGTTTATATATTTTTGAACTTAGTTTTCTTTAAACCTGGTGGAACTTCACCAGAGTACTAAAATGTTACTGCAGGAGGAGGACCACCAACAGGTAGCGTGGCCACCTAAGCTTTGTGTCCTTTGGAAAACCTTCTAAAATTAAGCTGCTTGTGCAGTGATTAGAATCATAGAACAGAACCATATCATAGAATGGCTTAGGTTAGAAGGAACCTTAACTATCACCTTGTTCCAACCTCCCGGCTATGGTCAGGGATGCCACCCACTAGATCAGGTTACCCAGGACCTCATTCAACCAGGTCTTGAACGCTTCAGGAATGGGTCATCCACAGCTTCTCTGGGCAGCATGTTCCAGTGCCTCACCCTCTGATGGAAGAATTTTCTCTGAACCTCTGATCTAAATTTCGTCTGTTTTAGCTTAAAGACAAGTCCCTCTTGTCCTGTCATCTTTTTATGTAAGCCCCCTTAAAGTATTGGAAAGCTGAAATAAGGTCACCCCAGAGCTCTCTCTCCTTTAGGCTGAACATCCCCAGCTCTCTCTTTCTTTGCAGGAGAGGTGTTCCAGCCCCTTGATCATATCTGTGACTCTCCTCTGGACCCACTGTAATGGGGGACCCCAGACCTTGATGTAGTACTCCAAGTGGAGCCTCACAAGGGCAGAGCACAGGGAGATCACCTCCCTCAACCTGCCTGCCACTCCTCTGTTGATGCAGCCCAGGACGCAGTTGACCTTCTGGGTTGCAGGTGCACATGGCTGGCTAATGTCAAGCTTTTCACCCACCAGAACCCCCTGAGTCCTTCTCTGCAGGGCTGATCTCAGTGAGTTCTTCTTCCAGTCTGTACTCGTGTCTGGGATTGTTCCAGCCCAGATGCAGGACTTGTTGAACCTCATTAGGTTCACATGGGCCCACTTCTCAAATTTGTCCAGGTCCCTTTGGATGGCATCCCTTCCTTCTGTTGTATCAACCACATCACTCAGCTTAGTGTCATCTGCAAACTTGCTGAGGGTGTGCTTGGTCCCCTTGTCTATGTCATTGATGAAGATGTCTGTCATTGATAGCAGTACTGGTCCCAAGACAGACCTCTGACAGACACCACTTGTCACCGGCCTCCACCTGGACACAGAGCTGTTGACCACCCCTCTTTGGGTACGACCTTCAAGCCAATTTCTTTTTATTGAATGGTTCACCCTTCAAATCCATCTCTCACCAATTTATAGATTGGGGTGCATGTGGGACTATGTCCAGGGCCTTGCAGAGATCCAGATATGTGACATGGGTCAGTCTTCCCTTGTCAGCTGATGCGGTCACCCTGTCATAGAAGGCCACCAGCTGCGTCTGACAGGATTTACCCTTGGTGAAGCCATGGTGGCTGTCACAGATCATGTCCTTGTCTGGCATGTGCCTTGACATTGCTTCCAGGAGGATTTGTTCGGTGATCTTTCCAGGCACAGGGGTGAGGCTCACGGGTCTGTAGTTCCCTGGGTCCTCCTTTCTACCCTTTTTAAAAATGGGAGTGATGTTTCCCTTTTCCCAGTCACCAGGAACTTCACCCGACTGCCAGGACTTTTCAAATATGGAGAGAAGCTTTGCAGCTATATTAGCCAGTTCCCTCAGGACCGTGGGATGCATGTCATCTGGCCCCATAGACTTGATACATGTTCAGTTTCACCAGCTGGTCTCGAACCTGCACTTTGCTACCTGTTCTTTGCTAATTACGTTAGTAGAATATTAGAAAGTTACTCAGATAAACATGCAGAAGCAGGAAATGCTAGAAGCATGTGTGTATCTGTGCTTGTATGCATTACGGTAATACCTAATTTAATACTTGCTCCTGTGCTTTTTCCAATTTTGCTTCCCTGCAGATATTGAAAAGTGCAATATAGCAAAAGGGTTGATGTAGGGCTATTGTAGTAAAAGAGAGGCTTGTTTTTAAGATCCACTATGAAAAGTCTGTATTGAAAGAGACAGCATGGTAAAAAGAGGGAAGTGATCTCTATGTAAGGTGTCTGAGTATTGCCTGGACAAGTTGATTTGTCTACCTTAGAGTTACTATGGAAAGCTACAAAAAGTTACTTGACATTTGGGATTCTGGGTGGTATTTCTAGAAGTGGTGAGCCTTATAACCAATGAGAGCTGTGAAGTTGTTATGAATTCCACCAAATTTGATGCCACATTTCCTGAGATCCAAAACTATTTATATATTGACCTCTTTGTTCCTCAGCTTTGTGTATACAAAATTGGAAATAACATCCCTGAATCTTGCAGGAGTTTTCAAAGAAGATTATTAGAGTGTAACTTGCACACTGTACTGCTCAACACCTGTGGTGGGCTGGCTGTGGCCAGCTGCCAGGCGCCCACCCAGCCATGCTCTCATTCTCCCTCCTTGACAGGATGGGAGAAAATAGGCTGAGCGTAGTTTGAGAGAGAGGGAAATCAGCAATTATAACCGGCAAAACAGACTTAACTTGGGGGAAATGAATTTATTGCCAATTGAAAATTTACTTGGATGGTGAGAGAGAAAGACAAAACTTGAACACCTTTCCCTGCCCCCTCCTTTTCCCAGGTTCAACTTCACTCCTTTCTTCCCAACTTGGTAACCAGGTGTTGTGGTCAGTTCCTCTCTGTCACTCCCTCCTCCTCATGCTTTTCCCCTGCTCCCACGTGGGTCTTTCCCACAGGCTGCAGTCCTTCTCAAGCAGTTGCAGCATGGGTCCTCTTTGCTAGTTGTCAGGAAATCCTGATCCTGTGTGGGTTCTCCACAGGTCATGGTTCCCCCCAAGCACCTCCACCTGCTGCTGTGTGGAGTCCCTGTGGCTGCTGTGTGGGCGTGTGCTCGGGCATGGCCCTCCATGGGCTGTGGGCCTATGTGTTCCAGCGCCTGCTGCACCTCACCCCCTGCTTTCTTCCCAGACGTTGGTGTTCTTAGGGCAGTTTCTTGCTCTTTTCTTTCCTGGTTCCTTGCTTGCATGCAGCATTTTGCCCTTTATTAAGCTTCTTTTCTCTGAAGTGCCACCCTCTTGGCTCGGCTGAGTCCTGTGGGGCTGAGGGTGCTGGTTGCAGCTGTCTGGAGCCGGCCGCTTCTGGCCTGGGGCCTTTGGCCTCTTCTTACAGCAGTTGCCCCTTTGGCCTTGACCCCGCTGCTGACAGCTGGATGTGTAAATTCAGAACAGCACCGCAGAAACTCTCAGGGAAAAAATAACTGCTTTATAGCAGAGCCTCAATAATGGATGTACACTGAATGTGGAGAAAAGAATTAAGTGTTGAGTAAATGTTGATGAGTTGAATATCATTCCTGTTGTATACTAAATGGCACAAGGTCTGTGTAGAAAGGATACTTGTTTGTGTGACCAAGTAGTTAAAATTACCTTAATGAAGAAGTACAGAGGACTGAAATAAGGTTATGTTTGTCATGGTTTTCATTCTAATGTCACCCAGCTTGTCTTTGTACTCTAGTCTTTTAGCATACTTTGTATTTCATCTGTATGTGTGGGCTCTGTGTATGTATTGATGCCTAGCATGCTTACTGAAGCATTTAAATATGCTTCAATGGTACTCTGAGATATTTTGTTAAGCTATCTCAAATGTTTTAACTGAGATGCTAAAATCCATCACAATACAATGTATAACCCAGGTGCTAAGTTGATGATCTAAGTATTTATTGGGCTTTTTTACCTGTTGCAATCTTGTGTGTTTCCCTCCTGCTGTTTTGCCGGGCAGGGATCTTTCAAACATCAGGCTTCAGGAGAACAACAGAATATGTAGTATTAGGTTTATTGACTATTCTTAGTCTGCTTTTTTATTCTTAATTTTGTCTACTGAGTGTTTTCAGACAATGCACTTGTATGGGTTGTTTCAAAAGGGTCTGAACTGTTTGGCAGATGGACCATTGGATTGGGTAGGTCACTTTAGGTTTTAAGGGAGAGATCTAGTTTTCTTTGCAGGCAATAAAGCCTATGTAGCACATGGAGAAATACAGGGCTATCCATGGCCCTTCAGTCTGGTTTTACCCTATCTGCCAGGCTTTGGTAACTGGTACACACAAGTCTCTCCATCAAGACTCCTGCCCAATTTTTCTCATGTAGGATTAAGTTTGTACTGCTATTAGTTTGGATACTGGAGGGCAACACAACAGGCTGGGAGAAGAGTGGCTGGAAAGCTGCGTGGTGGAAGAGGACCTGAGTCGATAGCCAGCTGAATTTGAGCTAGCAGTGTACTCAGGTGGCCAAGAAGGCCAATGGTGTCTTTGCTTTCATCAGAAGTAGCATGGCCAGCAGCACTAGGGAAGTGATTGTCCCCCTGTACTCGGCTCAGGTGAGGCTGCACCTCAAATACTGTGTTCAGTTCTGGGTCCCTTGCTACAAGAAGGACATCAAGGTGCTGGAGCATGCCCAAAGAAGGGCAACAAAGCTGGTGAAGGGTCTAGAGAACAAGTCTTATGAGAAGGAGTTGAGGGAAGTGGGGTTATTTAGCCTAGAGGAAAGAAGGTTTAGGGGAGATCTTACTGCTCTCTACAACTACCTGAAAGGGGGTTGTAGTGAGGTGGATGTTGGTGTCTTCTCCCAGTGAATAAGTGATAGGACAGAGAAAATGATCTCAAGTTGTGCCAAGGGATTTTTAGGTTGGATATTTGGAAAAATTTCTTCACTGAAAGAGTTGTGAGGCATTGGAACAAGGTTACTCAAGGAAGTAGTTGAGTCACCATCATTGGAGGTATTCAAAAGACATGTAGATATGGTGCTTAGGGATATGGTTAGTGATAGACGTGTCAGCATCATGTTAATGGTTGGACTTGATGATCTTAAAGGTCTTTTCCAACCTAAATGAATTTATGATTCTGTATAACCTGTTACTGATCTCTGGGCTTTCTGCCTGTTCATCGTTTCTGTCCTTCAGGCACAATGGTTGGTGATCACACCCGTTTGGAGTTCCACAACATCGAGACAGGGATCATGACGGAGAAACGTTACATCTCTGTCATCCCTTCCAGCTTCATTGGCCACCTCCAAAGCCTCATGTTCAATGGGATGCTCTACATTGACCTCTGCAAGAATGGTGACATTGACTATTGTGAGCTGAAGGCACGCTTTGGTCTCCGCAACATTATAGCTGACCCTGTGACGTTCAAGACCAAGAGCAGCTACCTGAGCTTGGCCACCTTGCAGGCTTACACATCCATGCACCTCTTCTTTCAGTTCAAGACCACTTCAGCTGATGGTTTCATCCTCTTTAACAGCGGTGATGGAAATGACTTCATTGCAGTTGAACTAGTCAAGGGGTAAGTGAGCATTCTGTTTTCTACCAGGATTCCATGTTAAAGATAAGCTTAAAATTAAAATACTTGCACGAAGACAAATTCATCTCATACATTTTCTGTTTGCTGAGGTTTATGATGAAGCAGTTGGACACAAACACTAGCTTAAGGGACTCCCCATTTGCTTCCCCCCTTTGACTTAGGCAAATTCACTTATTACAATATGAAATATTAAACTTTCAAGTCCTTCAGATTTGGTTATGCTAACATTTTGTCTTGCTAACCTTGCAGAGCAGCACAGAGGAGGAAATGTGCCCAGGGCTGAGTCTTTTTTTTTTTTTTTTTTTTCTTCCCCTACAACAGACCTGGTGCATTTCTGCCACCTCCACTGAAGGGGAAAAAACTTCTGGGCTTCCAAATTTTTATTGTTTTTCTTCTTGCACAAGAAAGAGCAAACTCAGCTTACTTGTGAACAACTGTATTCTTTTGACAAGGTCAATGACTTTAAAAACAAAAACACCTTTGTTAGTTGAATAAATGTTTATCTTGTACTCATCTAGATAGAGTAAACATGAATTCCACAAATAGACTTTACTAGTCTTGTTTATTTCAGTGTAATTAAGGAACCTAAGGTTCAATTTATTTCATTTTTTTTATTTTTAACTTTGCATGTGTTTCTGGGACATTGAGTAATAACTTAAATAGAGGCAAGAGCTCCTGGCTCTCTGGAGGGTTTAATTTTGCTGTTTCTTTTCTAAAAATAGTATTTCTCTCTGTCCTCAGGTGGATTTCTGTGTTTGAACTATATAAATAATTCAGGGTAACACTCATGACTTCAGTCTTGTTAGGGTCTTTATATTTTGCCAAAAGATGTGCTAATTGTTTTGCAGCTGTTTGAATAAGCCTGTGCTCTCATGTGAATTTTAGTACAATATTTTGAGTGAGTTTCCCTATTAACTTTTTAAGGGAGTTATTCAAAACTCACAATCTGAGGAATATGTGTCCTAAATAAGCATATCTAGTGTTATTCTTCACTATTGATCTTACCAATTTTTAAAAATAATTATGTGCATAGTCAGAAGTTCTTGTAGATCTGCAAGAACTTTATGAAAAAGAGGAATATTTTATCATTAGAATCTGATTACTTCAAATGTCATTTCCTCAAAATACAAATTCTTAAGCTTTCTTTGTGGAGAAAGAACTGCACCTTTTCAAATCGATGGCTTAAGCTTTGGCTGACTA
The DNA here is from genome assembly GCA_011075105.1 of Heteronetta atricapilla. Classification (NCBI taxonomy): domain Eukaryota; kingdom Metazoa; phylum Chordata; class Aves; order Anseriformes; family Anatidae; genus Heteronetta; species Heteronetta atricapilla. Next base: position 42,395,501 of record CM021735.1, read on the forward strand.
GAACTTCCTAATGCAGAGACGCTTAACTTCATGACTTGCTTAAGTTATTTTCATCATCTTTAGCACTCATCAGTAGTGCTAGAGTTGTTACAGAATTTTAACTGTTTTTTACTGTGCTTACAGGTATATACATTATGTGTTTGACCTTGGAAATGGACCTAATGTTATCAAAGGCAACAGTGACCGTCCTCTCAATGACAACCAATGGCACAATGTTGTCATCACCAGAGATAACAGTAATACGCACAGCCTAAAAGTGGACACTAAGGTGGTCACTCAGGTTATCAACGGTGCCAAAAATCTGGATCTTAAAGGTAAATTCTAAAAGAAGGATGTTTCCCCTCCTCCGCTTTATTCTGGCACGTCTTAACCAGTAAACGAGAGCTAATAGAAACTGTGAGTTTCAGAACAGTAAATCTGAAATTTGCTGATTTTTGGCTTTCAATTCAATTTTCTCTTTCTGTTTGGCAGCTTCCTGTAGCAGAACAGTTCATCATATTTTGTTTTTGCTGTTGGTTTTTCCTCATATTGGTCCATCTATGGTTTTCTCTAGTTAAGATACAATTATGTTTTTGTTAGAAGAGACCCTGGAGAAATACAGCTGTTTACAGCATATATCTTGCATTGAAGGGTGATAGGTGATGAAATAGGATGCTATAGTGATTGGCAGTGTGTGTCTGTGTACAGACGTTAAAACTGTTGGAAGCCCAGGACTGTGGAATATAGGGTGTTAGTGCTGATGGGAAAGCACATTGGCAAAGTCAATGAGCAGGCCACATGTGGATCAGAATCATAGAATGGCCTGGGTTGGAAGGGACCTCGGGGATCATCTACTTCCAAACCTCCTGCCATAGGCAGGGACACCACCCCATAGACCAGGTTGTTCAGGGCCTCATTTAACTTGGTCTTGAACACCTCCAGGGATGGGGCATCCACAGCCTCTCTGGGCAACCTCTCTGTTCCAGTGCCTCACCACTCTCTGAGTGGAAAAACTTGCTTCTAATCTCTAATCCAAATCTACCCTCTTTTAGTTTAAAACCAAGATCAAGTTCAGATTAAGCAACACTTGCAGACCATGTAAGGGAAATAAGTTCATAATTGCTACTGTTTTACATTAAAGTCGTGTTGCATACAGAGTTCTGTGAGGGTGAGAGTAGAAAACTATGCTTTTGGTTAGATTAAGTTTCAGTTGTACTTGGATGTAGTTTAAGGGCACCAGTGAGACATCATCTTTGCGCAGTAAAGAGACAGAAATGACTTCTGGGCCTATAAAATAACCTACTTTGCTTTTAACCTGTCCTAAACAGATGTTCAGCTCACTCATCATGTTGGACGTGGGGAAAAGCCTGTTTAAAACGTATGTAACTTTTCTTCTATGTTTACCTTTTTCTCTTCCAGGTGATCTCTACATTGCTGGCCTAGCTCAAGGCATGTATAGCAACCTCCCAAAGCTAGTGGCCTCACGTGATGGATTTCAGGGCTGTCTAGCATCTGTGGACTTGAATGGGCGCCTGCCTGATCTAATCAACGACGCTTTGCACCGCAGTGGGCAGATTGAGCGTGGATGCGAAGGTATAACTGATTTCAGAGAAATTCCTCTCTCCTGTTCTCTCTTGCTTCACTGCTGCCCCCTGTGCATCTACTGATCCACTTAATCGTCTGTTTTGTTAATTTGCTTTCATCATAACATCCTTCACTGCAGCCTGGTTTTGCTCCCAAATGCAGTTGCGGATATCTAACCTCCGTCTCTGTAGACCTCATCATTAGCAGTTTTTCGCTTGCCTATTCAATCACCCATGAAGTGGTACCTCCAGTAGTGGAAAGGAAGGATAGTACTGAGATGGACAGATCTTTACATATGCTTTTCTCAGAGCTGTTCATTAACTTCATAATACTTTTTAGATGCTTTGAAAGATGTTCTGAGTCTGCAATTCACTAGTGCTTCAGAGGACCCTTTTGGCATTTGCAGAAAGAAGTAATTTGAGACCAAGTAGAGGCAAAGGAAATGGAAGGTGGAATCTGTAACTTCTAGCTGAAGATCAGACCATAACAGAAGTTCTTTTTTGAGGTAGTGGGCTTTCAAAAGCACTGGAGGCTATTCCTCCAGCATTATCTCTACTGTCTGGAAAACTTTTTTTTAATTTTTTTTCCGTAGTTTCTCTCTTTCAGCTGATACGGAAACAGACGTGCTCTGTGACTTCTTGAAGCATGTAAATAGCAGTGATTTCTGGATGTTTCTTTAAATAACTTACTGTTCTTGTTTAGTTTCTGACTTTTTAAAGAATATCAACATCAGTCGCAGTTACTCAGGAATATGCTTATCAGTTCCCATAACATGTGGAATACTTGGCATCAAAAAAAAAATCAAGGTTCTGTCGATTGGGTTAACTGCAAGTGACCATTATGTCTAGTTCAACTGAATACCCATCTTCTTTGTTCGCTACTGGTCATTAGAGGAAGATAGTTTTAACAGGAGAGGTGTGTGGTGTGCATGTTTCTTAAGACATATGTCCCTGACCGGTGCTCACAGACAGGACTTCATGAAATGAAGTTTCTTTTTTACTTACTAGTAACTTACTTATTACTTAGTTTCTTTGCTTATTTCCTAACCATGTCAAGATTTCAGGTTACATCATTTTGAAATACAGACACTTGTCAAGACTGTTCCTTCCTAGGACTGAAAGTATCATCTTAGAGCCATCTTTGAGTACTCATAAAACATCAAATTGGCTCTTCAATTAAATCAACCCCCTTCATTATCTCTGGGTGCTCTGGTTGGCTGGAAGCTCTTACTGCCACACTCCCACAATAACGCTTTGGTTTGTGAGAATTTTGTCGTAAGAGCCCACTCAATATCAACTCCAATTTCACAGTATTGCTAAGTTCTGCATAGCTTTTAGGCTGTTCTTTTCTCTGCCTTTTGCTGCTTTTGAGCATGTTAACCACACTGTTCCTTGTGGAAGTGAGCATAGTATAACAGAACTTGTGGCTTTGCCCGTTTGTAGCTGAGCTAAAGTGCTAAAAGAAGAAATGCATCTTTTCCATGTAGTTATTTATGAGGTTCAAGGAAAAAAAACACCACCACCACCATTTGGGGTTTTTGAAAATCATTTCTGATTACCTTCAGTGCACTGAAAGCTCTTCTTTAATGTTAGTGATTTCTGGTAGTTCTTCTATTTAAAACTAGCTTAATCTGGCTGTATAGCCTGCATATTATCTCTACCAGTCTTTCTCCTTCAGAGGACATTTCATTAGATGAACAAGTTGTTCTGTGTTCGCCTCTGGAACAGAATGATGATGCTTTCCCAGAAGATTTGGCACCACTACTAGAGCTATTGGGTTTCCTTCTCCTTGTACCCAGTGCAGTGCTTTGCTTTACTGTCCTATTATTCAGGTTGCATAATATCAGTGACACTCCCAGACTGTGTAATGGGGCACTTATTTTGTCGGTGTACCTATCTGGTACCTGCAGAGCTGCTATTTGAACATGGAGATCAGTTCACTCTTAAAAACACCAGGAATGTGAATTTCCCTTCTCTTCTAAAGTGCATGAAACAAGATGCAAAGTTGGAGGCAGCTAGAAATCTAAAAAAGTGGATGGCAAGGTCAATGATGGCCTTCATTCTGCTTTGCTATAACTTTTCTTGCAAAACAATGTCCGTGCTATTTTCCTGACTGGTCCATGCTCAGTGCCAAGGGAAGTGCTGAAGAGGAAGCCGTTATCTTTGCCAACATGTTTAGGATTATTAAAATCTGAGAAATAGGTCACCAGAAAGCTGTTTCATTTGAGCTTTGAATCACAGCAATCCCCATGGCTTCATCTCACCTCTTGACTACTGCCTGGCACTGACTGTTCTGACAGTTGCCCCTGAAAAGTGTGTCTATCTTCCCTTCCTGTAAAGAAGGAAAAACTTGTTAAATGTGTTGGGTCCTTATTTAGGTCCTATTAGTTCATTTCTGTCTGAAGTGATCTTGGGTGTAGTCTTAACATCCTGAAGGGTTGAAGTCATGAGCAGCTCCTGCTGTCTCATGATTAAATGTGTTTGGAATAAACAGCTGCAGGCCTTTGGGGTCAATAGTTGTGCTGTGTCAATTGTAGGGCATGTCGTTACTTCATCATGAAAAGCATTGGGAGAAAACATATGAGGAGTACAGCATGCTTACAGGAATGGTTTTTACATCTTCACATGTGAATCTTGCCTTCCGGATGTGGTATGAGAAAGATTTCTGGTAATGCTTGTCTTTCAGAAGCAGAGCAGACTGCAGGGTGGCGGCCATCTTCCCTGGAGCTGTCAGTTTGATCTCAGGGCAGAATTAAATGATGTGGAGAGGAAAGAAACGTAAGGAATACTAGGATGTGAGATGTAGGTCAGGAGATAGCACTGTCCGCCCAAGACTGGTACTCTACCACAAATGGGTGACCTTGTTGCATCCTGATCACATTTGTTATCTCAATTCATATATATTTGTGTACCCTATTCCAATTCAATTTCCCAAATTCTTACAGAAAAAAAAAAAGGTTTATTGTCTTGGTTCTACCACCACCCCCATTACATGTTTCTGAGCAGGCCATTGAACTTCCTTGGCTACAGTGTTCTTGTTATGTGCTGGAGGATAGTTCAGCCTTGCTGTGCACCAAAGCACATGCCTACCATGTTCTGCAGTTTTCTCTGTTCCAGTGATGGACTCTTATTTGAACAGGAGTAGGAAACACTTTCAAGATAAATTATATTTGTGAGAGTTATATCTTTAGGATCTAGAGAATCCGAGTGCATTGTCAGGCAATGTATAGGAGCCATTAACTGAAATGCAGGCATCCTGGAGACTGAAAGTGTCTAGTATTTAATAGTGTATAGCAGTGCTTAACAAACAAAGCAGTGTACACCTAAAGAAAATAATTATTTCCACCTATTGCCTACCAGTTCTACTTCTGCAATTTCAATAGGAAATTATGATGGGATTGGATTATGGCAGCACAGTTGAGTGACCTCTTTATCTTGTCCACAAAGGACATAAGTTTATCTGAGATGTCGACTTCCTTTCACACTATGCAGTTTTCTTGTGTGTTGTATGAACTTAAGGTTTCAGATCTTGAAATCTACCACTCTGTCACCAGTGAGCTGGCCAACATGATAGCTGCCGCACTGTCTGTCTGTGTGGTGTGTTTTTTATTTTGTTTGTTGAGATGTCATATAGGGCCACTTTTTTGCCAAAGAATGGATTTCATGGGTGATTACCTGAGGAGGGAATGGGAAAAAAAATCCCAAAGTGTCCAAAATGTCAAATGAGTCCATGGAGTTAAAGCCTATCCTACCCCACCCTTTTTCTTTTGGTAGTCTTCTGTTTTGTTTTTACAGCTCTCTTGCAATTGCTTCATTTCTGATTGCTCATGAACAACAGGCAGCTTTTTGTTGTTCTTCAGAAGGTCTGGTCAGGTCCGTGATGGCAGCTTGTGTTTCCCTGGAAGATAAAAGCCACAAAACCTTCTTGCTGCCTGCTGTGTAAAATCTGTTCTGGGTTGACACTTTACCACCACATTTATTTATTTATTTTTACATAGAGAATCTTTAGCTCTCATGCTACTTGCAGCTTTAACTACCATCATTTGTATAATGTGGTCCTTTCCTCTGCCACCACCCAAAAAAAAGAAAGAGTTGTGGGAAGAGCCTCACAGAAAAGGTACAAAAGGTAGGAAAGTTAAGACTGAAATGATCCCAGCTTCGCTGTTCACCCTAGAGCAGCAGGTGAGCAATTCTGGCTACAGAACTCTCTGAAGGGACCAAGTCAGCTCTCAGGAAGGACAAAAATAGTCTGTGTTGCTGAACCACTTCTACTGGAAACTTGCAGGCCTGTACTTCACCTTCTTTGGGCCCTTCTCTCCTCACCCATGAAATTGAGATGATATTCATCTACATGTTATGAAAGTATGAAATTCAACAGTGCCTTGCAGAGCACATTTAAGCTAGGGGTGGAAGCTCCTAGACGTGAGCTAAGCATTACAATTTGAGGAAAAGTCCGTTGTTACTACCTGGTTCTCCCAGTCTCTAGCTCTGCAGCCTATAAGCTGTGCTTGGCAATATTTATACAGCTGTTGAGTTTGAGTAATACAAGCTATTTCCATTTCTGTCATCCAGACATTATGAATGATGCTGGAGAGCTTGAGAGAAAAGATTTCTGCACTGTGTGGAGTGTATGCTGGAAGATGGAAGAAGTTGTTCCAAGTGACCTTCTTTCCTTCCAAGAAAGTAAACCTATGGAAGTTTCAAATCATCTCCTCCTCGATTCTAGATTCCTAAAATCAGTTTCCTTTGCCAAGCATCTCATTCCTAGCCTTCCTATTAAATGAATGGATGAATTTGAATTTATTCTATCTATAAAAATCAAGACTCAGTGACTTACTGCTTTTGCCTCACTGATCCTGAAAGAAGCTATGTAGACATCTTGAAAACTCCATAAAAGGTTGAATGTGGATAAATACTAGTTAGTTCTTACTGCAGTTGGGGTTTTATCCTCTTTACTAATTTCATATTTGTTCATTTATGTTTTTGTTCTTTTATTTAGACAGCCTGGTGCAGCTTACTACCAGCACTAGAGCTATCTGAAATTCAGGTGTACTTTCTAAATCGTCTCATTTCCATCTTTCTCCCCCCAGAAGAAAGTCAAACACACCTAACAGCACTGATTAAAGAAAATGTTCTTCTTCTTGTGCTTTAGAGATGTGGCTTCTTCCTCTCATTGCCTTTCCTCAACTGATCTGCTGATAACATCTCACAAAGGAGAGTGGTTATTACTTAACTAAGTGGTGACTTTGCTCCAGGTGTTTGGGGACTTTATTTTTCATAATTTAATCTTCTTCCAGGTCCTGCATTAAACCCATAATCTTGTGCTACTTTCCATGAAATATTATAGTTAACCTTTGGAATTCACTGGTGCGTGAGAAGCATCAATGACACAGGCTGGATAATCTGAAATGCGTTTTGCATACCAAGCAGCATGTGGAAAAAAAATCTAATCTCACGCTTAAAATCTCACAGCAGGGGAGTGTCAAAAAGGATTTCACCCTTCATCTACTCATTAGTGAAACTTCCAACATGGTGATACTTCACTTTTCTCTGAGGAATTGGAGTTTGTCCATTGAGGAGAGGAGCATTAATTTACTCCATGATAGTTTGACAGCTCTCCTGTTCTTTATGATTTTGTATTCTGTTGTCATGGTGTTACTGGAATCACAGAACAAATGTAAGCTTTGTTCTTGCTCAGCTACAAAGAAGACAAGGAACCGAGCAGTTGCTTGTTCATGTACTGATTACTTTCTTAGAACACATCAAGGAAGATGTGTGGAGAAATGGGATAAATTTTCCTCTCCCATGTTTCATTTCCCCCCCATCCCCTTTTTGTTGTTGTTTGCTTGTTTCTTTTTGCATTTTATTTAAACAACTCCGGGGATTTTATGGCTCTGTGTAGTGGAGCAGCTCCAGAGGTGGGAAGAAAAATCTGTCTGGCTCAGAAGGGAAGGTAATTGCCATCTTGAGTCATTCATGGGCTGTGAAACTGTAGCAAAGGTTCGAAATGTTAAACTTCACAGGAAGCACAGGAATGCCAGTTCTGGTTTATTGGGTTATAAATGTAAAGTAAGAAAATGAGAGGAAGGGAGAGCTACCAATCTCTCTTCAGTAACAGCAATTAATATGAGAACTTTATAAGAACAGAACATTACAAAGGTGAGTATGCACTTCTTAAATATCTATCTTTTGATCAATGAGGTCAGTGATTTGGTGTTTTGTTGTTCCCATTGTGTTGTATAATAGAAATGCGTAATCTTCGTTGGCAAGGGATTTGGGAGTTGCTGCCTGTACTCCCATCTTTGTCCTCTGCTTTTTCCATGCTGAAAAAGAAAACTTAGAATCAAGGTATATACACCAAAAATCTATGTGGCTTCCCTGTGAAACGGACTATCCATTTACAAAAAAAAAAAAAAAAAAAGAGAAAATATTTCTGTGCCAAATGGAAGACTGTGAGTGGTATTGTTTTGCTTTGCTTTTTTTATACTTTTCAATTTTCACCAAGTTCACTTTGGTTTTCAGTCAGTCAGACTTGGTAGCTTTATGATTCTCTTTTTGCCTTGTGGATTATGATTTGAATGCAAATAACAAGATCATTCCCACCTAGGTGAAAGAATGAGCTTGTACTGCTGTTATTTCTGTTGATTGCTCTGATGAGATTGCCAAAGATTGCACGGGTCTGAAGCCTGAGGAGCTATCTCTTTGCCTGCTGATGCAGGCCTTCTTAAGAGTGTGTTGAAATTCATGAGCAGATATCAGCTCATGAGAGGGAATTGTTTTTCTACTGTTACTTTCCATCCAGTGTCAAGTTCAGTTCTGGGAATGAACAGACGTTATCTTCTTCCAGAATTGTCGGTCCCCTATGGTTTTCTGGCAGTAAATCCACTGTGGACAAAGATTCAAGGCAATCTGTGCTCTTGTGAAAGGAGATTTATGTTCAGTTCCAGAGTCTGCATGTACAAACAAAAATATTCCTGACTAATGATTTGAAAGTCAAATAGATTTTTGACTTAAATGGATTCTAAGTATTTCTCAAATGAGACAAAATCTCTCTCAAATTATCAGTAAATGCTGAGGGATTGGTGTTAAGAATGTGGAATTTTTATCTTTCTACTCTGTAAATTGTGACCTTGTGTGTGTGTGTGAATGAAATACATTTCCCCTCTCTTGTGTGGTTTTGTTATTTGTTGATCAGTTCTGTTTTGTTACGGTGGTGATGGGTTAAGGTAGCCATGTCACCGTGTGTCCTTGTTCCCCGTGTTGTCCTTCATGCATGTGTTTATTATGTGCATTGGCTGTGATGGTTATACTAATTGCTTTTTATTTATTTAAAGTGATGTGACCCTGGTTTATCTGCCTTTATACTAACCTGTTGTTTATTGTTTTTGCTTTCTTTTTTTCTTTTTTTCCTTTTTTTTTTTTTTTTTTGCTAACAAAGTTGAGTTGACCAAAGCTGACCTGCAAGGTAGAGAAGGTTCTACTTCCCATTACTGTTTTGGACTGAAAGATGCCTTTATGTAACATTTGGTGCCTTTTTACTGGATGCAGTCACACCTCTGGGACTGAGGAGAAAGACAAAACGCAGTCCTTCTGCAGGGAAAGTCTGGCTTGAGGAAGGACATGGCGAACCATGAAGGTGTTTTTGTTGACCCGAGAGGTTTGACTGTATCAGTCTCTGTGGACATCTGTAAGAGCACAGGTTGATTTCCTGAAATGGTTAATGATCTTTCAAGAAAATAGCAGTTGTGTATAGAGATATGGCAAACCCTTGGAGCTTTACAAGGCAGAAAAATCAACTTGGATTCTTCAGTATCAACACTAAGGAGTGAGACTGGATGATGAAAAACAGTTTTTATAACCTAGGCTTTGAAAAAAAAACACCACAGAAGTGTCTTTCTAGAATTCCAATTAAATTAAAAAAAACAACCAAACAAACAAAACAAAAAAATTGCTTGGTAGTTAGGCATTTTACAAGCCAAAATTGATCCAATTTGAGTACTGGTTGAAGTGATCATGCCTGATTAGCAGGTATTTTTATAAATGCTAGTTTTTATACCTCTTATAGGTCTTTTTCAGAAACTTCTACTGGATAGTCTCTGATTTTTATAAAACGGGTAGGGCTCTTACGTGATGTTGATTCATACATGAAATTCTTATGACATACATGACATCTTTTTTATTACTATTACCTGCTAAGTAAAAAGGGAGCAATCAATGATGTTGGAGGCTGCTGAAAGGCTGAAGACTATGGGGGTGGTGTTAAAATATCAAAACTATACAAGTGAAAATCTTTAAAGAGACTGAGAATAGCTTCAGTAGCAAAGGGAGGAAAAATGGTGAGGAACCCAGAAAATTGACTTAAAGAGGAGAGGCCAGATAGTAATTGAAAACATACCACTTGAATTACAGCAAAGTGGTGGGTTAAACAATGCTAATGGAAAATCAGTTTAATGAAAGCTAGGTCTTAGGAGACACATAATGAAGAAAAACTTAATGGTACAATTACATACAAATGCTCTATATCCTCAGGAAGTAAGTAAGGAAACCTGCTTATTAGAAATTAATAGATCTTTGATCCTGCCATTATTAGAGAGATATTTTCCATGGTGTTGAGAAGTCTATCCCTTTAAACTTGGTAGTGAAAGTACGTTTCCCAGTATCTGAAGAGACTGCTGCATACAAAATAATTTATTCCTGAATGTTGTGGAAGCTTACGAAAATGTTCTTTTTCAATGGAAAAGGAGTAAAAGCCCTTATGTGTAAGAGGAAGACCGAAGCACTTCGCACTTGTCTCTCTGTTCAATAGTCCTGAAGCCACAAATGATATCTGTTATGTTATCAGCTTAATCACCTTGAAATTTTGTGTCTGAGCCATGGATTTGGTCTCAGGTTTTGTTGTGGTAGAAAATAGCGTTCTTGTTTCAGTCTGAGATAGAAACGAGACTTTCCAACAGTTTCAATATCACTGGAATTGAGGTTGTTTTTGTTTTGGCTTTAACTTCATGAACTCCTTTTCAGTTCAGCAGCTGTGATGACCTGGTGATGTTGCTGTCCTTACCTAATGCACCAGGTGTAATTTTCCATTTAAACTATTCCTGTCCCATATTCTAGGGATTGGCAGGTAGCAATTACCTTTGTGTCAGAACATCATCTGCATTTTTTGGTGTAGTTGGCATTTTATCAGAAAAGGGAGAAAAAAAAAAGAGGAATCAAAGGAAATGTTAATGGGTAATTGCTTTGTCAGTGTAGCAGGTGTTAATAGGTAGAAGCATGATTAGGAGGTACCCTCTTACCCAACAGACAACAATTTTGACAGCCTATCAGTCTTCAGAAAGCACGCCCAGGAGTTACTGTTCAATTTTTAATGTCCAGTGAGATGGATGTAGCACGAAGAAGAGGTGTTATGGCCAAACAGATTTGTTTGTTGTTTTCATTTGCCAGGAGTCCTCAGAAGCTAAGGGCTTTTCACAGCTGTTGAGATTCATTCCTGCTCAAGTTCATATTGGTATAGAACCTTATAAGAATATTTACATTTCAGATGGAGATGTCTGACCATATGTACACATAAAGAAAAATGTTTCTCTTGAGTGCATTATGTGGATTATTGGCTTTTCAGGAAACCAACCTTTGCTAAATAGCCTTGCTATTTCAGAACATAAAACCTACCAGACCAAGAGGTCTGTTAGCACAACTTTCCCACTGCTGTGATTTGCAGTAGGGAAGGGTGTTTTTCCAATTCACTGTATTTTTCTTATTCACATACAGCACTTTCAGTCTTTGCTTTTTCCTTTTATTTTCTATGTTTATTGTTGTTTACTTCCTCTGCTTCATTTGCATCTCCTCGTCCCCGCCATATCTCAGATCCAGGCATACTCCCTTTTATACTTTTGACTGTTTTATTTTTCCTTCCCTCAACAGCATGTGTACGAGTGCTTTTCTCAAAATCTTCTAGGTTGCTTAGAGAGGGAGAGAGGCAGGGTGACAAAGAGGGAGAGAGATAAGCATATGACAGGTTTCATCTTGTAGATCCCTCCTCTGTGGATTCCTATTCTTGCTGCTCATTCCCTTCTCCTGTCACCATGGGGTAAATGTGCTTTCCATGGGATACTTACACATTCATTATCTTAACTAAGTCCTTGTTCCTGAAATTTTTAGATCACTTGTGTATTTGGAACAGGAGGACTTGGTGTTGTAACTGACGTCAAATGAATGGAGAAGTCAGGTTCGACTGAGGCACTAGGATGAATAGCTGTATTTTCAGACTGCAGAATGCTGGCTCTTAAGTTATTTCTGACAATGGGTAACTTTAAATATGGATCCTGCCAGATGCCTAACCTTATTTAGGTGATGAAAGGGATGATGAGTTCTTAACAAAATTGGGAACTCGGAGAGCTCAAGGAGCTGGCTTTGCCACCCTTGAAAATCTCTTTGTTTTTTTTTGGTTCTAGTGTGCTAAATTAAAGTCATTTTATGATAGTCCTGTTTTCTACCACCCATGATTCAAAATACAGGATCTGACTTTAAGTGTTTTGCTGAGCCTTGGTTCAGCACGCCCCCATTGCTATCTAGCACTTAGAGCATCTGAGGTATGGTCCATCCAATGACGTGATGGTTCCGAGGTTCAGTCTCAATTTTTCTCACTTCTTACTCAAAAAATTCTTTATATATACACTTATAAATTGGAAATCCTATTTGTATTCATTTTATTTCCTCCTTAACCTGCACTGGGAATGAGTCCTGGAGCAGAATAGGATTCTGCCTGGTGTTTCTGGTTTCCAAGCTGTGATGAGCTGTACTTGGCCTGTATTTTGAATTCAGGAAAACAGAATATCACCAGTTACAAAAGAAGGGTGCTGAAAGAAGTAGTCTGTAGATTTATCATAGGTATAAATTGCCCTTCATAATGCCTGACTGGCAGTGGTCAAGATTTCTCTTCTTTATGGCATTTGCAAGTTAGGAACCGTAAGACAAAGAAGCACTTTATTCTACAAAGACAGTGAAGATGTCTTGCATGTGCCACTTTATTTTTTCCAAACCTCTTTGATGCAAGGAAGAAAGATGGGAGCAGTAGCCCACTTAAGGAGATGGAGAGTGAAAATGGACCCATATACCATTGGACCTTGCCTGTTGTAGGTCCTTCTTACTGAGGAAATAACGGCAATGCAAATGGTTCCTTTCAAAAGGAATGAGTTCTCAATGTATGAAGAAGGTGTTATGTACAAGTCCTAGAATTAGAATCATAGAATATCCTGAGTTGGAAGGGACCCTTAAGGATCATCAAGTCCAACTCTTGACACCGCACAGGTCTACCCAAAAGTTCAGACCATGTGACTAAGTGCACAGTCCAATCTCTTCTTAAACTCAGTCAGGCTCGGTGCAGTGACCACTTCCCTGGGGAGCCTGTTCCAGTGTGCAACCACTCTCTCTGTGAAGAACCCCCTCCTGATGTCAAGCCTAAACTTCCCCTGCCTCAGCTTAACCCCGTTCCCGCGGGTCCTGTCGCTGGTGTTAATGGAGAAAAGGTCTCGTGCCTCTCGACACCCCCTTACGAGGAAGTTGTAGACTGCGATGAGGTCTCCCCTCAGCCTCCTCTTCTCCAGGCTGAACAGGCCCAGTGCCCTCAGCCGTTCCTCGTACGTCTTCCCCTCCAGGCCTTTCACCATCTTCGTAGCCCTCCTCTGGACACTCTCCAACAGTTTCACGTCCTTTTTATACTGTGGTGCCCAGAACTGCACACAGTACTCGAGGTGAGGTCGCACCAGCGCAGAGTAGAGCGGGACAATCACCTCCCTTGACCTACTAGCGATGCCGTGCTTGATGCACCCCAGGACACGGTTGGCCCTCCTGGCTGCCAGGGCACACTGCTGGCTCATATTCAACTTGCTGTCTACCAGGACCCCCAGATCCCTCTCTTCTAGGCTGCTCTCCAGCGTCTCATTGCCCAGTCTGTACGTGCAGCCAGGGTTTCCTCGTCCCAGGTGCAGGACCCGGCACTTGCTCTTATTGAACTTCATGCGGTTGGTGATCGCCCAGCTCTCCAACCTATCCAGATCCCTCTGCAAGGCCTTTCCACCCTCATCCGAGTCCACAACTCCTCCAAGTTTGGTGTCATCAGCAAACTTGCTCAAAATACCTTCTATTCCTACATCCAGATCGTTTATAAAAATATTGAAAAGTACCGGCCCTAAAATGGAGCCTTGAGGGACCCCACTGGTGACCGCCCGCCAGCCTGACGCAGCCCCATTTACCATAACCCTTTGGGCCCTGCCCGTTAGCCAATTGCTCACCCATCGGATGATGTTTTTATTTAGCTGTATGGTGGACATTTTGTCCAGTAGGATCCTATGGGAAACCGTGTCAAATGCCTTGCTGAAGTCCAATTATTTCTTTTAGCTTAAAGCTTATTGCTAGTTATGATCAAAGCATGAAGCATTTGTTATAATCCTGCAGCTGTTCTATAAAGGAAACTGAATTCCTCATGTAACTCGGAAGAATGATAAATACAATACTGTATCTTGTATTTCTTAAGTTCTTTTCGCTGCAAAGTGCTTTCAAATAACACAGCAGGAATGGCTTCTCTTGCTGAACAAGAGAAGCCCCCCTGTCAGATGAAACATGGCAGTTTTAGCAATGCACAGCAGTAGAACTCAAATTTTTCAGTCTCAGGTCAGAGAAATCCACCATACAGCTGAAACTTCAAGGAAGAGTTCGAGAGACAAAGTAATATTTCCAAACGCATTATGTAGGAAACGTTGGGCTACTGTACTCTTCTAAGGTGTTTTTCTTCAAATGTTTAGTGGTAAAAATGAGTAAACCATACTCTAGCTAGGTAATCTGGAAGAGAAGCTGAATACTGGACTTACTCCCAAAGAAGTCTCAGAGTGTGAGCTGTTTCGGCAAGAGTTAGAGATGCAGAAATAAAGAGTAAATGATATGGTTGTGGAATTCTTGTTCGCCATCCCATATTCTCAGCGAGCCTCCTCTGCTGGTAGGCTTAGTCTGGACAGGAGGTGACAGAGCAAGTCTCACTTCTGCCAGCAGGGATGCTTTCCTGTAATGGGGAGTTTTCCACTTCTGTTCTGTATCCACTGCCCATGTGTGTCACATGCCCAGCAGCAAGTACGGTAAGAAGCTGTGTCAGGCCCAGCTACAAACAGTTAACAAAAAAAACAAGGCCTTTGAACAAAAATGCACACAAGGGAAATAGCAAGTGTTGTCAGGATGCTGCAAATTCAAAGGGAACATTCAAGTCAAAATGCTTTTTTTTTTTTTAATTAACTGTATAGAGTGACTTACCAGATGTATCTCAGACTATGTGAAGGCTTAATCTGAAACTTTGCTTTAAAAATAATTCTAGAATGTTGTAAGTGTTGCCAAAAGACTGACATTAAAAATAGACCTGAAGCCTGATGGCATTGGTATTTTAGAACCATTTCTACTGCTCTACGTATAACTTCAGTTTGTCTTCCTTTCCTTGTTCATTAGCACTGAAGGGCATGTGCATGGTAACACAGTCTTTGTTTTATAAGCCTTCCTGTGCTTCTGTCACTTTGCTCCCTAATCTAAAATCCTAATCCCCTGTGACATCCCGGTTAGTTGCTCTAACAAAATTCTGTTGCTTGCATCAACAAAATTGTTGATGGAGGATTATGACACCACGCAAGGACTGTAAGCAGTGGGAATAGATGAACTCTTGGAGACAAAGATGCTTTTACCATGCAAATGGCCCATAGTACGAAGGAGTGAGGCAAAGCATAATACCCAGGATCTATGCTGTGCCGTCACAACCGACTCTAAAGACAGCCAGCCGATCAGGCTTCAAGCTTCTTTTTATTGCCAGCCTTACAGAATTCCTTGTCAGATGGTGCTTAGGGGTGCTGCTTTTTCTCTTGCTGCTTTAAAAATATTGTTTCCATCTTCACAGTTGCTCGCTGTAAAATGCGGTTCAGAAACCATGATACTGGGCGTAATTCAAATGCTTTGGCTCTCTGGCCTGTCTCTACTGAGAACACCTCAAGCCACAGTTAGTAGGCCTCAGGCTAGCTTATTTCTAGAGTTGAGTTCCAGTACTTCTTCCTATAAGTATCCTGGACAAAGGTTATCCCCAGCGCAGTAATGCCCATTATTAAGTCCAGTTGCTAATTAACGTAAGTGTTCTCAGAAAAGTGCAGGAAGAGAGAAGGAACACCGTTACTGAAATTGCTGTTCTGCTTTGCTTCTTCAGCCGTTCTTATCCTCAGGTAACTCAGAAATCTTAGGCAAAATGACAACTAATATTCTATTTTGGACTAATGTTCTGTTTTGTTCCTTCTTTTCTGGGGCTGGAGTAAGTCTGAAGTGTCAGACCTCAGCCTGACGCCTGTATGTTGTCTGGTTATATCTGTGCCCTTTTATAAGGGCAAGGGAGAAGTGTGTCCGTACGCACGCCTAGCAGCTCACACCAAGGTCTGTCAGTGCTGCTGGAAACCTAGAGGTGATCTGTTAATGTCACACTGCCCGTGAGACCACTGAGATTCATACAGCTGAAGATGAGTCGGGGGGGTGGGAAGAAGGGGAAGAGATGAGGGTAAAAGTGTAGAAAAATGCTGCTCAGCTTTCTTTCAGCGTGGAAAAACATGCTGTTTTGCTGTGGCTGCTGCTGCATCTTTCCAATAGGTGAATTTTCTTTCATGGATTTTGTTGTCTGCACGTAGGGGCTTCTACTTAGAAGGGTTTTATTTTTTATTTATTTTTTTTAAACAGTATAACAGATCGTGGAAGAAACTCGGGTGTTTGTTGATGTTCAGTTAAACTCTCTGCCTGCTGATCTTTATGTGCTCCCTCTCACTGACACTGAGATGTAAAGAAGCCAAGGTAGCTAAGTGGTGACTGAAGTTCATCTGTTCTGTTCTGGCAGTAGGGAAGAGTGGTCCGGTAGGACAAGGGGGAACAGTGCACTGAAACTAAGTGTCTGTTCCTGGCTTGGTCTTTGAGTTGTTGGGAGGATTACGGCATGATGTGCAGCTTCCACTCAGATGCAAGATCTGCAAATGCTTGTAATTAAGGAAGGGCCTAGATGGGCAATCTGAATATCAGAGATGCTATACAACCACGGGATCCAGTGTAGGTCTTGGTAGATGGAGGCTGAGGTTTTTCATTTTGGGTTAAAATATTTGAAAATAGTATCTCTACTTTCACGCCACCCATCTCATCTGTAAAGTACAGGTGGTACTTCTGATGTAATGAAGAGAGAAGGGTGAAGTGTGGGATGAACCTAATGGAGCTGCTGTTGCTAACAGACTAATGAACGTTGCTGAAATGGGTGGAATGATTGTTGGCTTTATCCTTACGCTGTTGTCCTTAAGGTTAGACAGGAAATGTTGGAGATTGATCTAAGGCAGCCTAGCCTGTTATCTTCTACTTTTCTTGTTATCTTTTACTTTTTTTTTTTTTTCTTTTCCACTAAGTGCAGGATGCAGAATAGCAGATGTGACAACTGTAGCTGTAAGTTTCATTTGAAGTACTGCACAACAGGAACAGTGTACCTGTCTGGGTCACTGAAGATAAAATATTTTCTAGCAAGTTATGTCCAAACTTATCTTGTTTATAATATATGCCTTGAAGCTTCAGTTCTGCTCTCAATTGATTCAGAATCCAGCTACCTCCTTGTAGATGACGTAGTAACTGTCATTCAGAGTTCTTCTGATGTGAAGATCACTCTTTTGCCTGTTATTTGTGTCTTTGCAAGGTTATCTGGGTAGGATAGCAACAGTTAGCTCCAAATAAGAAACAACGAAAGGCTGTTCTGTTAGTAATTGGCTGGTTCCCCCAAAAGCTGTGGAAACCTGTCCAGAGAAGAAAGTAAAGCCTCATGGAGTAATGTCATGTTGTTTGTTTTGTTGTTGTTTTGGTTTGGTTTTGGACTTCACTGATGTGTTTCCATAGGAACCTATGTAATGGTTCTTTGGGTAGGATGAAGCATTGTTCATGGGCCCATTTTCTAGCCTGCAGTTCTAAAATAAAGGGGATCAGACTTCAGGGGAAGCACATGAAACTGGCAGTGTTTCAGTTTTCCTTGCATCACACCATATTTTATCATAAATTTCTATGAATGAGTGTTGAACATACAAGTTGAGCCTGCCTGAGAGGGAATATCTTGCTGTTCGCTCTTCCTCCTTCCTGTGTGTTACAGTTGGCTGTTTTGTTGTGGAGTGTACAATTGTCTGTGTGTTCTTTTACTCAAGTTTGTTGCACGTTCAAGAATGGAAGTGGTAGTGCTTTCTCTGTTCTGCATGAGAATGTTGATAGTAATGGTAATGATGACCTGGAATTGTTGTGGGCCTCGCTAAAATATTTTTTTCATTTTTGTTTCATTCTTTTCTTGTCATCCCTTATCCAGGACCAAGCACTACCTGCCAGGAAGATTCCTGTGCAAATCAGGGCATCTGTAATCAGCAGTGGGAAGGTTTTACCTGTGATTGCTCCATGACTTCGTATTCTGGAAGCCAGTGCAATGACCGTAAGTAGCCTTTTCCACTGGATTAGAGAGGGGTGTGAGTTCTGAAAGAGCACAGAGAAAACACTGTTTTACTTAATGGAAATAGACGGCTTTCCAGTGGTAAAGCTGATCTTTGTCTCTTGGAAAGGTTTCTCCAACCATACCCCACGTTATTTCTCTCATTGTTAAAATGAGAACGTGGAAGTATATACTCGGTACGTGGGTATTCAGGGAGCGGGGATGGTGCTGGTTTTTTCCCCGTTTTTAAAGCTAACTCCACCAGATCAAGGATGATAACCGATGTTAACTGAATTCCTAGTTTAGAGAAAACAGGAATGAATTGTGTGTACTATGTATACCACTTACATGGGTACAAACTAGCAATATCTTTGTATACTGAGTTACACTTTGTTTTCATTCAAAATTTGGTGGCAGAAATGCAAAATCCATATAAAACTGATGAGCGTTGCTCTAGATTGGCTTCTATTGAATTTCTCGCTGTATGCAAAAATGAAAAAAATGGGAACTGGTTGATAGAATTTTCAGTTAAAACTGAACAGAGAATTAAACACAGCACCAGTGTTGTGTTTCCTGATATGTTAATTCGCTTCTCAAAATATTGGATATTATGTTATTGGCCAATGAATATTAAGATCTTCGATAAAATAATTGAACAAAACCCCAGAGTCATCCTTTGGGGGAGAGATAAGCCTTCTGTTGTTCCCTCTGCTCATCCTGCTAAGGCTTTTGCAGCTGTCACCAGGGAGCAGATGACTTCAGCTCTACTGTCTCCTGACTTCTGCTATTTAAGCAGACAGCTAGTTCCCATTTCTCTCCCTACTCCGAGGACTTGAACAAAGGAGT
Source organism: Heteronetta atricapilla (assembly GCA_011075105.1). Lineage (NCBI taxonomy): Eukaryota > Metazoa > Chordata > Aves > Anseriformes > Anatidae > Heteronetta > Heteronetta atricapilla. The sequence goes on from CM021735.1 coordinate 42,414,404, forward strand.
GTATATTATAAGCACTGTAGTAAGTATAGCAGTAGTTTTCAATGCTTTGGTTCATTGTGTGCTGAAATTTTAAGGCTGGAAGATTCTTGCAGTCCACTCTGCCCGTGTCTCACAAGCTGCTGCTTCTCGTTAAGGGTCTTTGTGGGAGCCGTTGTTAGTGGTACAGCAAGGTGTGTGATATTAGTGCCACAGTACTGTCATATCTACACCTCTTCCCAAAGAAGTTTGAGATGTGGCTGAACTGATGGCAAACATGACAAACTGCTTAGCAAGTGGTGCCAGTTGGTTCCTGCCAAAGGCTGCTTTCTGTGAGTCATTCATTAAGTGCAGCATTACCTGGACTGCTTCCCCCTTTCTCCCAGTGCAGTTGTCTCAAATATTGTAAAGGCCAACCTCTGGTCTGCAACACTGGTCGTACTACAGGTACGAAGGGTACTATGGGCACACATTTAGAGGCTTCAGTGCCAGATCTGGTTTTGTGTTGATTTGGAATCCAAAATGACTCCATTGGGACTAGAAGAAACATTTCATATCAGGACAGCCAGATGCGGCTCTAATTTTCTTTGTTTTATTTTTTATTGTTTTAAAACAAGAGGTACGTAAGAAGGGGAAATTGGAAGCTGTATTGGACACCCAACTCCCCATTCCCACACTCCTCTTGTTCAGTCATTTGGCTTAGTCTTGCTAAGCATAGCACATTATAAAAACATTTGTGTAAAGGAAATGCTGCTTTGGAGCCTGTTGGGTTGCATTTGAGTACATGCTATGGAAATAGCCTCTGAAGAGGTTATTGATACTGTCGTCTTTGTTTCTAATATGCTGGGCTTCACAGCTCCAGAATGTCACAGTGCCCTCGTTACACTGTTGCTAATAACTTAGAGCAGGCTCTGTAGAGTCACAAAGCCAGGTTTCTGTGTCTGTAATTGGAGATTCCTTGCTGCTTTTTAGAGCTAGTGGCTGGAAACCATGCAGAGCAGAGACAATGGCTTGATTTGAGTGGGGGTAACTAAGATGAGGTAGTAGCCAGCTTTCCAGTGTCAGGCCTGGCTAGTGTTTTAAAAATGCTCACAGGAGGTTGTGGGTTTGAAAATGGTCCAGAAAGGTAAGTCATGTGGATTCCTGGAACACCACAGGACTTCAACCGGGATCTTCAAAACGTGCGTATAACCTCTTTGTATAAGTTTTTTTAGTCTTTGCCTTGTATCAGGAGGGGAGATTTCTGCTCCTGGTTGCCTCGTTGTTTTATGAAGTGTCTGTGGAGAGGGAGAAGTCTTGCTTCCTGTTCCTAACTATTACATATTGTTGTTAGCATACCCCCCAAGTCTAATGGAAACACTAGTACTTGTATGTTAATTAAATTACATCTTCTTTATCTTCTTTAGACTGGATTTATAGTAAGTAATGGCAGGGAGAGATAACTTTTGTGTAACCTGAAGCCATGCTATGCCTTGCTCTTATTTAGAAATGCATCAGACTATTTTGTAGAATGCTTCTTTTTGTTTTCTTGGTGTTTTTTTTTTTTTTTGGTTAGTTGTGTTTTCTGTTTTAAAAAACAGGAGTCTATTAATTTGGTGGATGGCTATTCCTTTTATTAATAAACAAATTGTCATTTCCTACTAATGTATATCAGGTAGTTGAAGTCAGTAGAACAGGTCTAGATTTACACAATGAAAATGGTAGTACAAGAAAGACTAAGTGTAAATATATTTCTCTACATTTCTGTTAACTCATGGATCCACACCGGGAAATTTGCATTGTCACATGTTTGCAGAATATTTTAGAAGCTCTGAGATAGATAAGTGACATATCTGGTGTTCTTTTAAAATATTCTTAATAATCTCCTCAGATCATTTCCAATTATCATCTGGTAAGTTATTTGCTACCCTAAGTAGCAATCTCCCTCAATGTTATCAATAGGCAAGGAAGCTTAGTTGAGACAGTTTGCTTTTTAATTTTTGTTCCAGGACTCGGCCACTAAGATTCCCAATTCAGATGTACCTGGCTTGGGACTGCTGTTTCTGAGTGGTGAAGGAGAAGCACAGATAAACTCGGGTGGTGGAGATGCAGGGTGTACAGCTATAGACACCCATACACATTCATTAGTGTCATTTAACAAGAGGAGGATTTAAATGCTTAGTGGAAATGATGATACAACCTTAACTTGTAGCTATTGGGTAGCTCTGTTTTAGATGTCCTTTAAACTGTAGGAATCCAGAGTCCTCAGGATAAGAAATTAATAGAAGCTGTGAGCATAAATATACTCTTTTTAATGTGTTTCGAGTTAAGTATTTTTTTTCACTTATGTTTAAAACAAAACAAAAATCAGTTTGAGAAGGTCAAAAAACTCAATTTGAACATCTGACCTGTGTACTGGCTAGTACTGACACCTCTAAAGAAGGATCTAAGTAGAAGAAATGGTACTATTTGGGAAATGCTAGCTCCATTCTCCTTGGCATTTAAGATGTGTTCTTCCTTTTTTGAAGCAATTCTTCATTTCTTACTCTTTACAGATGTTTTAAGCAGTCTAGCAACACATTCAATAAATCTAGTCTTTCAACCTATTCTCATGATTTGTTTGTTACTTGAAGAAGCAGGAAATCACCATTAATACACTGCAGTTGGTACTTATGGATATTGAACAACCTTTATGTTCCAAAGCATTGTGTATTGCATGAACTGTTCAAATGTGTTAACTTCGAGCGGGTAAGGTACCAGAGTTGGAAGTTAACCTGCAATATTAATGAAATGCATTGCATCTGAGGGGAACTCCATCCTGCCTACCTAATTTAATTGAGCTGGGATTTACCAAGATCTCAGATGAAAGCATCATTGTAGTTACAGACTCTTACCTGAGATGTGGCATGTGCTTAACTCTTGTCCTAGAAACAGCTTTACAGATTCCTTACCTTATTCTTGTCCTCATTTGTCTGAACAGTGACATTTTCTTCCTTGCACAGAGAGAATGCATAAAAAACCAAAAACCCTTCAGCAGTCTAGCTACTGGGAATGGTATATGTATGTCAAACTAGATCATAGAAAATACCGCTTGTTACTCAGTGCCTCATGCAGATGGGTAACACCAAGGGTCAAGCTTTGCAGGAGAAATTGCCAGACTAACACGAGTATGTATTAGTGGAGGCTGTCTGTAGAAGATCAATAGCCCGCAGCAATGACAAGCGCAAGGAGTGTATAAAGCACTTTTACAAACAGCTTTTTTTTAATATCATCGTTGAAACAGTTGTTAAGTCCATCTGCTGGCTCTTGATTTGGATTTGGGGGGTATTTTTTCATTTATTTATAAACTCTGGGTGTTAATATATACCTGGTTTAAAAACAAGTTTCCAATTTTTTTGGTAAAAAGCAAAGGCAGCCCAAGTTTATCATCTTGCATGTGCTTCTAGTCTCCATGCATTTCAAAGAAAGAGCCTGTTGATAAACAGAGCAATCTTCTAACCTCTTAACGGGATTGTTTTGCCAAGAAGTGCTTGTTTTGTTTATTTTTTATCTGAGGGAGAGGCAATATTCAGGGCTGTTGTTCTTTTTGCATAATAAGTTATATTTCTCTTCAAATAATCCTTTCCATGTGATGCATAACCTATATACATCTACTGTCTGTCGGTGAATCGCATTTGAAGGAGGTAAGGATCAGGGGAAAAGGAAGTCGTGGTGACTTTGCTCTTTCATTCATTAACTTAGCAGTGTCGTAGCAAGAGCTTTTGTGAACTTCAGTTCTGTAATCATAGGGAGTGAGGCTTAGTATCCAAAATCTTTTCTTCACTTGATTTTTAAAGGAAGGATTCAAAAATTAATGAATCAAATCTAAGAGTAATACTTGGGATTAAAGCGTTACAACATTTTGAAATGAATGAGGAAGACTGAAGCTGGTCTCACTGCCACGTGTGTTCTGGGTGAGGTGCCAGGGGTGCTGGAGCACACCCTTCCCTCTTCCTCTACTGTCCTTCCCTTCACCCCCACGTAAGTGAATAAATGTGCAAGAGGATTGATGCTTGTGGAGCATATTCTGTAGGCGAGGCTGCAAAGAGGCAGTGGCAGAACCAGCTTTCTTCATCCCTGCTTAAATAGCATGGCAGAATAGTCATGAGAGGAGGCTGCTAACAGGGAGAATGGCTGAAGTAGTAACCATGACTTCATGGTGATAGCTTTATTCGGATGTGCTTGTGAGCCATTCGTGCTCCCCTCTTGTGTTGCTTGTGTCACTAAGTGGTTACAGTTATCTTTAGGGAGGAATTCAGATCCCCAGTTGGGAGATGGTCCCTCTTGTCAATAATTTTTTGTTTGCCACCATCTGGGACAATTTTTGTCAATGTCAGCATACTCAGCTTGATTTACTTGCAAAAACCATTTTCATTGTTCATGTTTAATTACCACACGTTCATCTGTAATGTGCCCAGCTTATCACTTAGTGAGTCAGAGAGCAAGAGGTTGCTAGTGTGTAGAAAATAAATCTGCATAGACTTCTTCAGTCATGCATGGCTAAATCAGTCAGCTGTTTAAATATCAGCACACTTAGGGATTTGCCTTTGATACTACAGAGACATCCACCCTACGTGAAGCAAGAGCCACCTCTCATTTATCTCAAGTGAATCATACTTTGTTACAGCAGGTCAGGCACTCTGCCTACTTCTTCCCTCCTCATGCTTTGCCCTCGCTTACTCAGTGCTCTTTTATGTACTATAACTAGTATTTTCTGGCTGGTGGCTCATTTACAGTTCCTACCCTAAGCCTTTGGCATCTTCTGTCCCTGTCTCTGAATGACCTTATCCTTAGAGCTAGTGCAAAAGAGGAGGGAAAAGCAAAATTTGGAGTTTAGTACATGATCTAAATTGTATTATTGTGATTTGGATTGTGAACCCTGCTTTTACCCCCCCTTGCCACTGTTTATTTTCATTTGCACTGCTACTCCAAGAACTGGAACGTCTTTAGGGCAGAGATCTGTCTCTGCTTCATACTGAAGTACCGTGGACTTTTCTGTTGCTTGGTAATAATCCACTATGTAATTGCTTTAACATTTGGGTGGTTTAAGAATGCCTGATGATTTTCTGTGTACTGAAAGGCATTTCCCTGCCTTCGAGTAATAGCTGTAAAGCATCAGATCAGGCTGCAGATCAAGAGTTTGCCCCGTGTGCCCTTTGGGAGTCATCCGGGAAGGGTAGTGTTAACTTCAGGGAGGAACCTGGGTGTCCCTGTTCTGGGTGAGAAAAGGGGAATTTGAGTGATAGGTGCTTCTTGGAATTGCTTCTTCTGCACCTTTCAACATCTCCTCAAGGTGCCCTGACAGAAGTTTCCTTTATTTTTTTCAAATGTGTAAGCTAGCCAACTTTATCCTTTTGTGATCCCCAAAATGCTGTGAGGTCTCTGGTGAGCAATTTAATTACAATTGCTTCAACAGCTTGGCAGAAGGAACATTTAGGATGAGAGCTGCCATCAGTCATTGATATCTGTGCACACCTGGCTGCTGTCAGCACATAAGCTATGGCCCAGCCATGCTGCAAACTTCAACAGGACAGGAGGGAGACTTTCTACAGGTGGCAGTGTTAACAGCTTCCGTATCAACCCCTGAGCAGTTCAAGCAGTTTCTTAATTTGCTTCTCACATTGCTCAGCAGCTATGCCATTGTCATAGGTATGCCATAGAAGAATCTTGCCATAATTTAGCTCCTCTTTGGTTGTGTCTCTCATCAGTGGCAGTGTGTTGTTTTGATTTTTTATTTTTTAACCTAATACTTGGTGGTTGTGGCACTAATTACCGCTTTTTGTGTTACAAATAACTGAGTGAGTGATACTTGGTATTTTGGCCCGTGAAAGAGCTGCTCTCAGAAGCTGTTCTTTCAATAATGGCATGTGCAGGGTGTATGATCTCTGAGAAAGCCCTGGTGTAAGCTGTCAGCAGTAACAGAAGTGGTACAACAAAATAGTCTGACTGTTCTGTCACCCCACCCCAACCTGCGTTTGCTGATGATAATCTCTATGCACATATTTCTGCTGAACGTAAGTGAAGTGTTCTGAACTATTGTTTATAACAAGGATTTGATGAATTTTAAATGTAGCTTTTTCCTGTTAACATCATATGTCCATATTTGCTTTAAGGAGCAGTAAATGTAAAAACACAAGGAAAACACCAAAATAGGCTTCAACCATCAACTTCACTTTTCAAGGCACCCTTCTTAGATCAGCTCTTTCACAGAAGATGGTGCAGTACTGAATTTGGAAGCTGATGGTAAATGTAATGTTGGCTTTTGTAGGCAGAAGTAACTATTATTTTAAATGGGTTCTTTTCAATGTAATGCTGTGAAACTTATACTCAATTGTAGTGCCCAATACTCCAGGTGAATCTTGCACCAGCTTTCATCAGTATCACCAAGTTGCAGGGCAGCAGATGATACCTGAACTTGTGCAGAGAAAACCACGCAGTTGCAAAAGCCTGTTAATCTTCCTGCAGCTGTTCCGCTGTTGATCTGCAACAGTATATGCCAGTCACTAAAGCATGTGAAAGCACAGGTGGCTTTTATTTTATTGCCCCTTCATTCCTCTATCAATCAGTCATGACTGGTGCTATAGCACCTGAGAATTTGAATTTGAAGTTAAACCTGATTTCCTCTCTGGAAGCTCTGCTTTGCAGTAGGCTACTCCATTTTCTGCCCATTTTTCTGGGTTTTGTGTGCTCTCCCATCTATGTAATACCCAATCAAATTAGATGCCTGTGCTTTTAAGTCATTCTTCTAAGTGTGATAAGAGAGATGTAAAGGTGTTAATGAGATGGGATGGGGTTCTCTTAATGCTTTCCTGGACAGCATGAAGTTTCGTTGTAGCAGAAACTGGAACTCCTCCTAATCCCTGTGGGGTCCTCTAGGTGATTCTCGTTCGTTTCCCAGGCTGCCTACCTGGAAAACAGTTTGCAAAAAGGAGCCTGCGTTAATGAGTGGGAACCAGATAAATGGAGATAGAAGTTGGTCTTTGTTTTTTATAGATTAGATTTTCTTTGTAGTAAAGTTTTTATAAATATGAAATAGCTCTTTTGACCTCAGTGAGGTAACTTGAGGTCTATGTCAGTATTGCTGAGGTGAATGTCTGGCTTGGGACTCCCTTGGGAGTCCCCATATCAAATATGCCTACTTCTTTTAAGAAAGACACGTGTGTGTGTGTTTTATACATTAGACTGAAAGCTACCTTTAAGATTACAATCATTAGCATGGATAAAAATATATCAAAATATTACAGGGCATAAGCAGCTGAGAGAAAGCCAACATGCAGAGGAATGCAGGCAGTGCTAGGATTTTTCTCCTTCTTGCTGGCTTTAGAGCTTACAAGGCAGGAGGCAGGTGTGAGTGGGGGAAAAAGAGAAATCTTGTACGCTTATCCATTTTTTTTGCAATGAAAATTATTGATAGAAAAACAAAGGACCGAGGAATGAGAGGTCCTGAAGGGTATTCTTGTTCGTTATCCTGTCTACCTAATGTACTAATTATTGCCTGTCATTGGAGGAAGGCGACTTATTGATCTCCAGTGGAGTTCAGCTGTGTTTGGGGACATATCTTTGTTACATTGCAATCTTGTTACCCAGGAGCTGGTATAATAATCTCAGCTGTGGAACATTGGGGATTAGAGGCAAAACCTTAATTACAGTTATCTTAATAATGATCCCTGAGGGGCAGATTGAAACTGGCTGCTTGGGTACCTGTGAAACAAGCTGAGTGAGGGGGAACAGTTTTTTGGTGGATTTGACTGTTTTTGTGGAGGTGTTTTGCTGCATGCTGACATGTGAGGCCTGTGTAATACCTGGGAGTGGAGCATGGGGTGGCTGCAGTTACCTTGTGGTGTTTTTAGGATTTGGGGGCCACAAGTGAACTTCTCTGACAGTGAAAGGAAATGCCCTTTAGAATTAAACAAACAATCAAAGAATCAAATGACAGGACTTCCATTAGAGCGAAGTGTTAACTGAGATTCCAGTTAGCTGTTCGTGTATTAGTGAAATTCATAAGATAGATCTGAACACATAAAGATGAAGAAGGAATAATAAAAAGTGATATGCCATTGATTTCATCCTTTTCAAAATGAAGTTCAGGATTTATTGCTTCATCAAAATGATTAATTTGTTTTGAAAGTCATCAAAGAGAGCTTTAAATACCTGAGAAAAAAGACAGTCTTAGTTTCAAGGTGTTGACCTAAGTTACATCACCGTCCCCTATCTAGTGGTGGATGATTTAATCACCGTGCTGCAGTGTGAATCCCTATGGCTCTTCCCAGACCTCAGAGTTGGAGAAGAGCAGCAGGGGCTCATGCTTCAGGTGACCTCCCTTGTCTGGGAGATGCCTTTCTGGATGTCTCCATTGCTGATGGCACACGAGCATAATTGTGAGTGGGATGAGAGGGAGAGCAGGAAATGTCTCTTTCCCTGGGAAAGCAGAGAGACATTTGATCTTTGTGGTGTGCTTCTGTCCAAATGCCTCAAGCCTGAACCTGAGAGTAGTTGTACTTGTGTTCACTGGGGAGCTGACTCAGATAATAAAACTGACCTCAAGACCAGAGTGTCTTGACCAGACTCCGAATTTAATAATACACCTGCCAAATATAAGCAGTTTTTTCTTTCAAAGAGACTCCAGCATGTTGATTTTGAAGGAAGTGTGGTTGAAGCCCTATTTCTCCTCTTGTCTCATTTTTGAAACCTAATTGCAGTGCTTGGCCACAGCAAAGCTGGTGTCAGGTTTGCTGGCTTCCTATAACTATCTGTCATATTTCTTTTCCTTTCTTTTTTTTTTTTCTTTTTCGGATTGCACTAAATGACCTTCTGTCTGTTACATTTCTGCCCTGCTGATCTCAGGCAAATGATGAAGATAGATCGCAATATCACAAGCCATCCATCATACAGTTTGTAGGTCCCATAGAAGCATCTGTGTCTTTGATAGTTTATCTGTCACAGATCTTCCCAGGACTGAAGCTGTAGAGAGGTCTAATACTGGTATTCCCTTTTAATACTGGAGACTTCAGCGGTCAGGTGTCTTGCACCTGGAAATGCAGACTGTCATGAGAAGTGCCTGTGTTCCAGGATTTAATTAGGGATCTAAGCCAACTGCATATTACAGAAGGCAGAGCCATTGCTGACATCAGTAAAAGGCTCAGTTTTCTGCTTTGCTTTTGTAATGTGGGATTAGCTGTGTTACCAGTGCAGAACGAAGCAGATCTGGCTTTCAAACCCACAGTTGGTGTCACTGAGTAGATGTTCTCAGAAACAGGGATTGGGAATCTGGCTGCTGGCTAACCGTTGTAGACACTCTACCTACTTGATAATGGGTAGGAGAAAATCTGGTCTGCAGCATACGTGAGAGAGAAGTCCACAGGCATAATGTTTGACTCCAGAAAATGTGCAAAGCTTCCTAGTGGGGCATGATGCTGATCTGTAGTACCAGTATTGTTCTCTGTGCAGCATAAATGTGTGGTAGTTGAGTTGCTGTACACAGATACCTGAAATACCTGTCTGAAGCACTGCTGAGTTGCACACCCCTGTATGGCACATTAGACCAGGTAGGGCACCACATTAATCCTGTACCCTTAAATCAGGGTAAGCCTGGGTTCCTCCATGTCCAAGTGCATCAGATCGTGCTGCAGCTTGAAGAATATCTTCAGAACTCATCTTGTGCCAGTTGCTTGCATGCTGAGACTGAGGTGAGGCAGGTTGGTCTGTGCTTCCTGTTGTTGAAACATAAATCTTAGGGGCAAACAGTTTGTACTGTGGTTTTTTTTTTTTTTTTTTTTGCACTTCGGTACTGGTAGTGAATTTAATCAGCATTCACTCTGGCTTGAGAAGTCTGAAGGCTTAAATTCCTTACCTCATCCGGCTGAAACAGGTGATTCTGATGGATGCTGTGGACACTAGCTGGAGCTTTGTCTCAGGAGAAGCACCATCACAGAGATTGCCAGCATGCTATGGAACTGCTACCGAAGGCTTGTGCATGTGAAAGATTTGTAAGACCAAGTCATTTAAACTTAAATTAGGCCCACCAGAGAACACAGCCCAAATATCATGCTTGGGAGACCTGTAGTAAACTTATATGAATTACTCAGAATGGATAGTTTGTCATAATGCTTCCTGTATTTTAAACAAATTTCATGCTGAAGACTAAGATAAAAGAATAAACTGGGAAATATTTGTTAAACTGGAGATAAGTATAGCAATATGCTTGGGAGGCGGCAAAGTAAGAAACTTAATCGTGCATAGAGTCCCCTGCATTTTCCTACTGTCTTTAGAAGCCATGACACTTAGGTGCTTTCTGTTGCAGAGATGTTCTTGTCTGAGTTCAGCCAGCGAAGGAGAAACTATCCAGGCTTTCATATCACCTTCACTGGTGACAGGAAATTCTTCCTTATGATGCTAAGGATGTGAACCAGCTGAGCAACTTCAGTCGCTCTTAGATGCTCTGCAAGCATGCCTTTGTTTCTGGGAGTAAATAGAGGGAAGAGTAGAATAGCTTCCTTTGTGAGTATCCTCCAAGCCTTTATTCTAAGTGGAAAAGGGCTTTTTTGCTTTTCCAGCACAGAATGCATGGGAAGTACAGGTCTCAACTCCTGGCAAGTTTTAGTTTTTTGGAGACCTGTTTTCTTTGCCCACCTTAAGCACAGGAGATTCAGCTTTTGCAAGAAAAGGGTGCTCACAGCTGCGCTCGGTCTGCTGGCAAATAGCATTCAGTACAGATGGTTATCTGCCCACACGTCTCTATTTATGAAGAGGCCCCAGTGTTTATGTTAACAGTGATGAGTTTGAGAGATAAAAATAGGGAGTTGTTTGTTGTTCATTTGTTCTTTATAGATCTGCAGTGAACTCTTTTTTTTTTTTTAAAGCACAAATTCGATAGAGAGATTTGTTAACCTGCTAGAAGAGCAGGCTGTCAAAAAGCCAAGCTGCAGATGTCTCAAGTGCTGAAATACTTGCTTCTTGTTTCCTATACTGCTTCTCTTCACTCCACGAGATGGTGCTGTGTTGCCACCAGACCCCAGGCATGCTTTCCTTGGCTTTTCCCAGGCCCTCAGTGGGTCTTTGGAATGCAACAACCTGAAGGGATATTTCTCTATCCAGTTGCCTTTTTCTACTCTCCAAATTAATCCCCAAAAGAGATTTTTCAAAATCGCCTAAGACTTTGTATAGCCCTCTGCAGTTTTCGTCTTCCTTGCTGTTTACTGTGGCTTTACCATGACTTAGGAGGGTTTATGAAATACGCAGGGGATTACTTCAGGACACCACAGTTTGGGAGCAGCCATAGTAAACAGCAAACAGTGGAACTGAGATGGCATCTTCTTGTCTGTGGTCGCACCTCTTTCACTGCCTGATAAGCGATGAAGATGTTTGTGTTACAGGAGTCTGCCTAGTTCTGCATTTATTTATTTTGGTCATGTGGAAAATATTTTGCTTCAGCCCTGGAAACTTCAATTATCTGATCATGTTACTTAAAACAAAATCATTAGCAGTTCTCCCACTGCATGCTTTCCTACTGATGTGGGAGTTGTGGTTTTGGGAGCTCTCATGTTTTATTTCTCCTGCTTTCAGTTAGATTTGGAATAGAAAAATACTGATCTGGGGCTACTGCCTCAGAAGGGAGCAAATATTGGCTGCTGGAGATGGTACTGTGCTGCTGCTACAGGTAGAGAGAGACTCAGGGAATAAGAGGAGATGTCAGTTTTTTTTGCAAGCTGGCCAGGGTATCTTTGCCTTAGGTTGCTAAAAATTAATGTCAATTTTGAAAGTGTTAGAAATGGCTCATTAGCAATTTTGGAAGTCAGAGAGAGAGAACTTCTATTTGTTCTGCAAAACAGCTTCCTTCTTCACAGAAACAGTGCCTGGGGTGAACGGTTTCCTCACCAGTTGAGGAGCCTGCCGTTTTTGCCTCCTGATTAGTGCTCAGCTTCGTGTGCTGTCGGTGCGTGTTCAGTGTCTTCACAGCTCTGCTTCTCATTGCCTCCTTGTTCTGCGGAGAACAGCCTGTCCTCACTTGTCCTCCTGCTTTTGTTCTTACTATTTTCCAAGCGCTTGAAATTGCACTTTCCCATTTTTCTGGTGACTGAGTGGATTCCTGATTTGTAACTTGTAGTCTCAAATGCTCCCGAGTGGTGGGGAGGTGACAGGTAGAAAAGTACTACAGAATGCTGATGTACGTAAATGAGGCTGAGACCAAATTTCCCTCACCACCACCACTTCCCACACCCACTTTTTAACTCCTTAGAGCTGGTCCTGGTTAATTTGGAACAGCTACAACTCCAGGGCAAGTTGCTAACAGTTGTCCCTTCCAAATACCTTTCAGCAGGACTCCTAATGCACATTTTATACTCTTCATAACTGCTACATTTCACTCAACTTTAGGGCCTAAACTAAACTGATGAGATTGTTGTATAATGATTGTGTATTACTTCCTTGGCTCAGGACACTTTGTGGATGCAAGCTGGAATTCCTGCCAAGAGCTATTAATCCCCATGAGCTGAGGCATGTAAATGCCATGTAATGCATCTTCTTCAGGGCAAGAGAAGCTTTTTATCTGCGTATCTCTACAAAGTTTTTGAAGTTGCTACTAATTGTTCAAATTCTCAAAGTTCTTCACTGATCTATCATTCAAAATGTAATACCGATGTGGAACATTACTGATTTGTGATCAGATGTACCCTAGAAAGCGAGAGATTTTTCAGCTCAGAGGTGGTTCTTTTCATTTGTCTACCTCTGCAACTATGGAAATCTAGCAAAGAAGTAAAAGGTAGGCTGCACTGCTTGCTTTTTTGTTTAAATTTCCCCCCTCTGTAAGTCCTCCCCAGAACTCTGCCTTATCTCAGTGTAGTAATGACAGGTTCAAGGCATAGGATGCTGGAAAGTAAAATCAAGACTTTTTAGATGTGAGGATTTTTTCTGCTATTGTGTGGCATTTCCTTTGCCCTCTTCAAAAATACGGATGTTAGCAAATAGCTGAACTCTTATTCTTCCAGCTAAGTGACTCATGTCTACTTGATATAGGTTATAGTGAGTTTTGAAGTCCAGACTGGATCACGATGTGTCAGGAACTTGAAGGCATTTTGTATATGCAAGTGGAGAGGCATGGGCAAGGTAGAATACAATCTAATGAGAACAGCATCAACTAAGTACAGCTTTCTTCTTACTCACCCTGTTATCACTGGTATAATTCAGACTTCTGACTTCTGTGTTGCTGTCTCTACTCTGACTCAAGGTTTGCTGTTCAGAGTTGGGGATAAGGTGTTTGTCTTTTCCATGTGCTTCCTTCTGGAGACAGTCCTGGGCCTGCACGGAGCAGCAGCTGTGAGTCCACAGAGCGTAGTTAAACAGCAGGAGGACACATCAGAGCAGAAAGAATTGAATTATCCAGGGACAGTTTTTCTACTCTTAAGCACTGAGCAAAGTTTCCCTTGTTCCTCATTTGCTTTTTTTTTTTTTTTTTTTTTTTTTTTAATGGCTTTGAGTCCCCTTTGGCATTTGCTGCTTGTGGCACAGTACATCTTTTCAATGTGGGAGCTGCTAACTGTAGCAGACAGTGAGACTGTTTCGTGTCACAGGGAACTTCCAAAAGGCAGATGGAAGATGGCAAGGACTAGTTAGTTGAAAATTAGTTACATGTTTTCCTCTGGTTCAAATCTGACTCAGCCTGTGAGAAAATAACCATTATCCTTTGATGGCAAGTAGGTAGCTTATGTTGGGAGATGTTTTGGGAAACTGGGAGGAGATCTTGAAGAGTTCTTGAGGAAAAGCTTTGACATAGCAATTTCCCTTGATTCTGGCTCTAATTAGGGCTTCTGGTCACAGTAGAGAGGTCAGAAGTTGAGTAAGCTTCTTTTGAAGTTGCCCAGGTAAGTAAACGTTACTCAGTGAATGCTGAAAACTGCAGTTTCTTTTTACTGGGAATCCAACAGGAAGCTTTGAATGAGCTGCTGCTGGCCATGCTCTTCTAGTATTTGCCCTTTGCAGTCTCAGCTGTTGTTTTGATAATACTAGTCCTCTCAGAAAATACAAGTTGAGACCGTAAGTTCTCAGAATGACACTTGTAAACCTGACAGTGGAAGTATCTATTCCTAACGGCAATAGGAAGGTTCTTGGCACCAGAAATCCTATGATTTCAGGCAATAACCAGTACAATGCAGTAATCCCCAAAGACATTTCTGAATAGCTCTGATGCCACCTGAGAACTCTTCATACCAAAGAAAAAGAAAAACCTATCAAATAACCATTCCTCTGGAGAGGTAGAGCACAGCAAGTCTCACAACCCTACTAAGCCTTGACCTGGGCAGTAAAGCTGTCTGCTCCCTTTTGATCCAGGAAATCTTCCCTGCCAGAGTTCTAGTGGACTCTCGGAGGAAACAGGAGCTTTCTCTTTTTATATGAACTGGGTGAGATGTTACTGTTGGCACCCGTTTAACTCCTCATTTTCTGAATGGAAGTTACAGAGCCCTGTCTCCTGCAGCGTTTAGGGAGTAAGTTCTGACTAAGATTTTTCTTTGTTAGCAGTCATGGGGTCTCGTAGAGACTTTGTCCTGGGCTGTTGCAGTTAATGTGTTAGCCTTTGCTTTGTCCGTTGCTCTGTCCATGACTCAGCTGAATTATACTGGTTTGCATCCAAAGTAGGTGCAATGTTGGGCCCTTCTGAGACTTTTGCATTCTGTGAGCAGTTGTCTTGATAGACATAGCTTGAGAACACAAAAGCACATATTGGAAGATAGATGTGCATACAGTGCAAGTTGATGAGCAGTCCTTGGTAGAAGGGCATGCTCATTGTTGGTGAATTCATCTAGACACCACGCTTGTTACTAGGCTTTGAGACAGACTTGAAGAAAAAATTAAGTTTATTCTGGTTAAAAAAAAAGTATTTATAAAAATTCAAAAATAATTGTGGATGGGAGTTTTTGAAGCCCAACTTAGAAGTTTGTTTTCAAAGCTCTCAGAAAGCAATTTCATACTCCTGAATTAGGTTTTTGGTTCTCCTTTGGCTCTACGGTGTGCACGTGTTCTAACTTCCCTGAAGATACAGGTTATTTTGTGGATGAACATTGACAAATGATGAACATCGTGTAAATGTAGAGATACAATAGTACTGTACAATTGCCTGAGCTGTTCCTGAAGCTCTGCAAGTATGCAATAACAGTAAATAGCTGGTGGTTTATCTCATTCTACGTAGGTTAAGACTATTACTCTTCTGTTTCCTTCATATGGTTATATATGTTACACTGATGATATTTTCACTTCCTTGACATGGTATTATCATGCATATTGTGGTGGGCTTCGTTTTTAGGGTTGAGGCAGTCCTCTCTCCTGAACTACAAATCTGAAGCATAGCTGTGGGCAACTCCCTTCCCACTTCCTTTCCTTGTATGGGATCTCTGTCTCCAAGCAGCCTTGGAGAGCTGCTGCTCTTTGTTTTCGCACGTCCTATCAGGAGAGCATCATACTGCTGATCAACTGCCAAGCATTTGCTGTATTATTTGCTTAATGTGATGGATACCTCTTTCTCTGCCTTCTTACTGTTTGGAGCCAAAACGTGGGATTGTAAGTTAGAAGGTGATTAATCTTTCCTAATGGGAATCTGTGCCGCACACAGGATCTCACCCACTGTGTCTTCATTAGCCTTGACCAGAGCCTGCATTACCTCAGATTAGGTAATTGGTCATTTATAACTTGGAAGAAAAGGGGAGGGGGAAAGGACTTGTGAAAAAATATCAACTAGATTAAGGGCATTAAAATTTAATTCCTGTTATCCAAGAATTCTGGGAGGTGGCATTTAATAAGGCATGCCGTTGAAAATCTCCTATCAACAGCAGATTCAGTCACAGCGAGAAAGGTCTTACCCACTGTCTGTGGAAGAAAGCACATTAGTAATGGATATGGCCTCTATATGTACTATGCTATGAAACAAAGTCAATTTGGGGTAATTCCTAAGGAATGAAGCAAACGGGGCAGGTACTTCTCAGTCGATGAAAATTACTTTTCCTACTGCAGTAACATTTTTGGCATGCACATACACACTGGGAAGTTCAAACATAAACAAATTTATATGGGCTTGCAAGTGACTTTACTGTGTCCAGTAGTTGGTTGACGAGAAGCTCAACATGAGCTGGCAATGTGCACTTGCAGCCTGGAAAGCCGACCGTATCCTGGGCTGCATCAAAAGCAGCATGGCCAGTGGATTGAAGGAGGCAATTTTTGACTGTGAGGATGGTGAGGTACTTGAACAGGCTGCCCGTAGAAGCTGTGGATGCTCCATCCCTGGAAGTGTCCAAGGACAAGTTGGATGGGGCTTTGAGAAACCTGGTCTGATGGGAGGTGTCCCTGCCCGTGGCAGGGGGCTTGGAACTATGTGATCTTTAAGGTCCCCTCCAACCCAAACCATTCTGTGATTCTCTTCATTGGGAATGAAGACAGTAACGAAGACGATGTTTGTTAATTATATTCTTAATCATGCTCTTCATCTTGAGCTCCATCCTTGAATTTTATGGAAAAAAAATAGGAAAAAAATGAGGGGAGAAAATGATTGGTCTGTTGATACAAGTATTATATGGCCAAAAGAGGAAAGAGCATCTTACAGTGACTGCTGGTCATTGAGATGGATATCTGGGATGTAGTGGTGTGATGAGAAGTTTTCCTGAGCCCAGGAGACCCTAAGATTTTTCAAGAGTTTTGTTTTATGAGCTCTGAAAGAGATTACATGTACTGTCCACACTTGACCCCTTTCTGTGGCTTTCTTAATAATGTAATGTAAAAATTAATCTGAGGCCTTCTCAGGCATGCCTGCTGTACAAGTCCCTCTATGAGCAGCTGTTATGCTTCACCCTCAGCAGAGTCCAGCCAGGATGATTCTCCACATAGTTGTTCTGGCCAATCAAGGTATTCCATAACCATGCTTTGGATGTGTTGATAGTGCTATGAATGGCTTGTAGTGTAAAAGGCCAAGAAGCAGAAGTCTGCAAAGGAGCTTGGGAGTCATTGCCTTCAATGCTGTTCTTTCATAGGGAATCATATTTCATAATACCTTTTAGAAATATGTGAAGCTTTATCCCTCAATTAAAGCAGCTTTTTGCCCCTGTGCCCAGTGAAGGCTGTTTAAAAGCTTCACTGCTCTGATGATTAGAAACCTTTGTCTAATTTTTGGCCTAAATTTATTCTTTGGCAGTTTATAACCATCTGTTCTCATACCAGTATTGTCCTTTAGTTAAATAGCCATTTCTACTCCTCAGCTATTGCTACTCCCGGGTGTTTGTGCAGAGCAAATGTATCCCCTCTCAACATTTATTTAGCTGGGCTAAACAAGCCAAGCTCTTATAATATTCTTTTATCAGATAGGCTTATCAGTCCCCTGGTAGTCTTTCTCTGCATCTGTTTCAGTTCATTTTTCTTGACCAGTATTGTACGTGCATTGGCATTTTTTCATCTTTAGAAGCACAGCCATGACTTTTTGAAGAAGTTTCTGTAATTCTTCTGATTGTTGCCTGCAAGCGTAGCTCTTACCATGTTTACACTACTAATTTTCCTGGCATATTTTACCTTTTCCAATGCTTGGGAAATAGGGGGAAATAATGGTAGTAATGTCTGTCCAGCACTTGCACAAGACTAAGTGATGCCTTGTTTGTAAGTCATAGAGTATGTCATATTTCTCCCAGCACTTCAGTGAGAATCTGCAGGCTGCTTCTGAAGATCTCTTACAACTGAGTCCTGCGGTGCCTGGCTGGGCTGGTAAAGCTGTTTCCTGCTAAGCAAACCTTGGTGGAACCTGTCAGATCTGGTTACGCTATAGTCTTACTCTTAATGCAGACACCTACATATCTGCAGTATAGGCACATTTGAGCTAGTCAAATTCCCTTTATGGTCACTGAAGAACAAGAGAATCCTCCAGGGCCTGAGTCAACTAATACTAAGATTAAAGTCTTAAAGCTTGTTCCTGTCTGTTGCTTATGGACACTTACGAACACACTTATTAATAGGTAGATGAGGTTAGTTGATTAAACCCACCTTAGTACTGTTTTCCGTAATGCACATTAGCAAAGTGGAGATAATTACATGCCTTTCGGATACATGGCAAGGAAAAGCGCGAAGGGCTGTGGGCCCGTTTGGAGTTGGGGAAATTGTGTAAGTATGGTAGGTGGGGAAAAGGAAAGAACAGATGAAAGTCTGTTTGAATTGAGTTCTTATGAGAATATCTGTTCTTTGTCAGCAACTAAGAGTATTTGGTCTCTCTGTTGGAAGCTGAGGGTGTGTATTAAAAGAAAAAAGGTGAAGGAAAAAACCCAAAACTGCAGCAGCTGAAGGGATTGACGGGTTCCAGTATGGATGTGGTCCTAGACTGTGTCCCCTTTGACATCCTGGTGAAATCCAGGTTTTCAGCTTCTATGTAGTACACCAACACTTCAGACTGTTTTCATACACCTCTCTACAACTGATCAATTGCTTAGCACTTCTCTTAGCAAGTTTGGTAGCAAGTCAAGACAGTGGATTCAGCATATTAGAGGCCCTTGTCTGTACTCTGAAAGGACGTATAGTGACATCTGACACAAGGAGAGTGCTTCAGACATCTAATGCTGAACTCGTACCATGGAAGCAGTCTGCTATATACACACCAGTTCTTCCCAGCAGTACAGCAAAATGATTTTTTAAAGGTATCAGGGAGAGACAGATGAAGGATAACAAGCCAGGAAATAAGCTGATGTGCACCATTTCAGAGCAAACAGAATAAGGTTACTTGTTCAGCCACTTGATTAGAAGGGAAGTCTCTTGCAGGAGCCTCATCTATTGAGCAGATAGTGTGGATCCTAATGAAAAGGAAGGCTGATCAGGAACTATCTGGTAGCTGATGTACTGTTGGTGTAAATGACTAGAACTTGAGGAGTGACTGTGGTGGTTTTACCCAGCTGTGCAGCTGAGCTCCACCACAACTGCTCTCTCACTCCTCCTCATCAAAGGCAAAGGGAGAGAAAATACAGTGGAAAGGGCTCAAGGGTTTAGATATGGACAGGGAGATTACTTAACAATGATCATCACAGGTAAAACACTCAACATTGGGAGAGAAATAAAATTTATTTTCTGAGAAACCAAAAATAAAGAAAAACCAACAAGCTGAAAATGCCTTTCCCCCACCCACCCTCTTCCACCTCCTGCTCCCAAATGGCGCAGGGGAATGGGGGGCTGCAGTCAGTCCTTGGCACTTCACCTCTGCCCCTCCTTCACGGTCCCTCTCTGCCCCTGCTCCATGTGGGGTCCCTCCCATGGGAT
This sequence comes from Heteronetta atricapilla, assembly GCA_011075105.1. Taxonomy (NCBI): domain Eukaryota; kingdom Metazoa; phylum Chordata; class Aves; order Anseriformes; family Anatidae; genus Heteronetta; species Heteronetta atricapilla. The sequence continues at coordinate 42,433,658 of CM021735.1, forward strand.
GCCATCCTTCCCAAACTGATCCTACATGGGCTGCACACAAGCAGCAGCTCTTCAAGAACTGCTCCGACAGGGGTCTGCAGCTCCCCCCTGCTCCTGCGTGGGCTCCTCTCCACAGGCTGCAGCTCCGGCCCGGGGCCTGCTCCTGCGGGGGCTCTCCATGGGCCGCAGCCTCCTCCAGGCCACATCCACTTGCTCCACCGGGGGCTCCTCCACAGGCTGCAGTGTGGAGATCTGCTCCATGTGGGACCCATGGGCTGCAGGGGGACAGCCTGCTCCACCAGGGGCCTCTCCACAGGCCGCAGGGGAACTGCTGCTCTGGTGCTTGGAGCACCTCCTGCCCTTCTGCTGTACTGGCCTTAGGGTCTGCAGGACTGCTGCTCACACCTTGCTCTCCCAGGTGCTGTTGTGCAGCAGTTCTTTTCCCTTTCTTAAATCTGCTGTCATAGAGGCACAAACAACATCGCTTATTGGCGTGGCTCTGGGCAGTGGTGGGTCCCTTTTGGAGGTGGCTGAAACTGGCCCTTATGTAACATGGGGCAGCTTCTGGGCTCTTCTCACAGAGGCCACCCCTGCAGCCCCCTGCTACCAAAACCTTGCTATGTAAACCCAATACATTGACAAATAAAAGTAAGCAATGCACAACATTAGTTTAAAAGGTTACCAAGATTTTCAAGTCCTGAATGTGTAAGGATAGCAAGAAGCATTGGGAAGCACTGCAATGTTGAAGGAGAGGAGGGCCTAACTGGTCATAGCGCTTGATTTCTTTATTACTTGTCTGTAACCTATCCGAATGAGGCTCCCATAAAATGCTAAGCATATGGTTTTTGAAGTGTAAAAATAGTTCCTTCCTAGTAGGGAAAATCTACTGAATAACCAGGCTCCTAGATGGGGAAAAAGGTAGTGAAATCCGTAGGATATTTGGGGTTTTAGAGCTTTGAAGGAAATAGATAGTGTTGTTCTATGCTAAAATATAGGCAGTGTGATCTCAATCTAAAGAACAGGAGGCCATTTCTTGTGTGTAATGCTCTTGAGAAATTGAGGAGGAGTTTGTGGAATTGGCTGTATGGCTGTATAACCCTTTATAAAGTAATTCTAACATTTTTACACCTCATGATTAGTTTTTATATACTGTGATAAGGAAGTACAAGTAAAAGAAATAACTACAAGGAAAAGACCTAACAATAAGTCTTAGCAAAAGTCAATAATAATGTTTTTTTAATATGTATACTTTCCCACAGCATTGCTCAAATCCCAAAGCAGCAAAATGATCTCTTTGCCTGCAATGTACTGCCTTTCTAAGGTTCCTTTTCTTTGCTGCATAGCTGTTTATAGCTGTGTGGCTTTTCCCCTGCCATGTTACATGTGATCCAGGATTCAAAATGGACCATTCTTGTTTTTCAGCCCAATTTGAATGAAATGTTAAATGCAGACAAATGTCACCAGTGAGCAAAAAAGTCACTGTGATTTATTTTTAACGCTATTGTGATTTTATCAGTTGCTACAAAGAATGACTCATTTCAAGTACAGTTATAGCATCGGCTTTGCCCCTTTAGCAGTCTCTTTGGTGTTATTCTGTTCTTGGATGATACGAATCCTGATGTCAGAACCATGGCCTTTTTGTGCAAAGGGAGCTAGGAATCAGCGCCGGGTCTCTGCTCTGGTAGCTGTTGGTGTAAGCAGGCCAGGCTACTGTTCTGCAGTGCCTTTCTCTTTCTGCGGTTTTCTGCCCTTAAGAGAAGAGATTCATTCCCAAGTCCCCTTGCCAAGCCGAAGTGTGGGATCATTGCATGCGCTCTAGGACCTGATTCTCTTTCCCTGAAGATCTTCCAATATCATTTAAATGTGCGGGAGATAATAGACATTAAAGCTTAATGAAAATGCAGCAGATTTATTTTACATCTATGAAAATGACTACAGGGAGCAAAGCATTGGAAAGAGTCCACGAGTCTTTCAGTAAAATGTGATCATTGATAGTTGTGCTTCTGTAGCACTTTTCATTGTGAAGTGTTTTTTGGACTAGTTACATATCAGGATAATTCTCCATGTATTTGGGATAGAATATGCCAGCTCTTTAACAGCATGTAGCACTGCCATCCACACAGTTTTAAGAAACAGATGAAAGAAAACCCTGTGCCTGACTGAAAACAAACGAAATGTAGAAAGCAAAATATATTTGGTCACCCTTGAACTGGATATATTCTCATGTTTGTTCCCAGAAGTTCTGCACGGTTTTCTGCAAGGAGTCATGCTGTCATGTTGTATGTTTTACAAGCCTTTCCACCAACAAACCATTGTGAATAGCGCAGGACAGAAACACAAATGTAAGATCATTCAGAAGCGTGGCTGTGGTAGTAGAGTGCTGCATCTCCAATACTGGCTCATCAGTGATCAGTTCAATGCTGTGACTAGCACCACCTATTTCACACCACCTGGACTGCTGGCCTGTTTGCTTGGGTTCATTCATAGCATGCTGGAGGTAATAGTATTTGTTTGGAGCATGTGGCTGCTCCCTGACTGCGTAATAGAAGTAGCTTCTTGACTGTTTCTCTGCAACTCTTTTCACAGGTTGCAAGATAGTCTGATCTCTAGCAGTATCTTCACAAAATTACCTAGGGGTAGTAGGAATCTTAGTGAAACAGTAACCTGATTATAACTCCTGAAGTAAAATCATCAAATCAAATAAGTGGCTCAGTTAACATAAACCTAACTATGTTTCTCATAAGTTAGGGAGGTTTTTTTTTTCTTTACCTACAATAGGGAAAAGCTTCCTTGTATTCCATGAAATAATACTCCTAGCCTTTCTGACCAGCTTCATTTACTGTCTAGATAAGTCTCCTTAGGATTTTGGAACCCCGTGTATTTTTTATTATATGCAGAAGTGCTTACTTTGATAAGGGGCTACTGTTCTTGTTTTTCAAGCAGTTTTTCTGAAGTTCCTCCCTTCACAAAAATAAGATTTTTATCCCCAGTAGGCAGAGGGTGTAGTCATAGATTAACATCAGTTAATAGGCACTCTTCAGATATGTAACTACTACTAAGAGATCACATCTAGATTCCTGCACCTTTGGATGGAAGCTGTCTTATTAAGACTACAGCAGCAGATCTCTTTACTTCCCTCTAGTAACTTCTTACCAGTTCTTAATTCTTTTTTTTTTTTTTTTTTAGCAAAATATAAATATTGGCTATTTCTGCAGATCTTTTCTTCAAGACTCATGCTTCTTCCTATAAGCTCTTATGATACCTTAATTTATTCAAGAGACAGAGGACTGTACAAGTAAATAGCAAAAGCAGTCCGTGCTGTAGAGATCTTAAAATCTGAACAACTTTGATTCCATTCATCTGATGAGCTGTTGTAGGATCGTGGTTTTGAGATGGCTCGTTCGTACAGGATAGCTGTGGTCAGAGACGGCTCTTTCTGATGGTCTCTTCTGCTTCAAATGGTAGTGGCAAGAGGCCCTCTGAGGATGCTGGTGAGAGCTCAGTGTGCACTAGAAAGGTCAGTTTCTTTGTTACGGGCCAGGAAAGTAGCTTTGTGCACCAACAGGGCGACAGCTCTGGTGTGGGGATTGAAAGACACTGGGATGGAGAGGGCGACAAAATGTAAAGCATGGGGTGGGAAGAGGAAAAGCGATGAGCAGACTTTGGGAAGGTGTAAAAATTTAAGCCAGACAAGGGGTGCAAAACACTTTGTCATCATTTATAAAGAAGTTAAAACAAGGGGTGGATAAGGACGTATAAATTAGCAGCAGATTGTGGTTTATGGTAATGACAGTCCCAGAGGAGTGTCTTTCTTTTGGTGACATTGAAGTAAATTGCATTACTCAAGATGTATACTAAGGATGGATAATGAGATCTGTGCATGGGAAAGAAGAGACAGCTGCTTTTATGATGGTATCAAGTGACTGAGATGAGCGCGTACGTGTGTCTGTGTGCGTCTGGACATGCGCTTTCGAGGGGGGATGCAGGGGAGGGAGGCAGGCAGCAGAGCAGAACGGAGTGAATGATAACTGTTTGGAAGCCTTATAGCTGAACTTGTTAGGAGAAAGGGACTTTGGTCATAAATACTGACCTGAATTTCTTTCCAAACTGAAATTAGGCTTTAAAAGACAAAAGCTTTGCCCAACTGTTATCTGAACAAAGAGGAATGCTTGTTATATTGTGGTGATGTTTTGTGCTTTGAACTGCAACTGTGTGTGGAAAATAAGTCTGGGAATCTGTGGGGCTGATGACTGGAAAATCCTGGGCGAAGTTTATAGCGTGGATGTATGTGTATATTTCCCTGTGTCATGGAAAGGACCAGGGCTATTAGATTCACTGGTATACACCTCCGGAGAGGTTTGTCTACCCAGAGACTGCAGAACAGATGGTAGTTGTAGGCGCGTAGCTGTTCATTTCCAGAGGCTGACCTGCTATGGCAAAGCCCCCTTTTCTAGCTGTCCGCTTGAATGGTGCTTGAATTCTGATGTACGTGCTGCTGCTCACTGAAAACGAGCAGAGTAGCAGCCTGGGCCCAGGAGCTTAGCAGTTGTGATATCTGCCAGTCAAACCGAAGCATGGCAGTGATGCCCTATTTGTGGCTGCCTTCAGCAGACATATCCTCCAGTGATTATAGTAAATAGAGAGGAAGGAATGTCATTAGCATGTATGTTACACGTAGGATGCTGGCATGTGAAGTGCTTTAAGCAAAGAAGTGGCTCTACTAGTCTGGACCAGCTGACCAGCTGTGTGTCACACTACTCAAAGATGCTTGCATTAGCCATCTGTGTGGCTACTGAGCTCTTCAATTGCTGTCCTTTCTGCTGTGTGAAAAGGAAATGTACACTAATGCCATCCTTAAGAGGGTGTTCAGCAAGATGGCATAAGAATCTTCAGGCAGCGGCTATAAGAGTCTGCATATCTTTCACTCCTCCACCAAGCTTGTAACATAATTCACAGTGTCTTTCCTATTTACGCTGAACGGAAGGCAGTTGTGCACTGTTCAAAAGGACATTTTTTCATTCTTGGTGTTTTAAGACGGAAGTCTCTTCAAGCAAAATTGTGCTAGTGAAATAGCTGTGTTCTGTTAAATTTTCAATGGGAGGCATTCTTAGTTCTGTATTTTAAATGTTTGAGAAGCAGCTGAATACACAGGATGCTTACTAGTGTTTCTGGCCATCACCGTACCTTTCCGGGAAGTGTGGTTTAGTGTTTCCTTCCTACTGCAGTGCCGTCTTTTCCTAAAAGCAAAGAAGGACTTTACCTTGAAGAACATGTTGTCTTAAAGCTGACTTGTTCCTGAGAGCAGCTAGGGAGTCTTTGCTGGTGTTGGCTGGAGTAAATTCACTCAGGCTGATGGGTGGTGAAGGGATGGAGGATTTATGACTTATTTGAGTTGCCATACATCACCCTCGGTGTCGCTTGCTTATGATGGCCCTGCCAAAAGATAAAGAAGTGCAGGACGCTCAGTACGGGCTATGGTGACAGGCCAGGGACAAATGTCTCTGTTGGGTAAATTGATTTGAATGGCTCTAGTGAAATATCAGGCCAGGCAGAAAATATGATAGGGTTTAATGATCCTGCTTGCGTTGTGTCCTGGTGGAATTCCAAATGCAGGACAAGTTAATTAAAGTCGCGTATATGTATTTTCTCTAGAACAGCAGAATGTGTATTTTTTTTAGATATCTACGTATACTAATCTATTACCTATATCCTACCTATCTAAATACAGTCTTGTATTGCATCTATTGTAGTGAAATTGCCATGAGGCTGATAAATATCAGTTGTAATTTATAGGGTGTTTATCCAGGTAACGGTGTTCAGAATACTTTTTACAGCCTCTAGAGTCTAAACAGGCAGAGACCTAGAGGCATAAAAATGCGTTATGAAAAGGCAGAGAGCAGACAAACTGTTTATTTTCTGCAGGTAAAATTTTATGGACATAAAACTTAATATGGTGTTAAGATTATTTTTTCTTTGTCAGTGAACAATGGATTCAGAGCTCAAGAAAAAGTGGTTAGGATGAGGACAATTTAATTACATTTTTCTGAAGCAGAATACCTCGTGTTGCTTTTTACCATGCCATTGCATCCCCAGTGAGCCTGAGCTCGCAGTTCCCCCCGAGCTGTGCTGTGTCTAACAGAGATGGGCTGAGGACAGGGAGAGCATGGAGGCATGACCTGTTCCTGCTGGCTCTGCAGGCTGTGTCTAGTGTGTGGCTGGTACCCAGCTGCTCACTGAGGTTCTTACTCCTTTTAGGTGCTCTGTGGTGCCTGTCAGGCCTTGCAGACGCTCTAGGGCTTTGAAGAAAGCAAGCTGCTCTGCACTAGCACATCTAATGCCCTCTGTCCAAAGCGCGTCCCTGTACAGCCCTTTGAGGCAGAGGCTTGTAGGACATAGGCCTCTTTGGAGTGATGGTGGGTGTTGTGACAGGGCACCAGGGCTGAAACCATTCCTGGTTCTTCTGTAAGGGAACACAAAGTGGAGACATGTCTCTTCTGTGCTCAGCTCGGTATGTTTCTTAATGCTGCTGGAAAATGGCTGAATGTTAGAGCTCCCATAATTGTGGCCACAGAAGCTGAGGTGCGGGGCAGGAGGTGACACTTCGGGATGCTCAGCAGGTAACTGGGAGGTGAGCCAGGAAACCAACATCTGTCCATCTCCCTTTCCACTAAGGCACGTGTGACACATGTTCTTCCCAGTCATAATTCTTTGTTTCTGTGTCTAGCATATTAGCAAATACATGCTTTTTGAAAGCCCTGACAGGCAAATCTGCTCAAACCTTCCCTTTTGAGGCAGAAATCTTTCTTATCAGCTTTTTCTTTCACATGGCTTTCTCCACCTATGTCCATCTGTAAATGGAGGGTCAGGATTGTGGTCACTATTCTGAGTACTCAGATGAGCCAAAGAAGTCTTTAAAGTGCCTTGTTAGTTCCAGTGCCTTGTTAGGCACTGGAACAGGCTGCCCAGGGAGGTGGTGGAGTCACCATCCCTGGAAGTCTTTAAAAGACGTCTAGATGTTGAGCTTAGGGATATGGTTTAGTGGGGACTGTTAGGGTTAGGTTAGAGGTTGGACTCGATGATCTTGAGGTCTCTTCCAACCTAGAAATTCTGTGATTCTGTGATTCTGTGAAATGTGGGGCTCTCCTGCAGCACAAGGGTTGAGATCCCTTTTAGGGCTCAGCTAGGGAAGCACAGAGCAGACCTTGAGAACAGTTCAGCATGCTCCTTGCTAGAGCTCAGGCTAGAAAATCTTGTGGTCTCCTAATCTGTCATTTCCCATTAGTGTAATTATACAGGAGATTTTCCTTAGTGGAAATGAGAATGCAGAGGGCTTTGGCCAGTGAGCCATGGATAATTGGAGGAAACATTAGTGCAGGGCTCAGGAGCTCAACAGTCTCCAGTAGCCAGCAGTCATGATGGGTGGCATGATGTCGTGGCATGGAGACACAATGTCAATCAATCATGTTTTATTGCTTCTGCTTTTCTGAGAGCAGAAGCATAACACAATAAAACCACAGCACCTGCTATGCATGAGCAATAAGAATACAAGAAACACATCATGCAGCCCAAATCGCTGGTCCACCAAACAATGGATTAATACACAGAAGATTTCTGAACTCAGACTTGATTCTGAGTTGAGACCTGATTCTGTGGCCCAGCTCTAACGGTGTCTAATCAGAGAACCCTGCACTTGGGACAAACTTTATTTGCTTTTAAAGATTCCGTGTATTCTTCTCAGACCTCCGATCTATAATCTGATCAAGCTTCTGCTTGATGAAATTTCTTTCCCAGTATAAACAGTTCGCAGGCAGGGCAGTAATTAACCAAGTCAGTCTGTGATTAATTCTTTGTTTTCATCATTTGTTCAAATGAAGTTAGTGTGAGGATTTGTTGTCTGATTACCAACTGCTTTAATTAGGTAGAAATTACAGATTTTTAATATGTTTCTGGATTAGATGGACACCAGAATGTAATACCAGTTATTTGGGTGTGAACACTGTTTTTAAAGTATTAATTTAAGCCCTAGAAATACCTAAATTTCAACAATTGCAACTAACAATACAACTCTACCTCAAATGGACCTTTGATTGGTGATGTTTCCAAATACATTTTAATATCCTTTAAAAGATGTAAAATAATGCAAAGCCTCTATTCATAGTAGTAAGTATATTATGACTGCAAGCCTTCACTTTAAGGAGAAGCCTATTCAGGCTGGTTGGGAAAGGGACATTCCTGCTGTAGAGCTCAGAATAAATAATGTAGGAGCTTTTTATTAACTCTATAATTAATGGCTCCTGTCAGAGTCCAGATTTCCTCATTACCTCTTCAGAAAAAGCTTTGTTAGGTTTTCTGGAGTGTGTGCCCAGAGACAACTGACATTGGCGTCTGATAACTAATAAACTTAAAAAGTGGAGCTGTTCTGTGCTGCTCTTCCTCCTGGAAAGGTATGCTCAGGTTCACCTCCTCAGAAAAGAAGTTTATCTCTTCATTACTGAACTGGTGGGTCTTCTCCACATAGCTAAATCTTCAGTAAGATGGAAGAGGAAAAAGTCTGTATTTGGGCGTAGGACAGTGGTACTCCTAAGGGATCAGTGCTGAAGCTGATACCCTGTAATGCCGTTGTTAACAGCTGAGGTGATAGGATGGAATAAACTCTCTCTTAGGTTTTAGTGGGAGCATTTGATGTGCCAAGTGGCAGTGTTGCGATTCAAAGGGAATGCCATGGGCTGAAAATACAGGCTGACAGGAACCCCACGAAGTTCAGAGTAAACTAATGTAAAATTTGGCAGCTGTTTTGTGAAGTAGCCCTGTGCAAGATATTGGGCTGAACAACTGGATAGGGAGCAGACCTGCAGAAAAAGACTTGGGTGTGCTGGCAGATAAGTTGAACGTGAGTCAGCAGGGTGAAATTGCAAAGAAAAAGGTGAAGCGTGTGCAGGCCTGTACTAGTAAAAGTGTTGTCAACAGTTTGATGGAAGTGACTCCTCCCTTCTCTTAGGAGTACTCCCAATTACAAGAAAGACATTGACGTACTGGAGTGGGTCTAGCAGAGAGCTACAAAGGTATTTAGGGGGAAAAAAAGGACATCCAGAGTACTGGGTCTGTTCATACTGAAGAAGAGAAGGACGCAGAAGTGTCTAATTGCTGTCTTTGCTTCATAATGAGAGAATTTTAGAAAGACAGAGCTGGACTATTCTCAGAGTGCCCAGTGCCAGGATGCTAGGCAATGGGCTCAAGCTGCGACACAGGATATTCCAATTAGGTATAACAAAAATTTTTCACAGTGAGAATGGCCAAATACAGAAATCAGCTGTTCGGAGATACTGTGGAGTCTCCATCCTTAGAAGAATTCAGAACTTGACTGGACATGATTTGAGTTGGTCCTGCTTTTAGTATGGGAGTTAGACATAATGATCTGCAGAGGTCCCTTTATACCCTAAATTATCGTGAGCTCCTATGTGGAGCTTTCCTCATTGATGTAGAAACTCTCTGCAGAAAGACGGCATTTGTATATTAGCATGGAGTCTCTCCAGTAGGAGATTCTCCAATTGAGGTGCTAATGGCCTGAATGGCTAAAAGCATTGGCTTAGGGAGGGATGTGAACCTTGTTAATGACTGAAAATGAGAAAGCGTGGGGAAGCAATAGAGAGGCTAAAGCATCCATTGCGTTTCCTGCAGGTCCAGAGTAACTTTGAAAGAGTACAGATTTAATGGTGTTCTCTGCTGGCTGTCCTTGTTCCTATTGCTTGCCCAGCATCAAGTAAAAAATTAGAGGCTGCCTTATTTATAGTAGAGGGCAACTCTAAAATACAGCAGATAAATTTGAATCTTAGCTACTATAACCCTCATTTTGCTTCTCTATAAATGACTCTATGAGGCTACAAAGAAGGTTTGAAATAGTCAATCCCCACCTCCCCCACCCCACCCCCAAAAAAATCAAATGGATTTTGTTCTTTTATTTGTTTGTTTCCCTACCAGAAGTGGCAGAGTATGTCTGCTGAAGGTTACATGAAGTGCTCTGGTTTGCCAGATGTCACTCTTTCATTTTTGAGTGAGGTGGTAGAGTGCAACTGCTTCTTTAACCCTAAATTTAAGATTAAGGGGTAATGACAGATAGGTAGAATAAAAGCAAAATTGTATCTGGAGGAGGTCATGCCACGTCTGTGTCCGCTGAATGAGGCTGCCTCAAATCTGAAGGCAAGCTGCACACACACGTGAACATTACAGAACTTGAAAGCTCTCCATATGCAGAAAAACATCTCTCCGAAAGCTTTATAGAGCACAGTATTCTCTGCATCTTTTTTTTCTTGTTTTTAATGAAGAATATTAGGTTGTCCTTGCTTCTGTCACTTCATTTAGTTATTAGTTTTATCACGTCCTGACAGACAGTACTGTATGACTAACATTAGAGACCTCAAAGTCGGACATTGCCTGGATTTTACCTCCCCCTTCTTCTGCTTTGTTTTTGTGTCTTGCTTGGATGTGTTCCAGGGTTGAAGTGCTGTCTTCTGAATGCTTCCAGGAGTGCGGAGGCACCTGGGAGTCTGCAGGTCTCCTTTTGAGGTTATGTATTCCAGGGAGTAGTCACAGTTGCGGCATCGCCCTGCTTCAGTGGCTCACCCCTTTACTTTGTTGTTCTCTGGTCTTTATTGTGGAGCAGTACGGCATTAAAAAGTAACAGTAAGAAGTGAAACATGTAAAATGTCTTCCGTTGGTTAGGGGTTAGGGTTCTGTTGTGCTTGCCTCTTTCTAAACAATAAATTCTTTCAGGAGATGTCAGAAATTGAACCTTTATTTTCCTGGTTTATCACAAAATGCACATGAACCATGCACTTCAAGAACAGCCACTTTGGCTTGCACTATATTGCTGAATAACCATTTTGTTTGCAACAGCACGGATTTAAGTCTTATCTGCTCTACTGTTACCTGTAATACAAAGTACACATTCTTATTTGGGTTTGATCCAGGAAGAAGAAATAGAGTTTCTGTATTTAAGTCAAAACAGGGCAACCCGGTCCATTCAGAGTCCAAGACAAAATTTTAGGGAACATATCACTTATTATCAGCATTTCCATTTACTTGGTGTGTGATCTCAGAATAACAATTTACTTTTTTTCTAGTTATCCATTATACGGAATAATGGTGCTTTCTCCTTCTTGTCATTTTCGTGGAAATCAATGGTTGAACAAGTCCAATAAAAGTCGTGTGTTTTTGTTGAAGGGATTTTTCCTCCTTACGGTTTGCATTTCAATGTCCTGCCTATGTCACTTGAACAATGTACCTTTTTAGCTCCCCTGAAAATTGGACCAGTAATCTGATCTTCAATTTTTCAGAGTTGTAATATGAGAATAATACTACTACAAGTTCTTTGAAGTGCTTTGTGTGGGAAAGGAACGTGATGGTCCACGACAGCTCGTATGATGAAAAAGGTTATGTGCTAAATAAGTGCTCCAAATCTCAAAAAGTAGGTTGACCAGTCATGAACCTATTGGAAATCCAATGTAAAGAAAAGCTACGTGATGTAACACTAATAGGTTTTCTGCAGAGGTTGTTTTCATGGGGTTGATGGCATTGAAATTCTGTAAACAGAGGTTCTTGTAGACTTCCCCTTGCATCCTTTGATTTCGAAGGCTTCTCTCTGTTTCTCCTATGGGTTATTGTTTATTTGTTGAGTAGGCTGAACTGTGCACTTGGAGGCGCTTCCATGGAAGGCATTATTTCTTCAGGCTGCGGGGCCACACTAGCTGCTTCCAATAGCTATCAAAAAGCTTTGTACCTTAAGCAGATCCTTCAGAGACAGCTTGCAGAATCTGGCCACCCTTCAGTTTGTGTTCACTAACATTTGCCTGGTACTTCGATATTTCTGAGATCATCCTTCCTTTAATGAGGTAGCTCTGCATGTCTTTAGTGTAGCTTGTGGTCGCTTATGGTCCCAGGAAAATCTGTGAACTTTGTGAATGGTCATCCAGTTGGGTTTCTCTCTGGCAGCATGATGGCTTGATGTGTTGTTCCTGTGTTGAGATGGATGGGGTATTAGTGTGGTAGAGGGAGGACCCTGTTCTGACAGGCAAAAGTGCTGGCTTTAACTGCTGCTGGTTGGCACTGTCCGTGCTAATAACAGCTCTCATTTGTCTAGCACCTTTACTGGAAGAAAGCCTGAAGCGATTTATGAGCTGTACCCAAGCAGTGTATCTGCCTCTGGGTTGAAGCAAGACAGATGTGTGACAGTGCACAGCAAAGCCACATGGCTGTTGCATGAAATGAATTTTGGATAATTATTAAGAACTACTGGGTGAACGAGAGGCTTATTGTTATATGAAGGACTAGACTCTGGCTGTGGGATTCTTTTTAGCCCACATGGACACCATCAGTTAGTTATCCATTATGTTGGGTATGAGTGCAGCACATGTACCTAATTGGTGACAGACATCCTGCTGCAGCTCCAGCCTTGTTTTTTTTTTTTTGCTTGTTTCTGGGTACCGGATGGTCCTAAACTATACCCCTGTAGAAAAGGACGGGGGGGGGGGGGTGGAAAACTTGTAGAAAATCTTGAAATTTCTGCTGATGTTTTCATTATTTTACTTGGTACTTTGAATGACATTGCCAAGTGCAAATGAAGGGTAGCAGATCTGAATCAGATACTGTTAGCTTAGGCTGATATTCAAATAGTAAGCCTGACAACAACACAGTTTTTTAAAACTTGTATTGGCTGTTGACTTTTGATCTTGTTCTAAAGAATCTAAATATATCTGTGTGGTGACTTTTACCATACTCATATGGGAATCATTGCAAAATGGAAAAAAAAGTTGCTGTTATGGTGAAATGATGAAGAAGGAAAAAATTATAATGGTATAATGGTACGGGTTATAAGTGAGATAACAAGAATTCATCTTTATGAAACATACAGTGAAAATGTTTTTGAAATGCAGTGGACTCAATAAACTTCAGGGAAATTTTTGCATAGAGAAGAGGCTTATATTGCCATAATAGTAAATCCTTGCTCTGCCTGCTAAGCACCGTGGTGGAGCCTGCTTGTGGCTCAGCTTCCCTTCAGCTAGTTGTACTTACACCCATCGGCGGTGAGGTCAGAACCGGACTCAGCATAGGGAAGCCAGGAGTGTTTCCTTTGCCAGGATAAAAGTGACATGTTGCTAAGATGGGAGGTTTTGAGGATGGGAGAGAGAAAATGACTGCAAGACATGGCTGAAGTATTCTGAGTGGTAGATCGATGGGTTACGTAGCCTGGCTTTTCTGTGTGAGGGAGGATTACCTTTGCCTTTCCAAAAGACCTGATGGATGCACGTTGCCTTCTTGGAAGGGAGGTCAAAAGTGGAGGGAGCCTTCAGCTTTTCATTGGGAAATTGCCCTCCTGTAGTGTATCCACCCAGAGGAAAAATCAGGGTCTGTTGTTCTAGTGGTAGAAAATCATCATTGCTCACTCCAAAGGTAGTTGATGACTCCTTTTGAAAAGAGCATCTAAACCAAAGAGAAAATCTAAAAACACGACAAATTTAATTTTACGGTCCTTTGGCATTTTCAATTATTTCCTTTCTGAAAGCTTCACTAAGGTTTGCTCAGCACATCCCAGCTCCTGAGGAGAGCCCAGAGCCCCCTTTGGGCAAAAGCTTCTGTGCTCGGGGCACTTAGCAGGGGTGTAGCTGCTGGCCATGTGTTCTGTTTGAACGCTGATAAGTGGCAGGAATTTGTCTGCTGGAGCCTTTTTACACAGCTTGTGGGTGGGTGGGAGCTGGTTCACTTTGTAAGCACGTGTGGTACAGGTATTGAGGCGTGTCTAGCAGGAGCTGTCTTCCACCATGGAAACGTGCTAATAGAATTAGAGCTAGGTGAATACACAAAGCGAGGCTGATATACAGCAGGACCCTCTGAGCAAATGTATAGCTGGAGGTTAAAATAATACTAAGCAAGCTCAGCAGGAACTCTCTCCTAAGCAGAGTGTATACGTGTAAACAGGTGTCTACATTTTATTCAGGTCACCCTGACTGCAAAGTCTCTTTTCAGAGGAGGAGGGGGTATCAGGTGAATGTAAGGGTAATGTGTGTTAGGAATAGTTCATCCCTGTGGGTTGTTGGATTTTTGATTGACGGGAGACTGGAGATGTGGGATGTGGGCCGGAGGCTTCTCCAGAGTGCTGCTGAAGCACTTGTGGCTGTAGACTTGGTGTTTAAGAGCAAATGGTGTGTGGAACCTTCTCTGTTTGCTCTTTCTCAGCTCCATTTTTTTTCAGTAGGCAGAGCTCCCTCCTTTCTCTGATTGCTCTGCAGGTCGAACAGGGTCTCTGGTACTGTTTCCCTCTGTGGCTTTCCGTAATGCTTTTACAGACTTAGGGAGGAAGGTTTCCTCTTTCTGAAGTCTCCATATCTTTCCATAGCCCTTGATAGTGGCATGTGAGCTCCTCTTCTCCCAGGGCCCGGAAAAGGAGAATGGGACAAACAGCACCTGTACCATTGGTACTGCAAACAGGGATTTTAGGAAAGAGAAATTTCTGACAAATGCTCACTGGTGAGGAGGAGAAATATATTCTTCCACCTATGCAAGGCAGTACAGAATCAATACCCTGAGGCAATTGCAGTTCTTATCTGTTTCGGGTGGATGGAGATATACTGTTTGGAATCAGATTTGCTCAGGTGTTAGTAACCTCCAGCCTGTGGAGACTCCACCAAGATTATAATCACTGCACTGCTGAAAAATCACTAAATTTCTTTCACCTAAGCAATAAAAAAGCCAGTGTGAGATTGAGGACGAGATGCTTTGACAAAAAGCCAGTTCTGTCCTGAAGGTGTTTAATGATGTCTGCTGAGGACGAGGGTAGGTGTGGGTGTTTGCTGCACTTCTCAGGGGTCACTAAAGAGAGAGTCTGGCTTGGTGAATAGCACGTCACTCCCGGCTGGTCCAGAGAGAAAATGTCTTGCTACAGTTGAGTTGCTCAATATCCATACTCAGCTTTCTGTTACGCTGAATCCCTTCTTTTGTGCATCTGCTTCCCTGCTAGTGATGATGCTGTCCTTGGATTTTATATGTATATTTTTAAAGACCTTGGAATAAGCTGCTGAAGGTCTGGGCCTTCTCAGGCCTTTTCATCTCCAAAAGAAGATGAAAATGAAGCCCTGGATGCGTTGCTCAGGGCTCTAAGCATCAAAATGGAAATTATAACAGAACCACAAGTTCAGATCCCAGCAAGAATAATTAGTCCTCTTCATTCTTTTGCCATAAATGCTCAAATGTCATTTTTCTTTTTGGTAATATATCCTGCACCAGTAAAACTAAGGCAGTATAAAACCTAGGTATGTGAGGGGAGACTTAGATGCTTGTAATTTGCTGTTACAAGAAGTTTGTTGCTGTGTTCATTATTAGGAGACTTTAAAAGCTGGGTAAGCAAGATGCTGCCCCAGCATTCGGTGGTAGCAGTATGGAAGCTCCTGTATTTCAGCAGTAGACAAAGGCACACCTGACATGCCTTGACTGTGCACATATTTTGCTGTGTGACTACCAATATAGCGAGAAGAAAGGTAGAGTGGCTGATTGAAATAGAACTGGTTTGAGGCTCCAAAAGGCCATTCAGAGTTAGCTCTGGTACCAAAATTGTTTTGTAAATGTTCCTAGTGTGTGGCCCCAGGTTAAGGTCTGTAGGCTTTTCATCTTAGTTCTGTACATGGTACACTTGGTGCTGATGTGAGCGGTAAGATGAATGGCTATTTATTTCAGCTTACCAGAGCTAATCCATCATGGTGCATGTAGCAATTGCATTTCTGCACTCCAAAAAGCTTTTATTTCTGGAGATGAAATAAATAAATAAATAGATGTAAGGAGCTCTCTTCCCTGGTCTTTTTTTCCCCTTCTCCTTGCCAGCTGTGTAATAGATATGTTTGTTTATTTTGTTAAATGTCCATAATTTGAAAATTGCTTTATTTAGCCCTTAGCCCATTGCTGACATCAAGTGACTGATAACAGCATTATTCTGGCATGCCAGGAAATAAAAATCAAGATTTCTTCTTGATCCTTTGATTAATTGCAAGCAAATATTTTCATGCCTATGGATCAGCAAAGACATCACTTCAAGTCGGAAAGGTAGGACCTTTGCTAGTTCCTATTAGTACCTTTCTGTTGGAATTGATTTTTTTTTCTTTTTTGATGGTTCAGCAAAATAGATGAAATAATGATTAATACTTCATCATCTGAAGTTCTCTCTGTACTAGTTAATAATTCAATAAACCTACCCACCTCATATCCCCTCTAGTTTCTTTGCAACTTTCTGCATGCATTTCAAGAAGGCTTTGTTTGATTTTGTTAATATTGGACATAAAAGCTTTACTGAAGACAAGATCTTTTCTTTAGTCAATCATTTTTTGGCTAATTTGCTTCTTATAATTCCAGAGATGGCACAGTGAATCCACAGTGACCTATGCTATGTAACAGTGCACTCTGCTATGGTACATCTTCAAACCATTCTGTAGTCTTCCCTGTATCATTGGCTAGTTAGGTGGGCTAAATAAATTCCTTAGCCGAACACCTTAGCTGCACTTGATATTCTAAGAAAAGAACACTACTGAGGACTGATTTTGTGTTTCCTGGAATTACAGGACAAAAGGACAATCTGGTTAAAATAAAATAATGCTATCATCTTTCTGTAATACTTCATGGTACTTTCCTTTATAAATGATTTATGAAGGTTGGAGTTAGATTACAACATTGGGGCCAAATCCTTTTCTGTTTAGAGGAGCTGGGAGAGGGGACACCGCTACATTTGAATAACATAACTACATTTTAATGGCTGCTGAAGCCTCAAAATTTACTGTATACCTGAAGGATTTCTTCTGCTACATGGTTGTTCTTTCCAAAGAAAAATGGCGTGTATTTTCTGTCAGTCATATTTCATTTTCCTAGGAGGCACTCTCACCAAAATATTCTTGCAGTGACAGGTAACACTGAAAATGTTACAGCGCAGCAGAAAGTATAAGCATTACAATCTGATGTAGACCTAATGTAGGTCAAAATGGTGGGGAAAGAGGAAAGGAAAAAGCATTTGAGACCACTTGAGATACAAGAAGGGAGAATAATGGAAGAAATACCACCACGCGCCAGAAGTGACGTGCTTTCTTGCTTCCCTGAGAATGTGCCCATAACTTAAGATTGTTTGGGTGGTTTGTAGCTTTGCTGCCTTCCTTCCTTTCCAGTTAATTATTCATGCACTTGGTACCAGCAGACGGGTTTTGTTTTCCTTTAGGTGTAATTAGAGCAATCAAAGGGTTTGTAATGTTGCAATAAAAATGCACTTTTATTCTACCTCCCCCCACCTCCTCCTCTTTTCCTGCCTCTCTTCCTCTCCATTCTGCTGATGCTCGTCTGCTGACCACTTTGTGTCCACCAGTCCTTCTGTCCTATTTTTTTCCCCTCTTCATTTACTCTTTATCTCCTTTGTGTGCTGTTGCGCATTTAAGAACCCAGCTGAAGACAAGCTCCCAGACTGCAGCTTTTCTGGATTCTTGCAGAGAAAATTGGCCTTGCGATAATAGCTATTGATGGTGCTAATTCTTAAATGAACAAAATGAAATTGCCCCCTCGAGGGCAATCATTTGTGTATAGTGTATTTGAACAGAAGGACAGCAGAGAGAGAGGTGACAACACAGGTGAATTTTAATGTGGATTATCTTGGCATATTGCATTGATGGTGGAAAAAGATTTCCTTCGTGTTCAGCTGGGTAGGGATTGTGTTAGAGTTTGAGATTTTTTTTTCTTTTCCTCCCCCCTTGCTCTGGATTCTTGACCAAGACAGGAATTGAATTTTCAGTTGATAAACCTCCATCATTTGCCTTGGGTTGCAACAATTAGGCCTGCTAGGTCATCTTGTTTGTTCTCAGTTGGTGCGTCCTAGTGTTCAGACCTGTATATATATTTTTCTGCAAATGTGTATGCACAAATGTGTTACAAATGTGTAAACACAAGCATACGTGTAAACGCAATGTGTATGGAAAGGCATTCTGGGTCAGCTGAAGCTCCTGTAGTGCAACTGTGTTCATGGATGTGTCAGAGCCATTCAGAGACTTTGCACAATTTATTCATTGCATCACACTACCCCTTTGCATGGCTGGTTGGGGTGACCTGTGCACTGGACTGTAGCAAGTCAAATTAGCAAAAACCAAGATTCTCAGTAATTAGCAGCGACAAAGGGCAGTCCGGAAGAATGTAGGATAATTTTTGCGAAGCGCTGCCTGAATCTCCTTAAGCCAGCTGTTGAGGGGCTTCTCTTCATGCTATTGTTACTTGGATGGTTATATTAATTGATATTTGTAAGAGACTTAGCTGGTCAAGACAGGAGTGGCTTAACAGATGCAGAGCATGCAGGCTGTAAGCGGTATTGGCTTTCTGCGGTTTTATTCTCTGAGCAGAAGCAGAGCTGCTCCTGCCAAAGGCCTGAGTCCTGGTAGATGCTAGTGTGGGTAAGGTCTTGGAATATGAATCATGAGAGGGCAGGAACTGTAATCGCTCTTTGGATGGAAAGGTCTCATGGACAGGAGGTGGCAAAGTGTAGAGGGGAGCAGAAAAACATCAACCTTTAGCCAGGGGGATTTCAGGGAACCAGCTGTCCACGTTGTTTCCCACTTCCCCAGTTGGTAAAGCAGATCAGCACCCGTCTCGGTGCTGAGTGGCAGTAGCAGCTCTTCTCTCTCTGTGGCTGTGGTCTGTGCAATTCTGGCCGTAGGGAACAATCTGTGGTATGGGCATTGTGGGCACCAGCTCCCCATTCCAGCTTCAAAGAGAAGAAACAGGGAGGTGCCAAGAGTGGGAGCTCTGAATTGGGCAGGCAGAACTATTGAAAGGACCAACAGTGAGGGACTAGCTTCAAGGGTTTTTTTCTTCAATAACAGAGTAAGCTAATTTCCATCTTCCTTGACATCCTAATGCTAATGACATCCTTCTTCCTTCAAGATGGTATTTAAAAAAAAAAGTGTTCTGGTTTTATTTTAATTTTTTATGTTGTTATTCTGAAGTCTCTACTGAACACCAGAGATGCTGCTGCTCTTCTCCATCTTTGCAGACACCATTATATCATCCTGGAGGGGAGAGGCATGATTACTGTGATTTTTTGCATATGAGAAATGACAGGGCTTGTCATGTCCACAAAGCTGCAGCGGGCAAGGGGCTGCTGGTGAACATCAGCTCATTTCTTTCTCCTGACAGCCTACCAGTGCTGCCAGGAGCTAGCAAAGGTAAATGGATATGACAGTAATACCTCTTCCTAGCAGCACAGCTAGACCACACAGTCAGAGATCTCCTCCCTGCAGTGGTGGTCAGGGTCAGCTCTTCAGTGACAGCTCTGAAGTAGACAGACTGTGCTTTGTGGAGAGACATCAGCTTTTCGGTAGCAGCTGTAATGCCTTCCATGTTTTGTATGGTTTTTGGGGCATAGGTTGGACAGGGGACATGAAGGGAAGTCTTGTCACTGAGGGAAAGAGTGCTTGCTCTTTGGAAGGCAGCACTGCGCCAGGGTCTGTTGAACACAGTGCACCTGGAGGTAATGTAAAGTTTCCTGTTTTGGTTTTCCTTTGGAGTGATGCTGTATATTGCTCTTGGAGGTTCATTAGGTCAGAGGCATTAGCATTGTTATCATGGCCAAGCAGCAAGGTCTCCTTACGCTTCTTTCTTCACATTCCCTCTGTAGCTGCTTTGCACATTCTTTCATTTCCAGTCCCAGCTATGATTTGGCCTCTGTCACATCCCTTTCTGGAAACTAGCCCATGCAATTTCTCTAAGACAAATGGTGAGGACTCAGATTTTTAGGCTCTTGATTATTCTGTACTTTGTCTCTGAACAGGGTCTTTTGTGGCTTTGAAGTTAGCTAGGCTTTCCTGGAACTCTTTAGCTGCCTCTCCTCCAGTTTCATGCAGGGACTGCTCTGCCATTGAGAGCCTCCTCTAGAGAAAACAGCTTTGTTAAAAACAACAGTGACAACAAAATAAACTGCCAGAAAGCCAGTTAGCCTGCATATATCCTGTAACCTGCTTCATGTGTCTGTGTACAGCCCTGGCAGCTCTCTTACAGAGATGTATCAGACATATTTTAGGAGTCCCTGAAAAAGAAGGGATGGAGATCCTATGCGTTGTCCTTTAGATGAATATTTATACCGTACCATTTCTGACGTAACAAATTTACTTTGCTAATCTCAGTAGAGGTATTCTTGAGTTGACATAATGCCATCAGTCAGTCACCGTGATCTCAGCAAGGTGGTTTGGCCGATGTATGAATTTGCGATGTGAATTTGCTCTGCTCCTCCAAAAGCCAGTTAAGTTTAGCTGTGACATCAGCTGTCTCAGCATGTTGCTCAAGGCGTAACTCAGGATTTGTCTTCTACTCAGCTGGGCAGTTAAAGCCCAGGCCCACGTGATGGTGTAGACTGCCAAGGCTTTACTGAGTCAGAGGTAGCATCTCGTATTCATCGGTCGGAATGACTTAAATGGGAAGTTTCTGATTTCACTGCTCATAGTCAGTCATGTACTAAAATAAATCTCACTAAGGATTAAAAAATGTTGTTTTATCTTGGTAGGAAGAGTCCGACTTCTGTTTTAGAAATTCCTATTCAGGCTTTCCTAGTCAGTGATGACTGCTGCTGGTGGGGAAGGTGACTGCCCCACATGACCTCTGAGAAACACTTTCTTGAGACAGGAGGCAATAATACTCAACTTGTCTGGGAGGAGGAGGTCTGATTTTCATGTTTGGTAAACCACTGCCTCACCACGTTACAGCCCAAGTGTTGTATGTTTAATTAGCTCTGTCCTGTATGAAATACGCTGCTGCTTAGCTGGGTTAGCGCTGTGTAGCCCATAAATTGATAATTTGGTTGTCAGCTTCTGTAATGCCCTAGACAGTAACAAAACCCATGAATTTACACACTGTGGATTTCTTCATAAAACATTAATCTCTGGATTGGATTGTAAAGGGTTTAGGTCTTTCATCCGTTTTCTTTTCTTTCAGTAAAAGAAGAAAAAGGAAGACTGGATGAAATTAAAAATTTAGAAGTTCTTTCAATATTGCAGTGACAACAAACTGCATCTTTCAAAGCCAGTAGCCCCCATCCTCACTGACGAGGTAAAGAAGCATATTCAGTAGTGTTACATTGCCAAGAAATTAAAGTGCTAATCTTTCCTAAAAACTTTTAAAAACTGATGTATATAAACATTGAAATGCCTTAATGCCATACTGCATTTTCCCTTTGCTGGAGTTTTCTTACTCCTATTAGTTAAATCACCCTTGGGAATACGGAGTAATACTTCTGCTCTTGTCCTTAAGGTTAGGGTTTACTTGCATGGAGGAAGTGCTAGGTAAGCAAGTGCCCCCTTGCTTTAGTTCTGGTGGGAAACTGATACTGCAGCTTTGACTAGGGCCAAATCTCCAGGGACTGCAGGCATCCTCCAACTCTGAGGTGAGTTAAGAATGGTGGAGGCTCGGGTTTTGCTGCCAGTTCAAAACTGGTGCAAGGTGATCAGAATTTGGTGGTGAGGGATGAGCAGCATCAGGTAGGTCCAGCTTTGTAAGTTCTTGTTAAAACCTCAGGACGGTCTTTTTTTCTCTCCAGGTGCTGTGCTATTTCTGTCTGTCTTCCTAATGTCCACTGAACAAGCCCGGACTATATTTCATGCTGTATTACTGTTTACTGTAGCTAATCTTAATTTCTATTATTATATAATATAGCAATGAGGCAACCCAGTCACTGCAGATCAAAGGGATTAGTGCAGCTGTCATGTGGATAAGCTCGCTTTGTGCCTTATGATACCACCCCAGGCTGGCTTGATTCGTGCAGCCTCATCACAGCAGATCCAGCTGGGGATATGTAAATGTGTGGGTATGTATGGATGCTGTAGGTGTTTACACACACTTAGGCAATGCTGCCTTGCAGCATGCTTTATTATCTGGGTTTGACAGCACCCTTTGAATGCAGGCATTAGTTTCCCATTCGTATGCTCCCTGAAGTTGTCAGCGGTTGTTGGGATCTGACGGGCGGGGTGGCAGCAAAGCTCTGCTCTCCTGGAGAACATTATGGTAGCAAAGCTGACCAGGACTGTGACATCCCTGAGAGCAGACACTGCATGAGGTCTGCACGGTACGCATTGGCCCCCATTTGTGGGGTTATTCATATTTTTTTTTCCTATTTTTGTCAGCATCTGCCGCGGTACCCAACCTTCATTTCCTTTCTCTTTTCATTTATTTTTTTCTTCACCCTCGTTAACTGCGCGTCCCTGGTTGCAGTCACTGGGTTGTGATCTCTGCCGTTCGGGGTGACCGACCAGTGCAGGAAGGACGCGTCAGGAGGCGCTCTGCTCCCCGCCAGCTCTGACCCCGGGACCCGCCGAGCCGAGGGTGCTGCGGTTGCAGCTTTCTGTCCAGCTCGAAACCAGGATTCTGGTCTGCAGGGGTGCCGAAAGTTAAATACTGCAGTTCTGTCACAGGTACATCATTTTGGTGAGAGGAGAGAGAAAAGTTGCCAGGCATGCATTTTTTTTAATTGATTGGTGTATCATAGTGATTTCTTTGCTGAAATACGCTCTTTCTGAATAAGCACCGGTTATGCTAAGAGAAGATGGTCGGTGGATGGAGATTGTCAGATAAGCAGTTACTCTTTCGAGTAGTTCCACTCATGCCTCTGAGCTTTTCACAGTGGAGAGCAAAAGGGTCTCCCTGGGAACTCTACTGCCAATTTAAAAAAACAAAACTACGACCAAACAACAACAGCAACAGAAACCCCAAAAACGGTTACCTGAGGTTCATTCCTTTCCACAGTTGTTGCCAGGGGCCACGTGCTGTGATTCCTACTTGGAACTGATGAATAGTAGTTTAGGGCATTTTATGTAGCCTGTGTCATTATCTCTTTCAGAGGCACGTGAGGCATTCAGCTTCCCTTGAGAAAACAGGTAGGGCATCTCAGGGACACTCTTCAAAGTGTCCTGGACGTATTTGTCAGGGCTTCTCTGAGAGAAGTGGCGAGCTCAGGAGGAAAGGCATTGTATGGGAAGGCTGTAGCCATGTGCTCCAGTAGGTCACAGGACAGTGGAGTGGTTCTGTGCTTGAAAACACTGTTTTTGTTTGTTATTTTGGTTGTTGCTGTTTCCAGGGGAGGCTGCTCTTAC
The DNA here is from genome assembly GCA_011075105.1 of Heteronetta atricapilla. Classification (NCBI taxonomy): domain Eukaryota; kingdom Metazoa; phylum Chordata; class Aves; order Anseriformes; family Anatidae; genus Heteronetta; species Heteronetta atricapilla. The sequence goes on from CM021735.1 coordinate 42,456,775, forward strand.
TTGCTCTGGGGATACAGGGCTCGAAGAAAAATCAGAAGAGGCAGGCCAGAGGACAGCACTGGCAGCCAGCAGCCCCTGCTGTGAAAGCCAGGCTGGGAGAGCTGTGGGCTGGGTCTGTTGCTCTGATGGATGTTGTGCAGTGCAGGCTGTGAACTGTATCGAATCCCCCCGCTCCCCCGCCTCGCCATCGCTGCTGGCATAGCTTGCTGTGTTTATGTGACAGTCAAACCCATCAGAGGCACAACCTGCCCACTGATCTGTGAGACCGCCTGCCTCGCTTCAGTGGGAGCCCAGCCGGCAGCAGCAGGGGCTGTGCTGATTTCTAGGAGGGCTGGATCAGAGGATTTAGGTTTGGAAAGTTCAGTGGCACATGCCAGCCTAGGAAGTTTGGTTGTGCGTTCTTCAGGTCTATTTAACCCTTCAGGAAGAAGGTATTTTGCTAGTCTCTCATGTACTCTAGCAGGTGTTAGAAACAATTTTTCACTTTCAGTTGATGTATTTATTATGAACAATGGAGTTTCATCATAGCATGAAGCTATGCGGCACGTACTAGTTCTTGAAAAGGATCCGAGACCCTTGTCTTTGCCATTGTTACTGTGCCAACACGCAGAGTGGTGTTCAATCTAAGCTTTATATTGGTATGGTTATTGTTATTTTCATAAATACCACACACAGCGAGCATAGCTAAATAAAACCCATGAGCTGCCTTGACCTGTTTGCAGTGGGAACGAACCGGGTCATTTTAAGAAATATACCATCTTCTGGCCCCCACGTTGATGCAGATCATAATATTATTTCTTTTGAACCTGTAGCAAGCACTGATTGTTACGTGTTGTGGTTCAGGGAGCCCTGGCATGGCATTGTGCCTTCCCCTCAGGACATCATCTTCCCTTGTGCTGTCTGAGGTTATCGTATGGAAGATTTGTCTGTCTGCTGCTTTTGGTTTTGCTGGGGTTCATGGTTGGGTTATACATGGCAGATTACCCTCTGGGTGAGGACAGGGCTGGTAGCTGTCTTCTTTAGCAGTGCTGTGGCCTTTCTGAAGGTAACTCCTGGGAGCAGGGTTTGCAGGTTGTGCGTTCCTCATCTTCAGTTTTGGGCTTGAAAACCCTTAATCACAAAATAAGGTGACATTTTCAGGTCTTCTGCAATGTAGTTAACTTTCCCTTTGCCTCTGTCGGTGATTGCTGCCCTTTTCACAGCAGCGTAGGATCTTTCTGTGCCCAAGCATTCTTAGAGGGCAATAAATCTTCTTAGTGCTAGCTTCCTATAATAAGAGGCAGCCCTACATTTCTCCTCTCAGCTCTGAATCTCATTTACTGGGCTTGGTGGCATATGTTTCAGTCCTTTAATTAAGTCCTCCCTTTGTCTCTCTATCTGCCAAAGCATGCGTTCCCATTTTTCTTGTTGCAGCACTTAAGCATAATTTGGTGTCAGACACATGCTTTCTGATTGAGGTCCAACCAGATTTACTTGCAAATGTGTCTGGGTCAATAGCATTTGTTTCAATTAGATTTACAAAGAGCCATTTTGGAGCTCTGGTGTGTTAGTCAAAGGGGAAGTTGTGGGGAGAGTAGGAGGGGGAAGGGCCTTGGCCTTGCCAGGCACTTAACTAATTTATGATTAAAAAAGGGGGGGGAGTTGGAGAAGGAATGAGAGGGTGGCAGGGGAAATCTGATATCATTGGCCTGTGGCCAAACAGGGCCGTAGCAATTTCTGCTAAGGAGTAATCAATAGTTAGAGCTTAGCCTGCTGGGTGCTCTGAGATGGACTGCTTTGAGATGTCAAAATCAGCAGAGCCGGGCATCTTTGAATACAGATGGGGCTGTGGCCACAGGTGGCTAAATGAGTGAAAAGCATTTGTGGCAGGGCTGAGTCAAAGCCACAGTGGACATGGAAGAATTAGCTACTACCCATTATTGTTTTTACTCATATTTCCCCTCCTCCCCCCCCAAATGTAATGACAAGATTTTCACATACAAGGAGCGTAAATTCCTGCAGTGGCGTGAGGAGCTTGATCCAGCTGCCTTGATACCCCTGCAGTCACCATGAGGAATCTGGTTTTCCACTGATGCTAGAGGGATTTGTGTGCTCACTGTCTTTCATAATAGATCTGCTGAGGTGCTTAATGTGAAATAGACTGTATGTTGGCCTCAGAGAGCAAACTGGGGATATCCAAATTGTACCCTGTATGTATTGATGTTTTACAAACCTGTAATTACCTTTGCAGGTAAGTAAGACTAAGTTTCAAAGAATCTACTAAAGAGACAAACTTAATGCTGTGGTGCTCTCCTGGGTCCATGCTTTCTTTGCAAGATTACCTTTCCCAGCCTACAGCTGTCATGAATGCTCTTCATTCTAAATCTGATTTCTTCACACCAGCCCTGCTATTGCCTCTGGGTGACATTGCTGTGGGTTGAAGTTGGGTGCCTCTCATCACCGCTGCACCTTGTACCGCTAGGCTACCTCTCAGACCCTTGGAAATAATGTGGAGGAAGACATCATTCATTACAAAGAGAAATATTTAACATGCTTCTTTAATGGTGATAAATTAACTGCATTTTACTGGTGGCTCAAGTATGACCAACCTGAGCTCTTTCTCAGTGACCTTGAGAATCAGTTGGGCACAGAAATCTCCGCTTTCTACAGACTGACACAGTCAGACATAAACATATGCCATTACTCTGCAGCTCTTTGGAATGGAAGGAATTTAAAAAGCTGGTATGAAAACAAGCACAGATGCCACAGACCTGGTCCCAATTTACCTATTTGGATGATGCTTGTATCGTTCTGCAAAATACCAGGTTTAGTACCTTTGCAAAGCATAAGGGGCAGAGTAGCCCTTCCAGTGTGTTTATTGTGAAGGCACCAGAACTGCTAGCTGTGCTCCCCAGACAGGAAAAGTGTTGTGGATGGTGACATAAAGAGACAATGTACGGTGCAGATGGGTACGTTAGGCTTTTGAGTGCCTGTTCAGACCATTTGATCTGGAATCACAGGATGAATAAACAGGGAGCTCTGCTCTGTCATTTTTATTGGTGTTGCTTTTCAGAACCTACTTTAGAAATCCTGCAGGGTGTCAGATGTCGATGAACTGGGGAGCTCCCTGCCGTGTCTGCGATACGGCTCTGATGGAGCCACTCTGACCTTCGAAACCTGAACCAAGGAGGCTGATTTGTGGCAGTAAATTGCATGACCTCGCATCCTAATAGGATCACGCTGTCCTGGTCTAGCCACTGAGGAGAGAGCTGTGCAAGTCTTCAAAATCTGTTGTACAGAGAATTCATCTGCAAAATACCAGATTAGGGATTAAGGAAGCAGTTCGCTCTTGTGAGCGGACTGGAAAGTGGCAGCGAGATGGCTCCTGGCTCCTGTGCTGCTTCCGCTGCTGTCTCTTGACCTTGACTCTCTGCCTCTGAGTGAGGGGATAACTGTCCTATTCAACCTCAGGGTGCAGAACTGAACAAAAGCAGTAGAAAAGCAGCTGCTTCGAAGTAGAGGACTCCAGGGTGAGAGTGGGACTGATTTAGTATATTGCTGAGGGGCTCTTAACTCCAGCTGACTTCACAAGTCTTTGGTAGCTTGTGTAAATTCCCAGATCACGGACAAATACACTCCGTGCTCTGGGGATGCTTTGTCTGAAGAGGGCTGCTTGACCTCTACATCTTCTCCAATAACAACCAGCAAAGGGGCCTTTCTAAGAGGCCTCCTTTTAAGGGGTCCTTTTTGAAGATACCTTGTGACAGTGTTGTAGCGGAGCGCGAGGCAGTGTGTTTATTTCCATGCTCTGCCAGCCCCTGGTGCCGGTGCCACCTGTTTTCCTTCCCACTGCACAGCTGTGTCTTTGTGTACAATTTCTGAAATGGCTTTTTATGACATCTGTGTTTTAGCTCCCGTGGGACCCATCACTTGCAGCCCTAGCTCACAGCGCTCTCCCTCCCTCTGTGGAAGCGGTGCTATAAATGTAACGTGCTTAAATCGCCACTCGCTGAAGGAGCAGAGAAGATTCATGAGCAAAAGTTTGCCCCCGTGGCAGTGAACTACTACTGTGATCTCACCCAGTAGCAGACGGCGTAGCTTTCTTTCATTTACAGTGGAGCCAAAACGATGTAAAAAAGAGAGCAAGACTTTGCACAAACCTTCTGCAAGGAGCAGAGCTGTGCTCGTACGTTTGTTTTGTTCTGGGACTTGAATTCCTATGGCAGGAACACGTGGGGATGGCTCAGGGGAGGAGTGCTTGGAGGGCAAGCAGAAGTCACTGTTGATAAGGGCCTTTGAATGTAGACAACTAATGTGATCCCTGTTACGAAGACCTTTGCTCGAAGAAGAATTATGAGGATAGCTGCCCCATAGCAGTCAGCCATCTTCTCTCAGGATATACACACAAGTTGTTTCCAGCAGTGTTTGGTGTTGGTGTGTATTTTCGGAACATACACGAATAGCCCAAACACAAGCCTAGTGCCTGTCCCCTAGGTGCTGCAGCACGTGCGGTGATGTCTGTACCAATCCCAAGTGCAGGCTACAAGGACTGTATTATCCTCGCTGGTAACCACTGGAGAAGTCTGGCTGCTCAAAGATGACTGACGTGTGTTTAAGAAACGCAATTTGCTAAAATTTGTAGAATATTTTTTTCGTTGTTGTTGTTTTTTAATGAGCAGAAAACAGAGATATAATTAATTATAATAATTACTAAATTACCTAGTGTTGTAACTATGAGGGCATATTCTTTCACTAACTTGTTAGTTTGAGAGGGTAAGGAGACACAGAGAGAGGGAAGGGGAAACCTGGCGTGAAGCCAGAGGTGGCTTCTGCAAGCCTTGCTGGCTGAATTGCCCGGTGACTGTGCTGGCCGTGAGGTGAGAGGAGCTCTGAGGGCTGCCTTTGGGGTAAGGAGGCACCTCAAATGCCAGCCTACAGCACCCCTGTGAGATGTTGACTGAGTCTAGTGCAGGAGGAATGCAGCAACATCGAGTCTTGCATTGCAGTTGCTGTATTGTATATATTGTAGCAGTGTAGCATCTAAGCCTCGGCATCCCAAAATTCTAAGCTCATGCCTTTTACTGTCATTGATCAAATTCATGTGATCAAATATCACATGTTTGAAGAAACAGTCTCACTGCTGGATTCCCAGTGTTTCCTTGTTACGTTGTTGTGGTTTAACCCGGCGGGCAGCTAAACACCACACAGCCGTTCGCTCACCCTCCCCCCTCCCTCTCTGGGATGGGGGAGAGAAACGGGAAATTGAAGCTTGTGGGTTGAGATAAAGACAGTTTATTTAAGAGAGAAAATAATAATAATAATAATAATAATAGTAATATGTACAAACAAGTGATGCACAATGCAATTGCTCACCACCCGCTGACCGATGCCCAGCCCAACCCCGAGCAGCCGGCCCCCCACCCTGGCTAGCCACCCCTATATATTGTTCAGCATGACCCCAGATGGTATGGAATACCCCTTTGGCCAGTTTGGGTCAGCTGTCCTGGGGCTGTCCCCTCCCAGCTCTTGCTGCCCCCCCAGCCTGCCCGCTGGCAGGACAGAGCGAGGAGCTGAAAAGTCCTTGGCTTAGTGTAAGCACTGCTCTGCAGCAATTAAAACACCAGCATGTTATCAGCACTCTTCTCATCCCAATCCAAAACATAGTACCTCACCAGCCATTAGGAGGAAAAACAACTCTGTCCCAACTGAAACCAGGACATACGTACTGCCTGAAAGTGTAAAATCAAACATTCTTCTGCCCCGGTCAAAGCCTAAATGAGAGAGACTTCAGAAAAAAGCCCCAATAATTAACTGATTAATTGAATTTGAAAATGTTCAAGATAAAGGTCATGGCTGGATTTTGTTCAGACAAACTGATCTGTATAATTTGTAACCAGTTTATTATTGCTACCAATATTCAAAGAATGTAGCTGCCTGTAGTCTGGCCGGCCATTTCCACAAGGCTGTCCCTCCCCCCTCGAGGCAGTCCCTCTATTATACTTGAAAACGGTTGAAGATGGGAGAGTGAGGGCTTCTGTCCTAGCATGGTGTCCAGCAGCTCTCTTGTATCTGGTTTTGAGTGTGACTAGCCTCCTAGGTGGGTCCTGGCAGACGAAGGGAAAATTAGAAATTACGGGTTATCATGAATACAGCTGACTCATTTAAGGAGGAGAGATTTCCTCAAGGCAGGTACTACTGAAGTCTAGAGATAGTAAGGAATGTGTGACTGTTGTAAATCCCAAGTATCAGACCTTTTGAAGAATTCACTATTTCTGTTTCTGTGTTTTATGAAGCTTGGCTTTTTATTAACTAGCCTCTGAACTACAGAGAGCACAGAAAACTTGTGCATGTCTTGAGGCGCTATTGAAGTGTGGTAAGGAAAAAGTTGCATTTCATGAATGTGATCTTAAATTTTGCTGAAGAACAAGCTTTTCCAAAACACCTGAAAGCCCTGGTGCAGGTCCCATGATGTCAGTGGGTGATAGTGAACTGCTGCCGAAGAGCCTGTGTGAAATAAGAGCACTACTTGTGGGTAGAAGATACCTTTCACAATTGTCTAACGTTTTGGCTCAGACCGAAAGACTGTACAAAGACTGTGGGAGTAGCCACGCTCAGTCTAATTTAAAGAGAATACTATCATTCTGTAATCTGACACAATGGGATTTTCTTATGAAGATGAAGCTTTACAGTAGAGCACTGTCATTCATTTAAAAGCGTATGTCTGGTATCCAAATTTACAGTATAAAATCCTTGGAAGCAACGTGAAGTGCAGTTTATTATATTCCCTGAAGCATTTTAGAGAAGTAAAATAAGCTTTTATTTTAATAAGCAAAACCACCATCTCTCAGATGAGGGAATGGATTGGCTTACAAATCGCAGCCAAGCCGAGTGAACATTGCTAGTTCATCCCAGTACCTGCCTCCTGTTCGCACTGGGAAGAGGGAGAGCTGCACGACCTGGGCATTGCTGGATGGTAATGATGCTAACCTGAGGTTTGAGTGACTCAGTTCACTTCTCTTTCTGACTATAGACATTTTTGGTGGGGTGGCAATTTTCTTCAGTTCTGATGTGCTTCAGTTTCTTGTAAAAATGGAGCTGATATTTGTCCACTTGAGAGGAATGTTCTTAGATGAGTCAGTGGATTATACATCTGGGACAGTTTGAGCACCTATGGTTTCTGAGGAAGAGCCTGGTGAGAATATAGATCAACCTCTGCTGCTCGTCTCTTTCCGTCCCTGAATAAAGAAGTATCAGCTTGTGCCAGCTTTTACCCGTTTGTGTTCTTACCCTTCACTCAGTTCAACTAGATTGATTTGTGGTTTTTCCACTTGCACTTGAGATTTTTGTTTTGGCAGGCATCTCTGTTCTGACAATTTCTTTCTGACATTTGGCCAAGAAAAAATGACACAAACAAATTAAAATTTATTTCCCTGCTATAGGGAACCCCATCCACAGAAGAACCAAGAGCTGTTATCTTTCAACCTACCAGAACAGGGCTCAGATTTCTTTTCTTCCCTTGGTTAAACCAATATCACTTTGTGACAGAGATGAGAATTTAGAGATTGTCTTAGGAATTCATCAAAAGGTGAAGTCATGTACATGACCACGGGACTGATCTGAGAGTTTCACATCTCTCACCAGCGTGGTATGAGCAGCCTGGCTGTATCAGGCCACTTCCTGAACAAAAGGAGCCACTTGGTCTCCTCTTCAGAAGCATGAACCAGCCTAGGCCACTTTCACAGCACACAACCGCATTCCCCCTCCCCTTTTTTATTTTATTCAATTTTATTTTATTTTATTTTATTTTAAAAAAAGCATTGGATCCTCAGCAGTATGTTGGTTAATTTTTTTATTTATTTTTTGTACTCCTGGTGGTACAGGGTCATCTGATCATCTCCTGCCTTCCTTCCTTCCTTTTTCTATTACCTTGAATTTTTCTCCATCTCTGTCTGTTCTAACGGAGGTCAAATGTGTATATGTAGGTGACACTAATCATTTCATGCCGTTTGTCTCTCTCCTCTGTTCTGGCTCAGCCCCCTTGTGACATTCTGCTGTTCGGCCAGTGATGAGTGGGGCCTGGAGTGACATGGAAATGAGCTCAGGAGTGAGTTTATGGCACTGCTGGGGTCCATCTGTTAATGTAAATGTTTAAGGTAAAATGCGTTAAGGCCCGTGAGCTGACGAGACGTTTCATTTGCACCCTGCCTCTGGGATTATTTCTGGCTCATGCCTAAGGGCAGCAGAGTTCCAGGGCAGACAAGTGCTTTTTCTTCTTTATCTTTTTGCTAGTGCAGCTTTTACATGATGGTAGAAATGCCAGACCCTGGAATGTGAAATGTACTGCTTAGATTCAAAATGTGGGTTTGGTTTTAAAAATTGACAAGGCCTCTCTGTCCCCCAAAGAACTCACAGATTCTGTTACACTTTTTTATTTATAGAAAAAGAGAACTCAAGCGCCCTTATTTTTGGAAGCAGGAGAGACATCTCGATTTTTTTGTCATTCAGAATTCAGATGTGAGAGAGCTGGGTTAGTAAGCAAGAACGAGTAGTTCATAAGGAGAAAGTGGAATGCATTCACATAGTTCATCTGTTGCTTTGTGCATGGCTCTTACCTTGAAATCAATAACAGCAACAGGGGAAGCTAAACTAGATTTTTCTAATGTGTTCTGATAGTCTCTCACGAGTAATTTAAAGGAAGGCAGTTTAAAAAGGTCTGAAGCTGTATCATTGTATGCCTGTCCAGGACTAGTCCATAATTTTAATCCTGATAGTCTCCATTTAAGTCTGTGATGGTTTTAGATCCCCCTGAACCTTAAGGGAGACGTAAGCCTGCAGTGTTGTGAAGCACGTAGTTCAAAGCGCGACTCTTGTGCGTTACAGAAGGGGACTGCTCATCGCTTGTTCTTGTTGGCTGGCTTGGGGGAGGCAGAGCGTGGCTGGGGTTCGTGCTGTGTGTTTGATGTTAGTCTGTCCTGAGAACAAAATACTGTCGGTACCGATGGGAATAATGTTACCTGCCATTTCTGTGTTCCTGTTTTTCTATGAATGTGGCCTCAGAGTAGGGGAGTATGAGAACCGGAGCGTGGGACATTAATCTCAACTCTAGTGATTTCACTAATTTTGGATTTTGATAATGCAGACAAGGTCATACGGGTGATTACATAAGTCTCCAGTTTGTATCTGATAAGTCTGGACTGAAACCAACATTTTCCTTGTTTTCTTTGCACAGATAAGTTGCTCGTGCTATAAGATGTATATGAAAAGTAGATGCTCTGTCTGGAACCAAGTAAATCAGGCAGATCTTAAAGCCGTTAAAGAGAATGGTGTCTGGCCCATAAAAACAGGCTAGGTTGGGCCTCAGTCGTTTCTTGGGTTAACTTAGATATGCAGCTCTGAATGTGACTGGATAGCTTGGATGTGGCTGGCACTGCTACCAGCAGAGGAGAATTCTTGTCTGTCTTCCGGAGATAGGACTGGAAAGCAAATATTCTCACCTAATTCTTTTTCATACCTTGGCAATTTAAGTCTGTGTGAATAACAAGAATGACATTGGCAGTGAAGGTTGATGAAGAACTTTGCGCTGAGGTCTTGTTAGCTTAGCATACTTACTCTGTACTAATTCCTTGCGTGGGCACCCTGCACTGAACGTGCCTTTGTGTGGGTTAGAAGTGGATTAAGCTTAACTGCCAAAAAGAACTCGAGGTAGAGAATAAGGGAATTATGGGCAGAATGCTGTTAAGTCACATTGTTATTTGTTCTGTAATAATTTCCCTGTGTTGGCAAGCACTAAAGAAAAGCTTCTCTTTTCATGGTAAGAGGGGAGAAAATCCAGTTTGGATTGAGCGTGTCCTTCTTTTCTCCTCTTTTAACTCCAGTTTGCCCTCAGTGCTGAGCTGGAGGATCGCACGCTCACCTCTCATTCTCCATCTGAGGAAGATTGATGTGCAATTAAGATATCTAAGGAGATATATTAAGCCCCGCAAATACTCTGAATTTAGCCGTGAATCTTGTTATTTTGTTTTCCCCAACCTTTCTATCTTGTGTACTGCTATCTCCTTACCTCTAGCACTGTGGTGACCCTGGCTCATACTCCAGTGAAGGGTGGGAGCTGGAGGTATCATGAAAGGTAGTTGCTGAAATTTGCCTCCAGTCAAAAAGCTCTTTGAAACTGGCTTGGTGTCATGCCTTTTTACCTCTCTTCTCTTTTCCGATGCTGTGTTAGGGTAAGTTTTGATGAGTCACAGTTGCTGTGATGTGGCCAGACTCAAATTTCAACCCCAAACTTGAAAGTATTTCCTTTTAGTATCGAAAGAACTTGTGAAGTTTTGGAAATTGTGTTTCATGATAGTTTTCTCCAGAAAACTGTTAAGAAAGGTGGAGGTGTTTGCAACTTTTGGCTGACCATAAAATAGGGGAATTGTTACAAATTCTTGAGAGACCTGTCATTGTGAGACATTTATTTTCTGGATACAGCTATTCAATGTGTGTGGATTCCAAGATAATTTGTTTAGTCTGTCCCTGATTTGCTTTCCTAATACTGTAACAGAGCTCCTATCTCAGAAAGAGGATATTTTCTTTCTTCACTTGTATATTGTTCCTCCTATCTTGAAAGTATTTTCTTTGCTTCTTCAAGCATCCTACTTAGCTTGATTTAAATCTTCCTTCCTTGTGGCTTTTGGTACAGGCAATATTGCACATACATGTGTGCATCAGGATTTCAAAAGGATATTCTGACAGAAGATATTTCTTCCTGTGTGTAGGAGTTACTACTAATCTAAATGTTAAGCCCATTGCTCCTTCTCTTGCCATATGCACGATACTGTTCTTCTGATGGATGTAGTTGTTTCTTGCTAATGATCAGACTCATGATCCATGTAGATGTACTAATCTAGACAGTGAGTGATGTCTGATGGCTCATACACTTAACTTTGGTAAAAACTTTCTCTTCATTAGAAGAGACTATTGTATCCTTGAAAATGCCCCGGTTTTTCAAAATTGTTATGCTTAAACTGATGTTGCTATTGAATTTCTGATGTCATTGTTGCCTTTGCCTAGTACAGACCATACTCTGAGTGCTCTGTTTATGTATTGAGTTTGTAACCATTTTGTCCATGTCTTGTAATATGGATTTGATACTAACCTAGTTAAATGAAATGGAAGTCTTTCCACTCAGACCTATGAATTTGGAAATCAGACCTTTTCTGGTACCTGAGAAATAAGGCACATCATCATATTTTGTTCCATATTTGCTTGTCTGATGAGGTGCAGAAATCCTCTACCTTGTGCAGTTTTTCTGAGAGCAGATCAAAAGCAAAAACATCAGTAGGTTATATGCCCTCTGTTTGTAGAAGAGCCTCATAATAGCAAAGATTGCTGAATTATACCTCTGGTTTTATAAAAGTTTGATAAAATTCCCTCACCAGGAGGCAGAAGCCAAGCCTTGATTAGTTGTGGTCAACAAGAGCTGCACAGTATGTTTAGCTAGACCAGAGCATGAGTTTGTGTTCTGACCAAATCAGACTACAAGTAATTATGTTCTCCCTGCAGTTTCAATTGCATATTCTTCAGTTCCTTGCCAGAGTGCTTGTAAAACAAACAAACAAACCCCAACCTGCTACAGGCTTTTAAGTTTTTCTCCCACTGGTAAAGTGGCCTGTTTTTACACTGTTCTGTACTGTAGGAAGACCTTGTCTGTCTCCTGTTCTCCAGTCCAAAGGGTGCCTCTATGATTAATTTAGCAGTCTGTGCTCCTTGAAGAAGGTGTTACTTGAACGGGATTTTGGCTGATCAGGCTGGAGGGAATGCAATCGGCTGGTGCCTAGCAGTGATAACACAAGGTCACAAACATGTTAAAATGCCAAGAAAAGCATGGAGGTTAGTGTCTTCCCTGAGCAGTTGTAGCAGAGAGGCAAAGAATTCGAGCAGAAGTCAGGGCATCACGTACTGGATCGTGGCTTTAATAGTCCCTGAAGAAAATGACCATCTACGCAAGTTGTATTTGCAGCCCTTTGATGCTGCTAGCTGTAAATGATTATACTGCTGGTTCATTCAGTGCCATCAGCAGTGCTGAGTCTACGTGGCTTCGGAAAATATGTAATAGCCTCTGATAAGGCTATTAAGTGTGGTTAGAGATTACAAAGACCTGGATTGCAAGTTATATCAGAGAGGATGTGAAAAATTGTGTTGTAGACATGCTTCTGTCTCTAATTATTTTCAAAGCATCTCATAAGGAATGTGAAAGGTTAAGTATCCAAGTATAGGTATCTTTGAGTGCTGTCACTTGAGCTCTTGAATGGACATAACAGATTCTAAAGAACAGATTTTTAAGGGAATAGTGGAAATATTTGAGGACAGATTGAGAATACTGCCTAACTTCATCCCATTGCAGAGACATTAATGGATCTCGCTTATGGTTTGCACTAGCTCCCACTCCTTTGGAAATATATGCTGGCATTAACTATTGGAAATAAACTCACTTTGGTAGAATTGTGCCAACATATGACGTAAGTGGATTGAGCTCCAAGGATTGCTAAACATAAATCTGAAGAATGGAAACACTCAGCAGCTAAAACTTGAGAGCACGGGTTCCATCCTGAAGAGCGCTGAGGAATTCTGAGGTCAATTAGATATAATTGAACTCAACACCTGTAGCCTGTAATGCAACATTACACAAAACTTTTAAAGCAAATGTATATTTGCTCTGGTAGTCATTGGATAGGGTAGAAATTAGATACTTTTTTCAGTGTTAAACTTCTAGTATTATGTTATTTATTATGCCTGACGTAAAGTAGTGATGTACTAAGAAACACAGAGTCCTGACTGAGCAGTGATCTTGAACAAGTACCTGAATTTACTAATATGAGCAATATGGTTGCCCTCATTTGGATATTCTTCCTAAAGTTAAACCTCAGATATGCAAGTGTTTGAAGCATAAGTGATTATTTTCTTTTTTTAACAATTATTTTATATGGATAGATAAAAACCTTTTTTTTTTTGTCTGGATAAGATACATTTTTGTAGCCTAGGATGTTTTATTTGCTGTGATTTCTTTTGCTTCAGAAAATTGATATGAGTTAAAGTATAACTGCCCCAATGGAACAAAGTTAATAGCCATTTAAATTAAACTACAGCCTCCAGTGGATTACCACCTCACTCTCTTTGCTCTAAAATAGAGCCATTTTATCCCCTAGGTTACATAGTCTTTACTTGCTGGTCATGGGAATTTAAATGTGATGCATTATCCACAGGAGGGCTCCCTTATTGTTCCCTGAAGGTAACAGAAACATATTGAGACTTTCAAGGGGAAATTTCAGTTTCAAAATGCAAATACAAGCAATTAAGGGTTCAAACAGTCTTTTTCCTAGTTCACACCAAACTCTGGCTTCTTGAGAAATTTTATGTAGACCAGCCTTAATGTACTTTCTGTTTTACCTCTGAAACTAAAATCAAGGTTGGGAATAATATTCCTTCATTATATTCATATGTTTCTGAGTAATTTCTAAAGTGGTCTTGTTTTCTCTGAGAGGTTAGTGTTAAGTCCATAGAGAACTACAAAAGCAGCTCACATCAGGGTGGATGTAAAGGTAAATACAAACACCATGTTGCAAATTAGGTGTTTACACAATGTGTTGAATCCTCACATGTTTTTCCAATTGTTTTATATTTACTTTATCCTTTTTACCGCAGAGTGTTAGGAAAGAAACTGGGCTGAGACACCTGGAGGCTAATATCTTATAATAGTCCATGAAGCAAGTCCTCTGTGAACCAGCAGCAATGCCAGTTTTCACATTTTCCTTCTCTGGCCTTGCACCTCTAAAATGGCAGAGTTCGTTTTTTTCAGTCTTTACAGACCATGGACCCTCTGCTAAGGTTCCTGTGACAGGGAGCTGTTTGTGATGTGTTTGGGGAGAGGGATGCAAATGGGTGTCCCATCAGAAGCTGCAACTTGTCTGATAGTTTTAGCTAGCTCCTCACCTTGTTGAGTGGAATTGTATCTGGTGGTTCAGCAGTGAAAGAACTTGACTGGAAGTCACCTGAATCATATCTTTTCTGTGCGTAAACTTTGGAATTGGTATTGGTTAACATGGTCGTTTCAACATGGTCATTTCATTCTTCAGTGATGTGCAGCTTGGGCTGATGTCCACCAGTTTTTCTGCCTTACCTTGCCTCTAGATAGTTGCAGATAGAAGTGTGTTCCAAGTCCAAGAACTAGTTTCCCTGTCAGGCTGATGTTTGCAGCATAAGCAATTGTTCCGCATAATATTCCCCTGATTCTTCATGAGAACATCACGTGAAAAAAACGTCAAGTGCTCTGGGGAACTCTGAGCTTATCTAGTACCTTTTAGTCAGTTCCACTGGGCAAGAAAATCGCAAGAGAGAATTCTCAGGAGATAACTCAGGAGAAAAGTTTTGCAAACTCAGTTAGGAGAACAGGATTAGACTCCAGCTTTTTGTTTGAGAAATAACTAGCTATTAGCTGATAGCAATAACTGACACCGTGAAGAGATGCCAAGCTATCTGGGCTATCTCTAGCACCGATGGTTCTCTTGTATTTCTCGCAGTGCTAGATTGACAGCAAACTATGTGGTATTCAGAGAACTTGGGAAAACAGAACTGGGAACTACAAAGCTGGATGGGTGGCTACAGTGATTAGGGCTGAGAGGTAGCATGGTACAGTAATCAAAGTATCCGTGTATAAGGGTCAGAATTCTTGAACTGAATTCCTAAGTTTTGACCTCAGATTCCTCTAGGAATGTCAACCTGATGCAAATGTGAAAACAAAAACTAATGCTTTTATATTTTGTAGGGTTTTTACAGGTTTTATTTAGCATTGTCCAAGTTTGACATCTCTGGTTTGGAAATGGCATGCACTCAGGGAGTATTATGGTTTACCGTCAAAGTTGCTGGCTTGGGAAAGTGCTTCAGGTAATTTGTAGGTGCTGAATTAACACGTGTCCCTCTGAAGAGATGTCTTTTATATGAAGATCCCTTCATACTGCTTTTCAGCTTTTCAGCTAGTTCATGAGGGTGGGATTCCTTTGTCTACATGTCAAAGGTATTTTAGGGCCATCTAAGCAGATTCTGTGCATATTTAGCAAAATGACAAAAAATATATAGAGAAAATAGGACTGTGTACAGGTGCTTAGTTTGAACCTATGATTAGGTTCAAACTCAATTTCAAGGTCATAAAGTGAACACTGAAGTTTAAAGATGGTTCAGAATAAACCATGCATTTGTCCAATTCCCTTCTTTCTTTTCCTGCACAAACTGAGATTTTTTTTTTTTTTTTTTTAATTCTGTGCTCTTCAGGAACTTCAGCCAATGTTTCTTAGTGAATCTGTTCTTTCCCATCTTTTCTGCAATTCATTGAGCCTGTCTAAATTTGCATCATCTATGCAATATGCTATTTGAAATGTGCATCTTTTCAACACTGACTGGAATATTCCTCTAATACCATTTGCTAGAATATTTGCAAATGCAAAAAGGCTGCAAAAATAACCACATCACATGGGATGCTGATGAGAAGTACAGGAATTGGATGATACAGCAGTAAAAACATGATTCTGATCTGCAGTTCTTACTAGTAATGCTTTTGTGCAGCTACGCTGATTGGAAGCGGTGACCTTGAAATTTCTTTTCATCCAGTAGGTAGAGAAGAGGCAAATCAGGGTTAAAAAACCTGTCTGTAGTGTTATATGTTAATGTGAATTAAGCCTTTGCTCCTGGCTGTGGTAGATTTTCATCTGGAAAATCTGTTACACCAACACCCGTGTGTGGTTCCTGCAAACAGGTGTACTAAGAACATGAGCACAGGGTAAAGTGTAGTGACAGGACAAGGAGTGATGGCTTTAACCTAAAAGAGTATAGATTTAGTTTAGATACTCCAAAGAAGTTCTTGACTACAAGGGTGAGCATTAAGGTATGTGATGTAGCAGTAGAGACCACCCTCAGTTCTCTGCTGCAGTTGTTCACCTTGAAGAACAACTTTGTTCAGAGGAAAATGTCTATTAAATGTCCACAAATTTCTTACCTACTGCCATGTCCTGGAATTTAGGAGGAATTATGAGAATTGCGTTCCCGTAAGCAGACCACAATTTGTTGTGTCACCGTACCCCTACAGGGCGGCTCAGTTTGCCCATGTTTGTGTGCAGTGGCCTCGTGCATACGGGTGACACTTGAATTCAGCTCAGCTACTTTATTTATCATGTTGCTGTTTGCTTTGCTTTGTCTCCAATCTCTTTCTCTTTCCAGTTGCTCTCAGATGTGTTGGCTTCTATTATTTATCCCTGTTACCTGTTGCTTTGTTGAGTCCGCAGCTTGCTGACGTGCAGCTAACACAGGCTTTTGCTTCAGTTGAAGTGTACTGGAGTGTGAAAGAGAGGCCACAGGAGGACAGTGCTGGCTTCCTGCGGGCCCCACGCAGCCTGCCAGCGCTTCCACAGGGCTTGGTAGTGCCGGTGCGTGTCAGCACAGCAGCTGCCAACCCTCTTTAATGGGGGTCTGTGAAGGCAAAGGCTGAACAATGCCAAAGGGTACCCCTTATTTTCTTGGCATTACTACAGCGGGGCAGTGCCCAGGTAACACTGTTTGTCTGAGAAATCTGGAGGTGTTTGTAAAATTGAAGGTATCTTTGGAGTCCAGTTTGATGTGATAGTGTTTTGGTGACGTACCAGCAGTTTTTCAAGTGTTGCAGTCCTAATATACTTTCAGCATGTTGCAATAAGAATGTCACAGGTGACTGAGTTACCTTAATTCGAAGAGAATGGGGATTAAATGTCAAATCCTCATATTACTTAATTTCTCTTGAATGTTTTTATTAATCTGTATTAGCACCTATTTTTGCTGCAGCTACAGGTTTTGGTTGCACTGTTTTATGTTGTGATGATCTCACCAATGGTATTAGATTCAATGGAACCTCTTCTTGGCTGGAAACCTGACAAAGTGAACATCTTAAGTGATTGAGGTGCTTCTGCTGAGTGTCCCTAAGTACAAGGACCTTCATCCTGCAGGCCCTAGCCACAGTCCCGTATCCTGTACAGCTTTGATTGCTCCTCACACTGCAGCTGCTGTGGGTCTGATTTCTCTGCTGTGTGGAGCTGTAGCAAAAGGTGTCTGGCTGCCCTTCTGTTGTGCAGACCTTCAGTTTTTCTTCATCCTTTACAGTTGGCTTTGTTGCTGTTTCTCCCCCTTCATGTGTATGCAGACAGTCCCAAAAGGCCGAAGAGGTTCATAAGGACTAGAGACAAGTGAAAAGCCTTTTGTTGAAGAGCAGAATGTAGTGGAGCCCCAGAAATCCAGAGCGCTGCACTGATGTTCGCTTCCCATGGTTGTCTTGTCTCATAGCCACCTACAGCATGTATATTTACGCTGCTCAGACACCGGAACACCTTGAGCTAACATGATGTCCTGTAACCTCTCCTATAAGTAGCTCCTTAAGGCATTGAGGAAGCTTTTTAAAGTCATAAATATAAATATATAGGAATAAACAGATAGTTAAGTGCTGTACAGCATTTATTTCAGCCATAAAGATTGTGGGCATGTCCCATAAAAGCAGGGTTTGACATTTTCTAGGCCTATGATTTTAGGCTTGAGGCTATTGAAACAGAACAGGTAGAATAAGTGAGCAGGACATGGTGTGAGAAAAGGACTAGGAAAGCTATGAAATGACGATGTAATTTGGTGATGTCTGATGGAAAAAGTATCTAAATGTACATGAGAAATTTAAATTTCATATTATTGACTGGTAACACTGTCAGAAATAATACAGGCCTCGGAATGAATTCTCTTTTCTCCAAAAGATTTAGTAAGGTTATTGTAGAAAACAGATTATTTTCTATTGGCTAACGTACTACATTCAGAGAAATACTTGTAGTGAGAATTCAATCCCTAAGATTTGGCCACTGATTAGAGTGTATATGTGCATATTAGCAATGTCTTTGAATGGAGACATTATTCCGATGCACTGGAAACGGAGGAACAAGTACTGTGTGTATTTTGAACTTCCCAAATGTAGTTGTCTGTGGAGATTTGTTTTGGGCCTGTTTCTGTGAGATTATTATGTAGATGCTCTTTGTTAATGCGTTGATGTGCTTACCTGACCTGAGCTCGCCATGAGTTCCTATGTCTTGACACTTGGCATGATGGAACCTTGTGGGTGCAAGGTGGCAGCAAGGGGCAGTCTCCCAGGTTCGAGTTCTCGCTGTTAGGCGTGCTTTTTGCTCCTGCCTTTGGAAAACGCTCGAGTCCGATGAGAGCCAAGTGTTGGGGGAAAGGGGGTGAGGCAATAATAGACCTGTAAGGAAGTTAGTGGGTATTGTGCATCAGAAACCCAAATCTCTTGGTTTTGTTAGACACTGGGGGAAGAGGGTGTTCTTTATTATTATTTTTGGTTGTTTTTTTGATTTTTTTTTTTCCTTCACGGGGATGATTGTGCCTGATGATGGAGTTTGCTCACCCTGGTTTTTTTTTTGATCCTGTAGTGCAGCTGCTGCTCTATTTTCTACATGGCTGGGCTTTACTGCAGACCTGTCGAGCCATAGCTCACTTTGATTGATTTTTCTTTTCTTCTTTAAGAAAAGAGATTGCCATAAGCCAGCGTTATGGCAATGCAGCCCAAATACATAATTATCAGGACAGGGAGACCCATTGGGCAGCCCAAGCTACCTGAGTTTGACACAGCTAGGTTGGCTTAGCTTTGCTTCTTGAACGTTTCTTACAAGAGTCTTGGGCGTTTCCCTTTCAGTGATATTTATATGATCTCTGTTGTGTGTTTATTTATTGAGGTTTTTGCTTTTTTTTGTTTGTTTTGGGTTTTCTTTAAGTGAGGGGAAACGAATGAGACAGTCATTTAAAGAAGATATTCTCATTGTCTTCCATGTGCTTGTGGCAAGGCGGGGGCACTTTAGCTCTGAGGACTGCAGTTTGGAAAGTGTTCCTGCTGAATACTATATAGAAGTATTCATGGTTGTCTTGTACTCTCTATGAACTGCATTGTGAGTCTCAGCCCAGCCCTCCCGTCTAACGATGGGTAAGGTATCCCCACACTGGGCAGAAATGTTGCATTGCCTTCCTACTTACCTCTGTTTTTGCGGCAGGAACTCCAGAGGTCAGTGCACTGCAGAGTGTACATAGAAAAGGCTGGGAGGAAGGATGAGAGGGACTGTAAATGTGTGCTTCTTGAAAAATGGAACATGTTCTTGAATAATGGTAATAAAGTAGCTGTGCCAGCTAGGATAACACCCTGCGTCGGATGCTTTTTTTTTTTTTTAGCTACATGGAGCGTACTGCATTAAAGTTCAACTGGTGAAGGATTTGGATACTATATCACCCTGTATTGTGTTAGGTGAATTGCTGTAATTAACTGTTTCCACACTCTTCATTGCAAAGGCAGGGTAAAACTTAGCTTAAATCTCTTTTATGGTGTCTTGTTCAATTGCAGTAATGTGATAGTACACCTAAGAATAGTCTGCTGTAACCGTGTCACATAGATCGTTCTTGTTGTATACTGTTGTCAAATAAAAACATAAAGTTGGAAAGGCTGAGAGCATTTATCGATTGCTCGGTTGAAGCATAAAAGAAGTAGACAACCTTTCTAGGCTCAGTGGCTTAGATCTGGGAAAGAAGAGGGAGGAAGAAAGGGACATCTTCGACATGGATGACACAAGGACAGCGGTTACGTTTCTGACAGAACCCAAAAGGCCTGAAGGTTGAGAATGCCACGTTTGGTTGCGCGAAAGGAGTGGTGTAAATGTGGGGGGAGAGCTGGGTTGTGCTTGCTGGCATGTTTTAACGGAATGTATCTCATGGGTGGACCCTTTAAAATGTTTGCTAAACAGATGGGTGAGCCTGTGGACAACCGATAAGCAGTACCTCTGAGGGATGTTAGGAGTGTGCCTGTTTATTTCAAGGGAATACAGCTCCAAAGTTGTTAATGATGTTAACTTTAAATGTGAACATAGTTCACTGTTTCACATCCAATTATTTTGGTTGGAACATGTGGTGAGTTTGAAACAGAAGTATGTGAGATTTTTGCACTGACTTAGAGTTCAATGTAATCAATTTCCTTTGCAGATTTAATCTCCTGTTGTTGATGGTACATCTAAAAAGGCCAGTTAGAAACAAAGATTTCTCTGATGCAGTATTTTTGGGCTTCTGCTTGCCATGGAACTCATGTTGTCCGAATTAAATAATTAATACCCAATTCTTCTTGCTGTTGCAGGACTTTGCTGATGTTAAGTCCTAAATGAAATGTGCTAAGTATGATTATTAATGAGGAATAACTACTGATTTCCAGAATTTTTTTTACTACTTAGACTTGTTGTAGTAAGGATCCTTAATAACATTTCTTCTACGTTTATGGTAGCTCTAAGGAGAAGGTGAAGTTTATAAGTAACATGGTGTCATCACCAAGGGTTCTGATCGCTCTTGCCAGCGATTAGACCATAGTATATGAGTGCATGGAGGTCGTCTTACGCATAGAGCTAGAGCTGATTGCATTTGTCCCCTTACCTGGGATGACTGCAGAGTAGTAACCATCAGTCCTTGTCAGCAGCATGCTCTTATTGCAGTAACAGATGTTCGATTATTTATTGCTGCTACCTTTCTATTAAAAACTGTGCTCCTTTTCATTACAACAGCTAGCCAAAATTTTGGGGGAGTTCATACATTTCTTTAAGATAACTAAAAATAATCATTAAAGACATCTGACTCCATCCAATTAATTTCTTCTCCGTTAATGGAGTGAAGACCTCTGTTCTCAAACAATAAAATATAAACATCAAAATCCTTCTCCCACTCAGAGCACTAATTCTCTTGGTAGGGCGTCATTCCCCAGTGGTCTTGTCCCACAGACATATTAAAGTTTCCAATATTTCCAAGGAGCCCAGCTAAACCAATGCACTCATTTTGGTTTAAACCTGGTTTTCATCAATTTAGCCAAAAGAACCAAGAGCAGTTTGAACACACAAAAAAGTAGTCATTGAATTAAAACAAGCCAACCTTTGGTAGAAGTAAGACCTTTTAGATATTGATTTCTCCTAGATTAATTTTAGATGGATTTGCTCATAGGTATAGCTGTAATGTTTTGAAGAAGTAAAGGTTAGATAGGTGGGCCAGAAACAGGTTAGAGTGGATGGGTCAGAGAGAGGGATGTAATAAACACAAAGGAAAGGGAATTAGTGGTTGGTTTTTTAAAGTGATATTCTCTAAGCACATTTACAACTGGTTTCTTTGTAGCTTTTTTTTCAAGTTGTGAACTATTTCACATCACTTTCATAGCAGATTAGGAAAATCTAATCTTTTGGAGTAGCAATAGCAAAACACTATTGAAGCTTTGGGTTCTTCTGTTTCTTGATCTCTGCCCTAAAACAGAAGTCTCAGTGTCCTCAAGAAGCCAAGGGCTGGTTATATTATTTGAGAGGAGGAGGGGACCAGGCAGGCATGTTTAAAATACTGCTTGAGTTTTTGGTGGTGGTTTTTTGTTTGTTTTGTTTTCCCTCAGGAAGCATAAATCTCTGTGCTCCAAACGGACCGGCTACATGCGTGTAAGAGAGCAAGCGCAAGAGAGTTAGAGTGAGTGCAAACACTAATGCATCATGGAGGACAGGTCATTCTGCTGAACGCAGTTTCAGCTCCTGAGTGTTTGGAGATTAGAGGCAGCAGTAATTTCTGCCTGCTGTGCTTTATGTTAATGTGGCAGCCCCTCGGTTGTGTATTTCTGCTGAGACAGCCATTTTTGCGAAGCTTAATTCTGATCATAGAGGAAACAGCAAGGGTCTCCAGTATTGGCGCTTACCCTTTTAGTCTGATTTAGCCAGGCAGTGAAACAAGCAATTTTATTATTCTTATTTAATATTGGGATTTAAGGTCTGTTTCTTCTGACTTCCATGTGCTGAAATTGTAAAATGACTTGGGAGGAAACAGTAAGTGCTGCCTCTCACCTTTGAGTAAAGTGTCCAACATTAATGGCGAATCTACCACCCGATCCAGTTTCAATGGATGGGTAAAAACATTCCTCCAGAAACTTGGCAGCAATTCCTCAGCCGTAGAGGATTTTCAACCCCAGAGGTCTTGATTTCCCACTCTAGACCCCAGCTCTTCCATCATCCTACGTTTCCCTGCAGTTTGTCCCATCAGCAGAGAACAGAAGTAGAAGTTACGGTCAAAGAACACACAGTGGAAAGACTGAAATAAGTGTCTGATATTGAGAAAGAAAACAGAGGTCAGGGGAACAAAAAGAAAAATGTTTTAGGAGTTGAAACAATTGTTTTTTTTTATGGGGAGTACCAAAGGAGTTAGTTTATATTGTTTGATTAAGTTGTATCTGGGAGAAAGAACGGTAAATACAACTTTGCTAGTGGTTGAGGATTGTAAGTACAATGGAAGGAGACAAGATATTTAGATGACTACAAGTAGAGAATAGGAAAATTTAAGACATGTTTATGGAAAACTTCCTGTTACAGAGATGTCTTTGAACTGTCAAGATTTGGAATCATTTCCCAAGGGAACAAAATAGAAACTCCATGGGTTGACAGGTTTTTGAATTAGACTTGGAAAAATGTTACTCCATGCGGCATGCAGAATAATCTTCCTCTGGCAGCAAGATAGCGTGTGCAAGGAGGAAACGATGATCTTGCAGAAGAAATTATGGTCTAGTGATTTATGCACAGAAGTTGGCATCAGGACACCTGATTCTTTTCTATATTTTATCACTGATATACTTTATAATACTGGGCAAGTTATTTAATCTCTCTATGCTTCTGTGTCCCCATTTGTAAAAGGAATATTTCATCATCTCAAGGATTTACTCCCTGAACAGTGTTTTCATAGCTAGATGATACTCAGGGGTGTTGTGATTATTTTTAAAAATGTGCATAGACTGGAGGTGACTGGAAACGCCCCATCCCATGTGAGTTACTGCCTTACCTCAAGACCAAAATAGCTGGTTAAAGCGTCCAGTCATTCATTTCCTTTCCCCCAACAGATTAAAGTCTGTATGGCGTAGCCGATAGAAAGCTTGTTCTAGTCTGCCCACAATTTGCTGCTTTGCTTTTGTCTTTTGTGGTTCCCTTTGTAAACTAGTATTTGCTTGGGGAGACTGAAGAGAGAGGAGCAATCATTAGGCTGTGTTCATTTACATCCAGCGAGGCCCCAGCTGTACAGCGCGTGGTGCAAACCCGGAATGGAGCATGGCACTGCCTGCTCGTTACAGCAGATTGGTGCCATTCCTGTTTTCCTCTAACAAGCTTGTTTTTCTGAATTGCTAGCTCCGTCTCCTCAAGAAGCCACTAGCAATCATGCCAATTTCATCACTGCTCTTCCCCTCGAGGATCTTCCCTCATCCCCTGGTACCGCAGTTGCACGGTGCTGAGTGCCTAGCCTCAGCTCTTTGCTGTGGAAGAAAAGACGCTTCCCTCCACCTTGATTAAAAGCCCCCGGTGCACGTTACAAACAAGATGTGATCTGTGCTGTCAAAAGCCTGGCATCCCATGCTAGGCACAGTAAACACGTGTCTTACTGGGGTCTCCACGGTCTTCTCCTGATTAGCTTGCTACCAGATTTGAGACTCTGAGGAAGGTTTTCTTCAGCAGGAAGCAGTGGCAGGACTGTGATCCAGTGGCCCCCAGGCAAGCAGTCAGCTAACAAACCTTTAGGGAATACGCAGGGCTTATTTGAAAGCACCTGGGGCTAGTGTTTGTTTGTCTGGAAAATATTCCAAACAGCAGCAAACCCAGAGATCTCATTATTCAAATTGGGGTTTGCTCTCTCTTGTTTCTATTACTTATTTATTTTAAATTATTTGCTGATCCAGTGAAGGGGCTACATTAACGCAAGCGCTGGTCTCCTCACCATGGACGTGATGTGTTCTTTCACACTGCTGTGACTTCTCTGAGATCAGGGGTATTATTGTTTATTCATGCCAGTTTAATTGAGAAGACACACAAACAGATTTAGGCTATCTGTAATCCTGGAAATTGAATAAATCAGATGATTAAATCCGGGGACTTTCCGCCCTGTTAAAAAACTTCCTGATGTATGTGGAAAAATAGAAGGCCTTGTAGAAACTATTGTCTAGAGTTTACATGTCAGTCTGCTCATACCTGCCACAAGGTACTACTTTAACCTGGAATGTAATAGCAGGAAAGAGCCAGAATGAAGTCAGTAGTTAGGACCCATGGAAAATAAGCCAGCTTGCATACTTTAAGTCCCCCTTACGCAATGCTGTCTCTTTTGCACTTTGTATTTTCCATTTGTAAATTACGCCACCTGCTCTCAAAAGTAGTTTTCCAACTAGCCTGTGAGGAAAATACTTAGAATTTATTCCCATACGGAAAAAGAAGGAAAATATCAATTGATAAAAAATAATTAAAAAATAATAATTCATAGGCGCAGGAAAAGAGCTCAGAAAACCCAATGTTTTTGAAGTGTACATTTTAGCAGCAAGATATCCTTGCAAAAGCAGTTTTTGTAGCACTGGTTTCTCCAGGTCCTTGATGGAGAACACGCACGCCACGTAAGCCCAGGCTGTCTCTGCAGCTCCACCTGCTCTAGCACAGCCTGCTGGAGTGCGATCCTCCCACTCGGTATTATCTGACTCATGGCGCAGAATGCTTTGTTGAAAAAAATAAAGAAAATACCAACGTGCAGCAGGCTTTGTTCCTTTGACATAAATAACAATTTCTCCTCCCTTTTCTTGGTGACTTGGCAATTCTCATGTAAATAACTTATCATAAAAAGCACACAAGATGACACAAGGGTCCAAGTAGGAGGGAGCTAAATTTGAATCTTAAATGAGGGCATTCTCTGTCCCTATTTTAAAATGTGGTGTTTTGAATGGGTGTTGAATTTGAGTCTTTCTCTCTGTCATTGGGTTTTAAGACCTCTTTGTCAAAGGTACTGGGCAAATAAAATGTAAAGGGGAGAGAGAGCAGTTTGCAACCCTTAGGCGTCATCTTTTTCTTCCTTACTTCCTTCCATCCAGTGCTCTCCCTGCAGATACTCAGGGGTGAGACTAGGGCTTCAGCAGACCTTGTTAACATTAGAATAACAGGTATCACACTGACTCCTATAAAATATTATATACATTTCATGCTTTCTACCTAGTGTTTAGAATACAGGGTTTCTAAAGTACAGAAATTACTTAAAGATTTTGTGGAAAAGTCTTTGTCAGAGCAGCTACAACAGGGAATAAACCTTACAAGAATAACCTGGAAAAGGACTCAGGAGAGGCAATGTGATAAGTAACTAAGGGGAAGGAGTGGGTGAAGACA
Organism: Heteronetta atricapilla; assembly: GCA_011075105.1. Lineage (NCBI taxonomy): Eukaryota > Metazoa > Chordata > Aves > Anseriformes > Anatidae > Heteronetta > Heteronetta atricapilla. Next base: position 42,482,022 of record CM021735.1, read on the forward strand.
TAAGGGAAGGAGCTCACTGTGTAGGGTCTGTGTCCACATCCTTTTCCTGGAGGGTCTTCTTGACAGCTTTTAAGGTTTAGCCCCAGGCAAAGCTCATTGAGCAGTTCAGGGATCCTCTGTTGTAGTGATGGTCCTATAACGATGGTGTCTTGCTTCTCTTTACAAGTCAGCAGGGTGAAAGATTTGCTGCAATCAATAAAAATGGAGGGACCCTGTAAGGAAGAAAATCATAGTGTATGTCATTTCTGAACCAGTGTTGATGTTTTACTTATTTAAAACTGAAGTGGGCAAAGAATGAGAGAACAGACTTGAGAAAATGCTTCTTTCAAGTTGAAGGAGCCAGTTACCAGCCATTATGCAACAACTGACCAAATTTAATAGGCAAGTATGCGGTCCCTTACACACCTGCATACTCATTACTCAAGTAGTAAAGGCTTTTACAGCCTGCAGCTTAGAGATGTTGTAAAGATAAGGAAGATAAAGAAAGGTGTGGTTATCTCTTTTGTGAAAACAGGATCCAACAGATTTGAAAGGATGTGTTATGTGCTTAAACTTATTAAAAAAAATAATACTGATTTGACTTATAATGTGTAAGAAATCTGTGATACAAGGTCTTGAACTTAGGTCTTACTCTCTGGCAAATCATGCATTGTGTCATTAAGGCCAAGAGCTTACTGAGGTACAGACAGATGACTGTTACGCAAATAATTGCTGTAACTTGGAATATTCTTGTTAACAGGAATAGGAAAATTAGAAAGGGCACCTGACTTTGTGCTTTAGATCTAGCTTAGAGATTAGGATGTTACCTTTTGTGTGAGGATATGATTGCCTCATTGCTGCCTACTGCGGAGTCCCTGCGTGTTAGCCTCGGAGGCTGGGGCTTGTCAACTATTGCTTCGTGACCCAGGCTGCTGCAGCACACCAGCCTCTGTGTGTGCGTCTCTCCTGAGGCTTGAGCAGATAGCGGGTTGCCTGCTCACCAGATGATCATTTTCTCCTTCCATGTCTTTTGCCTCCTGCAGATGTTGGTTGTAAATGTTCTTTTATTACTTTTCTTTTCCTGTCTCAGAAGTGGCTTCATTACTCTGTGGACCTGGTGGTATATATACAGCTGAGATAGCATACGACAACTAACATCTTAAAATGGTCATTTCCCTGTTTCGTTTTCTCTTTTCTTGATTTTTGAATCTCACATTGTTTTTCTTTACTTTTGGTTTCAGTGAGTGCTCTTCTCTACAAATTAAAAACCTGTTCAAGTATAACTACCAAGGTGTTTGTATTTAATATAAATGGAAGTTACTTTCCATGTTTAAAAGCTAGGTCACTGATTAAGTAACCTGCAGATTCTTTAACAATCACAATAATAAAAGTATCTATAAGGCTGCAATTGGTATTTAGGGAGAATTATTCAGGTTTAGAAATAAAATCTATATAGCTGAAAGAACTACCTTCGTTATATTCTAGAGAAAAATAAAGATGGTGCTAGTGGGGAGTGATGTCTCTATAGTCAATTAAAAATTGAAGGACACGCTTAAGACTGAAATGAAAATAAATCAGACAAAGCACTGTTGCTGCTTGGACTCTATCAGTTCCATAGATAACACAGGACATCATCTCCAGGGCTGTCAATCTGAGATGTTTTTGTGAGTGCCAATCTCAGTAAAAAATAATTAAATTGACAAAAGCTACCATCCTGGATTATTTCAGTGTCTGGAAGACTCTCACCTCTGCAGAGCAAGGTTCACTTAAGCCCTTGATTATAGGAGAAAATGAATGTGTTGGTCTCTTTCTGCCTGATGCCTGTCCTGTGCTTAATAAAACCACAGTGGTAGTTCAGAATGCTAATTTTTGTTAAGAAAAAAAAAAAGACTTTTGTAGTAGCAAGTCCTGCTGTGTTGACAGGACTGATTGTGTGAGGACCCATCCATCCCAGGGTGGGTCCAAGGTACTAGAGATCAGTTAGGGCAGTTTGTGAAAGTCAAATCAGACCTCTGCTCCTGGAGTAGGTCATATAGAAACATAGTGGCATTCTCAATAGTACGAGCATACATTTCCACGTAACACTTTGGCATAATAAACAGAGAAAGGTGTATAGCAGCGTGATTTAAGTCAGGAGAGATGGGTTTTAAACCCTTCTGCATGACCACCAGTAATTCACACTGCCTCTCTGTATTTCCCAGTCAGTTGAGCGGTGTAAGTAATATTGGACTGGCTCTTCAAGAGATTTGAAAGCAAAATGCATATGTAGGATGATCTTTCAGGCATCAAAGGTAGTACAGCTAAGTGGAGCAGGTATAGCTGTCATGATTTAATTGATTAGTAGAAATCTGGAAAGCTTTTTTAATTGCTATATGTAGGATGGAATTGCAAAAAAAATATATATATATAATTTATTGATAGAAAACAGAGCGTTGGAAGGAGTTGAGCATTGTTCATTTTTTCTCCCTTATATTAAAATACGCTTCAATGTATTTCTATATGTGGTATAGGAAATGTTTAGTTGTTACTTTTACTAACTTCTTAAAAATCAGACAAATTTGAAATCGAGGGTTTCACTTCTATATGAAAATGTAAAGACAGTCTTTTGAAACACTGTGCATGTAACCTTTTTCAGATTGTACTTAACATTATTTTGGCTGGAGTATTCTGAATATCATTCTTGTTCGGAGTAGTTTCAATTAGATTAGATATGCGTTTTTGTGGGAATGAAATATACCATTAAATGTGGTATACTCATATTAAGGGTTATTATGTGAATGGACACACTCATTGTTTATAGTGGAGTAGAAAATGTAGAGATATCTGACCCATTTTAATTCTTTATGTATTCAGAAAACTCTTGCTGTGATTGAAATGACCACCTCTCAACATCCGGAGGAAAGAAATGTAATTGGGTTATTACGTTTAGAGGGGACGCAAAGCCTAGAAAAATTAAAAGCATTCGCAGAATAATGAAGTGAATGGTATAGTTAGAGGAGGATAATTGCAAAGGAGGAGCCACGACCGCTCCATAAGGCATGGTGCTGCTTTCCTGGGCAGAAGTTTGTGAGACAAATGATGCTGTAAGAAAGGAAGATTTTCCTTGAACCTCCTGGATAAAACTAATTGGGGAGGAAAAGTCTCCAACCTCTCCTGTTCCCTGGTGTTATGCCATGGACAAAGTTTTTTACGAAGGAATTTCCTCAATACTTAGGTCCAAAGCTGGAGGATTTAGAAGGTGTCCAAAAGAACTTAGGTTGCGCATTGGTAGAATTAAAATGATGTAACCTAAAAGGAAAGAGCTGGTCAGAAAGTGAGAGACAGGGTCTTATTATGAAATTACCTTTCAGGTTATTGCTCTGACAACCAGCTGGTGAGAAAGTCTTGGCCACATTTTTGTTCGTGGGTCTCAATCTAGTTTAAAAAAAAAAAAAAAAAAGACATTAATCCTGAAGATCAAGAACATAATTGGCTCCCTTTTGGGAATCTTAGCAGCTGGAATAATTAAGCAGTTAGGAAAATGAAGCTGACTTGATGTGAATTAATCAGAATAAAGTTTTATTATACACCCCCAACAGTACCAAAAAAGACCCTGCCTACTGGCCATGGTGCTCATCTTCAACCCACACACGTGCTGAGAGACACTGAAGATGATGACAATATGTGTGAATATTATTTTTAATGGTTATAATGGTCCACTTCTGAATAATCATTAATTATACCTTTTTATTAAGGAGAAAAAAAAACCACCAACAAACTAGAATACATGGAGGTGACTAAAATATCAACAGTTCCCTTCTTCCTACGCAGAACTATTATGCTCAAACATTCCCAGGAAAGGCGTCTGCAGCAGATCACAAGCAGGATTTTAACCGTTCGCTTGTCTGCTGTTCAGATTTCTCTCTTCATTGTTTTGTGTCTTGGGGAATGGGTTACCAAGGTAAAATTTTCAAAAGGTTATTAAATTTCCTTGGAATAATTGCATATTCCTCTTCTAAATGGCCCAAAGATACACGTTTGACACTAATCCAGCCTGTCTTTAGTATTTTCTATCAGCCTATCACCTTTATATCTGAGTATCTCTCAGGTTAATGGTTATCATTTTTCCTGCTCTTCAGTGCTGTGGAGGCCGGGGGAATGAAAGAAGGCTGTTAAGATATTGACTAACAAAGAGAATATGAAATGTGCCCCAGAATGTCTGTGGTGTGAGGTAGGAAAGGAAAACAGTCGCTGGATAAAGAAGATACCACAGCACTGTTTCCTCTAGCACATGTTTCTTCTTGACTCCCTTTTTGGTGGAGTGTTGTCATACCTGCAACTGCTCACTTCCACGTACTGGAGTTAAAGGAGGTTCACTTTCAGCTCTAGTGGTGCAAGTCTGTGCTTTTCATACACTTCGGGTTTAGCGGAAGTCTTTATTATGTGTTGTTCAAAAATAGTTACAGAAAGGGTTTAGAGCTGTGGAGGTGGCTTTTCAGTCTCAAGTAAGTTCTTTTGTGCGTTGTGTGGTACACATTTTATTTGAAGCGAGTCTCTCCAGGAGCAGTGACGTTCCTGGATGGGAGGCTCAGTCTTCCCTGCTCAGCCCAGATGTGCCACTGCAGCTCTGCCAAGGGCTGATCGCGACCAGCAGCTCAGTGCCAGTACTTGGGCAGTAGTATCTTACAGTCAGCTGGAGGGAAGAAGCCACGAGGGAGTCGCTGTCTGTGGAATGCTTTGAATGAGGTATCTGTGCAGGCCCTTAGTTCTCGGTTGCTCATAGTCTCCCTCTGTAGTTCCTCTTTCAAACTGGGTTGGCTCCAAAAATGACCATCCTGTTTTGTTCCGCCAGACTGACCCCACATGCAGGCTAATTAAGCCTCAGCTTGCTTATTGTTTGTGTTCTCAAGACTAATGTAAATCGAGGGAGAGATTGGTGCTTAGCTTTGGCCCTGAATGCCAAACAAGCAGCCGACTGATTTCTAACTAATGCTGCTAAAACAGGAAACAAAACAAAACAAAACAAAAAACTCAATTTTTAATGTTTAGCTTGCTCTAAGTAGCAATTTTCCCATGTGTTTTTTTCTTTTTCCTAGAGTGTTTGAGTGTTTGTCTCTGTTGGGTGGAAATACAGAAATACAGAGCAAGGATGAGTGCAATTAAGAGCTTTGGTGTCTGCATGTGCAAGCATTTGATAGAGATACTGGAGTGAAATTGGAATCTTTAACCTAAACAGCTGTGCAAAGAAATACCCCCAGATTTCCCGTGCCACCCTGTGGCGAAGGAATGCCTGTATGTGGCACACCCTCTAAAGCAAATATGGCAGATAAGGACATAAGTGCTGCTCTTCATAATGCCAAAAGAAGCAACAAGGTATTTGGTGACATTCAGTGGTGCTGAAAATGCTCATTTTCTCATCCTTCCCTAAAAGGGAACCTTCCCTTCCTGTTAGCTCTCTTCCCGCTCAACATGCACAAACAAACCCTTTAAAAGATGGGGGAGAAAGCAAGACTGGCCTGCTGCTTCTTTAACCTCTCCCTGTAGGATTTGGTGGTCAAGTGATACTGCGCAGCCCGAAACAGCTGATGTTTACTCTCTTCTTTTACTTCTCTGGTTACTTCTCCTGGATTTCAGTGTGGTAAAATCTCAGCTTGATGTCACCTGAAGTGTCTGTTTTTTGAGCATCTGTGATGGGGCAGCTCCAATTGTTACAGTTCCCTGGGATGTAAAGTTTGCATTTGATGCAAAACCAAGGAAAGATCATTATATTTTGTCTTGATTTTATTTTAAGAGCATGAGTTCGATGCATGTCCAGACTGCTGAGGAAGTGGGAGATGTTTGCAAACTTCTGTCATCTGTAACTGAATATTCTGGGAAATCTATATATATTTGTCCAGCTTCTCACAGTTGGAGCTTTACTTCATTTAAACAGGACAGACACTGAAATGACACTGAGGTTTTCAGGGAAAAAAATGGTGTGCTTAACCTGGCAATCTCTTTCACCTCTAATGGGGGAGTGTTAAGGTGAATTATTTGATGTCTGCTAAGGAAAGGTCTATGGGAGAGTTTTTCAGTGAAGTTCCCACTGACTGGAAGAGGGGATTGGGTGCACCCTCAGCGAGTCTGCCAATGACCCCAAGCTGTGTGGTGCAGTCACCACGCTGGAGGGAAGGGATGCCATCCAGAGGGACCTGGACAGGCTTGTGAGGTGGCCCTGTGAAAACCTCATGAGGTTCAACAAGTGCATGGTCCTGCATCTGGGTTGGGGCAATCCCAAGGACAGATACTGGGCAGAGAATGGATTGAGAGCAGCCCTGAGGAGAAGGACCTGAGGGTGCTGGTTGACGAGAAGCTCGACATGAGCTGGCAATGTGCACTTGCAGCCTAGAAAGCCAGCCGTATCCTGGGCTGCATCAAAAGCAGCATGGCCAGCAGGCTGAGGGAGGTGATTCTCCCTCTCTGCTCCGCTCTTGTGAGATCCCACCTGGAGTGCTGCATTCAGCTCTGGGGCCCCAGCACAAGAAGGACACAGAAGTATTAGAACAAGCCCAGAGGAGGGACAAAAAGATGATCAAAGGGCTGAAGCACCTCTCCTATGAAGACAGGCTGAGGGAGTTGGGGTTGTTCAGTCTGGAGGAGAGAAGGCAGCAGGGACACTTTGTAGTGGCCTTCCGGTCCCTAAAGGGAGCCCACAGGAAAGCTGGGGAGCAGGTTTTTACAAGGGTGTGTAGTGATAGCTCAAGGGGTAGTGGCTTCAGACTGAAGGAGGTTAGATTTAGGTTGGGCATTAGGAAGAAATTGTTTACTCAGAGGGTGGCAAGGCACTGGAATAGGTTGCCCAGAGAAGCTGTGGATGCCCCAACCCTGCAGGTGTTTAAGGCCAGGCTGGTTGGCACTTTGAACAGCCTGATGTAGAGGGAGGTGTCCCTGCCATGGCAGGAGGGTTGGAATTAGATGATCTTTAAGGTCTTTTCCAACCCAGACCATTCTATGAATTCCTGTCAACAGCAGACACTGGAAAGGTCCATGATGCAGTGAGCCCAAAGTATCGAGGTTACTGCCAGTAGGTAACAGACGACTGTGACGAATCCAGAGCTGGTTGTTGAAGATGAAATCTTGGAGAGAGACTGAGGGAGTATCTTGCCATTGTGTTACTGAAGAGTATTCTAGAAACCGTGGAAAAGTAGAAATATGGGTAAAGAAACCATTAGTGTAAAGATGATTTAGTGATGCTTCAGATTTTAATAATATATTCAGATGACTGTCAAAGAAAAACAAAATGTATCTTAACCTGAATCTGTGACCTTGGCTCAGCAAATCACCTCATCTCTGCATTTGCTGGCAACGTTTCAGCGTGTTTGTTGTTTGCAGTGTGTGTGTAAGATTTCTTACTTTCCTGAACGTGTGCTTTCATAACGGAAGTTCATACCTCTATAAAACTACCTTCTGTAGAGATGTAAGAGCCCTTTTCCCTTTGTGATGAGATTCTGACCCTCTGAGAAATGAGACTGTTACTTTGTGCTTGGGATCCAGTTTTGAGGTTCTATGACAAACATTGTAGGGAATAATAATTCCGTAGCACCTTCTCACTTTCTGGAAGATTTCCATGTCTTCATTGCAATTTTTCCTACTTGTAATTTGCATTTGATCTTTCTGCTTAGGCTTTTCCCTCTTTCCTATGCATCCATTATTTTTAGATTTTTATTTCTCCTCTTAGTCAGCATTTGTACAGAGGATCTTCATATTAAAATTTGAAACTCTTTTCCTAAATCAAAGGTTATCACAGATTTCCTTGGTGTCTACTGCTGCTCAGCATTGTCCCGATGGAGCTTTCAATATTTGGTAAAGAATCTGAGGAAAAATGAAGGAGATGTCAGAGCAAAATCTACTAGCTAAGTAAAAACAAAAGATCAGTCCTTTAGATGATTTCCCAAGCTTTGTATATTGAGGAAAAAATAAATAAATTTGGGGTTCTATGGAGAAATCAGGCTTTAATGTAAGATTTCTAAACCTTACTCCTTTCTGAAAAAATAATTCTATTTACAGGAATTTTCTTTCAAATAGCTTCTCTGTATGAGCAATAAATGGAGAAAAAATAATAAGGAAAAATTACTAATAAATATACTAGTGCTCTCTGGGTGCAACATATAATTTTATTTATAACATATATGCAATATATTTTACACGGTATTTTATTTTGGTTTATATTTTGATCACAAGTCACATTGTTCATTCACAATCTGAGTCATTCTGTCTGAAGCAAGGGACAATTTTTAATGACAACCCATGTAGTAAATTCTTTTAAATGAAGAATAAACTATTTAAAAGTCTCAGTAGAATTCTAAATTAAGTGAACATGAAATATGGAGTAGTTCTGGTTGCCTTAAAATCTGGAATAGCACTTTGCTGCAGTGCCATGCTTGGTGAGTGCATTTGCTTCATTCTTTGTGGAAGCCTCTTACAAAACCTTATGAACAGTATTTTCTGTCATCACAGCACAAAACATTATGGCTGCTTTGCTAAGCAGCAAAACACGAATGCAAAGTACAGAAAAAGAAAGAATGTGGTCTGCAGGGAAATTGAAACTACATTTACCCAGTAAGGATTTGAGACCACCAGGGTTCTTGTGCTGTACTTTGTCCAGATCACGTATATTGGACATAATTATTTTCTGTGATTGCTTTTGAGTGCTGCATTTAGGACTGTTGGCTGTTCTGAAGTCATTCCTCAAGAAGGTCTCTACTGGTGGTTGAAGTTCCCTCTTCAAATCTCCTTAGTTCCACTTTTAGTTTCAAAACAGTTTCTTCAGTGATCACGCATTTAAGAAAGCTTGGTTTGCATTCCAGTTCTTCTAATATCCCTGTCTCCTTCTCTTTTCTTGTTTTCTTCATCTCCATGTCTGGGTCTTTGTCCATCTCTCTGAGTGCTCACTTCCCTGTAAACCTGCCGTGGGTGGGATCCCCTGGGGTTCCCTTCTGGAGCCCTCTCCCCCCAGGAAATCCCAGTCTGAGTGGGGAAGTATTTCCAAATCACAGATACTGTTTCCCCCCTATCTCTGCGACTGTTGCCTGGATTTCTAGAAGAAAACTTTTCTTTTACTGTAGATTCTTAGAGCGCTTGACTCCTTAGGAGACCCTGGCATCTTTTTCTTTGCTGACCGTAGAGGTGCACCCACCGATGTAGATCTAAAGTGTCCAACTGCTCTGTTTCTGGTGTTCTCTAACAAGACACATGATAAGCACTCAAAAGATTCTTGGCTTTAGCTGTCTGTATTGAATCTAATTTTAAAAAGAGAGAGAGGGAGAGAGAGAGAAAGCAAGCATAGGAGTTTGGGTTATTTTTGGAATAGAAATATTACTTTATTTCTTGTTTTCTCTCCCTCAGCGAGCTTTGTAGTTGGACACATGGTTAGAGAGAGAGAGTCTGGCTTTACAGCTGGAGCTATATAAAAATAGGCTCAATTAAAAAGATGTGGAAAAAATAATATAAAGGTATCACAAACATTTGGTTTTCTTAATAAAAGTGTGAAATTTACAGAGACCAGGATGGTACAGTTGGGTATAAAGATTTTGCTGGTAGTCAGTTGATATGACCTGCATGAATCACTCTGGGCTTTTCTAGTCATGAATAATACCCGTATCCAACGCATACCAATAAAACCTTTATACCATATCCCACTGTATTTTGTTGTCTTTCCATATTTAAATGATAAACTGTGCACCTAAAATATTCTGCAAATTTCTCCATCTGGACCCTGTTACCAGAGTAGCTGGAAATGATTCACTGTCTTCAAGGGTTTCATAACGCTCTGAGTAAGGAAAGGCAATCCACCCGAATTTCACAGGTAAAGAGTGGAGCCACAGCGGGCCCGGTGACTTTCCCAATGTCATGGCAAGGGAAGGTCTTCTGTCTGCTGGGTAGATAGCCAAATTATTGAGACATCCCTCAGCCTAATGGAGTTTGTGACCTAGATGAACGTGTTTGGTGTATCTGGCAACACTTTGGTCCTGTTTCTGCTGGGTGCATCTGTAATGTTTGGCTACCTTGCAGGAATTTTGCCTCTGTGCACATCTGGAAGGCTGGCAGGTATGCAGGCATAGCCACTGTGAATTTCTGGAATGGTTACCAGCTAACAGTTAAGGTTTGGGCGAATTATGCCTTATAATATCATTGCAGCACTGAGCTGGGTTACCAGCAATAGCTGAAGTGAACTTAGTGAACTTTGGTTAATGGAAAAGTGCCATAAGCTGTGCTGTCAGTGGGTAGAAAAGGTCAGCTGTGTATTCTGTTGGGGAAAGAAAATTGTGGTAAAGGTCAGAAGGATTAAGACATTTTCAATCTGCCTCAATCTGCCAGTCCCTCTGCTGCTTTTCTGCAGCGCATGTTTTATGGAGTGCGGTATCTAATTAGAGAGCTCAGACACCCAACAATGAAAGCCCGTCTCCAAGTTTTAGCTTTAGCCCTTCAAGCTGGGATTAACTTAAAGAAGGCGAGGAGATTTTTAATAGTAAATGATGTTAATCTGGAGTGAAACATACTTTGTTATTGAACACAGCTTTCTCTAATTGAATTCTGAAATCACAGCGCTGGCTTCATGCGGCAAGGTGCTCTGGGCTTCTTTTGAGAGCCAGTGGATTTACTCCTATTTCTACTACCTCCGTAAGATGTGCTTTATTATTATTATTATTAATTAAATGTATTTCACAAATGCAAGGAGACACCATCTTGTCTAACACAACACTACAATATAGCGAATTAGTGCATATTTCCAGGAGATTTCTGAAGAAGCTGCATGTTGAAACCTAAGGAAATCTTCTGTTCACCTGTACATAGCCAGCGCCTAGAACTTACTGCTGTGCAGTGTCGTGGAGGTTAAAAGTCTTGTGCCAGAACTTTTATATGGAACACTATATGTACATAATGAGCAATCTCTCAATAATGAAAGGTGCTTAAAAACCTTAGAAGAAATAACTCTGGAATATAATAGACTTTAGAATATAAACAAGCCATCATGTAAGAAAGGAATACATATGTATTCAGGCCAGATATTCAGTAAATAACTGCTAAAAGTATTCTTGTACTGAAGCATCTGTTACCAGCAACTCCAAAGCACATTCTTTGTAATGCAGCTAGCGGCTAACATATCTGTTCGTTCTTCTGTTCTCTTCTCCTGCGTATTTCTCAGGAACTGTGCCTTCTCTGTGGCATGGGCCACAAGGCAGGGCTGAACATCAGGTGCTAGCGAACCATCTTCCAACCAAACCTTAACCAAAATTTCCAACTTGTTTTCAATACTCACTAGCATTGATCTGCTAACAGTTGTCTGTGCTTTTTTTTTTTTTTTTGATGGAATTTGCTGAAAGTAATATTAGCAAAAAGGTCTTTTTGATCTTTTTTTAAAAATAATGTAATCACCGAATAATGGAGTGACTGGTCTTTCTTCCTACTGTAGCTGTTTGCCTCTGTGACGAGGGAGTCAGCACTGTGAGCGTGCAGCAGGAGGGGCAGTGCTTGTCGGGATTGTGATTAACAGGGTTGTGGTGGAGAGCACAAATCCACCGTGACCGAGACCGCTGCAAGCGTCTGTCTGTCTTAGCAGCAGAGATACCTACAGCAGCAGGGAGGGAACGATAAGAGCTAATGAAAGGCGAAAACGAGCTTTGTAAACACAAGGTTTAAAGCTGATGGTGTAGTCCTTAGGGACCTGAGAATGCATTTCCTAGTGAGGAAAACATTTAGTTTATGAAAATATAAAGATGGAAACATATATGGAAGAGGAATCTAAGCCTTAGTCCCCAATGGCTCGCTGTCGTCCCTGTTACATGTACTGTTTCTGACATACTGTTGTCTTTGGAGCTCCTATGGAGCTTTCACTGAGTGTTTCTTCTCAGTGGAACTCTGCCAAAGTGAGTCCAGGTTTTTGAGTACGCACATTTGCTCTGAAACACCCGGAGCTGGCGTTTCTGTTTGAGCGGCTGCATCCTAGAAACTTGTGCCATTCAGAACCACTAAATTTCACAGGCAGCTTTTTCCTTCAACGTTACAAGCCATAGTGTGTGAATCCTTTATCAGCGACGGACAGGAGACCTGCAGCAGACTCTGTAGCTATATGTGCTTTCTTTCCTTTGGCCCATTACTAGGTCTGAGCCCCATGGCAGAGGAAGAAGTTAACAGGGCACCTGTGACTTACCCAGTTCTTCTTCTGGCACAGCCAGTAGTACCTCAGGCTTGCCCGACTAAAAAGCTAAGAGCTGTGTTCATACTTCATGCTTTCTCTTATGCTGACTGCATGACCATCTTGCTTTGGGTTGCCTTGAGTGCAGTTCATTCAAGTGGCCGCTGAGGTAGCGACCTGCAACTGTTTCTGGTTGTGTGCCCATCTTGCTCTGTTCCCTTTTCTTTCTGAACTGCCAGTTTTGTGTTTCGCACTCAAATCACTTGTCGGCCAGGGTTCTGCAGAAGTCCTTCTTCCTTCTGTTTCTGCCCAAGTGCTTTCTGTGATTCCTGTCCAGCTCTTATCAGACTCCAGTGTCTTACTTTTCCATTTTTTTCTTCTTTTGTTCTTACCTCTTTAACAGATAGTTAGCATTAATGCTGGGCCTTCCCCGGTTTTTTTTTTTTTTTTTTTTTTTTGTGTGTGTGTGTGTCTAATAACACTTTCAGCTCATTCAAATATTTCCTGTCAGGATCCTTCCGATCTGCTCTGCGAGAACTGTGGCAACACGTGAAGGGGGAACTTTCTGCCCCCACCCCCCCAAAAAAAAAAAAAAAAAAAAAAAAAAAAGAGTTTAAAGCCAAGCCTGCTTAGCTTTCCATTTATTATACCTTGGGAATTTATTTCTAGTTCATGAGTCATTGGGCTATGTAGCAGATGGAAAATAATTTTTGCTATCAAGAGCTTAGTGATGCTACCTTTGTATTATAGTGTTTTTGACTTAGGTGACCATTTGCATGGTCATCTGCTGACAAACAAACAATTTTGTTATTGCTTTATATTTAGCCAGATTGGTGAGTAAACAGAGTGGTCTGGAATCCATATATATGGTCCTGTGCTTGAACAAATAATCTTAGCCTCCTAGCAGCTCTTCACCTTCTAGAAGTCGAAGCAGCAAGTAAAGCAGTCCATGCTTTGGATTCAAGGAGCATGTTGCCACATGCTACAGCAGACAGCCCTGTTGAAACACGAGTGATTTAAGGGGGTAGCTCCCAGAGGAAACAGGGACTCACCAGGTAAGTTTGGTGGGACTGAGAGGCTGACTACAATCCCAGATGTGTCTAGATGTTCTGTAGGGGGTGAAGCTAAGCTATGCTCATGGGTGATCTGGTAGGTGTATTGTTCTCCTGGAGATAGTGTTGAAACTGTATTTAAATGTCTTGGACAGTTTTGTTTCCTTTGTTTGTAAACCCTTGCTTTGTAAGCACGTGTTCTTCTTTTATTTCCTATTGTAAAGACTTGGATGGTGTTGTTTGTGTGCTGTTAAACAGTGGTTGTACCTGTCCTAGAATTGGTTATAATTTATTTTTAAGTAAAGGAATTTGTGATCAGACTTTTACTTGTTTAAGGTAATGCTAATTTGCTCTATTATTAATTAAAACCACCATTTCAGGATATCCAAGAGTCTGACCCTTTGCAGGTGTGCTGACAGCATATATTAAAAGGCTAACCATTGGGAAAGCATGAGAAACCATTTGGATGAAAGAAGCTATAGAAATAGGGTTGCTTTCATTGCAGTTTTAGTAAGATGTTGCCAGATATGATGAATGACCTCGCATTCAGGATAATTTCATGTGATTCTAGTCTGCCCATTCATCAGAGAGCACTTTCCAGCTGTTTGCGATAGTATAGTTGTGTACAGGTGCAGTGTGTAGAATGTGTTGTCTTTAGTGGTTTGTAAGCACCAAAGCTACAGGATGTAGCAATTACTCTTAAAAGCTGCTGAAAAATGCAGAGGAGGAGTCTCCTGAAGGCCCTGTTTCATACCAAGAATTTTGTAACAGAGTATGTCATGGAGATAATGTCATGATTTTGAATACAGAGGAAGCAGAGAAGTTTTATCGGTGCCATAAAATATATATATATATTCTATATGTTGCAGTTTCAGTGATGAACCTTTCTTTAATATGTTTTTTCTCTTTTAAATATTGGGCTATCCTTTTATTCTGCTTCTGCCATATCTAGCAAAGGGAGAAACTGTTTTCCTGTTGAGACTCCAGCATACCAAACAGTTGTGTGCGTGCATTTCCCTTTAACTTCCCTAAGCTGAAGGATCCAACATGAATTTCAAAAGACCTCACTGAATTCTAGTTGGTAATGTTTAAGAAAACAGATATACCCTGTCCACACGTTTAGTAAATCTGGTTGGCCTTGATAAAGTATGGAGTCTACTACCCTTGTGTTGCAGAGATTTAAACACTGAAACAGGAAGTCATGGAGGAGTACTTTGGTAGAGAGGGAGCTCGTACTTGGGCTAGTGCAACCTTGCGTTGATTCCATCCTTTCTCTTCTGGCGACTGAGAGTAGATCAAAGGAACATGGGCCAGGCCAGCTGCCACGGTGGTTCGCTGGATTCTTTTGGCAGTCTCGGTGATTTGCTGCCAAACATACCTCCAGGAATTTGGTGAAGGAGGGCAGTAGCTGATTTTCTGATCCTGCTTTGAGCTGGGCAGTGCACTTTTCAGCTGCAACTGCAAATCTGGGCCAATTAGTACAGTACTATTTTTTTAAACAATGTCATATATTTATGATGGATTATAGCAGTTCTTGTGTGGGTAATAATATTTTACAGTCAAGAATATAGATGCCTAAACTTAGGCTCTTGAGTCCGTTTTCAAGCACCTAAAGATGTGGCCTGATTTTCAAGTTTTGAGCATCTTACAGCTCTTGGCAATTTCAGCATTTCTGAGAATGAGGCCACTTCTGTGGATGCTTAAATACGGATTTTGGAAAGCCTAACTTTGGACATCTATTTTTGCAAATCTTGGCCTACATTTGTGGAGAAAATCTTAATCATGAAAAGATTCCCGCAAAGCTCTCCTGGTGCAGGTGCATACGCAGATCTGCATGCGCATGCATAAGCACTTGGCACCACGAGTGAGTTCTCACTGCTAGTCCCAGTCTGGCTATGCTGGGTGTTAGCTCAGTCCTCCCTTGCAGCCCCTCTACCCAGTTTAGTCAACAGCTCTGTTCTTGGGGGTGTTGACAGTGAGCGTGGCATCCTTTGTACTTCTGGTTTTGAAAGGGTGTGATGCTAATGCTGGTTGTGTGCATGTTGTGTCTGCGGATAACTAATGAGAGAATTAGGGCCAGGAAATGAGAATGTCATTGTAGTAAGCGTTCATTAGCTTTTGCTTAACTAACGCTATTGTTAAGAATCTTGCTTGCGAAGTCCATTGAACACCCACATCATTTGCTAGCTGTTTACTTAGTGTACTGCCATGAGGAAATCACTGTACTTGAACGCTCCAAGTGCTCCTATCTGGAGATGGGAACAGTCCAAATGAAATCGGTCAGGAAAAAAATAGGATGGAATTGTCTTGTTTAAATCTCAACCCCTCCCCCTTCCCCAAGTGTTACGCTAAGAGTCCTGTGACTTTTCCAGAGCTGGTTTATTTAAGTGAGGGTTGTATCCTGGAATGAACTTTGAGAGAGGAAATAAGGGTTCCTCTGTCTTTCAGATCTGCACCTGTTAAAACCTTACGGATATTTTGAGACTGTGTTTTGTTTCAGATACTATCAAAACTGTTCTGAATGTTCATACTATATGTGGGTCAAATTGTCAAAATCTTTGTAAGATTTAAAAATAAGTATTTTCTTTTTTAAATTCCCTTCATCCTGGAAACTCTTTCCAGCAGATTGCATTTAAAAGAGGTAGCTGGCAAACCTTCTGCAACATCAATTTCATTCCGAAATAGGAAATACTGTGATTTTTTCCAACACAAGGGACTGTCTGTAACCCCAGAAAATATACAGTTTTTAACAAGGCAAAATTATTTTGGAGTCTAGGGTGTTCCCTGATTGACTAACTCTTCAAATGGCTAAGTGCCTGCAGTGCCATGGGAGCAGCCTTGTTCTTCGTTCTGTCTCCCCACGACTTTTCTGAGAAGCCAGGGGTTCTTCCAAATAGAACTCTTCTTTCTTATGTGCATCTCTATTAATAAGGCAATAGTATCTACAGAGCTCTTCAATTAAATATATTTATACGTACACACAGTGTCTAAGTGTGTGTAGGAAAATGACCCGTAAGAATGGTTTCTCTGGGATGTCGTACCTCTGTCCCAAAGCACCTCAACCTCTTTATGTTTCTGTTGGTTCCTGTGCTCTGAACTTTTTCATCCTCATTGTCGCTGTCTGTTTCTGCAAACCTTTTACTTGAGGAGGAGGAGGGAGAGGAGCGCGCCACTGCACCGGTGTGCAGCACTGGTGTTCAGACTGAACTCGGTGAGTTTGCCTGCATCGTCATTTTCACCCTTGATGGGGGAGTGTCTTACATTTCTTCCGTTCGCCTGAGGTTCTCACATAGCATCCTCTTAAATCAAGCTTGAAGGGAAATTGATTGAAAAGAAAACACCATTATGGGAAAACAATTTATTCCCTTCCCCTTGACAGAAGGCAGAGTTTTGTCTATATTATGGAATAAATAATAGCTGGCTATTTGGTTTAAGAAGTGGAAGCCACTCATTCCCCTGTGATGGCTTTGATCATTATTTGAAATGGGATTTTTCTTCCACTCACTACAGTGATTTCATGTCAGGACCACATAAGCATAAGATATGCCATGCCCTGCTGAATACCCAGCTGTTTTTTCTTCTTTCATATGTGCACGCACAAATGCACCTGCACATATGTGTATACCTACACCAGGCAAACTATTTTCCAGACAGTTTATTGCTGCTGGACTCCTCTTTATTTGTCCACAACCCTGATCCAGGAGTCTCTACTGCAGTGTCGTGACTGAAACAAATGTAGATTTTTTTCCTTGTTATCCTTTAGTTTGGCTCCCAGAGTGGTCCTCTTTGGGTAGGCAGGGCCCAGTACTGTTATTTTTCCTCAGGCACGATCACTTTTAAGTCTCCAGTACTTCTGTCTGAAGATTTATATGCCTAGGACCCCCTGCTGAGCCTTTTGGTTGCTGTGGAAGACACAGGGCAGCTCAGGAAGCATGCTGCCAGCAAAAGAAATGCTCCGGGTTCCCAGCTGTGCTGCTGGTCAGGGCCAGCAATTGGGGCAGAATGGTGTTTTATCGGCAATTTCCTGAGCCCTCATACGGGGCTTTGGAGGCCGCGTGCTACCACAACTAGGCCGTGACAAAACAATTATAGAAAGATTGCACGTCTCTGCAGTTTTGCCAGTAAAGGCCCCTTGTGATCACATCAAGAGCCCTAGAAAGGAAATTACAAAATGAAGAAATGGCAATTTCAGGCAAATCAGGCACCTACTTTGCCTGCAGTGCGAGCAGGTAAGGTGACCTAGAGGAGCATGTGCCCAGGGGTGAGGCAAAGGCTGGGCCCTGGGAAGGCTCGGGGGACACGGGCTGAGGAGTGTGGCTCCGGGGAGTGCTCTCCTCCAGGAGCTCACAGGGCTGGCAGCGAGGCCTCTCTATCAGAGACAGGAGGAAAAAGTTGAGTGCCAGCTGAAAAGCTAGGCATCCCCTGTTAGGATAGGCCAGTGATTGCTGCTTTGCAGGCTTCTGTCCTCTCTGCAGGCTTTATACAAAGTAGCAGCTGTATAGGACAAATAGGCAAAGGGAACTTCAAAATACTTGGCAGGCAGGCAGGAAACATCAGCGACATCTTTCTCCTACCCTGAGAAAGTCCTTGAGGCTCTAGTACACTCAGAGCCCAAACAGATCACTGTGCTGAATGCACATGTATGAACAGCTATGCAAGTCCAATGCATTTTCCCTAACATTTTCCTTCTCTTTGTCTGAGCAGTGACTGTAGGCTGTGTGTCCTGGAGTGTTTCTGCTGGGTGGCTCTGCTGTAATTCTCCTCACTGTTTGCAGAGTATCATTGGTAATTTCTATGTAAATTTGCTCAGGGTAGCAATTTAGCAGCTTTTCTGTTGACAAATGAAGGAACATCTTAATAGCAGAGAGGCTGCTTAAGTCTCTTTGGAGGGAGCTGAAGTGGCAACTTGAAGGTCATGGGAAACTCCTGTCACTGTGCTGCGGCAGAGAGGAGCCCTCTTTGGGGCAGGTCCTGCTCCACTTGGTGCTGCTCTATCTCCCAGGTCCCTGCTCAGCCTGCTTTCAAAGGTGGTCACTAGGGCGAGCCTTTCAGTGTACCATGGTGCTTTAAATAGTGCTGTGCTTCAGCAAAGAAATAAAAAAAGGAAATGGAAAAAAAAAAAAAAAAAGAAAATCAACCCATAGTATTTGAGAGCTTTTGAACCTCTTGTTTCTTGAAATTAAATCAGGGAGAAATGCTGGCACAACTTACCATAAGCAGAGGTGACAGTAAAAGCAGAACAATTTCACCCATGACCTTGAGCACTGAATGTACTTGGAACAGAGCAACTGTCTTGCTTGTAGTGTGAAATTGCACTAGGAAGAAAATATACATGTATGTACTCTTCTACTTAATCCCTGCCAAATTTGCAGATCACCTGATAATAGTATGCATACCCTTGTCTCCTATTATATTTTGGGGTACAAAGCTGGATTATTTTTGTGTAGTAGTTCTACTCCTTGTGAATTGGGTTTGGTTTTGCCTTTCTTAATGCTAGAGTGCACCTCACCCACCCGTCTTTGGAACAATCACAAATTCATAGTTGAAGTTATAAAGGTCTCTACGGTAGATTGAGGGCTGAGTAAACTAGGGGTCAAGTAAAGAAACAGAAAATGATTTTGTGTGTTGAAAGAGGGAAGTCTATAAATCGGACCTGTTTTTTTCCCCTCTTTGCCTCAGTGTGGATGTCTGTGTTGTACTTGGACACTTCTGGAAAGTAACCAACAGATAATCAGGGATCACCACAGATATAGACAGCTATGATAAGTTGCCTAGAAAATCAGGAGCGAAAAAAAGTCTTTGCTCTTCCAATGCCAAAATCATTAATGAGCAGATGACAAAACTTACTTTTTTGGGTACCTTTTGTTCTGAGTAGATATCTGCAGGTAAACATTCCAGCTGCTGCTTCAACCACATTGAAGTGAAATGTGCACAGCTGCCTACCAGTGAGCAGAAATTAATGCAGGAAATGACAAAGAATTTTTAATTCAAATTACTATTTGGTTATCAGGTCTTTTTTTGTTGGCTCC
This sequence comes from Heteronetta atricapilla, assembly GCA_011075105.1. NCBI lineage: Eukaryota > Metazoa > Chordata > Aves > Anseriformes > Anatidae > Heteronetta > Heteronetta atricapilla. Next base: position 42,501,236 of record CM021735.1, read on the forward strand.
CAAATTCCTCTCTCAGCATCAGGGTCCTAGCGTAGTGCATGCATAAATATGTATATGATGACATGACTTACACCCTTAGGAGCTTACAATCAAATAGAAGAAAACAGCAAGAAGAATACAACAAATGGGGAAAAAAAAGAGGGTGAGAAAAAGTGTCCTAAGCACAGATGCAGAGAAAAATAACATGAAAATTTCATATCAGTTGTGATTACTTAAGTGCTTTATAAAATAAGACAATGAATTTCAATCTTGTGCAGACCCCAACACAGGCAAGGAAATGGAATGGAAGCATTTTATAACAAACAAGTAAAATTAATGAGAACCTTTTTCTGTTGAAATGTTCAAAAATCTCCCAGCACATTCCCATTCAGACAGCTTCTTTTACCCCAACAAGTTAGCCAAGCAAGTGATAGTAGAGAGACAAAAAGTAGTGGTTTTGCCCCGTATTCTTACTATTAAGCTGCCAAAATAGAGCTACAGCCTCAACTTTGCAGTCCAAGATGCTGAAGTGACATTGTGCTTCTGGAATATGTTTAACTCAATTAGAGCAACAAAAGAAAGCACAAAGGAATGAAACAGCTGTATTCTAATTCAGCGTAAAGCAAATGAACTATAGAATAGTCAACCAGTGAAATCATTCCTGCAAAAGCATTTTTAAACTGATAATCTAACTAAAAGGAAAAGTAATCAGTTGAATGATCATTTCGCCTCTTTTAGCTCATGTTCATTTATGTCATAGAGTGCATGTGCAAACATACAACTCTGCTGAGCAAATGTTTCTTGGAGATGCATGGTCTCGTAGGGAAAAAACGGAATTAAACTATGCTTCGACTAAAAAAAAAAGATGAAAAGATGAATTCCTTAATTGTACAAAATTTTATAGAGTCTTCATTTATTAATTTTTCCTTCTGGTGCGTGCAGTCCTGAGATCAGAAATGTTGAAATGTCACAAAAAAAAAGTAGTCTTTCAGTTTTGCATGGAAGTAGGACATACCTTAAATTTCCTCAAGCAGCTTTGACTGGAGTTTCAAAGCATTTATCTCGCCAAGGGGCGTCTCTCGATTTCTTAGGAAAACAGAAAGAATATGTTTTATGTTTTATTTCACAACTGTTAGTAGTGAACATTAGGGCAGGTTTGTCCTAGATGTCTGAATTTTTACATGGTCATTCCAATTCTGAAGGGGGAAGCCATGTAATGAATGTTTGCCTTTTAGTGTACTCAGTGAAGTGGTTCCAAAATTGCGGTTATTAATTGCTACTAACCTTGCTTTTGATAGCGATGGGCTGCTAGTGCGATTTAGTTGTGATCTCATCTCTTGGCGACGAACTGAACATCGAAATGTGATATTCCTTGTGTGTATAGGTAGGGCTAAATTTAATCCATGCAGTATCATAGCAGGCATCATTTGGATCACAGTCTGTGTCCTGGGGTGACCCTTCTACGGGATTTGAATTAGCTTTAAGTACTTCAGTTAAGAACTGTTGCCGTACGCTGGAATACCGATACCTAGCTAATGCAAAATGAGGCACGTTAGAAATGCCTAACATCATATTGATGGATGGATCATGGACCATACCCAGGAGGGTAGGGCAGATGCTTGTCACATACCTTTAAAACCCATCTAAAATCCGCTGCACAGTGACACGTAATCTAGACTGACTCCTTTCTCATTGTGTAAATGCAATAAGAAGCCTAAGATGTGGAAAATGAGGTGGGTTATGAAAGCATTGCATGTAGTCAGTTTAAAGTCTGTGTTCAGCTTAAAAGTAAGATAACATAAGGGAAACTTATCTGCAGGACAGTAAGGGGATCCCATAAGGAATGATTACAAGGGGGAAAAAAGAAGTAAGCTAAGCTCTCTTTCCTGAACAGGGAATGTGGGTTCAGTATTAGTGCAAACTACTTAACTTTCAAAGAACTGAGACTGTAAAAGAAGGCATTTAGTATAATTGCAATAAATAGCAATTATACATACTTGACCTTTTAGATGGTCAAGTAATAGAGACTTGTGACTGCAGAGGAAGGAGACAAAGAAAGTAGAACAGAAAGAAAAAAGCTGGGGGAAAAAAAAACTGAAGGGAAGGAACAGTCAGGAAAGTGAATCCATGAGGCAAACAGAGGCTGAGAGAAGACCAAGACCAAGCTGTAGTTCACCCATTCCCCCCCCCCCCAGCCCCCCATGTTGCTTACCATAGGATGGTTTCTACAAACTCTGGCAGCAGCAGCAGCCAGGACAGCGCAAGGAGGTGGCTTCTTCACGAGCGAAGCCCGTTGAGTGTGGTAACACAGACAGAGAAGCCCTGCTGCCACTTTGCCTGTACTGGAAAGGAGAAGAACTGGTGCTGGGCTGCAGGTGCTGTCATCTGGACTGCAGGCTTTCACCGCCAAATGTTTGGCAGCACCTGAGCCATGTGGCTTGGGCTGCAGCTAGGAAGCGGGAGGCTACTTTGTGTTTCTTCAATCGCATTCCAACTTCTTGTTGTTGTTCTTCTATTTTTTTTTAAGCTTCTGTATTTCTTCAATTTTTTTAACCCTTTATTTCCTCTTCAGTATATTGCTCTTTTCTTTTCCTGCTTCCTTCCTCCTTTGCTATGTGCAGTAAGTGATATTTTTAACATTTCTCAGCACTCCCTGCCTGGACTGTGAAGATTGAGGATTTGCTGGCAATAGGTAATCATGTGCTAAATTGCTAGTCAGGCTGCAGGTAGCTATTGTGGTGATGAAACTTGGGCCTGGCACAGGTTGATTAGTAAGAAAAAGTCCTTTTCTCTAACAGAATAAAGATATTTATTCTAACAGAGCATATATCAGATGGTATCAGGCAAAAGTGTAAAACCACTGGGCTGTTCTGCAGTGTCTCTAAGGATCCTCAGTCTCCCTGGCGGTGGATGATGGTCTCTCTCTCGATCAAGACCTAGCTTTTCATTGAAACGTAGCAGGAAGATAGACTTTAGCTATAGCAAATGGTGTGTCAGGAAATGGCCAAAAGGACATGGCTGATTTTTCAGAGCCCTTTTTCTCGCTCTGCTGTTGATGTGTTGTGCTTTGGTTTTGCCACCTGTGAAATATCTGTGTGTTGTTGTTGTTTTGTTTTTCTTTCCTGTAATGCTTTTGAAACATTTGTGAAGCTCTCGAGGGAAAAGCTAAATGTGGAAAGGAGTTTGGTTTGTATCTGCACCAAGCTGCCAACTGGATTGCCTCGGCTTCCTTCTGCTCATTTCCCAGTGAGGTGGAGGGAAGCATCTCCCCGAGGTTCAGGAGCACCGCTGGCTTGGAGTCTGATCCCTTCCAAATCAAGCACTGGAGGAAAGGTCTCCCACAATCTGCACAGTTACTGCTCACCCCAGCTTTAGTTTTATCTGGACATTTTCTACTCAGGAATTGCTCTGCAGATGAGATGACAGATCTGCCATTATCTACTAAAACTGATGCTTTAGGAATTGAGGAGGGAGATGTCTCAGTTCTTAGACCATGACATTTACCTTTCCTGCCTCATGCATTCATAAATGCAGGCTGAAACGCAAGAACCTTGTACATATGCTAGTCCAACACTTAAAGTTTTAATTTCAGCTTGACCAATTTGTTTTATATCAGCAAGATTTTTCTTCAAACTTGCAGAGAAGTATCTTGCTGTAGACCTATTTGATGAATAGCTTTATATCAAATTTAGACTATTAATCTCTGGGGGAGGGGTCTGCTTGTTCTCCTAAAATAGTATTTGTATTCCCATCAAACTTTGAGTTTTATTCTGTTCGAGGCCCCATGTCCATTAGGTTGAGCAGAGCCATAGGAGATGGAAATGATGGAGGAGAGCGTACATGGTTTGTAGAGCATACACAGGAGAGACTGGCTCAGTGGAAGGCATCTTGGGCATTTGATTTCATCCTCTTCTTGACTGTGCTATGAAAAATGAGCCTGTCATGTTCATGGCACCAGGCATCCCACAAGGGGGCATTGGTGCTGGCGGTACCCAGCTAGGCCAAGGGCTCCTTGGTCCCACCAGTGTGTCTGTGGCCCTGATGTATCTCATGCACAGGTGCTGTGGTTGCCCATCACACCTTCCCGCCGGGCCTGGTGGTCCCCAGCTGACCTCCCTGTCAGCCTGCTGCATGGCACTCCCCACTGCTGTCTTGAATCCAAATTCTTTGGTCAAAAATCAACTTTGTTTAAAAAAAAAGAGATCATAAAGTTATGGAAAAGCACAAACCCACAACTTTGTTTCTCTTTCTACAAGCAAATAAAATGAACGAATCTGATCAGTGCAGTACTGGCTTCTCTTCTGATAGCAGTTTATCCCTTACTTCACCGCCAGTTTATGAACTGTCTTTTCAAACCAGCTGGAGGTGCTGATAGGGAGCAGACCAACTGGTACTGACTGGAAGCTGGCCTCTTTTGGGAGCACCCAAGCCATCTTCCAGAGATCTGATTCCTTACACCTATAGGTAGGAAACGGAAGGCAGAATATGGCATGGTGTGTGAGCCCAACGCTATCTCATGCTTCTCTGCCGCTGTTGATGCGACAAATTACAGTACCTCTCACTGAAATAATTGACTGCTTCATTAATAGTTTTGGAAAATGTGACTGCTGTGGGGAGTCTTCCATTAGATTTTTTTTCACCTTGTTATTTTGAGCAGGTGGTTTAAGTCCTGACAAAATTCTGAATTAATGAAAATGAAGGTTGATGTGCTCTCTTGCAAGATTTGAATGGCCGTGGGTGCTGCAGGACGCATCCCAGGTGCAGTGGGGACCATTACAAGGATATCGGAGCTTTGCAAGCCCTGTGGCAGAGTTGTTGCAGGGGAAGCTTTTTTATCATTCTCATTATTTGTATCCAATGCAATAACCAGGTTATTTCTACTAGATGTTAGGATGACTCCTAACCTATGGGATGAACTACCCCTCCCCGCCTGCTCCCACTTCTCCTCAGCAGTGTTGCAGGTTCCCAATCCCATGATGTGTACAGAGGCACTGATGCCCACACTAAAGGCTGTAAATTTTCTTTTGTCCTTCCCCTAAGCTGTCTCCAGATTTTTTAATTTCTCAGAGGAGGAATATGTGCCCCTTATTAGCATCCAGGATTGTAAAGATTAGCTTCTTTGTAGCATAATTAAATGAGATCTGAAAGGGTTGGCACATAGCCCCATCTCTTGCTCTGTCTGTGTCTCCCACCCTCATTTGCTTTATATATAAAATAAAAATGTCAACTGACTCAGAGACAAACTGTGATCGGCATTCCTTGCGCTTCTATAAAAGCTGCCGTGATTATTCATCAGGGCACAGTGAGTGCAGGAAGAGAAGTGATGACATGTCATTTGGGTATGAGCACCTAGCACATTCCCTTTGAAGTTAGCATTGAATCAAAGTTTCCATCAGGCCTGGAATTCACAGTCAGCTATTCAATGGTTTTGGTTTTGTTTTTGTTTTTAAAAAAGTGTCTACTGATGACAACAATGAGGGGGCGAGTCCTGTATTGGCAAACAAGAGGGAGGATTCTTGGAGCAAGGTGGGTAGGGTAGCTAGGCTCACGGAGACGTAGGAAGTTTGTTGCCTTTCACTGGCTTGATTTTTGGCTGATTTCTTCTGACATTAACTCCAGCATTAGATTTTTTTTACATCTATTACTGCAAGTTCAAAATAAAAATGAAAAGAGGACTCGGAAGGAACAGATTCTGTTACTATAGATGGCTAGAGTGGTACTTATTATATCTGTCTCATTTCTGACTTCTGCTAGCTCAAACAGCTTCTTCTCTATCCCTTGCCTTAAACAAAGTCCCTATGGCAAAGTCACAGCACAGCCACACCCTATCCAGCTCAGTGCTGCAAAAGCAGTCCATCCCTCAAGCCACCTAAATGTCACTGCAAACATGGTGACACTGCAACTCACCCATGTCAGCAGCACGCAGTGATCCGCTCACCAAATTATACGGCATAGCACCTCTCCTGCTGCTGCCACAGAAATAGCATAACCAACCTTTAGCTATTGAGGTTGACACTAACAAATTTTCGGCCATCTCCCTTCATGGTTACGATTATGCCTCACGCTGTAATCAAAGAGGTCTCTGCAGTGATTAGTTATCAGGTAGTGGGAAAATAGGGGAGGGAGGGCATGTTGGCATCGCAGCTGTGAAAGTAAGATTTTCATTGTAGTCACCTATTGATAGCATGCAAAATGGGAAAGGAAGTAGTGCTGATTACCCAGTAGCAAAGGTGTTGAACCTGCTTTAAAAATCACTGAGTTTTCTTGGATATAGAATTGTTTGCCCATTCTTTCCATTTGAAAAATGATAACCAATTCTTCAGCATGGTATTACTGACGGAGAGATTAAAAGCTCACTCTTGGATATTAAAATTTGCTGCTTAATGCAATAAGCAATTTGTAAATACTTTTTAAATTAAAGCACTGGATGTGACTGCTGCTGTATGTGGGGTCAGATTACCCCTTCCTTGTAGGTATTTATAAAAACATTTCTCTATTTTGTAAGTTTAATAGACATTAATGTGAGTGTGTAATCATGCAGTCATCTAACTTAGAATGCTATTTATGAGCAGTGATTTAGCGTTTGCTACTTATCACTCCCCCATTTAAAAAGTTTTATTCCTCTAGTCAGGAACTGGAAACAATACCATGCTAGCACTTGTGCACTGTGAATAGAGAATAATTGAAGTGAGCAGTTTGCAAATGTTCTGGAGGCGGAAATCTGCTCAGATGAACTATTTGGTGGTTGTTTCTGAATAACAAATCCATTCACAGAAATCTGGTTCAGTCCACAAATAATAAAAAAGGGCCAAACCTGCACTGAATTTTATTTGCAGTGAATTATCTATCCAGCCGTATCCATTATTATTTAATATTTTATACATGGTACTGATAATAAAAGGCTTAACAAAAGCAAGTTAGAAATGACGCCTTCAGCAGAGTGTAAAACCAGTCATAAGAAAGAGTGAGTGATAAGGCAGAGCTGTGCTGCTGCTTGTTTCCACGCATGCATCAGAGCCCTGTAGTCCTAGGAGGAATCTCCGGCTGCATCGAGGTGTGCATTCCAAGAACAGAGATGGGCTAAGAAGTTATGATCTGGGTCTTCAGCCATTTAGCCCTCCCTCAGAAATACGGGGGCAGCTGGGGTTTGAAATTCGGTGGTGATAAATACGCAGCTGCATAGATGCCTTCAGCAGTTGTTTGCTTTCTGCTTACACATTGACAACGGGAATAGATCCCCAACCCCTTGGATTTGGTAGCAAGGATTCAGAAGCTCAGAGGCTCATCGTTACCACACATGATCCAGTATCGCTCAGAAAGCTTGCCACCAGAATCTGCTCGGTTTCCTTTGCTTCCTGGTTTCACCCATGCTGCATCGATTTGAAGGGTTGTGTTCATAGCGCTTTGCTGATTTGCAACAATGAGCAGAAATCTCACAAACAGTTGCAAAATCCATGTAGCTCCTAAGAGGTTTACTAAAGAACTTTTCACAACTTGTAAACCTGTTTAAGGAATTAGTTTTACTGAATTTGGACAACTGTGCCTTGTATTTGTCCCAGGTACGATACCTGTTCAATGTGGTTAAATTCCATTCATTGCTGTAACTTTTGAAAGGTAGATTCAAGTGAAAATTAACTGCCTGTGTTTTCACAGGAGTTCACAAAATTGTTTTTAGTTCAGAACGTGCTTCGGATGTCTTTGTGTCTGCAGCAGTGGTAACTCCGTGAGATGGGAGCTGAGAGGAACTGAGGAAGGATGTTTTTCCAAAAGAAAACTCCCAGGGAAACTGTTTTTCAGAAGCTTAAGTTTTCCTTAGCGTGGAGAAAAACAGGCTAATCTCTTAGTTGAGAAAATGACTTTGGCTTGTGAACTTAATGTAAAGCATCGCCAGTTGTCTCAGAGTTCATTTTTAATGTAGAAACGTTTAATGATTGTAATTGTTTCCACCACTAACGAGTTTGCTGAAGACAAGAAGTATACCAGGAGTCAGATCGTGTCGCTGTATGAATAATATTCATGGAGAAGCCTGGTGAGATCAGCCCTGTGTTCTGGGAGGGAAGTGGAGGTGCCTGTTTCCAGTGTCTCCTGCATTTCAGCAGTGATTTGGGTCCAATCTGGGTGATCCAAGAACAGGTATTTTCTGTCAATGCACGGTATTTTTACTCGTGTCATTGCCAAATTCTTCTGCTCATGCATCGAGCCTAGTGCATTTGGTGGGAGTGATATAAGAGTAAGTAGGGGGGAGGAAAAAAAGATTGCTACCCCCTGGAAAAAAAAATAAAAAAATGACTTCATGGAGCAGAGCTTGGCATTAATGCTTAAACAGATGGCTATGATGATGGGACTGCAGGCACCAGCAAGTCAAGGTAGAACGGACAGAGAATATTTGTTTTGTACATGTGCATGATAAGTGGGAGCAGTCACATCACTTGTTCTTTTTATAATGTGAGTCATGACAAAATTACTTTAGCTTTCAGGAATTTGAAAGAGAATGAGGGGAAGAAAACACTTGGCATCTGCAATTTAATGCTTTTAACTGGAGAAAGAGAGCTAAGCTAATACTCAAGTGTTTCACGTGTTGCTGCCAGGCGCTAATATACCCACGGGGTAGTTAAAGACTCCTTGGAGAAACCTCACAGCCACCTCATTCTCGCTTCATCACGACAGCCTCACTTCCCACAGTCTTTAAAAAAAAATAAATAAATAAAGGACACGGTGAGTTGCAAGAGTAAGGTGGGAGATGTGTGGATCATTTCTCAGTTCGGCTAATCTCAATAGCTCTCCTGCTGTTCTTCTCTTCAGCTTGGCCCTCAGATGTTTAAGTCATTATCTAATAATTTTCTCTGTGTAGCGAGTCCATAGGTACAGTTTTTGTTTTTTTTTTTTTGTTTCAGGTGAAAGAAAAAATAATCAAGGGTGAGCTCCCAGCTGTTGCTGGTCTACAAAAAAATAGCATGGTGGTGTTGGACATGCCTGGTGCGTTTCTTCCAAAACTCCAAGGCTGTCACCAGCAGAGCCGAAGGAGACCCTCTGCTATATATTTGTATTCTTTGTCTAAGTGCACAAGCTATGCTGCCTACTGGAGCAGCTCCGCTTCCGTCCTGGGGGAGCAGCCGTAGAGGCAGGAACACAGTTTCCCAAGAGCAAAGCAATTATTGTGTGTGTTTTTTTTAATAGGAAAAAAAAAAAAAAAAGAGAAAAATGTAGTTGCTGTTTTGCTGAGAGTGTTAGTTTACAGAAGTAAGGGATGGAGAAGCCCTGCCAAATTCTAGTCTGTTCACCTGAGCACAAAGCAGAATTGTTACCTATCAGTATAACCTGCGTGGATTTTTCTGTTCTGTACCTAGGTAGCATTTCGTGCATATTCATTGCTGCAGCACCGCGGGGAGCTGGATGTTTCCATCCAGCGAGTGACGCTGCGCAGCTCTGCCCGAAGCTCTGAACTAGGCAGCGTCTTGGGCTCTTGTCTGCTTTCGTGTCAGCAAATCGTCTCTGGCTAACTTCCCTGTCCTGAAGGGGATGCTCGTGGGCTCAGAACCGCTGAGGGGGAGGGTTATATGGATGAGGGGAGAGAAAGGAGGGAGGAGAAGAAAATAATTTATATTCTGGAAAGTATAACACAAAAAGCGATTGCTGAGAAACCTCACTGGCAACCAATTACTCACTTCATTGGCAGCCAATTATTCAGTGTTGTGAACTGAGCACCCCTCAAACTCCTTTAAATCATGGGGTGCTCGTTAGCTTGGGGGGTTGAGCACCACAGTAGTAGGTTCATAAACCTTAAGTACCAGCAGCTCCTAGGCACGGTGGGCTGTGAGTCACAGCAATCAGGGCAATTCGGGCTCTATCTTAACAAGTTTTGTCTCCACGCCTGTGTACCCAAAGAGGCTCTCCCTGCCTCTTGAACATAATGGCAACGTTTCAATGACATAGCTGAACATAATGACAGTGTTTCAATGACATAGTTGGTGTAGCTTTAGGACATCTGAGATAAAAAACAGAATAACTGGCCACGTGGCACTGATAAATTTATTCTGCTCTTTCAGATTTGTTCAAAGGATTTTGGTGTGTACCAGTAGACCTTGTGCTGGCTCTTGGACTATCTGTTTGCACATCTCTGATATCTCTGGATCAGCTATATTCACCCCTAGCTAGTATGACGATGGCCTAAATGCTCTGTCATATTCTCTGGCTAATTTAACAGAGGTGCAGCTGCGGACTGCTGCCTGATCTGCATCAAATTAGTACTGTTAGGCAGTGTGGATGTCAGCTATTAATGATTGTGCAATCATGCCCTCTTGTCAAATAAGACGTAGGAGAGAAGTGACTTAAGTCTTCTTTCCGGGGTAAGGGATTACGGATTATTAAAGATGCTCGGCTCTGTTCTAGCTGCACACAGATATTACTGCTGATTTTGTCTGTCTTGCTTTGCCCTGTGTCTGTGCCATCTGTGTCAGAAATTTTATCCTCTAGCCCATGCCACCATCATAAGACAGTGCTTTCAGGGATATGAGTAGGTCACATCCAGCTCCTGCAGCCACTTCACTTCCTGCATGTTTCCGAGCCTGCTCTGTGATCTCAGAATGCTTTTGGTGATGTCATTGCTTTCACACAGCAGCGAGAAAGTGGGACGTGCAAAGGGTGCCTCTGAGGGAAGAAGAAACAGGGAGTTTCCTTCACTGCAGTGGGGAAGCATCAGGTATGCATGGTGCTGTGATTGAGCTCAAGGAGTTTTTGCAGCTCTGTGCAAGTTCAGGTACCTTTTACACTACTCAAGTCAGCTTTTACCTTAGTTCATCAGGTTGCATGCAGAAATTCAGCTTTTGGTGTCAGGGTCCCAGGTGGTGCTGGGAGATGTGCTGATGCATCTCAACCCTTCAGTCTGCACTAAGGGGTCCTGCTGGACGTGGTTTGGAAATGAAGGCTGTCGCATTTTGGAGTAATCCTTAAGGAAAGGAGGCCTCGCTGTTACCTCCCCCCTCATATACACTGATGAGACACAGTGATGTGCTGTCCTCTGATGGTATGTAAGGATGTATTCCCCTTTATCAGGGAAATTTGAGAGTCAAATCACCTGATTTATTTTCATCTTCATTAGTATGAGTTATTTCCTGCTCTCCAGCATAGCTGTAAAGACGGCTTTAAATGACACGCTGGGTATTGGAATACAGCCATTTCTGAGGTGAAATGTGACAACTTTTTAGATGCATGGGTTCCTTTGCTCTGTCCACTGAAATTCCCATCTTGTTCTTTCTCTCTGGTCTTTTAAGCTTTGTGAGTTCACTTCCACTATTAACCTTTTTCTTAGCAGCATTTTCCTGTCTCTGTGCTGCCTCGCATTTAGCTGATCTTCTGCTCGCCCTTCTTAGGCCTCATCTTTTTCTCTTGATTTGTGCTGTTGCCTATTGCTGAATTATCTGAACCAGTTCTCTTTTAAAGAATGGAAGGAACGGCTTTGTAAACGTGCAAAATTCAGAAGACTAAAAAGGATTCTTCATGAATTCACTTCCCCTCCACCTTTAAGCTGCCAGAGGTTTCATGCGTGGTTACATAGGGCAGGGAAAGATGGTGGAAGACCGGACTGGAGGGTGGGGAAAGCAGAGACAAAGGAGAAGAGACTTCCCTCTTCTTCCTCTCGGAAGCTTTCCCCTATAACGAGAATGACGTGCCTCTGTGTAACGATATAGACCAAGGGCAGAGAAATCTCGAGGGAACTGCTGGGTTTCCTCTGTCTCCCTTTTCACCCTGCAGTAGACAACTTTTTTTTGAGAGGGGTTCTTCATGATGTTTTCTTGCTTTCTGAAAGAGCAAAGGGAGTTGTTTGTGTTCTGAGTACCATTCCTGCTGTAAGAGCAAAGCTTTTTGAAACAAGTAAAGTCAAGCATTTGCTCTAGTTCTCAAGAGTTTGCTCTTCCTTTGTTCTGTCCTCAGCCAGCATGCACGAAGCCTCTGGCACCGCAGAGGGAGGAAGTGTATCCTAGAAAGGTGGTTCTTTCTTGTGTATGCATATAAAGCTGTTTCCTGGAGTCCTGAATAGGGAGTTGGCTATGGTCCCAGCTGGAGATGAGAGCATAGTAATTCAGGCAGTGAAAAGCCCGCTTGCACAGGGTGGATAGCATAGGTCACTAACAATCTTTTCTTCCTTTTATTGCCGTGATGCAGAGGGAACAGGACAAGTCATCAGAGGACCAGCATCCTGGGATGAACTTGTGTTGAGGGTTGACCTCTTCTCCTTTGCTTACTTTCTCATCTCTCCTCCTTCCATTTTCTTCTATTATTTAATTTTCTAAACAAACGTCCCCCAGTGTGCACTGTGTAAATATTGTCACTGAATTACTGTCTGTTTGCTTAGCTCATTAGAGAAAGTCATGATAAGCTTTTTAATTACAAAATTAGCTTCGCCAAATCAATTTCTTTCATTTAATGAACTGAAGAAAACTGCAAATGGGAGGGGTAACACTCCCCTTTTCCCTGAAGCATAAATTCACTACCTCCAACCCCCAACTTCCTACAAAAAATCAAGGTAGCTGAGAAATAGATTCACTACATTTTAAAAAGAAAAATTGTGAGCTGAAGAACATCTTGAGCCTCTCCTTGTTTGTTTTTTCATTGTTTTGTTTTCTTGTGTAGTTAGTTCTTCTGTAGGGGATTGGTTTGTGCTCCTCTTTTTTGCTTTTTTTCTCTTTGTATTTATTGTATCTTCACCATAGAGCAGTGGTCACAAAACTAATTGTGCTTACAGCAAAATCATTGGTGTATCTTTGATATCAAGCTTCTTGGTGAGATGTTGCTTCTTTGTGAAAGGACAGCATCAGTAGAAGGAAACTTCTGCAGCAGTTGCAGAGGGAAGTGGTTGGATGAGAACAGACTGTCAGTGGCTTTATAGGCAGTTCATTTCTAAAGAAATTAAGTTTAGGAAGGAAGGAAGACCCACTACATATCGGTTGAGTTGCTGAATGGCATGGTGGATATGTTTGCACACCCTAGTTTTCCTGAAAGACCTTGAATTGAGTAGAGAAAATGTTGAAGGCAGGATAGCCTGAATCATCCTAGCACATTGACAGGTAGACTTTGGCAGACTTTGGTGTATTGAGCATTACAGTTCTCAGTGGTGGACTCTATCCCAGTGTATCTGGTTATCATCCTGGTCTGATGAGATGATCACTGATGATCACAGAGATGGCAAAATGCAGAGGATCTGCATTTTCAAGATGAATTCCCAGCCCAGCAACCTCGATGGAACCATCAGATAAGATGGGATTGTGGAAAGATGCTGGTTAGATGCTTCTCCTGTGAGCAGGAGCAAGTAAAGCATGAACAAACTTCCCATGCTGTTGATCTAATTTTGAAGGAAGTTCTCTCCAGTGAAGTAGTGGGATAGACAAGTACTTAAAGTAATGTTTTAAACTGCTCCTGTTGAATTTGCCAAGGCTTACTCGTCAGCGCTGTCAGTTGGTTTGCTAGTGGTTTTGTACGTGTGTTTTGTTTTTGTTTTGTTTTTAGCTGGAACTTGCAGCAAGAGAGAAGGTTCTCTGGATACTTGTTTAAGATTTGTTGCTATTCTTATTTTGGTATATTGTCAGAGTGATGTTTCAGAAACTTTGGGCCAAAGTTGGATAGCAAGTGGGTGGTGTTATCCCCAGGTTCTGCTTCAAGTCTGAGAACAATTAGACATTCCTGCTAATGCGATCAGAAGTGGAATAATTCACAAAGCTAACACTTAACTTGTCACCTGTACACTTCAGTGTCAATGTTCTGCAGAACTGTGTGGGGACAGCCCACACCTCTCATAGCCTGCTCATCCTTACCCATCTCTGTGGGCTCTGTCAGCTCTGCCACTGGGACAGATTTTCTTAACAGTTCTGATGACTTTACCTTATTATTTCTACCCTTCTCCATTTACCACCTGTAGAGTCGGGAAATGCATAGTACCATGGCACTGAAAAGAACTAACCCCTTCCCCCCTCCCCCAAATATTTTTGAATCCTTTAAAAAAAAGCCAGAACAGTTTGAGCTCAAAATGAAGATGAGAGCCAACCCTTTTTCATCCAGATCAACTTCCCACTTTCTTGACAGCTTGCTTATTTTTTAGTTGAGAGAGCACAGGGGCAACCAAGGACTTAAAGTGCAGAAAACAAGGTAAAGCCAAGTGTTCAAAGCTTCTAGAAGGGTTTCCCTCACACACGAAGGAGCTTCCTTCACCAGGCTGCTGAAATCATGTGTGAATATAAGCACTGGTTGATTGCTGCTGGGCATCAGCTCTGTTCCCTATGGCTGGGAAAGCTTTAGCTGGAATATCAGAAAAGATGAACCTGATTTCTCTAGTGGTGAGCTTTGCTTTGGACTTGTTCTTTAAGGTAATGAACCAAATTCTGGAGCCTTTCTCTGCTGCTGCTTTCATAACATAAATTTGATATGTGTTTAGTGCTTATTGTGCAATTCCATTGTCATAACACTGATTTCAGATTAGCAAACATGATGCAACAGGGATGTGCTGCTGCAGAAGAGGTAGACATGGCTATGCCTCTTCTCAACTTTTTAATACCCCGGCTCGCCAGAATAGCGTTATGTAACTATAAACAGGATAACTGCAATCAAAGCAACTTCTTGGAGACTGAAGGGCAGCAGTTAGCCATTTCTGCCTTCCACTCTCACACTACGCTAAGCACAGCTCTTCTATTGCTCGCAGCAGAACTGGAGTGAGTTTGCCAAGAGAATCCGTGTGCTGGAGACAAACAGGTGTCCCTTATGTCAGATTTCAAAGCACCCTAGAGCTGCAAGGCCCATGGCCTCCTGGGGTGCAGTAATGAAAGAAAATCTAATCTTCTGTGTTTAAGCAGTAATAAGAATCCTCAGTGAAGCAGAACCCTCTTCTCTGCCTTCCTCCTGCTACCTGCTGTTTCGCATAATGATTATACCTACTGGGATGCTGCACCCAAGACTTATTATAGTAGCTTGGCTACTCTGTGGGGAATGCAGGGTGGATCTTTGCTTTCAGCCCTTGCTTTGTCACACCTCACAATAACCTAGTGACCAGAGAGGTGAACAAGGAGTTTGAGGGTATCTGGCATCTGGAATTTAGTTTCAACTCCGTTTAAAGTGCCGTGGAGACTTTTGTTGCAAGTAACAGTTGTGAGAAGCTCGTGAAGGTCAATGAACACCCGTTATCATGCGTTAGTGCTTTGTATATACAGAACCCAGGCCTATGTTTGGAGTTTCACTAATGCTGTGGGCAGACAAGTTAATGGAACACAACTGGACCTGTGTTTCTAGATCAACATAAGAAATTCTTCCTCCGTGTAATATAAGACTGGACAAAAAGATGCTTCCAGAGTGACTGGGCCTGCCTGATTTTATATTTATTTATTTATTCCTGTAGAACCCTGTTTTCTGGAAAAAGGATGCCTGGCTTGGTGAGATTTTCTAGGAACTATTCAATTAAGAGCTGGTGAAAAGACACAATACCACAGAGGTGAATAGCTAGCGAGAGCCCACTGAACCTTAGCTGTAACCCCTATCTTGTTCCTTTCTTGGCAAGGTAGAGATGAACTACTAGGAACCAGAGATACATTTCCTATTGCTTAAAAACAGAAAATTTATGAGTAATGTGGGCATTTCACTGTGAAGAATCCCCCAAGGATTTTAAGTGGTGTGTCTTTGCAATGGACCAGGTTAATGCACAGCATAAGTAGTTGTATTGCCATGGAGTTTACATGAATTGCTCTCCAGAAGGAAGCGGGGAGAGGGCACGCGCTCACCCTCCTCTCCTGCTCTCTACTTGCCTGTGCCTGCTTATGTAAGCCTGCAGCTTTTCCTCCTATTATCCTGACTGCTGATCCGTGCCTGATGGCGGTGTCAGGCCTCCAACACCACAGCTTCTCCGATTGCTGCACTCTGTGCTCTTTAACATGACAATTAAAAATGATTTACAAATGGTCGTTTTGGTTCCAAACAGAGAGCAGCAAGAGGCTGTGATACTTGCTGTTGTATCAGAGAAACCCAGCTATCTCAGCAGCTGCTGCCTTTGCATTCACCGCTTGTTTGTCTCCGGAGTTTTACGTAAGATGTCTGTCCTCAAAGGGCTGCTTTGTGAGAGCTCTCCGTAGAGCCAGAGGAGTCGGTGGAGCAGAGTCAGCATCTTGGGGACAGCGGCCTGTTCCAGTAAGGAGACGTTTGGTAGGTTCATGGGGCTGCTACAGGGATATCCCTGTAAGCAGGGAGAAGGCTATGCAGGAGGGCAAGCGCGGACTGATTATTAACCATCAGGCAGGGAAGAATGAGTACAACTTACTCTTTTCTTACTGGAAGTCTTTTCCTCACACAGGAGGTTGGGCCTGAAATTGATCCATGAGCCTGCTGGAGGGTATTCATGCAACTTAATTTTGAGTAACTGAAGTGCGAGGCATGACTGCTTTGACTCCCTGTACAGCCTGTGAAGAGAAATGAGATCCTTCAGAGAGCTTTAGTGCACTGGTATCAGGCTCTCATCCTGAATCACCTTCTGAAGAGGGCTGCTAGGTACTACAAACACAGTAGGATCCTGCTCCTCCCCTCTTCGATATGCTGAGCAGCTTTGCCTGCCTAGCAGTACTGTACTTGAGCTTGGAGAGATATAGCTGGTCCTGTGGCTTCCAGATTGGAAGATCTGAGACTTTTATCAAACGCTTATGGTTAGTTAGGGTCAATTATGTCTCTAATTTGTGACAGAAGCTGAGAAAGAAATCTCGTACGTGTCTGAGCCCAGCCCCTAATTCTGAAGCAGATAAGCAGCATTATGACAGGTATGCTCTGCAGGACCTGATTTACTCTGCCAAAGACTCACTGGAAGGATTTTTCCAGTCATTAGCACTTTTCAATGAAGGAGCAGTACCTGCTATGATATTACGTCCATAACTGTGGTAAAGTCAATCCATGGAAGTGAAGGTGAATGCGAAGAATCCGCTTGGTGGTTTCAGAGCCACTTGTGGTACCTTCTGCTGTCAGTGAAACGTTAGGTCTGGAACAGAAAGATTTTGCTGCTTTTGAATACAAAGAGATGGGGGTCATAAATGTCCTTAAGCCTACACAGGTGGATCACCAGTGGTCATTACTTTAAGGCTTGTTCTCATAAGGCATGTGTGAGCTGCAGCAAGTTTAGTTCAGCTGCGTACTGTTCTCTGCTCCTCTGGGGAAAGAAAGAAGATAATGAGGAGTGGAAATTACATTCAGAAGACAAATACGTCAAGTAAGAAAAATGGTACATACATGTGATCTGTGTGCTACACTGGCATGTAGCAGGTATTCTCTGGCCTTCTGCCCCAAAAATCTTCATTTTGCCCAGTGAAAGCAAGAAAGAAAACAAATTGGAAAAAGAGATTTAGACTATATTAAAATGGTAAGCATAAATGAATGAGTCAGAAATATTTCAGTTCTGTAAATATGAGGTAAATCCAGTGATCTCAGACTCCTTTGCTATAGCTTTCAGCCCTATAGGGGACTTTTGCAATTCTCGGAAGACTGGAAAAGGTTCAGTAGAGCTCCATTGATGGAGTTGGGTGAGGTACCTTGTAGCATAATTGCTGTGGTTAAAGGAAAAAAGGGGCTGAGTTTTGAAGAGTGTGGCATTATTACTGCAGAGCCCCAGTACTCAACTATCTGGGGAGCTGTGAGTCAGGACAGAAGTGTTTGAGAAAACAAATTGTCACCTGTCCAACGTTTGTATAGTTCTACTTGATGCTTTCAGTCATTCTCTGCTATAAGCTCTGGAAATATTTTCCATAATTAGGGGAAAAAAAGATAAACAGGCTGCCCAGGGAGGTGGTGGAGTCACCATCCCTGGAGGTCTTTAAAAGACGTTTAGATGTAGAGCTTAGGGATATGGTTTAGTGGGGACTGTTAGGGTTAGGTTAGAGGTTGGACTCGATGATCTTGAGGTCTCTTCCAACCTAGAAATTCTGTGATTCTGTGATTATTTCAAATAAGACAAAATAAATTTCAACTTGTTTTTTATTATGGTCATGTCACCACAGACTTGGGGTGGAGTGTTTTGTTACGTCATACAGTATCACGTACAATCAGACATAGCCTGATGTGTCAAACATCTTGACGTGAAAGAGACTGACACCATGGGGTCAGGACCCAGGGCATAGTTGTTAAGCTAATTTAAAAAATAAGACAATAAAAAATTGAGGCAAGCAGTGCTTGTTTGACCAGACCTTTAGGATTCTATTAAAATGCCACTTCCCTGACAACTTTTTAACCATGGACTTCTCCAAAGTACTCATTATTCAGATTGTGCCTTTGATTTCTTGCTTTCAGAGCACTTGACAGAGATGAAAGATACTGCTACTGCTTTAAGAAGCAGGAATCAGGAATGGACAGAAATGATGTAACGTGCCCCACACTGACTCAGTTTTAGAACAAGGGATCTAACCTGAGCCCTCTGACTTCCAGCTCCATCCCTTCATAGTACTTCGCAACAAAAGGGAGGTGAGCCTCAGAATTACAGCAAGAGATGGAAATGAAGCAGTGGCTTCTAGGGTGGTGACTGAGCAAAGGAGAAGTTTCTTTGCTAGCTAGAGGTTGTATCAGGTGAGGTTAGAGCTTCAAGGTAGTCCCTCAAAACCACTGAGTTCTCCACATGGCAACATTCCTGCTTGGTTATTGCTCTGCAGGTAGGAGAACTTCCACAATATCTCTGTGTATGTACACAGCAGGCATGGCTCCATTTCAGTTCTGTTTCAGTGTACACACTTAAATCCTTTTGAGCAAGAGTTAAACTGTCTGGATTTCAGTGGAGCATGTTGCTCAAATCAGAGGAGGTAATTAATTCAGAGAACAACTCATTTTTCTGCTCCTCCCATCCCAGCAACATAAAAACAAGATCAGTCTGTAGAGCTGAAGCGTTTGCAGAATTCACAAGTGAAAAGTTGTCAGACACTCAAACACAGGTAAATGCTTCTGAAATTACCCTTAATTACAGTGTTGTGTGTGTCTGTATCATACGCGTTCCCTCCCTACCACCCAGCCTCCTTCCTACCTCCCCCACCTCAGCTGTGTTCACTAGCTTCTGAAAACCAAGGTGTGTGTGTGCAGACAACAGAACCTGTTCCAGCTGCTTAGGCTAATGCAGGATTTGCAGAGACTTTGTGATGGGGCTGTTCATTGTGGGCTATGTTAAGGAATGAAGGAGCTGGATAGCTCCTCAGGACGTATTTGTGTCCAGCAGCCATCATACAGATTCTTGTATAGCCGTCGTGGGTGAATCTTGTCTTTTCTACTGTGATGACATCAGAGGTTCTCCATCTCGAAATTCCATAGCATCCTCTTTTCCTTCCAGAGAAGAAACAAAATGCTTCTCCCTAGCAAAGGGCTTTGGAGGAAGACATAGTTCTTCTAGCTAGTCTGGTGATCAGAGCGACAAGCCAAGTTGCTGTAAGAGTTTAGTAACCTGACACTGGAGTTTGATCTAGGCAGCTGACATCATCCCGTTGTATCTCAACTCAGATATTTCACTAGTGCCTATTCCCCATGATGTAACTAAGGTCTCAGGGGGGGCTTTCCTTCTTCACAGAAGGATTTGCTTTGGGGAGGAGAGACCCTGTTCAGATGCACATTAGGAGCATACTGTATTTAAAATGCATACAGAAGAGTTGCTCTGCGTGTTAGCAGAGCATCCTGGTATTTCAGGCTGCCTCGTAAGCGTAAGACTTACACCAATGCTACACTGCAAATCAGCCTTGGCTTGGGAGATGGTTCTTGTGCTCCGGTCCCAGGCATATTTGAAAACGTGGTTCCATTTGCAAGTGAGGCCACAAAAGACCTGGCTTTACTTCTGCTTTATTGAGAGGCACGTGGTGGTGGTGGGGAAGCAGGGCTGAAGACAGGGAGAAGCGCTTTGGAATGGGAAGTATTCTGGTGCAGCACAGACAGGGCCTGTATCATTGGCATGCCTGATTTGGGGCATGCACACACAAAAAGATGGTGTAACAACTTTCGCCTTTTTCTTTTCCCTGTCTTAATTAGCTCCTTCAAAATGACCCTCTCCTGCTTGGACTCCTCGTGAACCGTGTGCCCTGTGGATAGCACTTGTGAATATGCATGAGCTGATAAGAGAATCTAATGTGTGAATCACACTTAAAACAGACCCACCCACTCACTCCCTGACATCAGCTTTTTCAGAACTGTGAAGTGAGAGCGATTTTAAAATTAGAAAGCATGTCATTGGGAACTTTTATCAGCCCTCAGAGAAAATAAATAACCTCTCAAGATGTGAGAATGGATTTAACTAATGCAGTTATTTATTTATTTTTGCTTTGCGGTTTAAAAAAATGCTTTCATATTTCTGCAGTATCAATGCTGCTCTCCAAAAAAGTGAACAATAATTGTAATGGATGTCAGAAAATACTGTTATCTCTAGTTCCTCTCACATGTCTCCGGAGATCCTAGTGTGCAGTTCCTGGGGGATTACTTCTGCATGTGGTATACACGCAAATTATTTCACTGGCAAGAACAAAGAAATAATCCTCTTTCTGCTATGTGTTTTTCCTGAACATTTGCATTTTAAAAGTAAGCAATCTAGTGTGCTTTTACAGTGGGGGAATAAGAAAAGGGAAAAAAAAAAAAGCCAACTAGGAACTGAAATTGCCACATTTTGCAGAGTAATTAAGCAGAGAGGAAAAGAACCCAACATCTTATTTTTTTTTGTTTGCAGTTGTTGTTCAAGTGTGTGACTTGTGGGTTTTTATATTGTTTCAGAGATTGCCAATATTGATGTGCGCTAAAAAACAGGACAGGAGAATTGCCTACAAAAGAAATCAGTTGACTTCCTGCAGCCTCACTATCTTGTGCTGTGACCTTACTGGATATCGCATGGAGTTATTTAGGGCTTGAAGAGATCTCCAAAAACAAGAAGCAGTTTTTTGTTGTTGTTTTGTTTTGTTTTGTTTTGTTGTTTTTTTTTTTTTTTCTCTCCAGGAAGTAATAGTAATGACTTCAGTAGATGGTCTTTGCCCTTCAAAGTGGTTCTGATTCCAGTGCACTTTTGGGATAAAACATAGGCCTATTTCCTGACTGTTGGTGTTTGTAAAGATCTTCTGTCAGTTTTCACAATTGCAGATATGTTAAATCCAGGGTTCTGGTCTAGTTCCAGTTTGAGGAGCTATTTTCTGCTTAGTTTCTGCAGCAGATTTGTATTGGCTGCGATCTCCTCCTCCACTTGCTGTCATACATTTTCATGTTTGCTGAGCTCTTTTAAACAGCCACCACATTCCCCTTCTGTGTGTGTTAGCAACTACTTCTGGAGTGGAACATGGCAGCACAATATTACACTTCAGTTAAGAGGAGATATGATAATGCTCTAACAAATCAAATCCACAAGAAGAAATTTAAGGTAGGCAGGACCCAATTACTAAATTGGAATTTTGCCAGGATAGTGGGATTAACAAGCTTACACAGAAAGACTAGAAGGCACTTAAGGATGAAGTGAAAGATGTCTTCGCCATGAGAAATGGCAAACACCATCTAGTCCTTCCCTTGGCATTCACTGCAGGCTTGCTCATTACATCATTTTCACCAGTGATACATCCAGCCTAATTATAAATGACTAAAGCCATGCAAATTCCACATTCACTCTGTGGAGGCTGTTCCAGGGGATTCGCTGCCAAGCAGAAATGCATCTCAGTGTTCCTCCTTCATGTTCCTTTGTGTCTATTTCTTCCTAATTGCTCGACTAGAATTGTTCCTTTCCACACCTTCTATCTTCCCTCACTACAGTCTCTGCATTTCATGCCCTTTGAAAGCATCATAGACATTTACCTGAGCAGACTGTTTTCTGCAAGCTTGCCTTTCCAGCCATCAGGCAGGTTTTGTCAAACATCCCCTGCCATCACTTCTAGCTTCAGCTACAAGCAGCTTGAGCTGTAACACTGACTTAAAATCACTACCTCCATTGGATGCCTGAGTCACTTACCCAAAACTGTAAGGACAGGGTCAACGTTGTGAGGCATAAGAGGGATTATCTATCCAAGGAGGCCAGACTCATTCACCCACTGTCTCCGATTCCTTTTGTTCAAGTGGGTGTTGTTCATGCCAGCTTAGATGAACTGCCTGCTAGATCACTTTGGAAGAGGTAGGCTTTGCAATAGAAAATGATTTATGAGATTTGTTGGGGCTTTTTTTGGCCTGTGAGATTTGCTGTAGCTTTGCTATTAGCCTGTGAATATTAGTGGTAAAATATTCTCTGTGTCCTATAGGGAACTTAACGGTTCCACTGTGTGGCTATTACGCTTCTTACCTTACGTAGCACAATCGGTAAATAAGTAGCTGTGACCATTCCAGTTAGAGGCTGGACCTCATTTCAGACCAGGAACTCAAAGTGGCTCACCGAAAGGGGTTTAGTGTTTCCGTCAGACTGCTGTTCCCTCGGCGTCCTGTTCCTTCAGGTTGTGTTGCCTGCCTGCACTGCGTACGTGCATCCCACCAGGGCTCAGGAGTGACGTTAGCTTTTGATTATTACAGATTTCCTTTTCGTATTTTTTTTCCTAATATTTGCAAACTATTCGTAGAGGGAGTTTTGTGTTTTTCAGTGTATTTCAGTATGAGTACCAAGCACCAAAAGCAGCACACAGCTATTTTTCTCAGGACAGAGAGTGTTTTCCAGTATGTCAGGCCTTAGTCCTGCAGTGAGCTGCTCAGAGGAGACATCTATACCTGCAGGCCTTGGTAGCTGCAAGGTCCCATTATGTATTACCTATGTCTTCTGAGTTTATGTAATATATTTGATAGATACTCTTAAAATTACTTTCAGAGGAAAAGAGAATAAGTTTAATTTCTTTCTTCCTGCTAATTATAGAACAAATTAGACTTGGTTAATCATTTGTTTTTAGAAAAAATGATAAAAGGCTGCAATTATTAAAAAGAATACAGTAAACAAAAATGGTTTTGACTGCTTCTGCTGGCACATTGTCTCAAACAGAACTTGAAAGTCAGAATAGATCAGATAATCTGACAGAGAGCCAAAACTGAACGGAATGCTGGCTCGGTCTGCTGGGGGTTTATATTCATTTTTCAGAGTGTGTGATTGAGTGGGACTGGCCAGGAGCAAAGGTAGAAGGTACGATGGAGCACAAGTCCTTAAAGGGAAGAGAAAATGAAAGCTTTTGAGGTATCTAGGAAGTGGTTTTTGAGATAGTAGGTGATATGAGGCATCCTTGGCAAGCCTGAGGGAATCTTAGTAAAACCAGTAAGTTATAGAGTCTTCAAGTTTTATTTTAGAATAATGCTTTTAGACCTCACTGAAACACCAGGGGGGAAATTTCTGACATTGCGTTTGTTGCAGGTATGTCCTCTATTGTTATTTAATTTTTCTTTTCTACTTTTAGCATTAGCAGTGAGAACATTACAATCCAACAGACTTTGTGTTCTGCAACTGGAGCTGTCAGTCAATCCGTTGTTATCAGAGGTTTGTTCCATAAACGTTAGACAACTGGGGCCCAATTATCCTATCTATTAGGCAGTGTGAATTCGACAAATAAAGGTGCAAGTTACAGTTAATCTTTGCTGAGAGTGTCTGTGTTTTATGAAGATGCTATCATATGGTTTCAGAAGAGCAAAGGGAGTATGAAGGCACATAAAAGATTCAGGGCTGTATGATATGTAACCGTGGTTGTCTTTAGATAAGGTGTGGTCAGATCCACAGCCTTCATTATCTTTCTTTCAGATTTGGAATAAAAAAGGGAAGAGCTTAAGCTGCTTTAGGTAACTTTCCTTTGGCCGTTCCTGTATGTGGGAATGCAATGTGTTGCTACAGTACCACTTCAGGGTTCTTCAGGGACTCAGGATATCTGTATGATACACTTATTCTTCACACAAGAATTGATTGATATTGTATTTGGGAGTTGGCAGAGTATTTATAAGAGCCATTTATTTAGGAAAGCTAACTTTTAGCAGCAGCTCCATCATATAGCTGGTTGGGGGAATTCTATCTAAACAGACCTGTTCAGGAACATGTATTTACTTCTCTATCTTACTTGAATACGGAGTGTGTGTTGTTTGTAAAAACGTTGCCATCTGTGGTAGCTCTGAGAAGCACACCAGAAGCACACAAAGGTACGTGTCCAGATTCAGCAGAATGCAATACTGATGTTTAAGAAAAGGTAGACCATAAAATGGGGTGATTTCATATCTGCCCATGCTCATCCAAGCCACCTAGGGTTTTCTTCTCTGTGTCTGATGTAGCTAATTTATTTCACATGATTATCTTTTATGGGATTTAGGAAGACATTCCCATTGTGCATTCAGTATTAATATGCAAAGCTAATCAGTTTCATGTTGTGCCATCAGCTGCCCCTGCATTTTGCTCTGAAACCAAAAAGTTGTTGTTTTATACCTGTAAAACATATTCTGAGGTTCTCATAGAATTAGGTAAAACTACTAAAGAAAATGCTCGGGAAGATGTTTTGAGAACATGGACCACTTCCTCTGTGTGCTGTTCTGAACCAGGACATAGACATCCTTCTTAGCTCTCTTCAGCCCTGCTGACACCACCTGATAGCATCCAGAGGTGTGCAGGTGTTTGAAATGCCAACATCTCACCTCCACATGGTTGGGTGAGTCTGCAGCTTTTCCTGGCACAGTATTTAGAGCTCATTAAGGAGTTTTTGAGATCACTGTGTCTGCATCTAAAGTAGTCACATCTAAAATATACATATCTGTATGTTTGGGCCTACAGATATTAAAAAAAAAAAAAGTCAACCTTTTTCCCTCACTTTCTCCCCTTTTTTTCTTCACTGTTCTTTTCGTTTCTTTCCTTCCACTTTGGGGTGTGTACTCCTTTGTGCGCCCTTTCTTACGCTGTTCCCACTCACATTTGTGTTACACTAGTAATGGGGCATGATTGCACTGCACAGCATGTGAACATTAGGTGAAAGGACACAGCATTCAGGGAAGAACACGAGGTGACCAAAAGCATTAGGGTATGAATGCTGAGCAGACTTTATTCCTCCATTTATCCTGCTCCAGCACCTGCCTCCACTCTGATAGCATGGTTCACTTTCTCCTGTGTGTTTGAAGAGGAAGCTCCCCTTTTACCTCTTGCATGATCTTTTTGTTCTCAGGGCTTTTCTTTGTTTTTTAATTTGTTTTTATACTGAGTGAGACGCAAACCCAATGATCCCTACAGAGAAATCAGCTTCCTGCTCTGGAGCGTGCCAGCTCTTCCCTGAGAATCTGGCATTATTGGAATTACTGTTGATTACATACAAAAGCATTCTCTTGGTTGATGTGGTGTTTTGATAATGCCTTAGCGATGTTGGTGTAAACAATTACTTAATATATTATTAGAAGGGCTTAGCAGGTGTTCACATGTGCTGGTGGGATTTCTCCAGCTATCCATTGTATGGAAAGAAAGCAGCAAACCTCACTGCTGGAGGGGATCAGGAGTTAGGCATCCCTTTCCTCCCCTCTCACTCTGTTTCCTTCACTTTCCCTGTTTCTCTTTCCTTCTTTCCTTCTCTTTTGCAAGCGTACTTTTTCTTTTTTTTATTCTTTTTTTTTTTTTTTCTTTCCTCCAGACTGAAAATGATGTTTGCTGCTTATGGGGTATTGATTGTATATTATCAGCCGGGCTCACACATCGACAATTACCCGTGGTGCCAAGGTAGCCGTGACAATGAGGGCCGGTTGCCATGGCACTGAAAGAGGCCCATTGCTGCTACCAGGCGCCTGCTCCATAGCGATAATCGCGCTGCTCATTTCATTTTAATTGAAATTTGAAATCATTTTCTCTGGGAAGAAGCAAATGGACCTTTTTCTCCATATGTTTTTTTTTATTATTATTTTTTTACCCACCACCAAAAATTACAAATATGTAAGATTTGCACATTTCTTGTAGCAAAATATTAACTTCCTGACAGGCAGTCAACACCAAAAGACTGGAGTCAACATGGAGCTTCATAAAAGCAGTTTTTCCATCTTTATCATTCTGTCCCTAATTAATTCCTGGTTCCCATTTTCACTAGTTTCATGTTCTGTTTGCTCTCCTGTGCTCTGGTTTTTGCCAGCAGCTGATCCAGCTAGTCAGCCTGTTCTTCTCAAAACTCACCACTCGCTCCAAGCTACAAGCTCAGACTTGTTTCAACAGCGGATGAGAGAATGCCTCCGTTATTATTTTCATCATTTGTATTGTTTATTTTCTTGTACAAAGAAACTTTTCCGCTGTGTAAATTTACACACCTCCACTGATGACAGTGAGAACACAGAGAAGTGGAAAACTAATGAAGAGGTGTAGGGTCTAATGCTTTCTTGGGGAAAAAAAAATAAATAAATTTGAAAGCTTGACAGTAGTGAGAGAAGGGAATAGAGAAAAGCATTTCCTGATGGCACGAGGTGCAAAGGGAAAATATCTCCTACTGACAATGGTGAGGTTGGGAGAATGACAAAAGCTGACAAAGAGAAAATTAGGCCTGCTGTTCTTGATGCTGCTTAGATGAAGTTAACACTCTTAGAAGCTGGGAACCACAGTGAGATGCTTTCTTTCCTCCAGTTCTGCAGTGGGTCTGAACCATGGCTGGCTTTTGTAGGGTCTTTCATGGTGGTTTAAATTGAACGTCTATATTGGCTCTGCCACTGTTACCCGTTTGCGTTTCCTTTTGTGACCGTGGATTCAGAAAGCCTCCTCAATGCTCACCAGTCCTGCTGTCTGGTAATGATAAGTTGGATGTTTCCCCTGACAATGATGTGTATATATTTTTAAATGTAGATACTCTTTTGATTCTGTTTGGACACTTGTGGCTTTTTCATTTGAGGAATGGACCCAACAAGCAGAAGAATTTAAGCTTACAAGCTACTGTGTTTGAGAGAAAATGTGGGTAAAAGGTACTTTCTCATTTCCTGTTACTTTGTTGGTTGAATCCTTTCCTAATAAGCGTCTGATTATTGGAACCTGAAGGGCAGTCCTCGAATCTGAATGCTGAACTTCAAAAGGTTAAGGCTTGTTAAGGCTTGTCTTTCATCCAAAGCCCTCTGAGTTAAACTGCAAATTTCAGGGGCGTACAGCGTGGAAAGATATTAACTGCTCTCACATGGTCCTCTGCAACCTCTGCCGGGAAGAAGAGCCCTCCTTGTGTGCTGCTGCATTTCCCTTTCCCCGCCCGGTACTGCATGGCACTGCGTTCCATGCAGCACGCTTTACGCAGTGCAGACGAAGGAAGTCTTGAAAACTGTATTTTCCCCCCACACTTTTCTTGAATGTTGGCATTGCAATTATGGGAATGGTCTGACTCTGTTTTCCCACCTTCTTCCTTGAAAGCAACAGGTGACACGTTTGTCAGGTCATCCGCTTTCACATCTCCCTCCTAATCTGGTGTTGCCAACCTCTGACCTCCGCTGGCAGGAGCGGCGAGCGGGGGCTGTGTGGGTGGCTGGTGATGCAGCTTCAGCAACTGCAGTGTTGCTGGGTGCATCTCCCATGTGTTTTCCTTAAACTCCGATAAACCACCTTTAGACCCTGATAAGCAGGTTGGTTCCTATTATTTGATTTTATTTATTTTTAAATGCCACTTCCTTAAACAGTAGTTTTTAAATAGCTCGCAGGTTTTACTTTCTGCTCTGGGGCCAGATCAAAGCGCGCAGCCACCAGATGACACAGTGCACTGATACAGATTAAACTTAGGTTGCTGTTGTAGAGTTATTCCAACAGTGTTAGTGGGTGATCTTTGCAGCAAATAGCAAGATTTGTGCTAGATCTTGCTTGTTTTATTCCAACTTCATGCTAGAATAAGTATCGTTCATCCTCCCATAGCCAACTGAAAGCCCCTATAACTGTGAAGACCAACCCAAGCTCTGAATTGTGTGCATTAGTCATTCAAAAGAAACACAACGACCTGCTTCAGCACACCTGGATTGCAGGTTATTCTGCTGGCTGATTGCTGCACCTCCTGGGTTGCAGCAGTGTTTTTGAAAGGGAAGCCTTTCCTCCGCAGCTGGCGAGGACCTGCAAGCACTGCACGCACTGGGAGGGTGGCTGCTGACTCAGGGGAACCACATGCGCCCTCTCTGGGGTTCCTCTCACCGTGGTGGCCTGACTTTTCTGTGGAGATCTCCTCCCCAGATGCTGCCTGAACTTCAGCCTGATTAGTGTGTGAGGTCCAGTGCACTTTCTGCTTGAAGTGCTACGCTTCAAGCCTGTCTGCTGCAGCCTGCATTGGAAACATCTGTCTGAAAGTAGATCTAAGGCCCTAGAGGGGTTTTGAAGCCATTACTGGTGGCAGGGCTGAGATTAAAGCAACAAGGAAAAGGGAGAAAAAAAAAAAAGAAAGAAAAAAATATTTATAAAAAAAATGGAACCAAGTGGTTAGAGAGACGGGTAAAGTGTGAGGTGTGATACTAAGCAGGAAGATGAGCAGGAGCAGTGAGGGAAATGGAGGTGTATTTCTGCCAGGAGTTTTAACAACCTACACTCTACATTGCATATCCAGACACTTCGCTGCCCAGCTTCTCCCCCCTCTTCCCTGAATCCTCACAGACCAGCAGAGTTCTTAATTAAGTGTCAAACAATTGATTAGACAGAGCTCTTGCAATGCAATTCCATTGATGAAACCATTTTGTCAGGTCGGCTGATATAATTAGACCAAGCAAGATGTGAAATCTTCAGTGTTTTGGGCTACAGCCCAGTAATTATTTAATTTGTAATAAAAAGAGTTAGGGAGGGAGATGGAGCAGCAGCAGAAGTCAAAACAATTGAGAAAAAAAGTTTACGAAATGTTTTCCTTTCCCTTCTTCCCCACCGTTCCTTTCTCTCGCGGGAGTTAGAGCATTTGCAGAAAGCTTCTTAATGTCTGTGCAGAGGAAGTTTTGGTGAGCTGTCAGCACTTGTCCATTCCTCTTGAGACGTAATATCGCCTTCCTTGCAACTCATCAAACTGCCATGCCTGATTTATACAGAGCTAAACATGCTACTGCTGTTGGGATGATCATCATTACTGAGTTGTGCTGTTCACTTGCTAAGCTGCTGCTACTGTGTCTGAAGGAGTTAGGACAGAATCATATTTTTGACAGTAATTAACATTTACCTGGCAAATCTTTGTGCTTTGTGGAAGAGTGCCAACACGTGCCCATTTCACAGATGGAGAATTGGAACTTGGGAGAAGAAGTAACATGATCAGCACTTCTCTGTGGAGCAGAAGCGTGGCTGGGAATAAAATAAGCCCAGACCTCCTAACCTCTAGTCCAGACCCTGTGCTACCAGACCACGTTTGCCATTCTTACAAATGGTACCAGGGTTTCCTCTTCCTCCATCGCCCTTTGGTGAGATGGAGAATGAACTTCTATACAGTAAAGCAATGGGCTGCTGCCTCAGTGTCCCGGTTCAAAGCACTTGCCCCCTGTACTGACCATTTAAGACCCCTTTTTAGCACAGCATGCTTCCTTGCGCAGGGCATTTGATGATAGAGACCTAACAGCTTTGGAACATTAAAACGAGGGAGGGGGGTTATGCAGGTAGGCAGGAGATACTCCAGGTTCTTACTTCCAAAGCTTGGAGAGCAGCAGTCTGAAAGCTCTCCCTAGGACTTTTGTTGCAGAGTGTGACCACATAGCAAATCCCCAAGGGAACTGTGAGGCCAGAAGCTCTCCATCTTTATCTCCTATATTTGATCCAACTTAGTTGCTTTCCTGAGCTACTCTGTCTGGGTTTGAAGAGAGTGCTGATTTTTGTGATTTTTTTTTTTTTCATTGTCAAGAACAGCAGAGAAAAAAACTCCACTTTAATAATAGAAGTAAAATATTCCCATGTGCTACAGGTTGGAGAGAGAAAACCAGGGAAGGGAAGAGAATATAAAAGAAAATGTGGTTATCAAGTGAAAAACACATTCCAAAGATGTCACATGCTTTGCAGTGCAAGCTTTTCTCCCTGAGCTGTGATTATTGGATGATAGCTCTAGCCTTACTCCATCCCCCGCACACCTTCCTCCTGCTATTACCGATCAGACAGCATGGGCTGTCTTCCTCCTCTTCCTCTCTACCAGTCCTGTCTTGTATTCTTCTTCTCTTGAGGGAGAGGGAGATGTGCACAGCTGCGCATACTGGAAAGAAGTGATGCTGACAGAGGCAGCGATGGAACAGAAGTATGAGCTGAGTTACAGATGATACTAAGTTAGAAAAAAATCCCTGTGTGCATTTCTGAGAGTGATGCACCACTCTCTCAGGGCCGAGGGCTCCCAGGTTCCTATCCTCTGGTTTCTGCAGAGTAGGGAATATTACGTTTTTGGAATAGCTCATGAAAAGAGGTGGAAGTTGAAAGATTTATTTATAGGGGAGGCAACTGCAGTATAAAGCTGGAACAAAATTCTTGAGCTAAGATGAGGTGATAGGTAGGCCAGGATGCATGGAGGAGCAATGCCTTGTTGTGTGCCCGCTGGAATCATTTCATAGAGTAAGGTCTGTGCTGGCTGTGAAGGCAGAAGGCAGAGCCCCTGTGGAAATGTAAAGCTGGTCTCTGTCATAGCGGAGTCTAAAATCCAGCAGTTACCAGGTGCAGAGGAATTTCCTTGGAGACCCCAGGAATGGAAACATGATAAGCTGCTAGGATGCAGTCGTAATAGCAAAGCTCTAAAAAGCAAGCGGATGCTGTTTGTCATCCTTTAGAGAAGGATGCTTTTCACTGAGATGTGGCCACAAATGTAGGAATCCAGAGATGCATCTCTGTGGATTACTTAAAGGTTTTGGCTATGCAATGTATTGGGATACAAGACCCAGCCTGTCACAGCTGTAATTAGTTTCTGGATGTCAAGAAGAGATTGTTTATCTTGTGTGCATGTATGTGTATATACAAGTATTTGTACACACACACAAAGTATAGGTGTGTACACCTTAAACTTGAGAAGTGACATAAAAGTTACTCTTTTCCCTGCTCTTTTTCTAATGTCTGCACAAATATACATTTCCTAATGGTTATTACCACTTTTCTGCTGTAATCTTGAAATTTTATCTGTTAATTAAAGAGCCAGGACCAGTGATGAGCATGACTGACCTACAGCCACTACCCCCGTGTTCATACTTTGCTTCTTCTGTAGTTGCAAAGCTTATGCACATTTTGTACAGTGTGTCAGGAGGTGTTTGTTTCTTACTGTGTAGGCAAGTGAAGTGTATAGATCAAATGTTGGAAGCCATTGAAAGCATGTTAAATCAGAGACACCACTAATGCAAGGGCATCAATGAGGGACAGCCCATGGTGTTTGGCAGTATCGATTCTAGTGTTAGGTGGCTGTTAAAAACATTAAGCATCTGATCCATACTTTTTACCAGCCTAAGCAGGGTGGGGATAAACATCTCAACACACACTAAATGACAAGACTGATGCTGCTTTTGCAGGTATTTTGCAGGTATTGAACCTAGGGGATGCATTTATTTTTTTGCATGTGTGCCCTGGATTTTGACACCTCGTGCAAAGAACTCTGAGAGTTACTTCTGCTCTGCGTGATGGAGCCACGGGGTAGGGTGGTATTGGGAGATCATGCTGCTTAAGCATGGGCTAAGTAATATCAAAGATCCACTCCGCATTTTTGCAGAACTTTATGTATGTTCTTTCTGATGTGGAGCTTCCTTGTACCTGTTCTAGTATTTCTGGCTCAGGTTTGGTTTGAAATCATGTGCTTTTTTGGTTTGTTTCTTGGGCACTGTTTAGTTTCTGAGTTTAATGAATGCCTTTATGGTTAGCTGCAAATATGGAAGAATAAACATGGAAGAACTCACCATGTTTTTCAACATCTACAGCATTCAGTTTGAGCTTTGGGGTGAGATTAGGAAGTTCTTCCTTTGTCTGCTGAACTGTGCACTTGCGTATAGCTGCCACTACCAGCTGGAGTTAGAATCTCTCAAACTGTGTCATAACTCCATCTCCATGGATGGTGATTCTCTGTTAGTTCAAGCATAAAGATAAAGGCATGTCATACGGTGCTTTGAATTTGTGCATAACAAAATATATGGTTTCTGCCTCAGCAGTTTTAGGGTCTAAATCTCATTCCTGCTGTTGCTGTGGAGCTCTGAGATGGCCACAGGATGCAGGAGGGTGCCAACCTTGTGGCTGCAGATCTGCTGTGTTATTCTGCTCAGATCTTTTGCCCAGGCCTGGTTTTGAGTGCTTGGTCAGAAGCTGTCACTGCATAGCCTAGACAGTGATGGGATTCCTGTGGGTGTAATATGTTCAAGCTGTGAGTTGGGATGTCACTCATAATGACTGATGGCTTCAGGTGATTAAGAGAAAGTGTTGTCAGGCTTCCTTGGCAGGCCAGCAAGAAGGATAGGGCAACGTTACTGAAACCAGCAGGGTGGGGTGAAGGGGATTTGGAGGATCTGTTTTCCTTCTCGGAGAACAGATCTGGGCACTTTCAGAGTGGAATTGATGAGGGAACAGCACAGATCTTCAGAGCTGTACTGAGGCCTCAGCTGTAGGGAGGCACTCTGAACCAGTGAACATGAAAAAGGGATGCAAAGGAGAGCAGTCTTCCAACACCTGGCTTTCGTTTCGTAGGATCAATGAATAAAATGTGTCAGGGAAAAGACAGCTAGTATGTCATACGTATTTTCTGCACCTTAAGCTGAAATTTAGAACCAGGTGAAATTAAAACTTTTTTTTTTTTTTTAAATGCACAAAACTTTACAGTTTTCCTTCTCTGGATTTCACACCTACTCAGATCTTGCTTTGTGAGAAGTTCTGATAAAACAGATATTGCGGTTTTGCATGAAAATGGGGCTGAGGGCAATGATTTACAAAGCCTTGGAAGGAAGTTCACTCAGAAACTGACCATTCTTCCTGAGAAAACATGCGTACTTGGAGGGTGAAAGTCTTTCTGCATTGAAGAAACAGGACCATTTTTAACATAACCTGGATAGAGGGCGAAGCAGGGAGGTGAAAATGATGCTGTTTTTTGGAATTTAGTTTTACCGTAACTTCTGCTGGGCACAGACGTGGAAGGTGATCCGGAGCAGTGCCCGGCCTTCCTGTGCCCACAGCGCGGCATGGTGCAGGGTGTGTTGGTCCAGCCCCTCACGACTGGTGTTTTCATACCGTATAGGGTGGGTCAGGGCAGAGATATGCTATGCTGGCAGCAGTGTTTGATATCCATACAGAGCTGTGGGTCTCTGCCTCTCAACAAAGCTATTTGACGTGGATATAGTGCTTTCCAGGTGTGCTGCTTCTGACTGTTGTAACTTGGTTACAGCCGGTTCATGTCTTTCTGAAGGATACTCTCCCGTCTGCTGCATTGCTTTCTGGCTGTGCTGTAGGCCTCAGCTGCCCAGGAGTTAAAGTGATGGTAATAGCTCTTGCCTCTTCCGTGATTTGGGAAGATGTGTACCTTGAAGGTTGTAAAATCTTCTGCTACCAGGCAGATGGATGTGTTGGGTTCCAAAAGATTGTGAGTGGGATCCATGAAAGCACTTCGGTGTGTATAGAGTTCATTTTGGGTGGTAGTGAAAACTGCTCAGTCAGCATAACTGCTTGGGATACCATATATATCTACTTTTTTTTTTGTTTTGTTTTGTTTTTTTCCTCACCACAATACATTTTACTCTGTTCCTGTGTATGTCCAGAAGTGTTTCTGACTTAGCTGAATTGAAGACCTGTGTAGTTTTCTGTTGTCCAGGCTTTTTGGATGCCCTTGTGCCTAACTTGGAAATAGGAGCAGCAAGAACAGGAGAGGCCATATTGGTGGGTATGCTCTTTAGACACCCCCCCCCGCCACCCACACACACCTATTCTGAATTTATATTTTTTTCCTGCTTCCAGGGGCTGTGAAAATACATTGCTCACAGTCCAGGTCCTCTGTCTCTGAGCCCTTTACTTAGGGTACTGGAGAGAGCCCTTCATCAGCCCTAGACCTCTAGATGTTTGGGCTGTGTATGTACTGGGAAAGTGACCGGTCATTTAACTGTGCTTGTCATCAGCTGGTCTAATCCCCACTCAAACCACGATGAAAGCAATTTTACTGTTCAAGAACATAGAACAAGTAGTTTCTAGTAGCTGCCACTGTGATTGGAACCAGGTAGAACATGATCTCAAACCCATTTGCTCGAATAATAACGGAAACAATTTGTTATCCATTGTGATTGCAGACTTGGAGTTGAAGGATATACAGATTAAGATGCATTTGAAATATTTTTTACTTTCATCAAAGTCAGCACAAGTTTGAGAAAAAAGAGGTTCATCTTCCTTCAAGATTTATGCATTATTATATAATTGTTTAAAAAGTCCAGAAATGCATTCTTTATTTCAGATAATGTATGAGCTGGAGAGGTGTAAGCTTTGGATCACAAGCTGAGTTTACAAGGTTGGCGATTAGGAAAGGGAAAAAAAAAACAACCAAAAACAAAAACTTTTTTTCTTGAAGACTAAGTGCACACGATATGAGACCCGTAATGGCATTTTAACTGAGTTGCTTTCCTAGCATAATTGCACTCTAAATTGCTTTAAATAACATCTAAGGAGAGACCAGTTATTGGCAACTTTGGCAACACAAGTAGGTTTTTCAAAGTCTTTGTCAAATATAGGATGAAAATCAGCTAGAGAAAAGGTGTAAGAGTTCTGTGTGATTAACAATTTGAAAGTTTTTAAATCCTCTCTGTAGTCATTTCGTTTTTACTCAACAGAATTGTTCTCACTCTCTCTGCAACTTGTTCATTGACAACTCCATATGCAAGATCTTGCTTAGCATAAGGCAAACATTACCAGTAGTCTGAGATTTGCCCATCAGAAAGGCCTGAGGCCCAGAGCAGCTATGCAGAGGGGAGAAGGGCTGGATGTCTCCGCAGGTCTGTGTTTTCAGCCTTCAGGCCTAGCTGGGTGCTAATTCTTGCCTCACTTAGCTGATGGTTCTCAGGGAATTGCATTTGTGCTGAGTGTATATAGCAATAAAATTTGCCCAGCTCTTGCTTTCACTGCCACTGCCAAGTCTGGTAATTAATCAAGACTGTACTGTGGTCAACTCTTTCTTATTTTCCTTTCCCCCTTTCTGAAGTGAGTAATGAAGAATGATGTCTTCACTTCTTCACCTCCACGTCTCGTCGCCTGCTGAACACTCGAACTAGTCCCTTTGACAAGCAGACTGCACCAAAGAGAAAGTGCCACAGATGACAAATGTGGCTTTGGAGTTTGGCAAGCATGAGGTTGGCTTTGTGACACTTCTCTGTTTGCCACCATCAATCTTCCCCTGTCAAAGGCCCTCTTGTCCCGTCATTGTTGCTGTTTGTTTCACATTTTGCGCTGAGACCTACTTCTGCATGGGCTGGCTGGACACTGTGTTTGTTCTGCACAGTAGGAGAAAAACTGCTCTAACCAGTGGGCCAAGTACCATAATAATGGTCAATAGGGGTCAGTGCTGCAGCTCTGAAGTGGTTATTAATAAGTCAGATGCAGAAGAGTTTGTGTGAATTTCTGATTCTTTGCCAGCCCCTGCTTTCAATCTTCTTTACCTGCAAAATAAAGTTTTAAAAGAAACTTTAAGGTTAAAATCAAGTGCAAGTCTTGCATCCAAGAGGTGTTTTTTTTCCTTTCATATGAAAGTTAGATTTTTAAATGTTACAAGTTGTCATTGTAATAATATCTGCTAATCATTAGTAGTTTCTACCTGAATATCAAAGCACTTCAAGTCATCTGAGAATTAATTCTCAGAAGCCCTCTGAGGTAGAAACTGACAACATCGTTACACTCATTGTTGAAAGTAAGGGAAACTAAGGTACTGTAATGGGAAGAGACTTTACATTTCATGAAGAATCAGTGGCTGGTCTGGAACTGGAAGTTAGGTCTGTTCTCTCAAGACTGCCGAAGTATGCTGTGTGCAGCAGCTAACTGAAATATTAGGGAATACATTGTGTATGTTATCTCTAGTGCCATCACAGTGTGAGAATGGCTTTCCATGAAAGCACCAGAGTTTCTAATCTGTTACTTGTGAAGAACCTCATTTTTAAGGTCACCTATTAAGTCATCTGTAGTTTTGGAACATTTTTGAAGAGGAGATCATGATTTGATGCACAGCGAAGTCATTTATTGCCACACTTTGAGAGACTGAAAGGATCGTAGGCCTTTTAGTAATTTGAATTGTTCAAAACTGTTAATTTAATAGAATAACTTTACAAAATCAGAGAGCTTTTCACAATGGGACCATGCAATCCAGTTAGGAGGTTCCAGAGAAGATGCTTCACAAGCTGAAAAGAGTATGTCTTATTCTCTATACACCTAAATAGTCCAAAGAGGAGATCAAATTCCATCTAGAATTTCTGCAGAACAACCATTGTCCCAACTCTGATTTTAATGCTGACTTCACAAGGCAAGACTTGACCTAGACAAATAGGCACAAATGTATTATGTGTGGCCCTTACCTTTTGCTACTGCTGTTGAAGAAATAGTCTCCACTCTGTCCACTTAAACACTGGTGGAATGGAGGAAATGTCACATAACATGGGTACTTCTCCCCCCTAATACTAGAAGGGAATAAAAGCGTGAGTTACTCTTTTTGAATATTTAAATTTCTTCTGATTACAAGCATAATCTGTATTTTCTAAAACCAAAAGAAGCCTTTTGTGGTGCCAGATCATTTTGTAATATTACTAAGAATTGTGAAAAATATTTAGTTTTTTTTTTTTTTTTTTTTTTTATTTGGGGTTGGGGAGAATCTGAGATTAGGTTTAAGAGAGTTAATTCACAGAAAAGTCTTGTTCACTCAGTACCCAGTATTTCCTAGTATTTCACAGTACTTTGTTTCAATTAATTTTCATTGTTTCTCAATGTTCAATCTGTTATTTTTTTTCCATTAGTTTAGGTTACTTCAAGTGGCAACTGGCTCTATGCATTTTTTTATTTTTATTTTTTAACAGACATATGTGAGTAAAATAAGAAAAAATGTCAAGGAAATCCATAAACAGGCACTCTCCTACTATGTAAGTCATAAAATTCACTATTGCTCTCAGATTCCTAAACTTTAAGGCCAGAAGCAGTTTGACCTTCTTTCTGTACAGAACAGGCACTGGGATTGCACCCAGCGATCCCCACACTGCTTCTTGATGCTTGTGTTGGTAAGGCGAAACCTGCAGACGGACACCCAGTCTGGGCTTTAAGATATTAAGGGTTGGAAAACCTTTCACTTCCCTTGATCATTTATTCAAACGATTATTCAACGTGGCTGGAAGATATTGGGCCTTGTTTTTCATCAGAATTTATCTGGCTTCAGTTTGCAGCTCCCAGCCCATTCTTCTTATGTTATTTTCTGTTAGGTTGAAAAGCCTGTTAACTCCCACTGTTTCAATCCATCGAACACATCTACGTGTTCACTGCGGACGTATTTGTATGTGTGATGTAGTATGGTGCAGAGATCACTGAGCTGATGGAAACTTAGTCTGGTAAATCCACATAATGCAAGGATTATGTTAATGCTTCTGTTGCATTTAGCTCATTCAACGTTTTGAGAGAGAGGTGTTTTGGCAAGTTGAAAAGACAGAAGCAGTAATAACATCTTCATACAAATAAGGGTTGCACCTTCTTTCCTTGTAAATCTGACTCCTGAACACTTGCTGATCTTTATATATGTTTGCCTGTCCCGTGTGAATTATATTGTGAATCTCTTGAACTGTTTCCCATACATTTAGAATCTATTTGACAATATGTAAAGTAGACATACAACATCCAGAAACTGGCTTTTTTCCGCTGTTCTAATTCTTCAAGCATATGGCCTCATACAGTAAATACACCCTACCATGTGCCAGAACATACAGTGTATGTGTGTATATATATATACACACACATTGAGGGACAATCTGTCGTTTCTCTCCTTTCACTAAAAGCACGGTTTGCTTTTCACATCTCCTAAGGGAGTCAAACAGTTACATGTGAATTTATGTGAACAAACTAAATATGTGCAACTTGAGTCAATTCGTGACTAAGTAGGGATGAGATAATTATTGAAAATCAAGGAATTAAAAGTGTTGCTTACATTGAACCGTAGCAAAAACAGGTACAACAGGGGAAAAGAGAAATGTTAAGAAAGGAAGCTTCAGCTGAATATGATAGAGGGTAAATCTCATATCACTACGATCCACCAAGCGTTAAGTGGTGGTGGGTTTAGTAGATGTTGATTCAGACTTGGACAAAATGGATGGAATTATCCATTGTTCGTTGGTATGCACTGCTAGGACTCTTATGTGTTGTAAGGGATTCCCCGCTTGCCTAGGCCAAGGTACAGAATAACATGTGCTGTACCATTCATGTGAGATGAATCTGTAAATAACATATTTAGCTGTTATGGAAGTAAAAAAGAAAAAATGCAATCTGACTGCAAGTATGACAAAGGCAAGTGATTTGGCTGGCTGGAGCCAACAGCATTCAGAAGGTGGCTTTGACTACCTGTTGTGAGGTGATAGCAATTGGTTGCTGGCATCAGACCACATCTTTTGACAGTTCTTGACAGGAGTTTGGAGACATCTTTTGAACACATGCACTGAGAGGTGTTGACGGGGCTTGGAAGGTGGTTCCTGGCAGTATTTGCTGTAGGCACCGACATCAGTCAGGACTCAGCAATTGTTTGAAGGACCATTTTCTGATGAGTTACAAACATGAGTGGTTGTGGACTCAAGTTGACAATATCAGACCAGAAGGCAAAAGTGGTCTTTCCTTACTCTGTTTGCATTAGTTGATGTTCAAGATTGTGCAACAATTATTGGGATAGAGAATGAGCTGAAATGACGTTCAACAATATTGCTTACTTCGTGGGAGGTTGAAGTGCGGGAAGAAAAGGGATGGTTGCAAACAAACAGATCTACTCACCTCTCTCCTTTGGCATGTACCACAATGGGAACAGTATGCTTTTTCTGAGAGGCAGAATTGTACAGAACCTCACATTTTATAGTTTCTGCTAAGCTAGGATATATGATCAAAGCAGCAGGGAGTGTTTGTGAAAACTGCTGTTATTACAGAAGGTCTCACCTTCTGAATAGGTTCTCCTGAAACTTCTCTTAGGGATATTTAATGTGTGTTTTGATGTCATTTTTCTTGTGAATTCTTTGTTTGGTGATTTGCAGATTATAGGGAAGGAGATGTTGACATTATTTGTCTGTTATGGTCTATGAATATCTGTGGCCTGTGGAACTGATAAGCTGGAGAGCACCAGCATGTTCCTAGATCAGAAGTTTCCTCTGTATTTTCAACAAAAGAATATAGAGATGTACTTTAAACTGCACTCTTGTTTCTACATTCCCTGTGACTGTGTTCCAGCTTGACAGGCTCATGTGTGAATGTGAGTCATTGTGCTCTAGAAGATGCTACACATTGTTCTCAGTCTAATTTTATCTTTGGTCCTTATATAATATGGTGGCTGGTACCTCCTAGATGGACAAACGCCAGCAATGTTTGCTCCAAAACTCTTCAGACTGAAATGTGAACTTTGTTATTGAGAAACGGAACCCTCTGTGCAATACATCAAGCTAGGTGTCTTTGGGTTTTAATGATCACTGCTATGGCCAGTGAAGCCCTTTGTGCTTCTTTCTGTTCATTCTTGAAATCCATTTACTTGTATTTAGGTCTTATGCTACTGGGTCACTTCTTACACTGCTTATGTCACTGGGTAAACATGAAAGAGGTAATCCCTTTCCTAAAGAGATTATATTTTAAAAAGAAGATGAGATGATGGGCAGAGATGATCCATGGATAGGTACAGCACGGATAAAGGTGATGGTTCTGACCAACACGATGTGCTGTGACTACAGCCTTTCTGAAACTGAGACAATAACGAGTGCTTGGTCTGTGGAACTTGCTATGTTAGCAAGCATCTGGAAAACATCCTTGCATTAAGAAGAGAAACAAGGAAAGAAGGAAGTAGCATTTCACTTCAAGTGCTCAGCAGCAGTAATGATGAAGGAAGTATCTATGTTGGACAGAACAGGATTGATGTGCTTGATATTAGCAGCTCTGAGCATGCAGTTGGTGTAGCCAGAGCAGTGCAGTGAGTTTGTTAAGCCTGTGCTTGTCCAGCACAACTGCTAATACATGTTTATGAGAGGATACAGAAGTGGAATGTTCTTTTCTAGCTGACCATGTGAAGCCCCATCTATCCATGGGAAGCAGCTCTGGTGCTGAGCTTTTCTTTGCCATTGCACCGTATTAACTATCTTACTACAAAGCATACTCTGACTTGTAATATTCTGCAATAATGCTACATTTCCAAATGATTCTTGTGCTGCACTAGAAGTTACTAAATTCTAGTGTTAATTTTATTTCTAATATAATTGTATGTTGTTATATTACTATATACTACATGTTACTATATAATAATGTATAGCTACATATTTTCATATAACATAAATGTTGGAAGATGCTTGGGAAGAGCCCTTCAGTAGTCACTGAGAATGTCAGGTAGGAATTGGCTTCTTTCAGTAGCAGCTGCCAGGACTGCATTGTCACGCTACAGATTTTTCTTGGTCACAGTTGTAGAATGGAAACACTTGGAGACAAAAATATACATGTCTTTGTCAATAAGAGAGAAGGGGGGGTTGTTTAATTTGGGAGTACTAACTGCTATAAACTTGCTTCCGTTTGGATTTACAAGGGCTCATTCTAATCAAGTGACATACAGTAAAGAATAAAAATGCAAAATGTTGTCGTGAGATGCCAATGCAACCCAACAAACTGTCATTTCAGGAGCATTTACAGTTCTGGCTCTTTTACCTGATGCTCTTAGAGCACCTTTCTTGCAAGTAAAAGGGTGTCTACACCCTTCTTTCTGTGAAGGATGTCTACATCAGTGGATACATAGGAGAAAAGAGGTACAGAAATTATTTTTCTCAGAAGTCCACTGTAATAAGCATTTTCTCATGGATTTGGTTTAATTGTTGTTAAGTATAAGCAATATAACAATAATTTAACACCCTGCTCACATGCAGCACTTCTTTTCTGAAGAACTGATAGAACCTCAAAGAATCTTGGTCTCCTTACATGTACAAGAGATATGTAAGTGATGTGCTGAGGATGAACTGGATGTGGCAGATTCAGGACTAAAAATCAGGAGTCCTTCTGTGTTTCACTTTCTTTTTTGATCACTTGGTCATAGTCTGGCTATTGTGTACAACATGATGTTTTCTACTAGTTTATCTTTTTCTTCTGTGTTCTTCTCTGCATTCTTATTGCTATTATTTTAGTATCTGTAAGGTTCATATCCAGTCTGAAAGAGAAAAGGTAAGATTGGGAAGCGCTTCTGTGTTATTTCAGCATAGTATCCTCTCATCTCAGTTTCTTCATCTCTATCCTCTGCCTCCACTGATGTACAACTGTTTTGAAGGTTCACCTTTTGCATACAATGAAGAAAGTGTAAATCTCCCATCAGTACTAGTGGGGGAATGTTGAAGCTGTTACTGAAGAATAAGCAAAGATACCCCCACAAGGTGCACAACATCTTTGGGAGTTAGTTAGAGTCTCCACAAAGTAGCCACGTGCTTATCCAGTTACTTGTGTGCCATAAGCAGGGAGCATAAATGAAGCTGAGGGGACCAAACTGAAAGAACGTCACTTGGAAGTTTGACCCTGTTTTCTCTGGAGGTGGAGCCTTCTTTGCCTTTTTCTGCCCAGCAGGACTGTCTTGGGTGTGGGTCTCTCAGTGGTGCTGGTAGAACTGATGGAGCTGCCCTTGAGGTGCACTGATGGCAGGAAGGAAGCTTTACTGTTGGTCCCATGTTTCAGGGTCTATGCAGCTGAAAGGCAAACTGAAATACTCCTAACTTACCATCATGGAGAGGTGTTGCCTTCTCACCTTCCTTGTGGACAGTTAGTCCCTCTCCTCTCCCCTGATAATACTGCTTTCTTTAAGCTTTTGAGCTTTGACTGCCCTGCTCAGTTTGCAGCTTAGCAGTGGCTTCTGGCCAGTAATTGTGCGTTCGGTGCAAATCCCTATTTTTAGTTTCCTGTGGAAATATGGTGCAATATGATTTATTTTTGTATTGGTACACTGAACACTCACTCCTTG
Source organism: Heteronetta atricapilla (assembly GCA_011075105.1). Taxonomy (NCBI): domain Eukaryota; kingdom Metazoa; phylum Chordata; class Aves; order Anseriformes; family Anatidae; genus Heteronetta; species Heteronetta atricapilla. The sequence continues at coordinate 42,543,190 of CM021735.1, forward strand.
AAGAGAAAGAAGGTTCTTCAGATGTCATAGAAGAAGAAGCTACTCAGGGATTTGGCTATAGGAGAGTTCAGCAGACTTTAGAATATATATATATATATATATATATATATATAATTATTTTTACTGTAAAATCACATTGTGTTTTTTCTATAAGGTAGCTGTAGCTCTTAAAGTCAGGCCTCAAATGCAAACAAGCTAACAGTCAAAATTAATTTTCTGTGAACAGTTTCTCGTACAAGTTTAAAATTGCTCCCTTTACCTTTTTCTCCATTTTTTCTCATTCCGCATTGCATGTCATTTGCTATAATATTCACAGAAGGAAAACACAGAAGGGACTCAGTGCAACCAGCTCTATATTTATCTGAAAAATAACAAAATTCAGAGGTGTTTGTCTAGTCCTATATTTAATAATGAAATGCTGCAAGATTTCTTCACATTTCCTGTCTTCCAAATATTTTAAAGCAGCTGATCATCCCCATTAAGAGACAAAGAAACTTAAGTCCACGGAAGGGTTTTGTGAGATGTCCACAGCTGACATCCAGCAGAAAATAGAGCTGAGGACGAGATTCATGTCCTAAACCCTGAGGCCGCTCTGCCATCCTCACTGCAACAACTGTCGGATACATTCCCTCTTCTCTCCTGTCCCTGCTGTTCCAAGGTCAAGAATCAGGGAATTAAGCTTCAAGAAGAGGCAGCTCTGCTCGTGAGGCCCCCTGAGCTGAAGCCTTGTTCTGCAATTAGTGCCGCCTCAGCAAGCCGGCTTGGAAAGGGAAACAAAGAGAAGCCCTTCCAAATTGCAGTCATTATCTCTGCAGACATTCCTCTCAAAACTGTGAGCACCACGTAGGAATAGCATACCGAGGAATGCAGGCAGAAGTAGATGCATTCATGTTGGCTGCAGGGGTGCTCAGGATTATCTGTCTTGAAAGGTGAACCTGCAGCATGCAGGCATCAAGATAGTCTTAGCCTTGCAGAGTGCAGTGCAAATACTACCACATGGTTGCATGTTGCTCTTCTATGGGAGATTAAAGAATGCAGAAGCGTCTTCAAAATAGGGATCACTGCTACAGAAGTTTCCTGGTTATCTGGCTTTTTAATTAAAGTTTGTGGATTTGGTAGTAAGGTGTGGAAACGATCTGCTGGAATGTCTTTAGTTTTTGACTTAGAGGTGGGTGGACTACATCTAAACTATATAAAAAGTAATTAAAAGCAAACCTATTGTCATTTGGCTTAAAATAACTGTATGGAGATCTACAAAAGAGGTATGAAAAAATGTGAAGTGTGTACAAACTGGAAAGGTTGAAAAGCATTATAATTAGATCATGCAGTCTCCTGAAGAATGTGTCATTGTTTCCTTTGAGTTCTAAAGTCCTAGGTTAAACAAAATATCTGCTGATGTGACTGAGAATTGCACACGTGTTGATAAGGCTGTAGCGACTGTCTGTCATAGCTCCACGGGAATGCTCTGCCTCTAGACTTTATACAGGTGTTGGGAGATTTTAACCCTTTGTACTCAGCCATCAGATTCAACTAGGGTGCAAGGCAGAGCTGTGCAGCTCCATTGGTGTTTGAAGAAGTATTTGGCTTCACAGCCCATCTGTTACTGGTGTTCTTCCAGGAAGACTGAAGATGCGTAAGATCCCCATCACAGACATGCTCCGTTTTGGTTCTGTTTAACAACAAATAGCAGACAGAACAGCCTTGTCAAAGCATGACAGAGTATTAGCAATTTTAGAGACAGCATTTGAAGTTTTCTGTCTAATAAGAAAAAAGCAAATGTACACATGCCCATTTCCTGTGGCTACTGTCCTTTTTCCAAACACAGGGCACTGTGACTATTTATCACGATGGAGAGTCCGAGGCTTTATCTTTTCAAGTCCTCAACTTGCTTCTATGTTGTGATTTGTAGCGCAGGTGTTGTTATATATTTTGACTTCTCTGGCTTCAGTTTGATAAAAGTTAATATTCATACGATGTTCCTCCATTCATTTTCCTAGAGTGGCAGACTTTTAGTTAGGTCAAATTTACTATGAGCAATTTACTAATATCTGATTTGATTGGTCTATTTCAGAGAAAAAAGAAATTGGCTTCTTCAGTCACAGGAGGTTTCTGTTGAAAGTGCATTGGGAAACTGAGGTTTGCATATACTTCATTGAAATACTGATGGCATTTGCTGCTTCTTGCAATAAGAGACAAAATGACTTTTTGGAGATAGAGTGGTATGACCAATAGTTACTGCTGCATAAGGTGATAAGTTGAATTTTACAGTTTTCTTGTCTTAGAAGCTTCACTGAGATTTCTCCAGTCTTTTGGGTCTTCACAACAGTGTGGGACTGGTTCTTAAATAAAAGGTATTTCAGTCTCTTCAGGGCTTGCATGAGAGATCCAGGCTGTTGCTTTCCTTGTGATAGCTCAGTATTTAAGCTTTAGTTATTAAATAACTGCAGAGCAGGAAAGACTGTAGAAGTTAAATAGATTACAAACACATTCCTATTGGAAAAGCATTATGTATTATAATTGTTATTTTTAGTATTATTTCATAGTTACCAAAGCGCTTTAAAATCTAGTGAGTATTTCAGGCCATTTTTAGCTTTACCAAATTGATTGTCCTGTCTGTGATCAGGGACTGGGATCAGGAGGAGTTTAGAAATGGGTAGCAGCAGCTGAAAGGGAATTGGTTACATCTTGCTGCAAACGTTTGGCTGGTGTCACTTCTAGATACAGGAACAGATGAGCCCCTGATTGGATCAAACAGGGAAGTTCTTGTTTCATTGTTCTTCTGTAGAAGTTTTCATTAAGAATATAGAATTTGATAGGCCCCTAAATTAGAGAGCTTTTTGTTTTGTTTGCTTCTTTCATTTGTTTGTCTTATTTTGTTAAAGTTTGATTTTGATTGTATTTGTATCTCAGTCTTTTTTTTTTTTTTTTTTTTTTTTTTTTTGTAAGTGATGTTTCACAAGAGGATGTAAAAGTCTGGCTTCCCTGTGAGTCTCTTGATCCAGCTGAAGTAGCATCTATTGCAGCCTCCTTTCAAAAACAAAATTGCAAGAAATATTAAAAATAAATAAATTTAATTGCCGCTGTAATTCATCAGAGGGATTCTAGTCTTACATTTTAGGAGGAAGGAAGTATTCCTTAACCTTCCTTAGCTAAATATCACATTGCTGATCATTGCAGCTGTTTGTGCTGTGCCATTTGTTGTCTTCATCACATTACAGTGTGTAAAAAACCTACCATGAGTCAAGAGTAAAGAAATGAACCATAATGTTCCTCTGAATTACCTCCTCCATGTGGAAGTGCACCTCAGACCATGTGTGATGGACCTGGACTAGTTAATATGCTGTTATTAGACCTAGCTAGAGCTCTAAATAGAGGATGCATCATTTAGCATAAGTATGGCCTTCATTTGGATGCCCTGCCCATTCTAATGGCACTGTTTCCATAGCAGCTAATGCACTTCAGGGAAGAGAGAGACAGGAATCAAACTCGTGACTAACATGGCTGTCCCGAGCTCGTGACGATACAAACTTTGCGGCACCCACGTTGTCACGTATCTTTCAGTGTGTGGTATGTCTAGGGAAGTCACTCAGTAGTACACTAGGGCAATTAAACTCTACATTTCCCTAAGAGACTGTTCTGATTAGTCATTGCTAACTACCTTCCCTTCATTGAATTCATGAGAAAGAACTGGGTTTGCCAAACTAACCCCTGCACTCTGAATCAAATTTCACTTATAATGGCTTGAATCCTGGTCCTGGAGTTGTAGTATTCTCTTGTTGGACTTCACATGGATTTACAGTCATAGTTTTTATTGTCACGACCAGCCTCTGTTGACCAGTTTCAATAGCTCCCCAGTGCGTCCTCTAGGCTTGGTGGCAACCAGCCTGGTGCGGAGCACGGTACGAATGCTGTGCCACTTTGCTCCTGGCAGGGGAACATGCTTGTAGGAACATGGTATCATTGCTGGTCTTTGTGGCACATGAGCTTCCACTTTTAAGCTACAGGGAACTTCTTGTAACCTTTCATTTTAGCTCTGATTACTTGAATTTTACATGAATTTATCTGAATCCTCAATTCTCATCAGTTGACTGGGGTACAGTTCCATTATGCATGTATATGGATCTGTCTGCTGACACATCCAAATTTGGATTTCCAGCCTATGTTTCACTGTGGGCCATGTGTGCTTAGTATCTACCTTTTTTCTAACCCAGACATCTCGAAGACACCAGATGAATTCAGCCTAGGAAACGCCCCTGTTGTCTCTTGCTTGGGCACGGAGGCCTACCTGCAGCGAGTCCCAGCCGTGCCGCCCACGGTGTAACTGTGCTGCCGTGGGTCCCAAAGTCAGGCAGTCCAACCCTCGGCCAGTGACCACCGGTCACCCCCACGTGCTGGCAGCTGCCCTTGGCAAGTCTAGCTAGAAAAGTCTAGTAAAGAATAGGTAGGAGTCATAGAGCACCCAGTGGCTTGTGAGGCTTTCTCTTATGTGTGTGCTACCAATGCATGGCTATTCCTTTAAAGGAATTCGTACATCCATGCATTTACAAGGGCTGGGACTACTTAATTGTTTAGGAAACAGCGTTTCCAGTGTCTACCCTCTGAATTTTTTTCCACAGTCCTCTGGGGATATCTGTTCTGTCTGTCAGTATACAGATTTTTCTTTTAAGTGCTTTATAAAACACACCTTCAGGGGGGGGATACTGGCCGGGCACCTAGAAGGTCTGTTTATGCTCTTAGCTCTGCCTCTGCTTGCTCTTTGATGCTGGCTTCATCATTTCACATTCTCTTTGCTTTAATTCCATCTTTTGTTGAATGGAAAAACTACTACTTCCCCCTTCAGGTGAAAGTTACTCTCCAACTTCACCACCGCCTCCCCTTGGACCAGCGTGAGGACAGGCACTCTCCCAGTACTTTTAGCATTGCCATACCAGCTGTTGTGCTGACAAGCTACAGATGAGATTTTGGAAGAGAAGAGAGCGTCTAAGGTTTTAACTTCCAGTCTTGGATATTGTTTACATTTTCTCATTTCAGTAGCACTTCAGGATACCCATTTCTCAGGTCCTGCTTCATCCATCCTGAAACAACCCAATTATACCAGTTCAGCAGATACTGGAGATGAAACAGACTGCAGTATTTCCCGAGGGCTTAAACACAGGTGGAAGAGCCATTTCTCACCTGGCAGTGCTAGAATAGCAGGAAGCTAGAAGTGAATCAAAGGACTCTTGTGGTGCAGCGGAGGAACAAAGCGGACAGTCAGCAGTGAATACTGACACGAGCCACTCAAGCCTGGAGGCCCCAGTTTACATTCCCTTGTCCACCTAGTAAATTACATGGTCACAGAGAGTGGGACAGCTCTGTTCAATAAGATTAAAGATAGAGAAGGTCTAGAGAGCCTCTTCTTGCGCTGTAAGGCCAGTGGTTTTATGTCTTCTAGTATCACTCGAGGCACTGAGGTTTCCAGCACACTGACTTAGGGTTAGAGCAGTATTCTCTCTAAGCAAGAAAAGCAGTTTCTATTTGGATCTTTTAGTAAATTCCCTTAGGCTGAACTGTGGCCAGTCACATTATTTTTCCGATGTCCAGGATTGCCACAAGAGGCTGCCCCACTTCTCCAGTTCTACTAGTTGAAGAGAAGTAGATGGCGTTGTACTGTCATGAATTCCCTGAAGCAATCAGCACTTCTATGCTAAGGGAGTCTTAAATTGTTGTGATTTATTTATTTTTAAATAAATCTGTATTGAGCTGAGGAAAAGCCTCAGGAAGGCTTTTGGCTTGCATTGGAGGTGAAATTGGCCCACTCAATGAGAAGCAGTACATTGCTTCCTCCTGTATTTGCCTGAGCTGATGCTTCATTGAATAATGTGACTCATTATTTACATGGTATATTAGCAATAGATCATTGACTGGTGCCTGTGGTTAAATCACAAAAGGAGGGAGATTAACATGCTTTGCATCTTGAAATAATTTTTCTTTACCTCCAGACTGTCCCATCTCTCTTATTTATGTGGAAACAGGGAGCCACACTGAAAGTTGTCAATTTATGTTGCATATTGTAGCAAATAGAAGGCTGCTGCAAGTGGGCTCAACACCACACACACACAACTTCCTGACGCGGGAGCTGCCTGCTCCAGAAGCAAAGGAGCTGAAGTAAGCTGACTGGCAGCTGCACATGCCACCTCGTGTGCTCCTGCTAGTGATTTTGCTGCTATAAGCGACAGGCCTTCTTCCCTGTACCAAATTTCCACAAAGATTGGAAAGAATCTATGCTTGGAAAACAAGCTCCAAAGCATCTCTAGGGAGCATGGAAGATGTGGTAGTGAAGGAGAAAATCCAAGGAAAGTGTAAGGCAGAAGGGAGCAGGGAAGAGGGTGAGGCAGGAGAGAAAATAAAAAGATCTGTGTTTGGGGGCTGCGGAGATGTTCCGCTGAGGACACAGTCTGATTGTACAGTGAAACACATTTCCCAGGGCGCTAGAATCGCTACCCCAGTGGGCAGCAGCACGTCTGGGCTTGCTTATCATTTGCCAGCAATCTGTCTCGCCCTTCCAGCTTCTTGTTTTCTCCTCTCCCTTTCATTTTCCCTGCTGGTCTTTAGCATGCTCTCTGGAGCTAATGCTGCAACAAGGCCTTTAATATGACTGAAGAGCTACTGGAACCAAACTCACTGGGAAATTATTTTTAATGAGCAGAAGCGTGGCACTGAAGCAGTGAATTCCATCTCTAACACAACAAAGAAAGATCCTTACAGTGGAAATCCTGCAGCGCAAACTCTTCAGATGAATAGCTTGTTAGAGGATAAAGAAGTTAGGTGAATAAAAGCCTGATTACGTACCTGGAGGTAGAATGTAATAAGAATCAGAACAAGTAAATGAATAATTAGGCTGCTGCTTCTGTCTGTGGGCTGTGCCTGAGCAGGCTTACCCAATACCTGCTTCTGAAAAAGCAGCGGTATTACAAGAGGCAGAGTATTCAGAAGAGGATTTTGATCTGCATTTGACTGCCTCTTCATTTGTCTCTGAGCTGGGACTGTAAAGCGATAAGGAGGCATTTCGAGCTGTTTTCTACACAGGGTGGTCAGTTGGGGCAGGGCATGTGACAGCTGCAGTCGTGCTGAGACTCCCAGACGGTGATGTGACAATGACGTGACATCTCTGCACGGCCTGGCAGCACGATGGCACTGCATTAGATGGATGTGGTATGGGAGCGGAGTGCTTACACCTGTATTGCAGTCATTATCTTTCCTTTGGTCAGATGCGAGTATTGCTCAGAAATGCATGCTACTCTGCCAAGCTTCCTGGGCTTCTCCTGGCTTTGAGGAGCTCTTGTCTCTCCCGAGCTGCCTGCTCTAATCGCAATCCCCAGGCAGCATTTATTTAGCTTGGAGTAAGTGGTTAGTGTTAACCTCTCACAGACTTAAGTGCCGCTTGCACATTGCTTCCCATTTATTTATTCCTTCTTCTTGTTACAGTCTAGCCCCATTTCCCTTGGGCTTTTGTGTTGGGTTTCCTTTTCTTTTATTTGTTTATTTAGACTGTCAAGGTCCTTCTCTCTAAGCCAACAGCCATGTAGAGAAATCCAGGCCTAAGTGTGAAAAGTTCACATGCCTAGTACCTATTCACTGTGTTTGGGATACCCCTACTGTATCGTTACACACTATTCCAGATCGGTGCTGCCAAGGGAAGAGAAAATCCTGGAATCAATTCCCGAACTGGAAAGTAGGCTCTGTCCATTTGCCAGCACAGAGCTACCTTTCATCTAAGTCCATCCAAAAAGCCAACTACCAACTGAGATAGCCTCCCTTGTGCTCATGGCCACTCAGTTGCCCATCGTCATCCTGACTAATTCCCATCAGTATCCTGCTGCCTCTCCCCAACAGGGATGGCACCACCACCTCTTCCAGGTAACTGGTATGCTGTCCAGACTGTTAGCAAAAGTCCTCTGCCCAAAACAGGTGTTGAGTGGCTCCATTTCTGATCCAGCTGAATTCATCACCTTTCCGTGTTGAATAGAGCTGGACTTTGCATTTACAGTGGAGTTTCTGTTTGTCTGCGGAGAGAATCTCATCTCTGTGCTAAAGACAAAGTAGTAATTTTCCCCAGTGCCTGGCACACGCACAGCAGTCATCTTTTATGTTTTCCCCAATGGTAATTGCTACCTTCTCTCTTCTGTTTTTTCAGACAAACAGCATTAGGAGATGTGCTCTGAGCAAGCCTCTAAATGAAACATGCCATTGCTTTCACCTGTAGTTTTGCAGAAAGGCTCTGATGTTTTAGCTGTTGTGAATCTGTTCATCTACTTGTCACAGGTTTCCCTATCACATTAGTTATCAGATAGTATGAATCTGCCTGCCTGCATTTTCTAACTTGTAATTAAAGATAACATAGCATTCACTTTGTTAAGATAATTTAATGTAAATCTCTGAAGGTGGTGCTTTTTCTTTAAGAACTTCTGTTTGATGGTCTTTAATCACATTTATGTTTGTTAATGAATCAAGCCTAATAGCTCCCGGTAGAGGAACACAAGAAATAAGAGATTTTCCCAAGGTTGTGCAGGGAGTCAGTGTCAGGGTTCCTTCTGGCTGAACCCTATCTGTTAGCTCTGAGTTCAACTTCTGTTGTGGAGTTCACTTAGGTTGTAACGCATGTTGGGTTCTTAACACATCTAAATCAAAATTTTTGAAATATGACAGAATCTGCTGTAATGAAGATACATTTTAGTAAGGAAAAAACACTGAAGGAGCCGCCTGTAATAATGTCTTCACAGAAGTTTTTGGGTGAGCATTATTGCCGTATCATCTGAATAGAAAGAACTTTACAGTTTGCCTGGCATTTTGTCTCTAATACATGCAATACAGATGCACCTGAAGTGTTATGTCATCATCAAAGCACAGAAGTGTCAACAAGTGCCAGTATGCATCCTTCTTTGCTTTCCTGTTCTGCAGAAAATTAAGAAAAACGTTTATCTAATCGAACTCATTTTAGTTCCTTATTTTCTCAAATTTGATTTGGAGCAAAATTTGCACTTTTATTGTAATTAAAATGTTTTTGTTTGTTTTCAAATGGGGGAAAAAAAAATGCTTTCCCTCTGCAGGGAGGGAAGATAGCCAGGAAAAAACACGTGCAAGCGCGGCTCATTGTGGTGTTTTCAAAAGTAAGTGCTGAGGTTTGATGGGGTAGTGTTTTACATTTTCTCCTTCATCGCAATTTGGGCTACTGTTTAAGTAAAGTTAATGTAGCCAGAGCTCCGCTTCCTGATCTCTAAATGTAAATCTAGGGCATGCTGCTTAAAAATCTCTAGCATTCAAGAGTAATTACCCCAAATATTGCTGTAGCACGTTTGTTGTAAGCAGCAGTGGAAGTCTTTATTATAAAGCAAACTGCATTCTTTGGGGTGGTTGCAGATTGATAACATTATAACAGTTGAATAATTTGTACCATTTCATGTTATTCTTCCATCTGCCACAGCACTTTAGCACAGCAGCATCTAGGCACACTGTGATATTTTCGTATTTTGAAGTAGGGTACTGATTCGAATACATTTATTCTCTCTACATCGAAACTAATCTGTGGAGACTCCCCTTAAGGCCATTATTCAGACTGAGCATCTGAATGGAAAAAGCCCGGCCTGGCACCCCTCGCAGATGGGGTGGGAGCAGAGCAGAGCAGCTGCGCTCGGGCTCGCTGAGAACAGCTGGATTCGGCCAGCGGTTACATAACCTCGGCCTCGCGTCCTCTCACGGCAGGCGCCTTCAAGAGCTGAAGCCACGACAATAATTTTTCCTACGGGCTTAAGCAGGTCACGAATCTCTTCCTGCAATGAGCAGTGGGCAGTCTGAAGTGACAGACCCTGTCCTGGCATGCTCTAGGAAGAGCCGCTTCCGAGGCGGGCGGTTGCAGGGGAGCAGCCAGGTGCTGCGTGGGATTGGCAGTGCGCAATCCAAACTGTTTGCGAGAGCAAATACTGTTAATTCTTTCTTGGTACTTCAGGAGCGGGGCTGTTGAGACAAGGAGAGCTGCTCAGCCCAGCAGTACTCCCCTCAGCTTCGCTTTCTGCCCGCGGGCTTTGAGAATTTTATGGGAGAGCATCTGAGCAGTATCTGGCAGGGAATTAGGCAGGGATGCTTGCAGAAAAAGAAGCAATAGATGAGCTTTCATCATTGAAAGAGAAAGATAAGGAAATGTACGTGTAATAAAAAAGAGTGCTGAAAAAGGGAGTCCTGAGAATAGGCTTAGGAGCCAGGGGCTCAAATCTGATTTCTCACATCTTGTTCTGTTGGCTAAGTCAACATCTCCCGTCTGCCTGATTTTTCTTATCTGTGTAATGGGGGACATATTAGAGACCTCTTTTTAAGGGGAGGTCTGAGAATTAATGGATGCTGATAGAGTGCCTGGAAGATGAAAAATGCTGAGTATTACCACAGCAAATAGTAACCCCTTTGACTCATTTATGATCTTATTACCACCAAATGTCTCTCCAGCTTCCTGTCATTTCAACTGAGCCTCCTTCTGATCCTATTAAACACCGGGGGGAAGATCCTCAGCTAGTGTCAGTTGTCACAGCTCCATTGACTTCAATTATTTCTCTTGCACAACATATTTCATCCAAAGCACTTCAAGTATTTTAGAGATATTGGCCAATTAAGCACCACAACCTCTACGGAAGGCATGGAGTCATACCACAGTTAGAAAAGAAAGGTTAATCAACTTACCCAAGGTCAGGAAGAAAGTCTGGCAGAGAGAAGAAAGTGGACCAAGATGCGTGCTTCTAGTTCTGAAGGTTGCCTTGGCCAGGTTTTGCTCTGTGCACCTGAAGGGACTGTTCCAAACTCTGCATTTTTCAGGTTTTCACTAGTGGGGGACAAAGCAGGACAAAGCTTCCTTTTCAAGCTCCTCGTACACATTTAGCTTTTGTCATTCTCATTTTATTCACAGGAAGAGAATTATGGAGCCTACACATATAAAAGGTGATTTTTCAGCTGGTATAAATAAGAAGACTTCCCAAAAGCAATGGGAATGTGACAACTTATACCTGAGGATCTGGTCCCTAGGGCTTTTTTCTGGAAATGTATGGCTATAAGATGCCTAGGGATTTTCAGCCTCCAGACACTTATGCACAGGCTTTCTGAAGCTATGGGAAGCTAAACTACCTACTGGTGGTGATTGCTTTTTCCCAATATATTGCAAGCCAGGACTTTATCATCATATGTGCAAATGTTTCTCAGTAAGCTAGTTTGTGCCCTCATGCCTCCTGAAAGTCCAAAATGGTTGCATCGAATAGAGGTACTTAGAATAGACCCAAGTGGAAATACTTTCAATTATCCACAGTAACTCTGCTGTTTCTGAGATGGGATTTTTATTTTTTTTCCCCAGTGTAGGGAGTCTTTGTGCAACTTCAGCATTTTATTCTGCAAATTTAGACTCTCTTTCAAGGAAGCTAGTGAATGCTGTGATAGTGGAGTTTAATTTATAAATAGCCAGCAGACGAGCATGAGGAGAGGCAATGAATAACCCACAGATGGAACAGTTAAAGATCAGTTGTGACATAATCGCAGAGCAGCAATGCAGAGCTGAGGAGAAGCGCTCTGCCTGTTCAGCACTCAAAGAGAATCCACAAGTGTGGTGTTTAATTATAGATACAGTTTTAAGACCCAAATCAACTTATGTTTCTTAAAAAAATATATATATATATATATATATACTCTTGCCTTGTGAAATTTCCTAGCTACAGCTGTTTAGGCAACTTTGATGCAGTGTTCATATTGCCTGGGTAGGGAATAATTGTATGATATTGACATTTTTTAAGCTATAAAAGGTTGGAATGGGAAACCTATCAGAGGTATGAAAAAAAATAGAAGTATTTCTATGTCTGAGATGTCCATTTCCTGAAGTAGCTTTAGATCCTGATAGTGTACTGTCTTTGTACACTGACTTAAAACAAGATCACGCCAAAATGACAGCTATTTATTATTGAGGTAAAGAATAATTGAACCCTAAATGTGCCGTGTTTTTATATTTGAGGGGAAAACAATTCTATCTTTGTAAAGCTCATGAAGACTTTTAGATTGAAGTAAGTGTATTTACACGTGTTAGCATACACATTTGAGTGAATCCAAGTCACTTCTGGGAGAAGCCAAGGTCATAAGAACTCCCAGGAACGCTGGAGGAAGGGCTAAGCTGTATATAGAGAGAAGCTAGGGGAGAAAAGCCAGCTGAAACTCCCATTGATTACCTGTGTAATTAATTTTCTTCCCCTCTGCACGTGTACTTCAGAAATAAGAATTAGTATGTTCTAAAGAAAAATCCAGTCTAAAGTCCTAGAAATTCTTTTGTCTTGGTCACTATGCCTTGGGCTAGACTTTCCTGACCCTTTCACCAGTCATACTTTCACATGAAGAAAATTTGGTCAAGACTCTTCACTTGTGAAAGGAGCTGAAGCTATGAAAAGAAGGCTCACTAAAAGGAGAAGGCTCAGTCCAACCTGGAAAAACTTCTACTGCCATGGAAATGAAACCATGGGTCTTGATGGGGAGGAGAAGGGGAATTGCTGCTTTGACAGGATCCCAACAAAAAGTAAATTAGGTGGTTGTCCTATATACTTGATATATCTGAACACTAACATGGAAGATGTTGCCTGATTATCTGAAAGTGATTATTTGGTCCTCAAGAAGATAATGGTGTGCTGTGGAATAAGCAAGGTCCCCTCCTCCAGAAAACGAGCACGGGTATTCACGTGTTCTCCATTTACCTCCGGTGAATGTGTAAAAGTGCTAGCGTCCGTCTTAAAGGGTGTAGAGCTAAGAACAAATGTGCGTTGTGAAGTGCTCTAATACGTTATTGTTAGGTGTAAAAACCTTTTTCTGTTGACAGCTGCAAATAGTCTGTATTATTCACTGTTAACGGGCCCCTAGGGACTTCCTGTTCATTGGAAAAATAAAAAAGCAAGATAAAACATTTATGTGCAGGCTAATCCTTTTTGCTAGGGCCTGCACAGTTGGACTAAACTGGGTAGCAGACCTACAACAGAACACTGAAAGGCCAATTCTATTTTTACATGGCATTCCACAAGTCTAAAAGCACTCCTAAAAAGCAACAGTTTCTCAAATACTAAGAAGTGACCTGGTCCAGCCCAGCGTACAGGAATACCATAAGCAAGCTGTGTGCCCAGCATGTCCTGCTGCCCAGCAAAGGGTATGTGGGGCTCCTGCCAGCTACAGGTTGTTCCCTGGCTGATGGGGTATCCTGTCCATCTAGCTCCTGTTTCAACTACTGGTAACAGGTCTACCTTGACTACGGGGCAAAGCTGAAAATGCACATTGTATGTGGTTGGGTAGGCTGTGGTGTAAGGATGTGGTTTGTGAGGGTCGTTGTGCATGACCTAGTGGGGCACACAGGACATTCAGGAGTCATCTCGAGGGTCATTCTTAGAGGAAATTCCTGGATCTCCCTGTTCAGGTAATATTTTGTGGTCAGTGAGAAGGAGCATTGTAGGAGCTGCATGCCGTCTGTCTGGTTCAGTGTCACTTCTGACACTTAGCCAATATACGAATATGGTTCTCACTCATTTTTCCTAGCTCTAAAGAAATTTTAAAATGTATAAAAGCTATCATCAGTTTTGATGATAGCATTAAACAGTGTATTAAAGCATTCCCTTTGGTGTACAATTCATACCTCTTAGCCTGGAGGTGCATTTCTTATTAAAATGTCTCAGATCCACACATTGTGAAATAATATCTACTGAAATTCCCTGGTTTTATTTATGTATTTAAAAGATGTCGGTAAGGGATTTGGGGAAACAAATGAATTTACTGTTTGGTAATAATGTAACATCATAAAAGGTACAGTACTTATTATGAGAGTTATTTTCTAAGAGAATTTTAGGCATTTCATTTAAATTGGCTTTGAAATGAGCAGTGTTCCAGGTGGACTAAAACTATCAATGTCCCCAGGGACAGCACGTTGAGTCAGGGAGATAAGGGGACAGCAGAGTTGGAGGGCACTTTAGGAGACGTTGGGCTGCAAGATTAGCTTCTGCTTCCAATCAAAGTAAGTCAAGATTTACAGAAGTGACTAGAGGGTTTGGTTACCTTGATTCTCATGATTGGAAACGGGGTTTAAAAGCTGATTGCAGAAAGTGTTGATCGCTCTTCTCCTGAAACTCAGCTTTCTGTAAGGGTTTGCTAGTTAAGCACCCAAATACTGAGGTACCTAACACCGTGCTGCATGCCATAAAACATCAGTCTGGCTGAACAGCTGCAATGTTAATCTGCAAAGGGGTTAAGTAATAGTCATCAGTTCTGTTGTCAAACAGGGAGGAATTGCAAGCCCCAGAGAAAAAAAGACAATATAACAAATTGTCTGTGTTAGAGAATTTGCCAGAAGAGTTATAGTCACTGCTTATATCAACAACCTTACATCTTCTGCCAGTGTGGGGCAGAGATAGCTGTGCTGGGGAAGAACACCTTATTTGTCGGTGTAATAGCATCTGTAACACAGAGGTTTTCCTCAGATCTGTGTCCTTTGCAGAGGTAGACAAGGTGAATAATTCACCCAGACAGGGAGAACTTCTTGTTTGGGTGCCCAAACAGCTGCCTGCTTTGGGACATCATCCTAGATTTGAAGAAGTCATTCCTGTGAGCATGTGTGCATCTCAACAGCCCGTGAGATCCCGCCCTCACAGGGCACGTATACGCAATCCGACAAATGGCTTAATACAATTCTTTCCCATTCTATTTTCTTCATTTATAATTCACTTGTTTTAATTTCAAAGCTTAATGAAATATGTCCTTCTGGCCTGTAAAGGTAGTGCAGGCTCCTATGATGTAGGTGACAGCCTCCCCCCGTTATCAGTGCTCTCTTTCATTTGCTGTTCTTCTTCAGCACTGAAAATATAATCAAAGTCACCGGGACCCCAGTGGACCTCAACCTGTTGATTAGAGTTGGATAAACTAGACAAATTCTGGTGGGAATGGAAGGCATTTATGATGACTACCTGGCATTTTTCTCTGCCCTTTTTTATGTACTTGTCACTGTATTTTCCCACATCAATCTCATAAAACATTCTTTTGCTCATGCTTGAAATATTGATATTATCCTACAGCAAAGATAAAAGCACATCACAGAGCAATATGGCTTGGTGATAGAATTATCTGCAATACACAGAAATCTCTACTGATGTTTAGGGCTGGCATGGTATTAAACACATTACTTTTGCTGACAGGCATTTTCATTTCCTTGCATCATGCAGGTAGGGGAATTTGAAGGAAATCTAGTTTTCAGTTCTAGATTTGTTCAATAAAAAATGTAAAACAGAAATGCTGGTGGATATGGTAGCATCTCTTTAAATCAAAAGGAACTCACTGGAAGTTTAAGTAAGTTTCAGAGAAGGCTGTGTGGCTTTGTGTGTACATGTACGGATTTGTATGCGTGTATTTACGAATATATCTATTAGCACATATATATTTTGAAACTCACAACTGTTCCATATTTAACAAATCTGAAAGGAACAGGGAGAATTGAACGTCAAACAGCTTAAAATCAGTGTTGGTGAACCTCACTTGTGCTCCTTTGGTACAGGCTTTATGATGCGATCTTTGCGAACGTCTTTAATTGTTATTTCCCCCCCTGTGACTTTCTCCCCATGCTGCGCACAGCAAGGATGAGCTTCTGGCGTTAACTGGAGATTTGCTCCAAAAAAGTACTGCCTTGTGCGTAGGATGCCTGCTTCAGTTGTGCTGAAGCAGCACGTGTAGTGGATGGGGCGGGGATTCTCGCCGGGGAGGGAGGTCTCTTGAGTAAAAAAAAAAAAAGCACTAAAGGGCATCTCCTTCTGTCTGTCCCTCATTTTCCCCCGTGGTAATGGTACAACGATGGATATGTTACAAAAATCAGGTCTTTTTCCCTAGCCACCCCTGAATTATGTGTTCCTTGTGTTCTGGTCTTCGACTGGAGATCCTACAGCTCGGATGGGAGCAAAACCGTGCCTGAAAGCAGCAGTCAGGTCAGCACGGAGCGCGCTTCCATTGCGCGAGGTGCCAAAAGGTGCAAAGCTGGCTGTGTAACCAGAATTTGCCATCTGCAATTGCGCATTCAATGCTAGTGGGCATTTTGATTTAATTCCTCTGTTCCTGAGTTCTACATTTGTGAAGTGAGCCTATCACCTCAGGAAGGTGCTGTCCAAGGTAATTAGTTTTTGCAAAACAGTCCACTGCTCCGCTGAGTGGCACCGCAGAAAAGCACACGTGGAAATAAATTACTCTTCAGAGCCGGATTAGACTTGTGTGCGGGAGAAGGGGCCACAAATTGAACAATGAAGATAAACCATGGTATCAAATAACTCCGTGTTCAACAGGCGTTATTCTTCCTGCGCGCTGCGTGAAGGAAAGGTCACGGCAAAACGAGTAGTGTGTGCTCGCGTAATTACAGGCTGTATCAAAACATACACGCACGAAAACCAGGAACGGCTTTTATGCTGGAGTTATGCAGGAATTCATGCCTGCAGATCAACTTCTGTTTATGTTAAAAATAATAATGCCTGCTGCTGGTGGGCTGGGCTGGGCTGGGTGAGGAGAATCTGGGCTAATGGCCGGGGTCTGGGCAGAGCCTGCTCCCTCCTCAGGGCCTCAGCCCCGCTTCCCATTAATTGGAGGTGATCAGCATTGCTCTCTGTGTACTCTGTGGCACTAAATTCCTTTGGAAAAGTTTGCTGTATGTTATTTTGGAAGCTTATTTTCTTACGTTGTCAGGATTGCCCATGCATTGTAGAACAAAACTTGGTGTTCTGCCGCTGCACTGACGAGGCTCAGGCCTGCCGGGAGCACGCCTGCTCCGAGCAGAAGGGGCTAGCTCTGGAGCGGGATGTTCTGGGGTCTCTTCCTGTTACCACTGCATATTTTGGTGTTTTGTGTGAATCTGACATGCAAACTCTATTTTTTTTTCTTTAATTGATGAATGATTTGCGAAAATTGAAAGCTTGGCTGGATATCACCAAGGTGATTGTAATGAAATTTGTTAATGGGCCAAATTAGCGAGCACAGAGAAAACAAGATGTCTGTGGTACTGTGTGATCTTGTCAGGCAGTTTCCCAGAAAAAGCAGAGGCTTACCAGCCTGGTGCCAAGAAGCTGTGCTCTCCTTAACCTTTGCTGGCAGCATGCCTTCTCAGCTGTACTTAGCATGTGACTTGTATCGGCCCACCCCCTGCTCCACGACGCCAGAGAGGTGAAATGTATGGGGTCTGCTGGGATCACACTGGCCAGGGGTTCCTAGAGCTCCTTTGGCAAGGGTACTGTCGAGGCTGAACTCCCCAGTCTTTGCAATGTAGCCGTTCCTGCTGGATGTGACCTCAGCTTTTCTCTCAGGTCTCAGACTTGGCAGCTGGGAGGAAAAACCAAAACCACCACCAACAAAAGGCTACTTCCCTCTAATCAGAATGTCACATATTTTTGATCTGGTTAATTCCTAGAAGATTAGAAAATACGTGTAATTTTACAGAATTCCTTTCAGAGCAGGAGTACCAAAAGAAGGACTGCTCTCACCGTTTCTAGTGAGACAAGAACATGCTATCTTTTGAGATCTGTGGGAGAAACAGTTTAATTCCTCAAGAAGCCCTGAACCAACGTGAAAGCTTTTAATCCTATCCAAAAGGAACAAGACAGGTTACCTGCTGCTGTCCCCTTGAACGTGCCAGCAGTGAATCTAATACATGAATATGTAGACTCTACGTATAAACACACCCTACGAGCAAAGGCTGATCCTGTGCAGTGGAGTTCTGTTGCCTTTTACGTTGCTTCTTGTTCTAGGTGCCATTAAGGTCAGTGCTATTGAGCACGTTTCTTTGTGTGGCAATTTGTATTGTGTGCAGGGCTCCGGGGGACAGTGTGGGGGATCAGACGGCTGTAGGCTGTGAAAAGCCTCTGTGTGCATCCATCATTTTCAAGGCAGCGGGAAGGCTCATTCTTTTTGCCAGGCGTTAGCTGCAGGAGCTTGGATGTGCCTCCACCTCGGAGCTGCTGCCGGTCTGCTGCGCGGGGAATACTCAGCATTCAGTGCAACCGCTCTGCAGCCGCCTGGCAGAGCACCAAGCTTGCAAGAGGGCATGAGAGAAAGCATAACCCTATTTAAAACTAGTCAGGCTCATCAGCACGCTGTAGAATTGCAGAAGAGGAGGGGTAACATGGCTGCATGGTTCTTCGTTATGCAAATAAGGTGCCAGCTGGCAATAGTGAGAAGGGAACAGTCCTTGGAATTGAGAAACGCTTCAAGCCACAAGGTAAAGAGATAGGGTTATGCTTATACTAGCCTTTCTCCTTGTCCCGCCCTAGCCCATGGAACAGGGAGACAGGAAGGAAAAAAAGAAAAGGGAAGACAGGTGGTCACAGAGAGGGGAGGCAAGAAGTATCTCAGATTCTCAAGGGGAAGACAAGTTCTGGGAAAGCTAAGGCAGCTTTCCCAGAGAACGCTGTTGCATAGCTAAGTTTTAACTAGACAAGAAGGCTAGTAACTAGCAGTGGGGAACCAAAACAGCTCAATTTTAGCTTTTTATTCCCTCACTCCAAAGGCAAATAAATGCATATTTAAATGATCAAAGCAGTTAAACACTGCTCCAGTGAAGTAGCATTCTGTTACATCTGCCTAGCAAACACCTGGATGTGCCTCCGCAGAAAAGAGATTTTGAAGTGCTCACTGATCAAGGATTCTGGTTGGGTCTTAAATGTGAGATGTCTTTTTATTGCTAGTGCATAATTTAATTTTGAGGCCACTGGTGTCTGATGTGTATCTTAAAATCTGAGCTCCTGCAGGCACATGGTGTGTCAGTGTATCTGCTCATTTAATTCTTCTGAATATAAATTTTCTAGCTATTACAGATAGAAGCATGAAAACACCTCCAGTTTCCCTCTACCCTTCCTCAAAGCCAAAAGGAAAAGGCAAATAAAACACATGCTATTATGTTACGTATGTCCCTTTTTGCACTGGAGGGGCCAGTTCCCAATTTGGGACCTTACAGGCTGGTAGATTTATCAGCCTGGGCTCCCGGATTGCAGCCTGCAGTGGGGTGGCCCACATTTCTGCTTGGGAATTGACCGACTGTGGTAGGTGGTGAACAAGGAAATGACCTTTGTGAGACTTTGTTTTTCCAGAGTGGAAGGTCCCTCTTGAGCTGGCTGTCTGAGTGGACCCAGGGATGGCCCAGGCTGCAGTGGATTCATGTGCAAGCCCTTGTGCAGAGGGCTGCTTTGCAGTGATCCTGACGTTTCCCTTCTCAACTTTCAAGTTTTCAAAGCTTATACAATGAATTGAAGAACAAGTTTTGTCTGATTAAATGCCATCAAATTTTGGGACCACGCATCTCACTTGACAGTGGTGCGGGATATGGAAATGCATTAATGCAGTTCTGCTTCTGCTGCTGTGCAGTGATGCCATTTTGCAGCATGTTTTGTTGAACATAGGATATGTTCACAAACACGTTGAACACAGGATATGATCATTTCTCTGAGCCCTGGAGTTGTCTACAGAACAAAATCGGGTGCTCCTCCTGACGTCTTTTTGGTACGATCAGAAATGTAATCTATTGTCCAGAGCCATTTTTCAAAATCTGAGAACAGCGAGGAATGAGATGGAACAAGCAGCTAGGAGTGACCTTTGGGATGATGAAAGAACCGTGGTTGGTTGCACTAAGAGGGAAGGAGGGGATTCAGAGCGGCCACCGAGCACAGCCAGGCTCTGCAGCTCTCCCTAATTCTCTGCTTTGTGGAACAGTCAGCGCTGTCTGCCCTCGTCTGTTACTGCATGGCTCTCATAACTATTTACTACACCACCCGTCTTTCTCAGCATGTCACAGCTCCCAGAGCCATGTCTGGATGAGCACCAAGGTGGAGGCTCGAGCTGTTCCCACTCAGCCCTTTTTCAGTGAAGTTTTCCCAGCTGCACTGTCTGTGGCAGGGCTGGTGTTTCACAAAGGCCGCGGCGCTGCCTTGTCTGTGGAGGTGCTGCAGGCTCTGGGGTCGCCGCTCAAGGGGATTAGTCCTGCCTTCATGCTAATAATAATAAATAATTAAAAATGAAAATAAGGATAAAAAATGATTATGCTTCAAATGCATTTTAAAAATGGAGGAGTCTTCTGTGAGAGAAAGGCCCTTTAGGTCTGCTCACGCCCTGTCTGGAGGCATTTTCAGCCTCTTCTTTCCCTGTGTGTTTTCCCATCCTCCTGCTTCCCCGGGCAGAGCCGTATCCTGCATGATGCTGCTGGTGAACGCCACGAGCTCTGCTGCCGGTCACTGCAGTCAGCTGGCCCCAGGAATGGTCAAGGGCAGGGGTCTGAGAGAGAGGACAATTTTTAAATTAAAAGGGGAAAAAAAAGAGCAATCCATTTTAGATATGGGAGAGAAAAACATTTGGAAAGCTTTTCACTTAACAAGGTTCTTCTGTGACATTTAGATGCATTTATACAAGTTAAAAAGGAATTTGGCACCTTCCCACCTCACTCAGCAGGCTTAGAAGAGAAAAAGCAAATAAAAAGACAAGATTACTTGATATGTTGCTTTGTTTTGCTCGCATGAAGCGTTGTGCCCGTTGATGTTGGCTGAGTACTATTACAGCCCACAAAGAGCTTTGACAGCAGAGTCATATTCAGCCAGGACCAGGGCTTTCTTTCTAATGAGGAAAGATAATTATCGTGCCAATCTCTGATCGCTTTTTACTAGGTGCATTTAATCTGAAGGAAGATAGGAGCATCTTCCATCTAATACAGACTTGAGAGCGGGGCCAGCAGGTGTAGCAGAGTAATCACTCTGAAGGATTTGTTCATTATTTCCCAGAAAGACAGAGGGGAAAAGTCTTTGTGTCACTGTCTCGCTCCGTCTTCACTGCTCTTGAGTTCAACTCGTGCCGTTTGACCACGATGGCCCCACTTCTCTAAGGATCTTTAGATCCCATCAGAAATGCTCCTGACAAGCATTTATAACTGGGTTTGACAACCAAGTACTACTCTCTCTCTACCCCCGCCTCTTTCTGCTTGAAAGGGAAAATCGGAGGTGTGTTTGATGGGAACTGGCTGATGTGCCGTGTCTTCTGAGGTGTCTGCTCCCTTGGCCCTAGAGCTGTGTGGGCACAGTCGTACACTTGCGTGCATTTTTGTATAGTGCAGGTAATCTCTGTACATGTGCGTGCACCTATCTGCACTCGTACGGATGACTGTACTTGTGTCTTTGCTGTGAAAACACACAGGTGCATATCCCAGGGGAGTGTGTTTTGAGCACATACTCTGGGAGATATTTACATTGTGCACGTTACTTTGTGCACTCAGTGTGTTCATATCTACAGATTCATGGCTTCTGATTATATGGGTTCTCTAAGACTTCTGGGAGAGCTATAATTCAGGATTGTCTCATGTATCTTTTTCTCAGTTGCAACATAAATTCATGGGGTTCCTGGCTTTGCACACTTGTTCCTAACACAGGTTATCTCACTAATCCTGTTTACCTCTTGGTCCCACAGCCACACCAGAGGGGTTGCCACTGGCTTGTGAGCAAGTGGCTCTGGATAGCATTGTATAAAGTGATTTGCCTCCAGGAAAAGGATGAACAATTGTGAAATACAGAAATATTAGGAAAAGGGGTCTTCTTTAGGACAAGGTATTGGGATTCCCAAGCAACATGGTCAGATACAGAAACTCCAGCTAATCTCACTAAGATTTAGTTTATTTTCTCTTTACAGTGAATTCTTTTACAACATCTCAGCGTCCACCATTTCTAACATGGGGTAGGTCTCTCCAGCGGAGGTGCACGCTGAGCCTGGAGACAGCTGGTGGGAACATTGAGCTGTAGATGCTGTGGAAGTGGGATTTCTACACGTTAGCTGGATTACTCCAGGACCAGTAATGGAAAAGTTGGCAGGATTGACTCGTTGGATTTCACTGTCAGGCTTAACAACTCATTGCAGTGAATGGAATGGTACAGACCTCACAAGCCTCTAGTTTTATGATACCTGCAGGCTTGTCACTGCATTGGTTTATGTGTGGTTCAAGATCTTCTCCCTTTATACTTCTAGATCGAGACCAGTATATGTTGATCACCTAGTCTACTGAATAAGCAATTTTTCATGCACTCTAGCAAGGTACAGCAGTGGAGGAGGAGAACATCCTGACCTCTTTTGATTCATGCACACTATTCCCTGCAACACAAATTTCTCTCAGCGCAAGATGAGGCACTAAAGTCACACTGTTGGGAGAAAGCGGTGAGTAAATCTTTTTGATCCACATCCCAGTGTCCAGCTGCTGAAACAACTGTTAAGACAGGTGTGTCTAATTTTAGCTTTTGAAACAGCTGGGCAAAGTATTGGCTGTGTTTCAGTATTTTTTGCTTAAAGAGAAGGCAGGTGGCATTCTATGAACATGCCACTATTGAATTAGACCTATTAA
Organism: Heteronetta atricapilla; assembly: GCA_011075105.1. NCBI lineage: Eukaryota > Metazoa > Chordata > Aves > Anseriformes > Anatidae > Heteronetta > Heteronetta atricapilla. The sequence goes on from CM021735.1 coordinate 42,565,601, forward strand.
TATTGGTGAGTCAACTTAACTTAATTCTCTCAATGTGCTAACAAGAGCACTTTGGAAGGATTGGAGAAGAATGACAGGGTACCTTGGATAAACCAAACGGGAAAGAGATTGCAGTGTGCATGTTCTAGCAACAGCAATTGAATCAATTTAGGTGCATCTGTGCTACCCATCACTTCGCTGGCTGTTTGGATTTCTTTTGCCTGGGTGACTTTAGGCATATATGTCCAATCTGTATTTTTTAAATGAAGGCACACTCCACTAACGTAAAGATTATCCATGCACTTAGATAGATAGATATGAATGAGAGAACATTAAAAAAGCCACCAGCAGCCGTGTTCTGAGTGATTTTGTTTTTTGTTGCAAAATCAGGCAGTCAAAGTTGAGGCATGCTGCAAGTAAATGGTACCTCTTCCCCTTTCTACGTTGCTTTCAGTCTTTAATTACAGGAGTTACATGTTATTGTGGACTCCTGATTTCTTTGTGAGGCAGTAGCAATTGTTATTCGAAACACGTTTGTGTAATACAAAAATGCTGTAGCCTGTGAAACCCCTGTTTTAGTCACTATAAAAATCAGGGGTGTGTTGAATAACGAAGAGGGATGAGGGGATCTAATAACTGAAGAACTTGATTTCCACTTTGACTACCTGGCCTGTACTCCTGTCTTTACTGCAGGTTTCTAGAGAGATACGTTCTTCCTGGAAACAAGTGAATATGTTGCAGAAGTGAGTCCTGAAAAGCAGGAACAATGGGTTGTTACTGGTGTATGCTTTTATTTTGGTCTATTTATATCCACGTGAACAATGGCTTTGAAAGGCTAATCACCTGGATAGTTCAAAATCTCTGTTAGGAAGGAGTAGAGGGGGTAACGTAAGATGTGTTAAAAATGAGACATTCTGTTCACATTCCTTAGCAGCATCTGATTGTGCTAAGGAGGGTATAAGTAGCATCTAGCTCCTCCAGATGTCAGCTATTTAGAGAGACACACACCAGAAGTTCTGTGGACAACAAATGCCTGAGTCCCACGCAGGATGCTCTTCTTGGCGAGAAGAGAAATGGGAGTGAGTGGGTGAGCCTGTGTGTCTTCGTGTGCGGGATGGGAAGGGCAATTACAAAAATGGGAGACGGAGAGGGAGAGAAGTGGAGATGGCTGGAGGTAAAAATACTTGCTAAATGCCAGCTGTCTCACTTGGATGGTGTGGGATTTTGCCTGGGGTAGTCTTAGTGCTTTGTCTCATCTGATTTTAACCCTTTGAGCTTTTTTCCCAATGACATATGTAATGTAAGCTAGGTTAGGCTCTGTATCAACATCTGGGTATGTATCATTTTCAGCCCGTAACTAGCAACCTAAGAAAGCCCTCTACTGAGAGCCATTTGTTGCAATACGGCTTGCTGTGAAAAAGTAAGCCAAAACAATTAGACCTTCCTCTGTTCCAAGTAGAAGCTTTTCAGGAACATATTTCTTCAGACAAAAAAAAAAATGCTAAGAAGTTCTTTAAAGCTCCTTGGTATTTCTGGAATGGAGCAAAGAGCGTCACAGAACCCAAAAATCCAAGGACGGGTTGGGGAGTTCCCCCAATGCACAGATCTGGGCTCTAAGGGCAAATCCTGCCAGGAAGAGGGTCTGGTTCTGCATCGCACATATTCCCACTGAACACCAGTGCTTCAGACCTATCACGTCAATATCCTCTTGCTCCATGTACAGTTCAGAGGTTTTCATGTTCTCTAACAACGTGGAATGAGTTTAGCTGGTGAGATTAAACTAGAAAGAGTGACTCAGCTGGTGGTCAGGGGCTTTGTTGGAAAAGTAGGGAACTCGGAATGAGAGAGGATCCAGATTGTGTGCCTGTGTGCCATCTGTCAGCCCTAATGCTGGGGGTCCCCTGAGGTTAGCTGTGGCCATTCTCACTGTTCATGATTTTCCTTGAAAGGTATTAGTTTTGAATTAGCTTGATTTTAAATGGAAAAAAACTAACAAAATTTCCATTTCCCTAATGGAGTGGAGTTGTCTTTTTGCTTACCCTATGTACAGTACATATTCCTCACTTGAGTCAGAGGTAAGAAAAAGGAAAGCTGGAATTTTGGAAGTTTCTTGGCAATGAAAAGCACACCTCCTTTCAAAATGGATAGTTTCTCTTTTGAAAATGAAATGTCACTGGTAATAGGATGGGGGGAGCTCTGGCTTCCCCTGCTGTAAGTAACGGCCCCTGCACTTCTTCCCCTTCCTAGCTGAATTGTGTATGCTGTTGGAAAACAGGATCTGCACTCATCTCATCACTACTGATCAGCAGTAAAGAAATAATGCTAAGGATGAAACAATGGAGTGGCACATGGGCTGTGGGAGCGGTGATACTGCAAACACAAAAGTTGGCTTGAATCCTATCTCATACACTCCAGAGCACGATTGTTCCGTACAGTTAGTTTTGTAATGCTACAGCAGTGAGACTTCTGGCACTTTCTTTGGGCCTATTTCCCCAACCGAAGTTGGAGGCGCACTGTCACACTGGTTTTGAAGTTTATGTTTGTGAAATATTCTCCTGCTGCCTCAGACTGCATTAGATAATTTATTTCTCTTTCTCTTTCCTCGTGCAATTTCAGTTCAGTGGCTGGCTCTGCTACCAAAGCAGTGTTTGTGTGTGGGGAAGGAGCAGCAGTCTCCCTGCATTTGTGTCCTAGCCAGGCTAGGTCTCGTTGCCAGCACGAGATGAAATCTTCTGTTTCCAGTGGAGAGTAATGCTTGATCAAAGTGGCACAGAATTACTCACCTTTGAAGGTTTCCTTCTGCTGCTGCAATTGCTGTTGTCCTTTAACTAAAATGTGCTTCATTACCATATATATGTAGTAGAGCTCTAAGACATTGAATTATCTGTCTTTCATAGCATATTGTTTGGCTCTGGTACTCTTTTTACAGAAAGGTTTCTTTCAATATAGCCTGTGGTGAGAAGCTGACATACTGTAACTTAAGTAGTCACCCTACTTGAGGCCATACTGTACTCGAGCAGAAGCACGGTGTTATTTTAGTCCAGTTTTCTAAGGAAATGACACTTCTGAAGTCACCCTAAGGTCGTTGCCTCTTTGGTCGCCTGGCGAACAAGCACCACGTTTGACAGAAGGGCAGAAGCCCCCGAGATGCTGAATTCCTACAGCATTTGTTCCTTGTCCCCGCTGAGGCTGAGGGCTGGTCTACCAGCTGGCAGGCTTGCGGCTCTGAACCTGCACAGCACAGGCTGCCTCTTCCTCTGCCAGGACACGACGTGAAGCAAGGAGAAAGCGGAAGGGGAAATAAGGAAATATGACAAAAATCTGAGCGTGTCAGGGGAGGGAGGGAGAGAGAAGGAGGGGGGAACTGAGCGTGGTATGGTGAGGTTATTACAGTGAGTATGGGGGGCTGCTGATAAAGGGTACACACGATGCCAAGTTTCCTACTCATTTATTTCTGTAGTTCTGCTGTCTGTAGAACAACTTCTTTTTGGGTAGCCAGGAATATCAGATGTCCTCTTTCTATCTGCCTACCACTAAGTTTCTGAGGATTACATGCAGCATAGGGGCTGGTAGTGGGCAAGAAGCATCTCAGTGTCAGTGCAAAAAAAGGTGTTATACCAAGCACCTGTATATCTGTTTATTTTGTTCATCACACAGTGCTGACTGTCTCTTTTAGGGTTTTTTTAGTAGCTTGGGCTGTCACAGAATAGCTATGTTCTGATTTCTGTGCAGGAGGAGATGAGAAAGCAGAGATGAAGCCAGCGACAACATGATTCAGAGTTAGTCATCCCGAAGACCACTCAGTTTTCTTTCATCCTCAGGATAGCCACCACACTTCTGCCAGTACCCTGAAGGAGTCAGTGACAGGCTGCGTGTTGCCTTCCCGAATGCTCATTTTTAGTGACTGATAAAAAGAGAACAAGAAAACATGTGATGAAATGTGGCATCTAGTTAGAACTATGCAGACATAACCTTAAGGGATGACTTCAGGGATGGATTTGTCCAGGGTTTGGGTGGCTTTTCCGTGACCAACCCCAAGTTCATAAGGCATGGAATAAGTGTAACTCTTCCATCACAGGGATTTCTTTATTCTTCCCCTTTTCTGGGATCTTCTGTAGTTATCCCTGGCTGACAGTCTGAGGAAGAGGTAAGAGGCAGCAGAGGAGGGAGAGGGGGGGGGCAGAAGTAAGGTGTGCGTGCACATGTGTATGTATGCATCTGAGTAGTTTAAACATAATCCCTGCATTCCTGTCATTAGCTTTTCCCTTGACACTTTACAATGAGTAGTTGGAGTTTTGTGTCTGACCTGTCCAGTAAATAGCACACCCGTGTCGGAGCGGTGTACGCTGATCTGTTGCATACAGCTTATCAGCCAGGGAGCGTGCTGCTCCTTCCCCTTCTTTGTTCCCACTCCCCGATTTTCACGGCTGCTTGGTGATTAAAGCCTGTGTATTCCTGATGCCTGCACTTGCTCTGGTGTTAACCTTTGCAGCTCGGGTCGGGATTTATTGCTGCTGGGTGCCTCCCTGCGCTCCCCCCGCCACTGATTCCTCCTCATGTTGCTCAGAGACGAGGGTGCCAGGTGAAGGGAAGTGTTCAGTGTGAGAAAGCAGGCTTCTTGCATCCGTGTGACTAGTGCACACACGTTGAATCACGGCCAGGATGGGGGATTTGACAAGACAAGGAAACTGCTGGTGTCTCAGGAGACCTGCAGTGCTGGAGGAGCTCGTGGGGGTGGAGTGAAGCTGGAGACCCTGGGGAATGGTAGGAGGGAGAGGTGCTTTGCACAGAGAGAGGTGTTTTTAAAGCAGTTTGTGCTCCATACGTTAATTCTCACCGTTGTGCTTTTGTTCAGCTTCTCTGCTGGAGACCCAGTGTCCCAGTAAATCCTCCCATCAGTTGCCACAAGGGGACCCGCAGTGTGTTTTGCTCCCACCTCTTTGGTTTGCCTGTGTGGGTGTGTTGCCTGCCTTGAGGCATGGGCTTGTTCCCAGCAGCATTAAATGCACTGGCAGGGAACAGGTGGCTGATAGCGTACTGTCACCCGTCCCAGTGCAGAGCTACGGTGACCTAAGCTGCATTTTCTGAGATGCCAAACCTATTAAAAATCTCAGTGAAAAAGGCCTACTATCAGGGCTCAGCCGTATTTTCCACGTTACAGAATATAAAAATAGAAGTAGGAGGCAGGGTGTGAATAAGGGTCCTTCTTCTATGCAAGGCGGGCAAAAATCATACAAGTAATGTAAACAGGACTATCATCAGTGAGATGCGAGAGGTCATGTTCTTCTGTATGTGGTGCTAATGAGACATCATCTGGAGGACTGCCTCCAGTCTGTGGCATGGCACTTCAAGAAAAATGGAGATATTTAGGAAAAGTCTCTAAGAAACTAGCAATAATGATCACAGTCTAACAACCCTGGTTCTCTAAGGAGGAGTAAAACAAATTTCTTCGTCTAGTGAAGACAGACAGCAGAAGTCCTCAAATATATAAAGGGTATCCATAAAGAAAGAGGAAATAATCTTTCTTCTGTGAGAGGGCAAGAAATAACAAAGTAGTATTGCAATTTAACGTAAGTGACTGTGACTGTGTGTGTGTGTGTAAGGGCATTACAGATTGCCAGGATGGGAATCCTTAGAAGACTGATAAATTGGGACAGTTTTAAGCTTTAAAACAAAACTTCACTAAACTCATTCATTAACAGCGCACTTTATGCTAATGGTTAATTATCAATCACTATCACAAATTATTCCTTCATATACAGAACTGTTAGTCTCTAACGCTTATGCCTGAAGTAACTGTGACTGCGCAGCACCGTAGAGCCAATTCCCTGCAGTCAGCACTGACAGCTGCTGCCCTGGATGGTCCTAGTTGCAGAAGGTGAAGAGGAGGATGAGAGAAGCTGGAAGTGGTAGTGGTTTGTCATCTTAGCCAACTTCTCTTTTCATGCCCGATGTTTTAATGCTACTTTCACCCTCTCAGAAGTGGGATCCTCAACTGCTAACAGTGGTGTTTCTCTTGTTCTTTTTTCCACTCCCTCCCACCCTGCCATTCTTTTTGTGCCTATTTGCATCCCAAATGCTTATCTTGTCCTTCATGTTGCAACTTTCCATTACTTGGATGCCTCCTATGAACAAGTAAATATGTTGTTTTCCCCTTTGGTGGTCACGTTGCTCACATTCTCAGTGAAATGCTCATATACACCATAGAAGTATTGCAATATATTACATAATGTTGTTATAATATTACTACACATTTCCTTCTGGGTGTAAGGAATATTAATTATAGTTTGATTAAAACATTTTGATTTATAGATGTCAGAAGCCATGTTGACTAAAAGAGATTTCTGAAAAGGAAAAAAAAAAAAAAAGAATTGTGCTGATAAAGCTGAGCACTGGTGTATGCAGAGCTTCCAGAGACATTGATTCTTCATCATTGCAAGTTAGACATCACCAAGAATGGCACAGGTGGAGTTTACCCCACCTCGGAGCGGAGATAGACTAGGTAGACTCTTGAGGCTCCCTGCCTGCCTTGTCTATTACCAGCCTGGTTACTGGGAGAGAGAATTTCTTTTCTGCCATGGTTGAGAACAGCCGGACTATATCCTGCGTGCCACACTGGGGTTGTGGTGTACCACCACGCAGGTGGTGTAGAGCAGGCACGGTAGGTGGAAATGGCTGCTTCCTCCAGGTGAGCAGACTTTCATCTAACGGGCTGACTGATTGCTGTGCCCTAGTCAGGAGGTCGGTTTGCCACAGACCGTGCAGCATGGGCTCTTTCAGGGTTAAAAGCAGAAGAATCATTCCCCACAGCGTCTCCTTTTGTCCTTCTAATTTTTTAGCTTTGGCTGCTCCGACCTTCTTTTTCTCTTCATCTTCTGCACACTGACAAGGTATACATCTTAGGAAATTACACCTATCAGCAGCTCCCACACGAGCAGGCTTGGCCGCAGGAGACGCTTCACTCTTTGTCTGGCTGGCAGTGAGACACTTGTGTCATTGAAAGATTTCCCCCCTACATCTCTCTTTGCTCTTCTTTTAATTCTTTTTTTTTTTTTTTTTTTTTTTTTTTGCATTTGGGAGACTACCACAACCACCAGGCACCTGGCAGTTATTGCTGCAAGATGAACAGGTGATTACAGGCAAAAGCCAGGGAAGATGATAGGTGGAAGGGAGAAGAGAAGCAGAGGGGGGAGCCTGTGCAGTGTCTATTAGAGAGCTTGCTTTTCGGTAGCACAGAAGCCAGTTTAAAGGAGCAAAAGCAACAGCTTTTTTTTTTTTCTAGCTTTTCCTTTCTGCATCAGACAAGATTTCTTTGAGTATAAAAGGAAAAGTCTCTCTCCTGCTCTCATGGGTAAAAATTAAAACAGTTCCTTATCTATCACAGCAGCTATTTTAACTCCGTCTATTCCCTGTCTCTTTCTAATTCTGCCTTTCAGGTACCATTTGAGTTTTAGATTTCAGAGCTCTTCAGAAATAATTTCCCTGCACTTTTCTTCCAGCCTAAAAAATTCATGATATAAATGTTAATTCTGCAGCGTTAATATTTAGCATTAGCATGTGAGGTGCTGGGCTGGCAGTCCTTGGACACCTAAATCTAGATCTCCGGCATAGATAGTGCCAAGACAACGGTAGGTCACACTTCCTCCCCTGTGCTCTGCTATGTGTCTAACCTTTGCTGCCGTGAGGCTCACTGGTGGCAAAGGATTGATTGCAGCAGCGTGTTATCCCAGGCAGGGCTCACACCTCGGCTGGGAACAGGCTGGTAGCCTTCCCCTGAAACTTGCCAATGCTGATTCCGGGCACAGGGAGAGCAAGGTACATATATATTTTTGTTTGCACAGACACAATAACCACTTGCATCCATAGTATCAGTTGCTAGGAGTTATGCTAGAGATTAATTTGGCTCAGCATAAAACCTGGCTAATTGCAGAGTTGCCTGCCTGCAAGAGGGGCTGTTACAAATGATAGATAATGCAGTTCTCAGCGCGTGCTACAGATCACTGCCATTTTGTTCTGGTATCTTCAGTGAAACATAGGTAGTAATGGTACTCAGGTATGAACTCTGTGCCAGAAAGTTCAGGAAATGAAATCCATCAGGCTCCTTCTTTTACGCTGGTGATTGCATAGCTATCTAAGGTTGAGCAGTGGGCAACCTTGATTTCTTCAAACTTGGCCATTCTTCTAAGTTCTCTAGTCTTTCTGAGCTTGTAAAACCTTTGATAAGAAGGCACATTGCTTTAAATGGTACAAGAAGTAGAAGTAGCTTCTGTTTCTCTGCCTGATGAGATTTGAGAGCTCTCATTGAACGTGTACTGAGAGTGAGCAGGATCTTGTCCTCATTTTGAGGCAGCTTTAGGAGAAGGGAGGCTTGGTGGGGCCATGTAGACAGCTGAGGTATCTCTGAGGCATACTCAGGGAAGATAGAAAGGAGATGAACAAGCTCAAGGCAGTTGCACTCGTCGCTCCTTTGGAAAGTCACTGCTGCCAATATCTGAACCTTTTCATTCTCTTAGGTTCACAGACTAGCAGATTTAAGCCAAAAAAGAACTGTTTGCTCATTAAGCTGGCCCAACATATGTTGGCTCATGCCTTTCCAAGAAGTCTGTAAGCTCTCTGGGAATGGGACTCTGCTTCTGTTAGTTTACATAGAGCTGAGTACACTGGATTGTCTTTGTACATTAATCTAATGAACAGGGCCAATTCTGTCATGTTACTGTCAGTTTGCGTTAGCAAATTCTGACGTTGCCACTTTCTCTATCACAATTGATTAACGATTACCAAAAGGTGATGTATTGGTGCACTTACTGCCCCACACTTGTTCTTGCTTGTTGCCACTATCACAAGCCTGTAGGTGTGAAACTTCAGAAAAAAAGGCTGAACTTTGCAAGATTTCTGACCCTTAAACTGGACAGTTGGCAGAACGGATTTTGTGTCCCTCATCTTCTATCAGAGCTCCCTGTGGTTCCTATTGCTTTGGGCTAACGTACTGCTAGCCCAAGTTAACTGCTTGTAATCAGCTTGCATTTCTCCTCTCACAACTGAGTATCAAGCATCTGATTGCCCTTCACTGATGTCAGTCCACTGTCACTGTTGAATCTACTCACCCTGACATAAATGAGCGCTAATCTAGGCTCCAGAGTTTCTGTATTAGTTGCTGGGGGCAAACCACTATCCCTTGGGGCTGAGCTGGAAAGAGAATTAGACCTGCCTGTGTCACTGGTAACACCAAGGCTTATGTCTCGGCTTTGGTAGGTAACTTAACTGGATGCTGAACGGAAGCACAGAAGCCCTGAGAACAGACTGCTCTTTTTTTTTCAGAGATAGGGAATAAAACTGAGAGCTAGGGGGACTGCAGCTGGTTAGGGATGCACAGAAAAGGTATTGCACAGCAGCAGCTGTGTCCGTGGTCTTCAGCCCTGTCCTGGCACACCTCTCCCCTCTCCCTCTGCATGAGCAGACGCTGATAATTCCTTGGTGCTGCTGGCTCTTACTGCCAGAGGCAGCTCTGACAGGGGCAGTGGGGCACCAGGGACTGCTCTCAGAGCACTTTGTTCTGCCAGCAGTGCTGAGGAACTACCAGCATCCCAGTCACTGCTGTCCTCAGCAGTATTTGAAGTGGCTTGCTAAAGACAAAGGTGTCTTGTATGCCAGTCCTAAGCCCTATACAGCAGGCAATCTTCTCTGGTTTATTTTATTTCATTTAAGCCTCTATTTTAGCATTGTAAGGACTGTCTTTCACCCTCCTTCTTGTTCCTGGGGGGGCAGGGGGAGCAAAGAATGGAACTATTCTGAACCTTGAGAGAAATAGTTTGAGTCAGGGAAAAGCTTTTGGGTCAAAGCCTGTCCTTGCTGACTTTACTCTCTTGACCTTATCATGTAGCGGTGCACGGGCTAATGCAGTACCTCGTTAGCCTCTGCTGGGTGGAGCCAGCACTGTCATCTCTGTGGCAGTCACCCCAAATTGCTAAAAGCTAATGGACGTTCCCCTTTGGATCTGGTTTTAGAAATTTGTGTTTTTAGAGTAGAGCTAACTGCTTTTTCAGTTCTGAATGCAGCAAAACAGTTAACAACAAAGACTTAATGTGAAATAATGATATATAGAGTTGTACTTGCTGACATGAATAAGGTAGACTACGAAGTTTTCCAGAGCCTGATGCTGTCTTGGTCTCTTTCTGGGCTTCTAAAACCCCAAAACATTTGGTTTATTATTTCTCGTCTCTCAGAACATGTTGGCCCTCTGCTCTCGCAGTAAAAGAAACATATATAACAAATAATACTACTTTTCTCATATCTGTGGGAAACAAGGTTATCCATGAAGGCACCCATCTCAGTTCTGAAGACTCCAGCACACTTAGAAAAATTGTATCTTTACCCAGATGAACTTAATAGGAAAATAACAATGCCTCTGTTGAAGGAAATCCGTTGGGAATAGTGTTGTTTAAACTATACTTCTGCCTCTAAACTTCCCCTCGCCACCCAAGAGGGGAAATCACGTTGAAGTCTGCCCTGTTCCTGCAGTGGTGCTGCTAAATAAATGAGTCACTTGTGAATTACAGGGCAGTAAATACATCCACCAACACCTCATAAAGCAAGGCAGAGTGAAGTTCCAGTACTTTATGGTGTCACCAGAACCCTGTGATGTATTTATAGCCAGCTTCACAGTTTTTCCTTTTTTGTTTTTTTATTAATACTATTTCTTTATGTTGTACAGATTGGCTCTCTTGGCCTTCCTCTGTTTTGCCCGAGGCAGTTTGCCCGGTGGTTTGTAGCAAAGGAAGGCAGGTAGGCCGACCTTGGGCGGGAGGGCTCCCCAGCACAGGGACGACACACAGCAGCTCCCTGTTCCTCCCGTGCAGGGACTAGTGGGTGTTTTCTGGCTTAGGCCAGGGCAGCTGGAAGTGATGCTCATCTCCTCTGTGCGCCCCCTGCACCTGACCTGGTACCCTGGTACCGGGCAGAGCTGGTGGCAGAGCGGGTGGAGGCAGTGCCGCGGTGTGTGGGGAAGGGTGAGCGGAGAGCTGAGGGAAGGCGCGGTGCCTCGCTTGGGAGCATGGTAACTCCAAAGTAAGACAGGGCTGTGGTCTGTCAGACCTTTACGTGGGAATGGAGAGCCCCAGGGTGCTACCAGAGGTCAGTCAACAACGAATGTCCTTCTCCTGTTTTTCATCTTTGTCAAAAGGGGGATGTCAGCAGCATCCTGATGGGTTAGCAGCCTTTTGTGCCAGGTTATACCCCCCCCCTCTCCTGAGTTAGAGTTTAACCGTGAAATGGGGAGCATGGGGAGGCTTCTTGTTGACAACACAGTGCTTCTGAGCATCCTGCCCTACACAAGGCAGCAACTCCACTTTCCTCCACAAACCTCTGGCTAGTCACCACGGGTCAGGTGAAGAAGCGGCCACCCAACCGTGCAAAGTGCTCCCCGAGTGTGCGTCCTACAGGACGTGCTGGTGAGAGCGGTTCCCATGCTCTTCACTCCCATCCCGGGGGGTCACCCAGCGGCTCTGAGCCCCTGTCCTTAGCTGCAGGAAGGCAAAGCAGTGAGTGCCTCAAGGGGTCGAATGGCTTCGTTCCTGAAAGATCTTAAAGCCCTCCCCCGTACTGGGGTGGCAGCTGTGGGACAGACACACGTCCAAGTACCCCTCTGCCTTTCCCGCTTGGGCACCGCACCCGCCGCTCAGACCCGTTCCCGACCGCCCGCGCCGCCGGTTACATGCCCTGCACGGCCAGCCCCTGGGGAACCAGCGGCAGGTGTACGGGAGGTGCCGCTGGGGGGCCTCGGCCCGGTGCCACCGGGGGGGCCACTGGCAGGCCCGGGGCTGCCCCAGGACAGGGCCGGGCTGTGGGCGGCCACGTGCGCGCGGCCCCGGCGGGCAGCTGCCGCGGGCGGCGCCGTGCCCAACCCCGCCCGGCCCCGCCTCCCCCCGGAGCCAGCCAGTCCCTCTGCGGAGAGCTGCCGCCGCCCCCATTGGCTCGCCGCGGCCGGGACATTTGCATACGGCTCGCCCATTGGCCGAGCCGCTTCCCCGGCTGTGCTTCACCTGCGCCGCCGAGTTGGCCGCACTTGGCGCGCCGGCCGCCGGCTGCCCGCCCCCGGCTCGGCTCGGCTCGGCGCCGCACAGCCCAGCCCAGCCCAGCCCCGCCGGCATCCCGGCCCGGCCCGGCCCGGCCCGAAGAGCTGGCGCTGCCCCCCCGGCTGCACAGGGTTAACCGGCATCAGCCCTCGGCCACCCGGAGGACGGAGGATAACAATCCCGAGCCGTGTGCGTGTGCGCCCGGCAGTTCTGCATTGCAACGCGTGTAGTGGAGAAGCACCAGAACCCCCCTGGAACCGGGATAAAAAAAATCCAACATTTACCTGGGGTCTCTGGCTTTCTTCTTCTTCTTCTTCTTTTCCGCGCCCAGTAGCCCCTCGGTGCGAGGCAGGGCTCGCGGGCCCGGCCAAGTCCTCGAGCAGCCCGGGGGCCCGGAGGACGGTGCCGGGGGAGCGGAGCCCCCCGCTGCCATGTGCGGCTCTCCGCCGCTCCCCGGCAGGCTCGGACCGGCCGCGGGGCTCCTGCCGCTGTAGCTCCAGCCCCGGGAAGCGGCGCATCTTTCTCGCGGTGCGTGTGCGGTTCCCAGCCTCCCCCTCCCTCCCCTTCCCTCCCCGCACACGCTCTCTCGCCCAGCCACACGCCGTCTCTTTGCCTCCTGCACGCACGCCGCCCGCCCCAGAGCCTCGGAAGCGACTGTCCTCTCCGCTAGCATGGGTCCCCTGGCATCATGAACCTTGGCCTGTCTCCCCGGCTGGAATCCAGACCGCCCGCCTGTAGGTGCCCCGTGCCTTGACCATGCACCTGAGAACAGACCCCAGCACCTGCCCGGGACGCCGCCCCGCCTGGACCCTGTGGATGTGCTCCCTCTTTTGGGGATGTATCGTCAGCTCTGTGTGGAGTTCCTCTAACGTGGCTTCTTCTGCCTCCTCTTCCTCGTCCGTATCCCAGGCTCAGTATGAGCATCACTTCCACGGCAGCAAGCACCACTCTGTGCCTATCTCTATCTACCGCTCCCCCGTCTCCCTGCGAGGAGGACACGGTGGGTGCCCGCTCTTGTTTCTCTCTAACCTTTCCGCGGAGCAGCCGGAGCGGCGGCGGGGGAGCCGGGAGCGCCCCGCGCGCGATACCCGGGGCTCCGGGGGATGGGGGGGTCCCCCCTGCCCACCGACCCTCCCCGGCCCCCCGAGCCGAGCCGGGTGCCGAGGTCGGGCCGCTTCCAGGGCCAACTGCCCCGGCCGAGGGCTCCCAGCGGGCCGGGAGGGTGGGAGCGGGGCCGGGTCGGGTCCCTCGGGGCTGGCGGCAGCGGCGGGCGGAGGGGGCCGGGGGATCCCGGCCGTAGTCACGGCGGCCGCGGGGCCTTGCCGGGGACCTGGGGAAGGCGCCCGCCGTGATGCTCTTGCCCTGCCCTGCCCGCTCGCATCCTTCCCGCTCGGGGCACACGGAGGGACCCGCCGGTCTCCTTACCCCGGCTCCCCGCCGGGTGCCTGCTGGTGGCTTCCACCGAAAGCCGGCGGTGGGAGGTAAGGGGAGTGGGTTTCAGCCCCGGCAGCAAGGGAAACTGGGGTGTGAGGAATGCTTGGATCCGCCAGCATCCTGCCTCTGAAACGCTGCGCAGCGCCCGGCAGCGGGTCCAGCAGTGCCCCTGCCCGGCTCTGCCGAGCCCGCCTGCCCTGAGAGGAATTCGCCTGGGCCCGGCAGACCTGGGCGCTCCCCCTCACCTCCCCGGTCCCCCAGTCCCGTGTCCCTCGCCTTCTGCCACCATAGCCGGGTGAGGCAGGCAGGCCGGGGCCTGTGCAGGGCTGCAGGTCAGGGGCAGGTCCAGACAGCGAGGAGCCTGCAGCAGCCCTGCTCAGCTGCTTCGTAAGGAGCGACAGACTGGAAAGGTGACTGAAGTGTGCCGTCACACCCAGCGCTGTGCTTCTCCTCCCTCCCAGCCTGCTTCTCCCGGGGCTACTCCAGCTGGAGCTCCTTTGGGGCAGGGACAGGCTGGTTCCTCACTTCAGCACACCCGGGACTGTCTCAGTCCTTGAGCACTGCTGCAGCCACCAGGGCTCCTGCTGCCGATGATTAATAACCGAAAACTGAGTTTCACATGGGTGGTACTTAACAGATGGTCTTGCTGCCTGGCATGGCACTGCTTCCCTTCCCATGTGGGGCCAGAATGTGTTCTGCTCGTTCTTCGGGATGGAGGTGAAGTTTGGAGTGGAAGTGGGAAATTGCGAGGCTGACGGGATGCCGCCACGTCTGTCTGCAGAAGTGGCTGCGCACCTCCGGCTCGACCCGCTTCGCCCAGCATCACTTCGTCCCGAGCCCTCGGCTCTGCGGCACGGTGCTGTTCTGCAGCGCCCCGTCTGCCCCCTCCCACGCCGCCTGAGCACCTGCAACCTGCCCTGCAGTGCTCCCTGCCACCCTCAACCCGCACCCTCCAGCAGCCATGCCAAAGCACCTCCTGCTATTGCAGCCCTGCTCTGCTGGAGCTCGCTTGTGACCCTCAGCATCTGCCTCCTGGCTTTCTTCCTGAGCCCGTTCCCTCACCACTGTGCCTTGTCTCAGACCTGCAGTACTGAGCTCCTACAACCCTGCCCATGTTCCTACAGCCTTAACTGGAGAGCTATCCCTTGCCGTGCCATTTGACCTCTTCATGCTGCTCTGCTGCTCATCCGAGGGCTCAGCCGTTGACGCTCCTGGTTTGTGTCCCGGTAACCCCTACGCAGCTCTGCCAGCACATCTTCCTAGCACCTACTGCAGCCATGTCATGCGGCATTTCAACCTACCGTCCCAGGGCTCTCCCCTCCCTTCTCCTCTCCTTCCAACCTGCCCTCTCCCTCCCTTCTGACACCGGTTCTTATTCTGCCCCTGTGCAGGCATGCTTTTTTAGCTAACTGAGTGTTCCTGTGATGGAAGGGGATAGTGAAGTCTGGCTCATAGGTCACTTGTGAGGGAAGGAGAGAAGGATGTTGCAAAATGCGATAGTGGTTAGCCTTGACATAAAATGCAGGTGGTAGTCTGCGGGAGAGTCCATACTCAGTTTCCTGGTCAAGAAATGATAGTTCTTTTCTCCCTGATGACTTTTCCATCTGCCCTGAAAACCCAGCAAAGCCTCATTTAAGAGCCCTGTGCAAAAGCTGTTATCAACTTCAGTGAGAGACAGGCATTTTTTTCGGTATCCTCATTGCAGTAAGGAATCAAGGGAAATGGAGAGCTCTTGGAGCTCAGGCCAGCACATAAGCCAGCATGAGATTTATTTATTTTTTTTTCCTTTCCTACTCATGCCGTGTAGCAAAGCTGGCATGGACCCCCCCCTTTGGCCACGAGTAAGGGGAAGAGTGTGAGAGAGAGAGATGAAAAAGAGACCACAAAGACAGCTGGTCTGGTAAACACACACATGGTTTATTTTTGTGTTTTCTTTCTCTGTTGCATGACAGAGGCCCTTGGAATTTGGATCTGTGACAGTGTTGAGGACTCAGATCCCTAGGAGGCCGTACGCTGTCTGTGCTTGTTGGGATTTTGATTTTTTTCTTTGCTGGAGGGAAATAAAAAATTCCGTCTGACTCCTGCCCTGCTCGGTGGCTACATGCTCACGGACTTCAGAAGGAAGGGGTTCGGGGCCCCGACCACCCTGCCGTGCCGCCTTCCAGTCCCGCAGTGCTGGCCGCCGGCGCTCAGTGTTGTATCTAACTGTGTTTTGCTTTTTTTTTGACACATCCCAGTAGATTTCAATCTGTTTGAAGTAGTCTATTAGTATCTAGAACAGAGGAAAAGTAAACGTCTCCCAAGCGATGAACGCTTGTTTGGAGCCTGTGTTCAGCATTCCTTTGAAATCAATCAAAACCCTTCCTGTGGCTTAACGGCAGCAGGGCCAGGCGCAGGTTGTGCAGCCCTCCCAGTGCTGGTGTAAGGAGAGTTAATCCTCAAACACCAGGCTGGTGCTTGCCGGTAGTCGAGCTGCAACCTGCAAATATCCTGCTTGGCACAGCGCGTCATCTCAAGGAGAACCTCTTTGTAACAGGCTTACCTCCCCGTCGGCAGGTGAGCAAACCTGCACCGGCGGGGATGTTCTGCAAGGCAGAAGAAACCCTTTTTGCACGTGAGGATCTCTCCAGACTGCCAGAATCTTGCTCCCCAAGCAGCAGGAAGGGAAAGGCACGATGCCTCTTTGTTTCACTAAGTGCTCTTGGGACAGAGGGATGATAAATGTCCAGCCACGGAACAAAGTTTCAGGCTGTGTATACTGAAAATCTGCATTCGCAGAATCCTTCTTCACCCCCCTATTTAGCACCCTGCTGGGTTAGCTGCTTTACCAAAGCCTGCAGCACTGGCTTCACAGCCCCTCTTTCCACGTCCTCGTCACCTCAGCTGCTAAATAATGCATGCCTGATCAGGTTAACAGATAAAATGAAGAGATTTGTGTATGTTTTGTCTTTGTGATGAATTAATTACTTTGGTTTCTCCTTTTCTTCTCTGGCTGTATTTTTCCTGGACCTCCGTAATGGGTGGGGGATTCAGGGGTGCACAGAGGCGATGCGTGGTTGCCCCAGCCCTCACAATGCTGCTGAGCAGGGGCAGCTGTGGGACAAACGGGATGTGGGGAGCATTTCCCTGTTGGTTTCAGCTTGCAGGGGCTAGGCTCGCTCAGGCTGTTGGACAAGAGACAGCAAAAAGTGAAGGTTTGTCACAAGGACTGGCACCGAGCAGTCACTCACCAGATCTTGCAGGTGTAACTGTCAGGTCTTCGTCAATTCTCTGAAGTCTTATCGTTTATATGAAGCATTTCTATCTCTCATGTCATTTTTGAAATTAGCACATGAGAATGAATGCTTGGACAGATCAGGGAGTGTTTCCATGAAACGGGCAGGTACTCTGCAAACCCGTGTCAAAGCTTGCCGCACACTGTGGCACGCTGTGCCCCTGCGCCTGCTGGACAATACACACGCTCTGCTCCTTGTTGTTCCTCCAGTGTGACCTCTTCCTCGTCTGAAGTGTCTTTGTTATTCCAATCCAGCCTCTTCTGTACAATAGAAAACTAATTCCCCTTCCCTGGCACTGCCCATTCCCCAGTACCAAGCTGGACCTTCCCTGTTCACCCAGGAGATTACTTTGAGAAATGGTTGGTGGCTTTAACAAAAGGGAAGCAGTCTTCCTATACAGAACAGTCAGTGATCCAGTAAAATTAACTTCATTCAGAGCTTAAATTAGGGTTGCAGTTCAGTTCTGCACAAGTGAAAAGCCAGAAATCTGTCTACTTTCCGTGGCTAGTCTCTGTCAACAACGAAGCCTGTATTTTCTGCAGACCAGTGGCTCTGTATGCTCAGATGTTCAGATTCCCTTCCTCAGAACCACTAACAATAACTAATATTTTTAAAGAAAGGTGAAGTCTCTTTAAATCGTCTCAAGCTGGCTATCCAGAAATTTAGGCACCCAAACCCACTAGTCCCTCTTAGTTTTGCTTAAGTATCTCCAGCGGAGTTTCCCTAGCTCTTCTGAGAAAATGCAGGATTTGGTAGTTGCACACAGGAAAATTCTGGTATACGCAAAGGCTGCTTCCTCAAAATGAGGTTACTATTATTTTATGCATTATTAGCATAAAGCAATTTCTAATAGGGTGCTTTGACTTCTCGTTCTGCCATCCTATGGAGTGCTCAGAATTTGGTGTTCTGACTTGGAGCGGCTTGCGTTGATCTGTAAAATCAAAGCTTAAGTCTGTTCACCTGGTGCTTGATCCTGTAAGATCCCAGCGATTTTATGAAATGTGGAACAAGAGAAACCTAATGTTACTGTTGGACCCTGTCACACTGACTTAACGTATGTCTCTCAGCCGTTTGAAGCACGTTCAGACCGGTGCTGCTGAAGGTACTGTTTCTTAATAAATCTTTCAAAAAACCCCCTTCTGATAGATACTTAGTGTTTACTCAATATTTTGTAGCACATTTTGCAAAAGTGGGAATGTTAGTACTGAGTCAGAATTAGATCAGGGCTTTCTTCCTCCCTATATTTATTTTTTTGCAGGTTAGCCTGGAAAGAGGCTCCTTCTTCACTTTATCATTTCTGCTTTTGGATAATATAGCCCTGACTTGTCAAGCAACTGCCACACTCTGCTGCAGAGGTGACTGCATTTCAAAGACAGATGAAGGATTCTGCTGTATGCTCTGTATAGGCATTGAAGTTGTAAAGAATACTGGGATATGTGACTCAAGCTCCACAGTCAGAACACTGCAGAATGAGAATGGTACTTTTAATAGTATTCACACACTTAGGAAAAAAAAAAAAAAAAAAGGCAAGAAAATATTCTTAAAGATACCGGTCAGTTTTCCTTCCCCCTCTCCCCTTCTTTTGCTGTAGCATGGAAATATATGCTTGAATGATGTTATGATAGTCACCAGGATATTACGTATTGTGCTCTCAGAAGCTTCAAATTCTTTACACCAGTCTTACTAGAAGCAGGAGGAAGCACCTGGGTGAGCTCAGGTGGGAATCCCCCGAAGGACAGGCTGGTCTCCACCTGGAGGTGGGGCGCTTCCCCAGAGCGTCACTCAGAGGGCAGCGGCATGAAGAACTGGAGTTTGTAAGTGCAAAGTGTATGAGTTTTCTCTGGGAAGTAGGGTGGGTGACGGCTTTTTATTCTCTCCGTTTCCACGTGCTGTGACCCAGGAGGACCCTGTCTTGTTGCTCAGGATGGCAGATCCATGCTGCTAGGCAGATATTCTTTGGTTTTGCATTTCAATTGTTCTTTGGTGGGCTTTGGTAACTGTGAAAGATCACTGGCATTAAAGAGAAAAAGGTTTTCCTGTCTTCTGTGTAACCTGTGTACACAAGACTATGGGCAGTTGACCAGTGGCTCAGGCTTACTGTGTGACCTTGGTGAAACACTGCTCTTCTCTCTAGCCTGTTTCCTTCATCCCTGAGACAAAGACAAAACCATTTCTCTCCTAGGTGAGGTGAGCAGTCCTGGGGCACCTGTGTGCTTTGAGATCACTGGCAGGGAGCCACAGAAATCCTGATATTCCCCTTGTGCTTTAGACACATTGATGTCTGCTTGAAGGACAAGTGAGACACCTGCACATTCTGGAGGTAGATCCCAGTCACGTCTTCCCCTTGGCTCAAAAGCCTGGACAGGCTGTAGCACTGGTGCCACCATCGGTGTTTCTGAAGAAATCAGCTGCCTGAGCTGGGGGCCAGCAATTCACCACAGCTCCCTCACCTCTCACAAATATCTTCTCTTGCACTCTCTTTGTATGTGTGTGTGTTGTTTTTGCACATTAAAACATAACTACGTATATTCCTGAGTGACTTTCCCCCAAAACTATGAATTTAAAGTACTTCCGACACTGTCTTTTAGAATTTGAATATAATTATATGCTTTGGGTGTAAATTGTGGTTTTTGCTACATAAGAAACTAATGGAAATGATCTGCCTGTTCCTGTAGTTTACAGATTATACGCTTTATATCTGGGAATGCATATTTAGGCTGCTTTTCTGTATGGTATATTAAAATGAAAATGAAGTTGGTGTGAGCTATAGTGGTTGCTAAGCATGAATAGCAGGCTGATAAAGGACATTACTAAATTGATCCAGTGCTAAGGTTTATTTAACATCTCCTACTTTTGCACCTTTGATCTGTTTGCATTCTTGATGATGGAGAAGAGGAGGATACAAAGTATTTCACAGACTATAGAGGGCCATGTGTTGCAGAAGCTCAAGGGACAAGGTGAATGAATCAGAAAGACGTAAGATGCTGCTAAAAAAAGATCCTCCACTTATTCTGTAAATACCGCACAGCAAAGAATTGGGGAAGACTTTGTTTTCTGGAAAGTTCAGGAAAAGAGTACCAGCAGGCTAACTTGCCGGCTTATCCTCAGGCCAGGGTCCATGTAACAACTGCAGAGCAAATCAGTTTCTGCTCTCTCCTTGGAACATTTTTTTGTATTTGGAATAGATTCAGCGTATCTACATCAAGCAGGTCCAATCATTGGAAGGGGAGAGAAGTTTGTGGTGTTTTTTTGTTGTTGTTTGTTTGTTTTGGTTTTGTTTGTGTGTTTTTCCTAACAGTTTGAGCTTTAACATCACTGTGGATGACACCCCCTGATTGTCTGGACCTGTTTGGCGAACCCTTTGGTTCCCTGCTCACCTGTTGCACTGCCTGGTGAGTGTGTTCAGGACTCCCTGTTGTGGCTGGATCCTGCAGTTACAGCAGCCTTCTGCTCCCACCCCATCTGGTTTGCTTAATGACCCCCGCCAGTGGAGATGTTACGGAGATGATGTGTCTGGAAATGTTTCCATCTATCTGGATCTGTGGGTTTGCCGTTTCAGCTAGCAGATGTTTCAGTGCAAAAATGTACTCCACCATTGGTGAAGGCTTCCAACCATAGAATGAGGGCAAAGCGGCTGATTACAGATATTTTTCTGAATAGTGCTGGGAAGGTGCTTTCGCTCCCAAGATTATTGGAACTGCCCTGAGCTCACAGATATATAGACACATTTTCTGACTTACAAGTGCTTTGGATCTTTTGATACCTGGTGAGGTAAAAACAGTAGGTGTTTTCTTATTGATTTACTTATCTAATGGTAGCCTATCTTACACTTTTCTCACATTCTGATTATTCTGCTGATAATTACGATGTCCTAGGCTTTCACAGAAGAGTTTGTAGACTCTTCATTTCCACTGAGTACAGTGCTAAGGAATGCTGGGGGCCTGCACAGGACCTAGAGAAATCTGAAGTTTGTGTGTCCAGTATCTTGTCATCTGCCTCCTTAACTCTCTGTAGGACTGCAGGGTAACCTGCTGCTCCCCCAATGTCATCCTTTCTCTGCAGTTAGGTAACGAATGCCAAAGATATTCCAAGTTTCCTTGATGTTTTTCCCCTGTCTGCAGTCCAACATATTTCCATCAGTGTAAGTTTGCAAGATACTGATGGCTTTGAATGCCTTTTCACTTTTTATTATCTCACCACAGAGTCTGCTCTCCTTCCTGTGCCCTCATGCATTCAGAGGCAGTTCATTAGAGGCAAGGAAAAGGCAAAGAAATTAATTTTCCTTGAGAAACATATTCAGCACCTTATAAGGGCTTGAAAAAGAGAAACAGAGCATAAAATTCTTACTATTTTCTTTTTATTTTTTTTTCCCGATGTTCATGGATGATCACAGAGAAAAATGTCTGTGCCCTGCAAGCATGCCTTTACCTGGTGATTTGCTTTTCTGACACTAGGCACTGCAAGCAAGTCAGGCTTGCAGGAGCCTGGAACAGAGTAAGGTAATGGGGGTGCCTGTCCTCCAGAATGGATGTTTATTGGCTTAGGAAGAAAAGGATATGTCATATAAGTAAGATCCAGGTGGCAAATTCTGCTCAGATGAATGCCAATAGTGTGTATGTATAAGCTTATTTAATTTCAGACAATTGTTATTCCAGACAGGTTGTTTTCTACTTAACAAGCCATAGACTCAGGCTACTCTTCCTGGCCATTCATTAGGAAAATATACGCTGGCAAAATGAGCCAC
Source organism: Heteronetta atricapilla (assembly GCA_011075105.1). NCBI lineage: Eukaryota > Metazoa > Chordata > Aves > Anseriformes > Anatidae > Heteronetta > Heteronetta atricapilla. Next base: position 42,587,104 of record CM021735.1, read on the forward strand.
CTCCCCGACTGGACTGATTAATACTCGATAGCCAATTTACAGAAATGGTGAATCATGAGCCCTTTGGGATCCCTTGTTGAGCACTTCTGCCACTGATGTCACTGAAGCCAAATCTCACATTGCAATGGGCAATGCTGAAGAGGTTTCTCCTGGGCAGCAGCAGTAGAGAGAACTGGGGACAGGAACCCCCAGATGCTTTCCCTAGCTCTTATAGTACACTGGAGGGATATTTTCAGACTTGGTCGTTGCTGTTTGGTCCTTTGAATTTTGGCAACATCACAGTGTTATGGCCCTGTCTTTGCATGAAGTCCTGGCAGCTCATCCTAGTGGTGACCTGAGAAGGACAGGTAACTTTCCATGCAGCCAGTTCTACAAAGAAATATTCATCCTCATCCCAGGAATATGTTCTCTGAAAAATGGGAAGTGCCTGCACTGTGTGGTTAAATGCAGTGTTTTCTTTTAGTTATTTATTTCTGAGAATGGCTGATTCTCAGCTTTTAGTGAGTGTTTCATTTACTGCTGCAAGGAGCACTATGGATATGCATTTCCCTTCAGTGGTTCCAGAACTTAGGGGAATTTTTGGAGACACCCACAGAGCTGTCCACATCACCCTTTACTTTCAGTGTGCCCTGTTCACTCTGTTTCTTCTGTCACTGGTTAGGTCTTGTCTACAAGTGTTCAATAATTTCATTTTAACAAAAATTGTGAACTAAATTATCTGGGTGATTTCAGCTAGCAAGGAGAGAACGGGGAGGGAGAGAAGAGGAGGAAGATGGAAATTAAGATGAAGTGTAAATCAGTCAAGGGTAAAATTCCCATTCTTTCTTTCTCTTTAATCAGAAGTAAAGGAGGTAAGGATTATCAGAAGAATCATTAAAGATCTAAGTAGTTCTCAACAGAAGACATGGACCATTTGAAGCTGGAGGAAAAAATAGACTAAGTAAAGAAAAAGGAAATGGAAGGGGAGTATCGGAGCTCAGCAGCATGGTTGTCCTGTTGGTCTGAGCTGAGGATGTTCAAGGTGTTCTGCAGAAGGCTCTCGGGTCTGTAGCTTGCCCACCAGAGCCCTGTGCTGCTGATGTTCAGTATAATGTCATCTTTTAGTCACTTTTTTTTTTTTTTCTTTTTACCTTGGACCTAAATTTCTCAGTGTTCCATTAGTTTTTACAAATCCAGCTTACTGTGATGATTGAAACACCCACCTAGCTTAATTCTTATTATTTTTTACCGTTGCATGTGTTCTTATAAGTCTTATTGCCAATATCTAGGCTGAAGCATCAATACGTTCAGTTTAGTACCTACTTTTCTAAAGAGTCAAGGCACTTCCTAAAAAGTGTTTTCTGTGGAGAGAAAACGGGCAGATTCCACTCTTGCTTGGCATGGGAAGAGCCATGCCAGGCTTCCTCTGTATTGCCAAGCGGGTCCCTGGGATAGGCCCAGGGAGGGGCTGGGCTGCGCTGCAGCGTGCCGCGATGCCTGGGCTGTGCGTGTCCTGCGTGTGCTCGTTTTGTACAGGCAAGAGCAGTGCTGTTTGAGTGCAGTGTCTGAATAGTGGGCATTTTTGTTTGCCCCCCTCAGTACGTGTACGTAGGGATATCTGTAGTATTTCTCCTCACGGAAGCTTGCTTCACTTCAGAAACCCTGTCTGGTTTTTATGTTTCTGTTGAGGTTTAGGATTATGTGTAATTCATGTCCATAGGGAAGCTGTGTACAGATTCCAGAAAAGGCCAGGGGCTGTGTGTATAGAATATTTCCCCCAAACACCGAGTTAAGACAAAGCAGTCATATCCGCAGGAGCAATTTGTTTCTTCTTTTATCCCATTTCACCCCTCGAGTGACCATCCTCCAGCAACCCTTTTCTGAAATTTTTGTAGATTTCTGTTGGATTCAAAGGCACCTTCTCAAGAGGCTGCCTCAGTCCCTGGTCTTCACGTAGCTGTGTTTACAGAAGTCCTATTTAGTCAAGAAGTTTAAAATACGGCAATAGAAAGCGAGTCCCTGCTGTGATGTCACAAGCATCATCATCATTTCATGGTGTAGTACTACTGATTTCTGTTTATAATTATTTAAAAAATAATTATTAAGAATATAAAATTACATAGTTATTATTACTTATATGATCCTCATATAAAAAATGCAATGCAACGGATGGCTCTTGTAAAAAATTAGATTTCTGTTTTTCTCTGGTTCTTTCTGAGATACTCAAAGCAAGGAAGATGGATTCTCTACATTTTGCTGAGGAAAGATCAGGACTGTGCAATCATTCCAAAAGAGCTTGTGGGAAGGTTTTAAGATCCTGCCATGCAGGTCTAGGCTCTAAAAATTCACAGACAGGACTGCAGCTGTAAGAAGATCATTTGGAGTCTTACAGTCTACAGCCTTGTAGGTTATAGTCTTTCAGTAGCAGAGATTCAGGAACTAAAAAAGGTTTTTGGTTTATATTACAGTTGAGTCATGCATTCTGTTGGTAATCTCTGAGGACAAGATTTGGAAAATGTATGAGTAAATGTAGAAACTTATAAAGAAATCCTGCATTAGAATTGAACCAAGCAAGGGACTAAAATGTCCCAGAATGCTGAGCTGCGGATAAACTCACAGTACAATCAATGATATGTCAGCACCAATTTTGGTTATATGTTGATATGCAATTAGAAGAGACGTATCCAACCTGAAGGAAGAAATTAATCACACAAGATGATAAGAATTGCCATACACATTGGTCCATCTGGTCTGGTATTCTGTCTCTGGCAGTGGCCAGTGCCAGATGCTACAGATGGACGCAAATAACCTCTTTGATATGTTTAATTGTATATCCCAAGGGAGGGCTGTGGTTTTTTTTCCTTGACCTCACAAATGATTATCACCTGATGTTGTAAAAAGCAGAGAAGAAGAGTTACTGCAGTTTTATCCGAGTTAAAATAATTTCACTTGCCATTTTTATTAATAAGTCTATTTCTTACAATAAATTTTTGCTTAGCTATTTTTATATTGCTATCTGAAAGCATTTTATATAGCTTCTTAGAGCATCACAGGATTGATAGAGGGCAAGCAACCAATTTTTGTATTACTTGTTCTAAGAAGAGAAAACGGGGCATGGAGAAAGAAAGCAGTTTGCTGAGTCAGAAAGAGTTGCCACATTTGAACAGCCTGAATTCTGCCAAAGTCCCTGGGTTTGCTGGTTTTTGTCACTTGACTTCAGTCCATCAGGGTGTCTAATCAATAGGCTTTTGTGGATAATAGACTTCAGGCTATCTGACTGTGGCCGTGCAGAGTCAAACCTGACAGTAGAACCTGGCACTGTCCACTTCACCATTCACAATGCTTTTACTTTGTGGCATGGCTATGTTTCTGTTTAGGATTTCCTTGTTTAGGCAGAAATAAGTGCACAGGGAAAGGAGGCACATGCACAGTTAGAGTCATGCTGCCGAGAAGTGTTGACTGTCACCTGGGTACTGCTTGATTAATCCATGCATAAACCTTGACTCCAACATGTCTCAGATACTTGTGATTATTGTTTGTGGGCAGGTCTTTGGTGTGATGTATGTGCATTGGGGTCTTTCTGGAAAATTTGATTCACTGCATATGCATTGTAGCATTGAGCTGTGCAATGAGCACAGGAAAACTGGATCTGCAGAAATGCCAGACACAACCCTTCAGCTTGCTCAGCCAGAAATTCCAGGTAGAGGCATAAGACATCTTTGGGAAGATCTGTGCATATGGCAGCCATACTTCTTCCTCTCCCAATACAAACTCGCATCAGTGAGTTCAGAGGATTGGAAGCACATAGTATATGCACGTGAGAGTGTGAGAATACACATTGCTCTGCAGAAAAGCTGCATTTATGTGTATTTGTTTGTAAAAACAAAAACAACAAAAAAAAAACCTTCAGGCATGCTAAATGCTGCCGAAAATGTTTTCTCTTCTGCATCCAAACTATATAAAGTTAAGTCTATTGTGTCCATTTTCAAACAGCAGCTGCCATGTACTCAACAATGTTTCAGTTGCAGTCTATGGTGCATAAAATTAAGTCCTTTCTATTCCGTGTTTTCTTCTAAACTCATGGAAGCCTCCCAAAGAGCAACTTTCAGATAAGAATATCCTACAGAGGCAGAGTGGTCTACGCAGAAGTAACTTCTGAATATGACTCCAGTGTTGACCTATTTTTGACCATGCCTTCTGCTCCACCTCTTCATGCTGTAAGCTCCCAGGTGGTAATGCCGAGGTGAAATATATGTGTATTTCCTAGAAGTTTGGGAGCCATAACCAGCCCAATCTTAATTTTCTTTCTTTCTTTTTTTTTTAATTATTTTTATTACAAACCGGAAAACATTTGGCATCAAGAAAGAATGCGTTGTGTTGGCATTGTGCTCCTGGGAGGCTAGCGGTGCCCTTGTTGGCGCAGTCTGTACCTGCATGGCCAAAGAAGTAGCTGGCATCTGTAGTTCCCAGTTTCGGCCTTGACTGTAGCAGTGTGCAGAGCGTTCATGTAGATGGTGCTAACCACGGATGAAAATATCGATCTCTTGTATTTATCTAGTTATTGGTAGACTCAGCAGCAGAAAAGGGATGCCAGGAAACATCTTGTCTGGGCAGAGAGGATTTCATTCTGTTGTTGTTGTAACCTATGAAGTGAGTAGGGTAGGGTATAGACAATGAAGGGCTGTCCCATATAGTATATTCAAGATTTCTTTTTCTTTTCACTCAGTGAAATGTGTCCACTGTGTCTAAAGGAGGGCAACAAAGATAGTGAAGGGTGTAGAGGGCAAGATGTATGAGGAGGGACTGAGGCCCCTCGGTTTGTTCAGCCCCGAGCAGAGCAGGGGGCTGGGGAGGCCTCATGGCAGCCTGCGGCTCCCTCACGAGGGGAGCGGAGGGGCAGGCGCTGAGCTCTGCTCTCTGGGGACAGCGACAGGACCCGAGGGAACGGCATGGAGCTGGGACAGGGGAGGGTCAGGCTGGGGGTTAGGGAAAGGGTCTGCACCCAGAGGTGGTCGGGCACTGGGACCCTGGCAGTAGTCATGGAACTCAGCCTGCTGGTGTTCAGTAAGCGTTTGGACAATGCTCTTGAACCCATGGTCTGATTTTGGGGTGGTCCTTTGTAGAGCTGTGAGTTGGACTCAATGATTTTTGTGGGTCCCTTCCAACCCAGGAAGTTCTGTGACTATGATTCTGTGTAATAGGATCAATTCTGAAATGTTGAAAATGTTGAGCTGGCTATTGCAGGGAATTTAGAGAAGGTGGGTCCAACTTTCTGCTTTCAACAGCTGCTGCTCGAGGAACATAGATAGATCATATCTTTATTTGAGACATCCAAGCATCTCACACAAAATTACTTTAATATAACCCTTCCTCCGTACACAAATACACCATGGTATATATACTGTGGTTCATGACTTATAATCACATGCAGAACCTTTAACAGAAAATTATAGGAAAAAAAAATAATTAAACATTTTTTTCCCAGAACTCATTCCTTCACTAAAATGCCTGTAGCCATCAGTTTACCTGCACAACAACCTCACTGAATTCATCACTATAAACAAAATTGATTCCATGAGACCAAGGCACAGACAGACTGGTTTGTGTAGTCACCACAGTAAAATGTCACAACAAAATGATCCGAAGCCATGGGTTTAACAGATAGTCCAGGATATGGCATACTTCATCCAGTGCTGCAAATGCCCTCATGGGATCTAAGCTGGTGGGACCAGAAGCCTGCCCTGTACCATGGTGAACTCGCACAGAGCTTCAGTAAATAGAAACATCCAGTTAATAGTGGGAGAACATTTTTCACAAATAACCACTCTAACCTATCAGCCCTGATCCTCAAGGGAGTACTTCAAAACAGTTTCAAAAGATCTTAGAAACTAAAATTTGTAACTCTGTTAGACTCTAAAAATCAAGGGCTCAGTATAGCAATATTGATTTATAGTATATTATATTTCTTCTTACATGCTGTTGCCTGTGAACTCCTTCACATCCTATAGCCATTAATTAGTTCTCTCTCTGTCCAACTGAGGGGCAGATCATATTACCTGTCCTTTTGCTAGTACCACTCCCCATGGATCTACAAGTAGCAGTGACCTGTTCTCTCAGATTGACTCATTTCTTAACGTAAACATGCTCAATTCAGAGCTGTTAGACTAAACATGCATGTAGCTTTGATGGTAGCCGTTGCTTTTAGATCTGATCCTTGTTTTGCGTTTTCTCCTTCTATGCCAGTCAGACTACTAAAAGCAAACCTTGCTTGCTCATTTATATCCTTTGATCATCATACTTATAACAACATCATTACAAGAGTTTCAATCTTTGACATTTTTAAACTTCATTAAGTATTTATTAATTAAGCTTTCTAAACAACACGTATTTTTAATGAAACTTGAAACCTTGTTGTTAAATGCCTAAACTTCTTAAAAACTGAATTTAGAGCAATTCCTATGAATAGCTTAGTTCTGATGAATTACCTTTCAGTGGAAAATTCTTAGCCAATGCTGGTTTGAAAAAGATTTGGACACAAATGCAAGTATAAACGCACATCTATGCCATTAGAACCATTCTGAGAGCCTGGGTTACATGAGCATTAATCCATTTAGAAGGCTCCCAGAATAGTTGCTGTTATTTCTCCCTTACTTGATACAGTGTGGCTTGAACAGTGGAAAGAATGAGAAATATTTGTGGATATTTGCTGTAGGTGACTGGGGCTCTGCAAGCTAATATTCTAAATCATTCTCAAGTTTTTAGCTTTAAAACTGGATGTGCGTTGCAAAGTGGCTCTGATGTTGGGATTTTATTGAAGCAGATTTTTTAAACTGAATTTCGTATAAATGGAATTCTAAAAAAAAAAAAAAGGCATTCAGAGGCGATGGAGTAGTGTTGTACATCAGTAATGTGTTCGTGATTTTTTTTAACCATGACTGTGAAGTAAACTTTAGATTTTTCCAGTCTGTGGTTGTGGACATCTTCAAGTGTTGTTGATTCTGTTATGAGAGTATTTCATTGTGAACTTCTGTGCTAATTCTGCACCAAGAAATGCAAGTCTGTAACTGGCTGCTGGAGCAAGCCTGAATCATGGCTCTGTCCCACCTTTGTTGCTAGATGCCATACCATCAATTTTTAGTGGTTAATCATAAATAAATTTTAAGTCCAAACAATTCACTGGTTAAGCAATATGTTGTTTAGGATAAACAATATGATATGTTGATGCAGTACTTTACAATATCTTACTAGGGCAAATATGAGTCACATTTGCATAAATGAATAATCCTTGCATGTATCTACATGTTACGGATATGCACACCTAACCTAGATGTTTTATAACTTCTTTCTCAGCGGCAGTTATAGAATAGAATATATAATTTCAGTGGCATCACAGATATGTGGCACATGACTTAGCTTTCATTTTGCAAGATTTCTGTCTATATTTTTATTACAAAATTGTTTATTGACTAGCATCATTAATGCATAGCTATGTACTTGACAGCAGGGTCTAGGCATCTGGATCTGGATCTTCCATTTTCTGTTTTTAGTCAAGTAATTTTCTCCTATGTATGGGAATTGTGCTAGTGACCTAGCTTTTTAAAGCCTTTTGAGATGCATAACAGCTTTTGACTAAGTCAAGTATTATTGTAAGTGTACACATAGAAAGAATGATGGATGTCATGACATATGGATGTCATATGTCTTCATATGCACATTATATCTAGAAGAGAGTCCTTGATTTTACCCTTAACTTGCCTTTCTTCAAACAGCATACACCAGAAACTTAATCCTCTGCATTGTGTGGTTATTGGACTAGGTATTTGGGGGTATTTTTAAAGTGTATATTCATTAACAACCTGATCTTATCCAGTTCCACATTTAATCTATACTGAGCTGCCTAGATGTTATTCATATTCCCCTACCAACAGCAAGTCAAGGTCTTGGGGAAATAGACTTGATGCATTCTGCTTATCCCCGATAGTTCATCATCTGAGATAAGCCAGGGTTGTCTGCAAACTGCAATCTCATCAGGCAAGCTCAGATAGCATCTCACTTGACTTTTTTTTTTACTTATTCCATTAACACTACTGTCCTGGAGATTTGGGTTGCTCAGCTTTACCATTCTGGAAAGCACAAATGATTGATGGGATAGAGCCATCATTGGCTCCCCTCTAAACATGACAACCCTTTTAATAGTTGTCATGAGGTTCAACACTGAACCTCTCTGAGGCTGTGCTCCCAGGGAGCATTTAAACGAGAGAGAGGAAGGATCACAGTGCAGTGGCCTTTGTGACAGCGTGTACCATTACATCAACATTTAAAAAGATCTTAATTCATGTCTCAAGAAAGGTTTTATTTTTTCCCCTTTTGTAGTTGTACAGAAGTACAGAAGTTGTCCCCTTCTGTAGCTGTTTATTTCCAATACAGGTGTTCGGTAGTTCTGGCATGTTAGAGGTAAAAGGCAAGTAGGATCCCTGATTCATGTGGTAAGAACCACTTAGTGGTCTGTGCATTTTCTTGCAAAGTGTGCCTGAGCAAAGCTTAAGAGTGTCCTTAAGCTGTATAGTTCATAGTTTGCACATGAAATTATGAACATGTGAAGAGCTAGCCCCTGAGAAATGCTGGATGGTAGGTTTGTAGGTAGGTATGCTGGTAGGTTGGTAGCCTGTGGGAAGTTCAGTCTCCGTTGTGTCCATACTGAAAGGGAATGAATGCCAGCCTCACTTCAGTGCTTGCCTTTGCAGAGAAGAGAGGAAAGGGAAAGAGAACAGCAAGGAGAGGGTTAACTGCTTTCCTTTCTTACAGCACTGGGCTGGAAAATTCAACTTCTCCTTTCAGTATAGAGGTTTTGATGCTTTTGCTGTTTCACATGGTTCAGAATGGATGTTTTTCATGTTCTAAGGGTTTTTGCTACAGTTATAACCATTCTGATAACAGTTCCAAAAGTATTTTTGATAAAGGAATTAGCATTTAAAATGTTGCAAAAATGAAAAATGTTGAAAAGTAAAATATTGCTGTTTTTAAAAGACCATTTTTTTCAATTTAAGAAGCCTTTAGTTTGAAGACATTAAAGCAACTGTATTATCTAAGAAAATCTGCACCAGAATGCTGCCAAAGGAAGCAGAGGCTGGGAGGGGAGGAGGAACAGGCTGCTCCTTCAGATCTAACCATGGGGATCCTCCCCTGGAAGGGAAAAATGCTTATCCTAGAGAAGCAGGTCATCTCCCTGGGTGATGCCAGTAGCATGTGAAGGTGTGGGAGGAACACAAAAGCGTTAAGTGGATTGAGTTGAATCACCTTGTGTTTATGACTGACCTGTAATACGGAAGCATTTTAATCCTTTGCCCAGCATGGCTGGTTATTAAACTTCCCCAAGCAGCATGAATCCCTAACAGCTGTTGACTACAGTCCGCTTCTGTTTTGAGGGGTAGCTATGCCCATGCCAAAGATTTCCAGGGGAGTCCAATCTGTTGAATTATTTCACTTGTTGTGTGACGCAGCCAAGAATTCCCGAAGTTTCTGCAGTCAGGTTTGTAAATGTCCGTTGGTGCTGGGGAGATTTTCAGAGGCCGAATATGGTGTCTGATGAATGCAACTGGAAAGCTGCACTCCACAGGGGAGGGCAACACATACGTTCTGCCTCCTCTGGGTACTTTGTGTTGGGATCTGAGGAGGACAGTGCTGCTACTGTTGTTCATCCTCCATTCCAGGCAGCAAACCCCAGCCTTTCAGAGCATGGAAACTGCCTCCATAACTGGTTCCTGCAGCTGGGAGAGAGTGCTGTACGCACAGTTGTATAAGGTACCTCTGCAGACACCCAGCACACTTTGTTTCTTAGTTGTTGTATGTGTAAATACCATTGGATTTTTCTCACCATCTACCAGCCGGGCAAAGTTCCTCTTACTGTGGTTTTCTCCAAGTCTGATTTTTGGATATTTCTGTCCGATCAAAGAGCTATGGACTGGCCTCACAGAGGTTAATGGTGATAATGTAATTAATGAAGAAAAGTTGTGATGTTTCTCAAGGTTAAACAATAAATTCACGATCTAGTACTGTAAAAGGAACGTGCACAAGAGAGCACATTAAATACAGCCCCAAATGTTCTTGATTCAGATACATCAGCAATGTGGTGGTTCTAATCCTAGTTATATTGATGTAAATTTGAACTATTCTGCTCTTTTTAACAGCGATCTTGCAGATTTATGTTAATATCAGTAGCAGTGGAACATGGACCTTGTAAATAAAAAGCAATACTTGTAAATAAAAAGCAATACAGGTAGATAACTGATTTTTAGAAGCCTGCTTAGACAATTATCTTTATTTCCTCCTCTGGTGCAGGGGACTTACCTCCTGACACGGCAGTGTGGGCACAAGGCAGGGAGTGCTCTAGGGCAGAAGGCGAGTGCTCAGGAGGAGGAAGGTGGCCAGCTGGGGCGACCGATACTGCAGTTCCTCTGTGACTCAGCCAGGCTCAATTTAGCACATAGGCATGACAGGGAGGTTGTATATTCAATAGGATGAAGATCTGAATGGGTGAGGTGAAAAAAAACCTTTCCCTTTTGCTTTTTGTTGACTCTGCTGTTAGTATTTTAAGATACACAGGGTAACTTCTCAGTAGGTATCAATATATTGACTCATTCTATTCATTGACTATGTGAGAGCTATGCCAGCTTAATACCCACTGAGCTTCTGACGTGCTCTCTCTGTTCTTTGTCTGCTTCAGGTGTCTTAAAAAAAAAAAGAAAGAAAGAAAGAAAAAGAGAGTAACAGATTGTATATGATCTAATTTCTTCCCTGGTCCATCCGGTGTGTCAGCCGTTTCATGACGGAACCCAAAGGAAGCTGTGATTTGGAAAAAATAATACATTCAGTATGTTGTAATGCTGCACTGAAACTCCAAACTGTTTGTCCTTTCCCCCAGATCTTAATAAGAAATCTTATTTTGTAACTCAAAAGAGAAAAAGATCAAAGGCCAGGTATAATGTTCCTTGCAGACCCGGAGAATTTTGCATTTATGGATGAACTCACAAAGGAGCAGGGGATCTGGAATCATTAAGCATCACTATTAAGCATACTAAAGCTGTCAAATTATACTTTAAATGGGTGTTTCCTAATTCCCTCTGACTTAGGACTGAGAAGATGGTTCAGCATGATGTTGGGGAGGTGGTGCTGTGCAGGGACCATTGACAAGGCAGTGTGACAGGTCTTCAATGCTAGCAATAAGCCTGCCGCTTCAAGGCTTATCCCTGGAAATGAGGATGAGACCTAGGAAGTGCAGGAGGATGTTTTCCCAAATCTGACTAGAACAGATTGCAGTTAATAGTGTTGTTGTGGCTGTAATGGTTTTAACATACACTGGAGCAAGGTTAGTAAATTAACTGATGTAACTGGACTATAATAGGCCAGCTTTCTAACATCTGGCTGAAATGAAGGTTGCTTACTCCAACTACATCAGCTCTGTTGAACTGTATCAGTTGTCTCTTAAGGCGGGTTTTGCTGTGTCCTTTCACTGAGAAACGGCTGCTGTCATAGGCACATAGTGGTCTACGTTGACCTAGATTTCATCTGAAATGTCAGTTCTGGCATTTAAGCGCTGAGCTCACTGTTCTTGGTGCTAGGGAGCAAGTTGCCACTTGTGGAGTCATTTTTGGTTTTAGACAAGTAACTGGAAATCCTCATCAGTCACTACCCCTGAAGCTGTCTTGTGCTTTCTCCAGATTCTGGGGTGTTACTCCTCATTTCTGGCTGTCCCAGTTCTGTTATTTTTATCCTGAGTCCTTAAATTCTTCCTGCAGACTTACTTGGATACTGATTTTTTTCATTGTTTCCTGGCCTACACTGTTTCCTCTTGCTTTTGTGAACTGTTCAGTTGCTTTCAGGCTCCATGGCAGAGACAGCCGTGAAGCAAAGCAACAAGAGCAGAATTAGACCGTCACTGAATGCTTTTGATATAACTACTAAGTAATACTGGTTTGATTCAGGGCTAATGGCAAAGCAAGGTGCTAGAACTGAACAAGCAAAGGTTTTCTAAAGATAGTGCCCTATTCACCTCTCTATTCAAGGAATAGAGCAGGATTGCTCTAATGTTGGGAATTAGTAACCAAGTTCTCTTTTAGTCCTCCAGGTAGCTGATAAAACTGGCACGCATGCAGGAAAGCTTTTAGGGAGGTGTCAAGTGTGGGAATGCAGTGTGCTAGATAATATGCTGCACTTGGGCTTTGGGATTAGAAGATACCACTGCCAACTCCTTAATGCAGTAGCTAAAACTCTCAGGTTTAAAGGATTAATACCATTTATTTGCTTCATTTCCTCCCAACCCCAACCCCGAACCCCCAAAGCAAAACTTTCCTAATCAGCATGTAGCTCCTGCTGAGCCAGCTGGCTGCTTCTTTTTTTTTCCTTTACGCAATTTTTATTCCATATTGAAAAAGCCTGAGAAAAATGGGTGAGGAAAACTGAAGCTCAGGTAAGGGAGGGAGGACAGGGGGACACATGCTTCTGTAATTGATTTAACTCTTTCTTTCAGCTGTTTCTCACTTTTCTGCTAGGATGCCTAGGGTAGCAGTGATTTTTTTTTTTTTTTTTTTGTGCAGCAAATTTAATGCTCTGTGTATTTGCAGAGGAGGGAAAGCACAGGGAGTGTTTTCTTTAGAGCTGCACAGCACAAGAGATGAGAAAGCAAGAGTCCTGGTAAGGCTGTTTGGCTTGTGTGAGCTGAGCAGGGGAAGAGGGAAGGAAGGGGTTCATCGCCTGCTCCAGGGCTGCTCTGAGCCATGGAGCAGGGCACAACAGGAGGTGCGAGAGCAGAGGTGCTCCTGTCTGCGAGGTCACCCCTGGAATCTGCTTTGGTTCTGCCTGAGGCGAGTTTAACCTTGTATCATCAGTATTTCCTACATGTCTTAGGTGTGATAAAAGGCGTGTTTCACTGAGTTTAGTGACTGCCTAAATGGAGAAGACGTTTCTCATTTCTACCACACCAGATATAAAATGTTTCTCCTAGCTGGTATTTGAACAAGTAACTTATTTAACTGCTAAGGGATTTTCATTACTTTGCTACTTATTCCACTGACAATCCTTTAGTACGGTGTCATGGCGTGAAGATTTGTGAGACTGAGGTCAAGCAGTGAAGATTATTTGGTATTTTGAAATTACCTATGGTTGCTAGAATTTTTCTCTAGATGCAAGAGGTGGGTGACTCATACTTTATTATGTGACTAGTGTCAGGTTAAAATCTCCATTCCTGTCTCCAGTTACAGAGCAGACATACATAAGAGTATATAAAAAGTTACAACTTTTACAGCTGTTAGCAAATGCAAATGAGATAAATTATTATTTGCAGTTTCACAGCTGTTTACATGTCTAAAGCCATCTAAAACTATCATACTAAAGATAAGACAATGTCATTAATTCCATTTCATTGGAAATGGATATTCAAAAGGAAACTAAGTATCATTAAGATTACCGAGGCCTAGAGGAAAGAAGCATCTCATCCCGGTGCACAGAACTGTTCGGCTGCAGGACAAGCAGAATCCAGGAGCTGAGCATGTCTGCTGTATTGAGCCATATGTAAGTAGTAACGTTGGCAAGTTCCTTCTTAGGTTGTGGTTGTGGATTTTTAGATTTTTAGATTTATACTTTCAAGCTCCAATCGAGTAAGCCACCACAGCGCTTGAAGGCCAGTAATCAATAATCATCTTCAGTATTCTGATGTTATGTTTCCTAGATAGCTACATTGATCAGCACTCTAGAAATAGCGTAGCTAGATAAAGAAGCTGAATTATATCTTATTTCTGTAACACCAGGAGCTTGGCTGACAGGATCTAACTTCCTAACAAAGAAGTGTATGCCAAATCACTGTGATGAACAACTCCCAAGTACAGAGAGTTCAAGAAAGGCCGTTCTGTGGCCTCTATGCTGTAAGTCTCGAACCAAGAATAAGTAGGGCAAATGGGCCTACCGTAGCTGAGCAGCAGTGCTCCTCTTTGCTTGAAAAGTGACAAGTTCTTGTAAATTGCTAGAATGACTGGTATGCTTTCTCCTTTGGGTAAAGAAAATCCTGGGCAGTGGCAGTACGTTGGTTGTGGACCTTGCACCACTTTCCATTTTCAGTGATTTTAGGTGTGGAGTTTTCCTAGCGATGTGCGGTGGTTTACTCAGCTGGGAAGCTGAGCTCCACCACAGTGCTTTTTGGTGTCCAATGTGGGTCCCTTCCCACGGGATGCAGTCCTCCCAGAACTGCTCCTGCGTGGGCTCCTCTCCACGGGCTCCAGCTCTGGCCCGGGGCCTGCTCCTGCAGGGGCTCTCCATGGGCCACAGGGGAACTGCTGCTGCGTGCCTGGAGCACCTCCTGACCTCCTGCACTGACCTTTGTGCCTACAGGGCTGGTTCTCACTCCTTGCTCTCCCAGTTGCTGTTGTGCAGCAGGGTGGGGTTTTTTTTGTTTGGTTTGGTTTGGTTTTTCCCTTTCTTAAATCTGCTGTCATAGAGGCACAAACAACATCACTTACTGGATCAGCTCTGGCCAGCAGTGGGTCCCTTTGGAGCTGTCTGAAACCAGTCCCTATTTAACATGGGGCAGCTTCTAGATTCTTCTCACAGAGGCCACCCCTGCAGCCCCCTACTACCAAAACCTTGCCACGCAAACCCAATACAAGGTGCTGTCCCAGAGCATTAACCGAGGCCTGTTCTTAGCAGCATTCTCTGGGATGTTTGCCATTAGTTACTTTTTTTCATCCTGTCTAGCTTTGCTTTCTCAAGTTCCTCCCCAACTCTTGCTCTTGTTTTCCATCTGCAGCTTCCATGCCCTTGCAGATGGCTGTACCCCACAGTTAGGGCTTTATCTAGACAGACATATTTAGCTGTGTGTAGGAACTACAAGTTGCTTTTTATTTATTTATTTTGAACGACTCCCTTAAAGAACTTGGCTTCCATCTGTTAGAAATGCTACCTCTGCTTGTCCTCCCTGATGGAGCCTTGAGGGAAGGGAAGGGAGGATAAGCCTATCTCCCTAACAAGCAGCTTATATTTAGATGAAGAACAAAATATCCCAGATCTTTGGGCTGCTTGGGCAGATTAGGCTCCTGATGGCCAGGGTTCCCACTTCTCACATTGATCAGATCTGGTTCAGGTCCAAGGAGTGGCTTCACTTTCCGCTGTAACAGCCACCCCGCTCCATGATAAGTGTTTCTCATTCCCTTCTTTCAGAGATAGGGAGGGATGGAGAGATGGCAAAAAAGAAAGTGTGAGAGTCCTGTTCCTTCCTTTCCATCTTTTCTAATTGCTTCCACATAGAAACTAAACTCCAGCCCCTTGAGCACCTTGAAGGATTAAATGCTGATCAAAGGCAGGTTTAACCATATCCCCAGGACAAGCTGCTTAGACACCAGGCAGCACAAGCTCTGGGTTAACACAGCAACCAGAAAAGCGGAATAAATTAACAATTATCATTGTGACAGGAGAGTTTTGGAAGAGGAAACACTGGGAAGGTTCAGGGGGGCAGGGTATGGGAGATACAGATGGAAATGAAGTCAACATTTATCTCATACGTATAGCCAGGAGACATGCTCTGCTTCTGATGCTGGCTGATTGCTGGCATCTGCTGCCACACACTGCCTTTTCCATCCTCAGGTTTGGGCTTTCCAGCATAATAGCATTAGTGGCATTAGATAGGAGTTTGTGTTATTAGTTACAACCTAAGGGAGGAGGAAATCTTTAGGGGATAAATTAACAGACCCCTCAGCTATCCTGCCTGGCACTCAGCCCTTCAGTTCCTGCCCCCTCTGTTCCAGCCCAGCTCTTTATAGAGCTGTAAAATGTTGAGTATCTTAATCATCTGTTTATTTCTCAGTGATTTCCCCTAGTGAGTTCTACTCTTGCAGTTTCTGGCTTGGACATAATCAGAGCACACACTGCTGCTTTGGAATTTCCTGGCATTGGCAAAATCTGGGGAGAAAGATGCACTCACTGACTGTTGAAGTTTGTAAGCGGTGGAGATATTGAAAGCTTTGAGAGCAGATGAATTAGACTACTTAACTGTTAGTGCAAGGACTGAAGGATCAGGCGGCAAATGATCAGCACCTAGTTTTCAGTCCTCAGTAAGATGGCACCTAAGGGCCAGCCAGTTACACAGAGAACAGAGATGTGGAAGGAAGTATCATTTTGCTCTGTGAACAAAGCCTACATCCTGATACTACCTATTGCCACTGCTCAGTTCATACATTCTCTTGAAGTAGTAACACTCACCGCTATAAGACTAAATTGTGTTCAGCCTTCTTTATAGAGAAGGGGGAGAGATGCCATAAGCCTTGCCTTGCCTCTTTTTCTTGAAGCCTAACTCCAAACCTTTTGGTGACTGTGAGCATGGTGGCAGGCTTGTGCTGTTGTAAGAGCAGCTGTTCCTAGGAGAGCAGGGATGGGCAGAGGGGAGGCATACATAGGGTCTCATAGATACTCTCTTCTTAACCTGAAGTAGAATTAGAGTAGAGAGAGTCAGAGTTCCTCTTTGATGTCGCAGTTCGATCTGTGCCCTCATGGACAGCGTCTCAGAGGCATATTCTGTCTCTAGCAGAGGGATAATCGAATTGCATGCTTCAAGTCATTATCTAATCACTGTAGAGGTCAGGAAGGGGTCTCTCATATCTCCCTGTGGTGCCTGGGTTTGCTGGATGAGTCAAGCATGCTGCAAGCTCTTTTCTCTCCCTCAATGGAGTTCAGAGGCAGGAGGCATGATTTGATGGACCATCAGTCCAATTCAATATGAAAACCCAATGTTCCTCTGAAAAATCAGCAATCTCACAGAAGAACCTCTCTTGCACACTGGTATGGAACTGGCAAAGGGCTCTAGCCCTCTGTTCAGCTATCAGATACGAATGTGAGCAAGATGAGCAGCAGAAGCCTTTCACAAAGGTAGGTCTTTACTTGTACTAAATAATGAAAGGATTTCCTTATGAGTGAATAAACCTGCCAGAAGGATTCAACTTGCTCACTAAGACTTTTCCTTTGCTGTGAGGCTACAGTGCTACATAGATTAGAAACCATCATTTGCTGCAACATTACCAATCCTTCATAATCGAAATTTAAATAAAATGACAGTGTTGACCTCACTTGTCCTTCCTGAAGAACAACCACATGCTTTGTTTTGCCCCCATGGACAGTTTTGTTGGAACGAAGATTTTGGCATAGGAACCAGCAAGGCTTAATGATTTACTGGGCCATCAAAGGCTTGGAAAACAAATGGGCCAAGAGACTAAGAAGAGTTCGTAGTTTGTAATACTTATTCTACTCCTGAAATGTTTGATGTATAGTCAAGCCATTCACCCTTGCTGGCCACAGCGTGTCATCTAAACCTTGGATTCTGGGATGAAGCGAAGAGACTGTGCATGCCTGGAGGATGTTCAGTGAAATGAAGGCTTTGTTGAACCGGCATTAGTAAAGTATAAAAGACTCTTTACTCAACCTTAGCTGCTGCATTGTGTTAGGATGACTGGTTGAGGAAAAAGGGAGGTCAAAGGAGCTTGTGGAAGAAAGGGTTTTCCAGTAGTGTTAGAGGTACTCTGCAGGTTTTATAGTTTTAAGGTGGTTTTGTTTCATTTGGGAAGCAATCAACCTTCCATGAGCACATCCTCTGTAAGCTAAGTAAAGCTTTGCCGTGGCCTATGTAGGTCTTCTGTGCCTCTGTGAGTTGTGTTCTTAAGGTAAGATGTGCTTCAATAATTTTTATGTTTATTCTCGATACTTGTGACGAATTAAGGAAGTGTTATTATCTGTGTTTACAAGCAGGAAAACAATACCATCAGGTTATAGCTAAATTTACCTCTACACATGTGCTGTGTTGCCCCATGAAGTTCTGGTCTCACAGTCATCTACATCTTTTGCCCAGGATTAGACCATGTGTCACCTCCCCACCATCTGCTTTTTCAAGGTTTTCCATTCATGAAAACTAGGGTGTTAAGTGGGAGGACTGACATGTGCCTTGTGTTTGCCCTAGTTTGGATTTGGGACAGAGTTAGGGTACAAAGATGGACTTGGGAGCATGGAAGCTCCCCAGTGCCTAGTGCATACTCCTTGCCCTCAGGATGGGGAGAAACGGGGAGCCTGACAAAGACTGGCTTTCCTGTCTGCCTGGAGAGGATGGTGCAGGAGCAGAAATATTTGTGGTTAACAGACAGTGCAAAGAAGTTAGTGGCAGTAGGGGTGTTTGGGAAAGACACTATAATAGGAAGGCACCGTAGAGACTCTACTTTCAGGACAGAGTGATGCCAAGGGCACAGGGACAGACAGGAAGGAGAGGAGACAGACAAGAATGAAACTTCCTAATCAGCTGAGAGAAACAAGATGGTCTTTGAAGCAGCAGTGAGAAGCCTTTGCGGGTGTACAGAGACACGTAGGAGACAAACCTCATAAAATATGCAAAGTGGCTGTCATTTTAGTACCTCTTTTCTTTCTTGGCCAGGGGCAGTGTTCCTTTGATGCTGTGTCTGTGGGGTTTCAGGGAGACACGAGTCTCAGCAAACACAGGCAGTTGAGGGTACATATGCACATACGCAGAATTACATGCACATACACACGTCCTTATGTCATATATCACCAAGTGCCACCAGACTTCACATTGTTGAAATATTGTTTCTAATATCTGGCATGAAGCTTTGGAGGCTGATTGCTGTGGGAAAGGAATGAAAGGCTTGCAAATGGGATCTTATCTAGGATGGAGGTATCACTGCTGCCAGAAGCTTGTGCCTCAGGAAAACTGCTCTTCTAACCCTTGGGGCAACTTGGGATAGGAGTGGTTTGGCTGGCTTCTCACCCCGCACGTGGGATTTCCAGCAGGAGCTGGGCCTTGGGGATTCACTGTGGCCATGTTTTAATACCCAGGGCAACTATGTGATCTGAAAGGGTATAAGGCATTCTTACAGCATTTCTGAAGCATGTCAATATTTCGTCTCCTTTTCACTCCTTTGTTCTGAGTGTACCTGCTGTCTGCCACCTCAGGGAGGCTATGATCAGCTGTGCTGTGCGTATATCCTGATGGAGTACTTTGAGCTGAAAGTTATTGACTAGGGAGACTATATTCCATCCATCAGAGCTTTCCAACAGGTTTTAAGAAATGATACTCTAACACCTAGATTATTTCTTGGCCATTTTTGTCAGGAATGAGGGAAATCGTACACTGTGCCCTTGGGATGCTCCTGTAGGAGGTATGATGCTGGTTGTGCTTTGTAACATGTCAATGAAAAGGAAATTACATTAGAATATGTGGTTTTATTGCAGCATTTGTTTCTTTTAGTTTTGGGATTTGTTTGGCCTTATTGGGAATTGGTATTTCCCACCCTGAGCTCTAATGTGAAAGACTCTGGAAATTTTTGATGCAGCACCTCCAAATCAGTGGGGGCCTGTTCTCAGCCCTTCTGAATTCTGAGGGTGAACTTGACGTTTGTGCATGCTGGTTTTGTTCCTCTGTCACTCTACTTCCACCCCAGCCTGTGGTATGGAGGCTGATTCAGTCAATCCATATTCAGGCCAAACATCATAGAAGTCAGAGACAACTGTGCAGCGTCAACACTGCGGGACTTGGTGCCACAAAGAACAATTACAGTTATTTGGGGTATTTATGTGATGTGGGGTATTTAGTGTGTTGCTATCATTTCAGTGCCAAATTTCCATGTTTACGTCCCAAATGAAAGACGAAAGGTATCACACAAAAGACCAAGTACAATACAGACTAGCCTACATTAGACCAGAGGAAGAAGAAGGTTCATTCACAGGCTATTTAATGTGGTTATGGTATGCAGGAGTTGAACGACATCTGTCCCATGCTCTTGTCAAAGGGAAGTCAAGAGATTTGCACCAGTTCTGTGCAGTGGGCTGCCAGGTACCCCAAACTCTGTCTTAGGACAGGGTACAATTCTTAGCAATTTTTATGCTGTTGATCCTTGTGTTGCCTTCTTTCTCAGTTGTTTCTTGCACATTTTGATCATTTTTTTCAGTAGTTGTACTAAACTCTGTACACAACCATTTAGGTATAAATTAGGCACCATGCACCCCAAAATGCACACGCAATATCTGTAGCCAAGGCACATTATACACAGAATATTCAGATGTGTAAAATATCCCTGACATTCATGTACATATAGATCCAGCCTGCTAAAAGCCAGCCAAACCCCTCCACAGCGTGTTCTCAAGTGTTCTGGCAGGCGCAGAGCCAGAGCCGAGCCCAGCACAAACAGATGCTTCTCTTCTGGCTTCAGCGTGCTTCAATACGGCGCACATGCCTGCTGGGCAGGCCGTTCTGCACTGCCCTTCTTTTCTGTAGCTGGAGAGGAAAGCAAATGTGCCTGCGAGTTGGAAAAGGTGGGTGAGGGCGACAGCATCTGTCCCGTGGCCTGCGGACAGCAGACAGCCTTCTGTGGGCGAAGCCGCCCTGCTGGCACTGGAGCTGCACAGAGCAGATAAAAGCAGGCCTCCCTCCCCTCGCTCGTCTCCTTTGCAAATGCTATCCATCTGCACTGACACTTGCACCTTCTGCCAAAGTGACAACATCATTACCACTTGCTCAATACTTCAGGTACTGAAGTATTTTCTGCATAATTCACTGCTGGGATGGGATAATGCGTTTGGGTGGGCAGTGGAGTGCTTCGGGCTGCTGGCTCCCCTCTGCAGCTCTGCTCTAGGGGTACCTGGATTGCCGAGCAAGTTACTTGCTGCCTAATCCCGATGCCTTCAGGTGAGGAATCCGTCCCTCTCAAGCCTGAATGGCAGGAAAATCCAAGAAGCCGTGATAATTATTACATTAAAAACATTTCACCCCAGAAATCAGGGAGTAGGTAGAAAAGCATATAGGAGCTGATGGGAAAGGAATTGAAATGACCCTGGGAGAAAACTGGAATGCTGTACTTCTGAAGCCAAGGCAGCACTAGAAAGCTGAGATTATCCTCACAGAGCATAATCGTCTTAGGCTTTGTTTGCAGGCAGCGCTGGGCTGTTTAAACAGAGCGAGAGATGGGGGGGAATCCAAACCCACATGTCTGTTATTTAAATGCAGACTAATTTTGCACCCTGTGTTCTTCAC
This sequence comes from Heteronetta atricapilla, assembly GCA_011075105.1. Lineage (NCBI taxonomy): Eukaryota > Metazoa > Chordata > Aves > Anseriformes > Anatidae > Heteronetta > Heteronetta atricapilla. The sequence continues at coordinate 42,608,147 of CM021735.1, forward strand.
CCTCCCACTTGGGATTCTGTTGGCTGGCTCATAACAAATGGCTGTAAATCCAAAAACACGCTTTTTTCCTTTTCCAGTCTTGCCATTTTGCTTGCCACGGTATTTCCTCTGGGTCTCCAGCTCTCAGAGGATGGAGATGAGCTCCTTCAGAGCTGTGACTTCCTCAGCAGCCCCTGACTTGTTTTATGGGTGCAGCGCAGCACTGTGACAGTTGAAAGAGAGGGGGAAGGACTCAATGTCCTGTTTCATTTTCCACCATCAAGGGTTTCCAGGGAACATCACTACCTTCGCTCGCTTTCCAACGCGTGATGTTCTGGGGCAAGCACCACTGTGCAGCGGGTTGGATGAGGCTGTAGGAGCTTTTATACTCCCCATAAGAGAAAGATATGTTCTTTAGCAGGAAAAATGCTTCCGCTTTTCCTCTTCACAATCTGTTGACTTTTGTTGCCAACATCCATAGGACGAACTGGTTGTTAATTTATTTTTTTCTTGAAAAAAAGTATCAAATTCCTACCAGGAAAACTACAATCCATTTAGACCCATTGCTTCTCCCTCCATTGCAGTCTGATGCATTTCTTCCCATCAACACTCCCTTGCCACATAGCTTCTGTGCCAACCCTGGGACAGCGATGGCAGACTTGGATTTTGGTGTTTAGGATTCAGGGAGGCACCCAGGCCTACTGGTGGGTTATGTGGAACGTGGAGAAGGGCCATCCCTGCTTCCCTCCTATGCCACATATGCCAGCTCCGCTCTGCTGAGCCAGTCTCCCAGCATGAACCTTTCTTTATGCCTTATCCAGCAGAGTTGGCTTATTTTCTCTCCTCTTCGCAATGTCACTACTAGCTGTATTGCAGCATCCTCTGAAAGGATAAGGGTGTACAGTTATGCCCCAAGCAGCTGTTTGGAGAAGAAAAGCATATGTATGTGTACAGGTAAACGGTGTCTTGTGAGTCCTTTTCACAGACTGCCTGGCGCTGAGTTGCTCAGAGTAGTCCAAACGTTCACAGAAGACACACCACCGTTAGGCCGTATCGTATTGTAAATTGAGGGCAGTTGAGCAAGATATGGTTAAAAACACTGTGTGGAAATGCATTAGTATTAAAACAAAGAAAGTAGGGCACCCTTACAGAGTATTTTAGGAAGCAACAATTTTTGCAAAAGACTCCGGTGCCATGACTTACTCAGGGGAATATGAGCTCTGAGGTTAACATGGCCGAAGGACCAAATCACTCCCTAGCTATGTAAACAGGAGAGCAGTGAGTAGGAATAAATATATCTGGTTTTGGTAAGTGTAACTGCTATCCACTTCTTACGCTTGCAACCGTTATTATATTAGAGGGTGTTCGTTATTAGATGCAAGAATTGTTAAACGATTGGAAAATTTGCCCTTTAGAGAAAGTTGAAAGGTATCCACCTGAAAAAAGAGAAGGTAGAGGGGTGATGATCATAATCTACAGTTACCTACAATGGTAAACAGCAATTTAATAATAGAGAGCTTTTACATTCTTAGAAGTAAAAGCATGACATTATCATGTGGCTGGAAGTTTAAGCTTGACAAATATAGACTAGAAATAGCCTGCCCATTTTAAATAATGGGGATTAAGTAATAATAGAATGGTTTTCTACATTGCGGGAAAGCCATCATCGCTGGCAATTTTCAGTCAAAAATCCCCTTTCCCGCCCCCTCCAAAGGATTAAAAAAAAAAGGAATACTATAGTTCAGACACAGCTATTGGACTTCAAATAGGAATTAAAACGAAGAAGTCAAGCAGCTTGAGTTGTGCTGGAGTTCAGAGCAGATTTCTTCATGGCTGTGGGGAAAAAAAGTTATGAATATCCATCTCTTATATCTACTGCAGAATGTGCACTGTTGTAAGCCTAGCACTTGATGGCATAAGCTAAAGGCTTCTCCTCACTCCCTGGTGTTTTTTTCCTTGCATTGGCCCAAATCCCCCAGCCTCCTCCTGCTGTGTGCAAAACTGCAGCGTAGGTGACTTACAGCATCAGCCTTTTCATCTTAACGGGAAGTAAGCTAACACACGGCTCACATCATTTAAGCAGACTGAATTTATCTTGCAAAAGCCTGTCTGCTAAACTTTTCTTTCTTCTGCTGACTTGTCGGAATGAAATCACATAATCTATACGTTAAAATTAAAAAACAAGTCAAAACCATTCTCATAGAACACCAGCATCTTATCATTGTCTCCAATCCCTTCTCCCTACCCATTAGATATGAGGAGCTTTTTCTTTTTTGATTAGAAGGACACATGTTTTTTAACAGGTGATTCCTTAAAGCTATAATTTACAGCTCCTCCTCCTCTTCACCAACCCACCTGTCATGCTCAATCTCCTGTTACATTTTGCTACTGCCACCGAGTGCTGGTCATAAACCATTGCCCTAATTACTCAGAACATGGGGCTGAACGGTTAGTTAGCAGCACTATTGCAATTATGGCAGCTTTTCAGGTCTAATAGCACTTTATGTTTCACTGCTTTTTATATGTCACTGGTTAAGATGATGAATTAGAGGTGGTACCGCACCACCTGCTCCCCTTCTCTCGGCGGCGGTGGCGCACCAAGGAGGATGTGCCTAGGTATCAGCTGGTAGCTAACTGGGAGCACCTGCAGGTGGCCGAGGTACTTGACCTGCGCTCCTCTGTGGACAAACCATTCTAGGTTTGCATTTTCCCATGTTCTCTCAAGCATGTGATCTCTTTCTGTTACCCTGCCATCACTGCTGTATTGTTTTTTCTCCTCAGTGATTCTCTGACAGCATCGAGGTAAGAGCAACAAGTACAAACCTTAGGAGAAAAGGCATGTTGAACTGCACACAACTTTCCCTTCTCTGAACTTCTGCTTCTTAAAATGCTGTATAAAAGGAAAGAGAGAAGCTGTGGCTTTGAACTTTTAATGTATCACAGTATCTTTGAACTAACTGGTGCATGAAATGTTCTTAAAATTCTTTAAAAACATGATAGAGAATTATGATGGCTAGACTTTTTTTTTTTTTTTTTTCCTAAGGAAAATGGGGGATGAACATCAGTATAGAGAAATTTTGTGCCTGGGTATGATCTTGATGTTGTTGAGTGTTGGCTTGTAATTAAAAGCTTTAATTGTATGGTCTTCTGCTCTCTGGAGAATTCCCTTTTACACTGCGCTTTATCAGTTTTAGAAGATAATATTTAAGCGGCACTGCATGACTGCCCTTGTAATTGGTGATAAAAAACCCAACAACTTGTATTTTCTTGTCATACCTCTGTTTCCACCTAGGGGGAAACTGGCCCTTTACCTAGAGCCTTTAGAGGAATTTTACCACAGGCATATTAGTTTAGGTGTGTGTAGTGCAGCTGGGTAAAGTGCTGAGTTGCTGTGTTATTTAATTGATTTAACATGGGTACAGTACTAGACTGACAGCCTTTCTGCCAGTTTCCTCCTTTTATTTACAGCTTATTTATGCAGTGACAGTCATGTGAGCTCCCCACGTATGTTTGGCTTGGCTTAGTGAGTTGGCTTATCTGGCCAAAAAGGGAATCTCTATTACATACTCATTCCTGGTATTCTCTGTTTAAGTACTCCTCAAAGGTCTACACTTCTCTTTGCTTTTAGGGTGCTTGTAGGATAACATGACGTGCTTCTGTTTTTTGCTGCATTGACCTGATTGTTAAGGACAGGATCAATATCCATGAAACTCATGTCAGGAGGGTCTTAAACCACCAGCAGACATTTCCCTTTGATTCTGTCCTGGATCAGCTCAATACCAGCAGTCTACCAGTGAAGCTCTACGTGGCCACTTCTTGTCTCCTTTGTGCCACGTTTGGATCTAAACATAGGTGAGATAAGTTTCCATATTCTCTTCTTAGTCCCAGAAACATTCTGAAGCTGGAACGACAGCTGGAGACAGAGAGGAGCCTGATAAGCTATGCAAAATGAAAATACGTCAGGGAAAGAAACGTAATAAGGATGTTGATGAGTGTTTCCTTGAGCAGAAGCGTATGTGGCAACTGAAGAGGTTCTCCATGTTGTTGAGGAGACATTCTCTGAGGAGAGCAAATGCAACACACAGCAGAACTGTGGTTTGTCTGCAATGAGGGTAGCTAAAACACAGAATTTTAAGACCAAATCGTACCATACTGTTGAAACCAGTAGTACAGCTGCAGTGCAGCGTGTCAGCCATTAGCTAGAAAAGAGCCAGGACCCTTATGACCACATTGGAAACAGGTTATGGGATTAAGCTCAAGGACAGTGAAAGTGTACTTCATTCCTTTACATGTAGGCTGCATTTATAAAATTTAAATAAGTAAATAGGGAGACATCTGTATTTCCAGTCTCCTCCTAAGGTAACATGCAATAAGCAGTTGTGGTAGTGAATCACCACATTTCATGCCTAAAAATGCTTTCTTCCCTTTGCTTCTGATATTAATGACCAGATCTGAGGGTGTATCACATGCACCATTGCGTAACAACCTATGCTAGTTTTGTGAAGTGATTTATTTTCAGCCTTCCAGCACATGACTGCTGTAGACCATTCTCCTTTCTTGTCCCAAATTTCTGTTTCTACCTCCCACTGTCTTCCTCAGCCTGCTGTTTTGTGGCTAGTGCCAGCCTGAGTATCCTTTAAGAAAATGCCCTTAAGGGGTACCATGCCATTACGAATGCGTCCCAGACTTTTTCCAAGATAATGCTCAAAATATTTTTTCCTTTTACTTCTACAGCATAGGTTGTGTCTTCCCACATTTCCTTGATTTAAGTTGACTTGACTTATATTTTCTTGAGTTCAAATCACCTTATTCTTTGCAAAGCTTGGCATATACCTTACTTGAACTTGGCCAGTTATGTCTGAATTTGGACTTTCACAAGCTGAAAGCAGGCCAACCATACATTTGACTGGGTTAGCAAAAAGAGGCAGTAAGCAGAGGAAGTTAAACGTCCTTAGGGTGTGAAGTGGTTTATAGAGCTCCCAAAGACAGTAGGGAGACTGGCTACATAAGACCCTAATAACTGCCTGGAAGCATGGAGGAATGTTTAACCCTTCAGCCCTCCCTCATTGCCTATGCATTATCATTTTCTCCTATCATTCCTCTGACTGGAGGGACAGATGGCATGAGAGTGACAACGTGTGATTGTTTTACACCATATCTGTAATATAAAAGGCTCTAGGCTGGGAATGCCACCCCTGGGCAGAAGCCGGTCCTATGTTGTGTTGAAGATGGGGACTGTGTGTATGCAATGGGTTTCAGCTTTTTATCTTACAGAGCTTCTGTTGCTAATAATATCAAGACAATGAAAGTGGTGTTAAGACTCATAATTATCTACTGTGAACTGGATTTGATACCCTGTTCCTGTACCAGTATCAGAGGTATGCTTATTCTCTATGAAATTTAAAATCCCAGGGCCTTATTTTCAGGCTCTTTCCTGATCACCTCTGTGGTAGTCCTTTCTTTTTGCCAGCATAGTGTCTTTTTGTAGGAGTTTTTCTTCTGTATTGCCTTTCTGGTCATTTTGTAGCAGACTAGCATTTGCTACCTTCATTGTCCTCTCTCCTACGTGGTAGAATCCTTGGTTAGTATTTTGTTCTTTTCCCTCTTCAGTCCTGAGAAAATAGCAAACAGTCACCTCCACTCCCCGCTCTTGGTAGCGTTGCTGTTGTTATTCCTTTCTCCAAGCTGATTCTCAGTCCTGAAAAGCAGTCTCTCCAAATTCTGGTGGGAGTTTGAAGTCCAGAGCAGGAATTGACTCAAGCCTGAGCCTGTCTTTGGTTGTGATATGAGTTTGCATTCTCTGCTGTGCCTTAGCTCGTTCTTCTGTCTGCAACCTTGCAGAGATGAGGAATGCTTCCCAGAGCCATGCTCCTGTAGTTATTCAAATACACTGAACCCTGCATAATCAGGAGAGACAGGGGAGCCTTCCCTGCATCCCCTCGGTTTCAAGGAAAGGACAGGATTTAGAGGCAGGTGTGTTTGTGCTTCCATGCATGTGGAAGCTGCAGGGACAGAGAACAAAGGAAATGCAGTGTAGCCTTTTGGCTGCAGCTCTGGGGAGAGCTGAGCCTCTTGAAGTAGAAGTGTTGTTAGCCCTTTTCCCAGCAGCACGGAGATAAAAATGCATGGCCGAGAAGCAGGGATTCTGAAAACTGAGTCCCCATCCCTGATATGTGTTGTAATAATTAGTCAACACGCTCTTTCAGAATGGGCAGCAGAAGCCAGAAAGCCTAACAGAGCCAAGTCTCTTCATTCCTTATTCTCATTGCTTTTCTTCTAGCTTTATCACTGAAGTATGTAGGGTGCCGTTGCTTGATGAAAAAGTGCACTGGAGCACTGAGAGACAATTTTCCTTTGTCTCTACATCTTTCTTTTTTATTAAAGAAAGCAACGCAACAGATTTTTTTATAAAGCTAAAAGTGCACATGACCCTACGTTATCATTGAATGTCATCATCAGTTTAATACCCACTGAGTTGAAGGGGGAGACACACGCGAGGGAGGCCCAGGTAAGACAGGATGGTGTCCTGGTGCTGTAGGAAGCCCAAGTTAATGGTGCTGCTGCCTGGCTGCCCCAGAGTGCCGCTCTGGGATAGCAGCTCTCAGGCTGCTCTGCTCTGGAGTCAGAGCGGGCTAAGTTTACCTTCACAGATATAATTTCATTACTGCTGCTTTTTCACGGAAAGTGATTTTTTTCATTTGTTCAGCAAATGAGGCAGAGGAAGAATGGAGGGAGTTGTGGCACAGAAGTGATTTCCTAAACCCCAGGCTGAATTCGTGTTGCTCAAGACCTGGGAATAAGGGCCCTGGGTTTGGTTCTTTCCTTGGTGTGCCTGTGGTCTGAAAGAAGTGCTAACAAAGTTGGTGAATTTGCTTCAGAGTGAAATTGGCATAAATGGAAGAGGGTTTGGGCTAATTTTTAACATAATTGCTTATCAAGAGGTTTGTCTGAAGAATCACTCCTGGTTAATTCTGCTTCTGTATAGTTTTATAATGTGATTACATGAAGTTCATTCAATGAACCAGAGAGTCGTAACTCCTGCTTTGCCTACCCACAAATGAGTATCATTACTTGCCATGTCAACTCTAGGGTGAAGAAAGAGAACTTTTTCTAAGAATTTTCAATACCTTTTTACAAAAGATAATCCTCTAGAAGGCAAAGAATGTGATACCTTTTATCTCCACATTATTTTGCATAGGAAAGGTGGAGGAAAAAATTCCATCCCTTCTTCTGAGAAGAAATCTGTGAGAACTGGGAATAAGAAACAAGCTGAATTTAGGAGAATGACAGCAGGAACCATATACAGAAAACACTGTCATTCTAGTCTGGAAGAATTGACCCTAAAAAGAATTAGGAGGCTTTCTCATGCATTCCTCAGCTGTCATAGACATTATTGATGCTGTGGCAGCATAAAAAGAGTATGAGGTTTGAAGGAGAGGAACGGAACCATTTACTCCATTCATTTCACACAGGGAGCGTATTCTGGCACCTATTTAGATATTTATTCATTAACTGAAGAAAGTGAAAAACTGAGAGACCAAGTTGTGTGCCTCAATACCATTAATGATCTGTCTGAACATGTTTAAACATAATTATCTTCAGGCAGGGCTACATATCTTTTATCTCGAAAGTCAGACTTTTAAGAAATTATTTAATTTAGATGTAAGTGCTTAAATTTAAGTGGTTTTACGTCTAGCAAATGAGACTGATGGCACTTGTACTTGGAGGTAGAATGCATTAGGACTATTCTGACATTGCTCCTTTCACTTCATTGAAAGTATTCATAATTTAAGTGTTCAAGGGTTCAAACTTCAGTACTACACACACACAACAGTGGTTTGTGTCTGTTTAGCTAGTTCATTGTATTATAGAACTCTGGCTTGACCTCAACCTGGTGGAAGTGTAAATAAATTACTTTGGTAAGAACTAGGGGCTCATTATCCAAGTATGAGATATATATACATATATATATGCTCCAGATTGTAAATAAGAATACTGAGCAATTTAAAGCAGTTATGGCTTCCCCTATGTGTGATGGGAACTGTCTAGCTTGCTGTATTGTAAACTGGCTACTGAATTTTTCCACTTCTATTTGTTAGAATCAAACAAAATTTGTCACCATTTGGCAGGTCTTCACTGGCTTTCAGACACGAATGTTGGATGTTGCTGATAAAAGCCTTATAGTTGCTGCCTTTATGTGACAAATGGTTGCCAGATACGGTCTGGAACTAATTTTTAAGCACTTAAGGGCAATTTACAGTACTCGTTACATTAGATGCAAATGCTGGTTTCTGCAAAGTCAAAAACTGTTTCAAGGATAACAAGTAGATTGAATTAATATAGCTGAAATTATATTGGATTGCTTCAAAGGCCATTTGTTAATGTACAGAACACCTGGAAAATCTCATGTTCCAGAAAAAAAAAAAAACACACCACCACCACCCACGTAAGCCAAGACAAATCAATACAGAAAATACCTATGCAAAATATAGCAGGGCTGAAAGGAGGCCTGGGGAGGATCTGCATCAAAGCCTTATGGGAACACCGATAATCTAATCCAAAATTTCAATGCATGTTTGTGGATTTTGTTGGTTTTGTTTGTTTTTCACAACCATTAAGAGCTCTTCTGCATTTTATGTGGAAAACCCATGTGCTAATACCCAGTATTTAGATTCATTTTTCACGTCCAAATTTCAAATTACGAAGCAAAATCCAAATCAGTATTGTTGCTTTGCAGATAGGTAAATTGAGGCACAAGAGATAACATTCACAGCTATGAAGCGTGTCACTGATGGCGTAGCAAGTATCAATCAGCTCCCATAAGTTATTGTTCGACAGGTTACACTGTGTTCCTAGCTGCTCATGCATCAGTTTGCCCATCTCGATCTGACAGAGCAGAGCTCTTACTCCACCCACACCCACACCCACCAGCACGTTCCCTTTCTATTTGGGGAGAAAAAAAAATATGTAAATGCTGATGAGTTTGAAAAAAAAATAAAATCTTTTTTTAAAATGACAATTTTAACAAATAATAAGGAATTTATAACCACACTTTACAGATATTTTCCTTTTTTTTTTTTCCTTTTTTCAAATGCAACCAACTTGTCAGGAGAGAAACATGAACTAGCTTGTATAGTTTGCTGCTGGTACCCTGGACTTGACCTCAAATACAAAAATAAACAGTATGAAGAGTTTGTTTTCTGGCTTAAATGATTTGGATATAAAAGAAAATAATCTGTGTGGTGAAGTGACGATTTTCAGGTGGTATGAACTGACTTCAGCAGAGCTGCACAGATTTACCTTGGCTGAAAACCTGGCTCAAAATCAGATTCTATTTCACAGCAGAGGAAATGTCTTAAGACATTCAGAGGGAAAATAATTCAAAGCAATATAGAATACCTGGCAGGGTCTTTTTAATAAAGATGAAACTTAATCATATCTCAGAGAGGAGCTGGTTAAAGCTTGTAATGAAGAGATTATTTGGTGTCATTTGTTGTAGGCTCTTCAGCAATTATCTGGAATGTGGTTTGGATGGCATAGCTATACCCTCTCTCCCTCCAGCAGCACTTGAATCATCTTCATGTTGAATTTCAAGAGCCACTAGAGAGGAGAGAGACAGAGGCTGGTGTCAGATCCTGGCTGACAAACCACGTTGGCTTTGCAATAATCTTGTACGTTGTAGCAGGAGTGCAAAAAGCATGAAGGGGGTTCTGAGAACAAAATGCTTGTGTTTGACTTACTCAGAAAGAGCATAGGAGTGGTTAACAATGAGTAAACCGTTCCAGAGAGATGGAGAATATTCTTCCTTTCTTGGCTGTTTGGCTCTTTCAGAAATAGAACTGGATTTGTGTTATTGGTTTGGAAAACATTTGGTGCAATTGTGCTCTTCGATTGCTTTGAATGTTTGCATTAATAGAAAAGGTGGATTAGACCAAAAGTGAAAATGCCAGTACCCCAATAGGAACATTTTTAGCTCACTACAAATAAAAGCTGGAGCCAATTAAAAAACATCTTTGAATATACAACCTAAGGTGTATGTGCCCAGATAAAAACATGAACTTTTTTGATTAAGTTTGTCTTTGCTTGGAATTAAGAGGCATTAGAGATGTTGTAAATGAACATATACTCCTTTGAGATTTAAAATGCAGCTTAGTGAAACAAAGGACTCTGAACAAACGTGAAAAGGTGATGGAAATGTCAAATTACATCCCAGGATATCTCAGCAGAACTGTCATACTTCCAGTAGAAATAAAGGAGCATTAGTGCTATTGTGTACAACACGTGTGATAATTCTCTTAGAAAGTGTGCATGTTTCTGGTTGTTCCTCTTCAAGAAAGATGAATTTCTTCTGGAAGAGATGGAGAGAAGAGCTCCTACTTTGATTGAGGGAATGGAAAGTCCTTCACAGAAAATGATTGTCAAAGAGTTTGATTTATTTAACCTAGCATAACAAAGGCCAGTAGGGAATATGATAACTCTCTGTGCATCTACATCAATCAGTTGAGCACCAAGGAGGACAAGTGCTCTTTGGTCTTGTAAAGGGAATTTTTCCATAAAAAGAAAAGAGTGTAAATTTGAAATGATTAAATGGAGTTTGGAGATAAGAGGGAAATTCTTAACCCTTAAAACTGCTTTTGGTGTTGACTTTGTTTGTTTGGATAGTTTCCAATGAAATTTGAGTAGGGAGAAAAGGGTCAAAAAAAAAAAACAAAAAAACACTAGTGTTTTTTTGAGATGGAGCTTGAACCCTTTTTCAAGCAGAGTTGCTGTGGACAGAATGGACAGATGGCAAAAGATAAGAGGTCACTCTGCCTGAACCTGAAGTAGTTCAGACATGACTAAGATCTGATCCAGAAGGTGCAGGGCTGTGACTGTCTGCTACTGCGACCCAGGTGAGGAGACCTGTTGAGACACATTAGCCTGGGCACAGCACCGCAGTAAGGTACCTGCAGATCTGCAGCTGGTTTGTTTTGAGCCAGCACTGAACGCAGACGTGACTAAGACATAGTTGTCTTCTTATATAGACACACTTTGAGTTTGGCAGAAACAACTGAGGCAGAAAGCCATTTGTGCTACTTTTGTAATACAAAGATGGAAAGCTAGAGTGTGATGCTAAAGGCTTCTTGCAGTGAACATAAAAACCATCCCATGAATGGTAGCAAGGAACCCTAATTGCGGTGTTTATCAAGATACATTATGAATCCATGTTTTGGATTTCAGAGAGTTGTAACTGCAGTCTCCCTCTAAAGCCCACCTCCCGTGAAGAGTATACATCCTGTGTAGCTCTACGTTCTTGCATTCTTTGTCTTTCCCATACTCCAAATTGTAGTGGGTGTATTCATGACCTGCAGTAAGGGAGGTGCTGGGGAGGCAGACTGGTGTGACCAGGCAGCTGGCAGCGCAGGCTTTGGCTTTCCAGCCCAGTGTTGGAACTCTCCCTGCCTTCCAGGACCAAAAGAGCCTGGATCTGTTGACCATCTACACGTCATCTGTTTAAGGAAGGGGTATAGAAGAGACAGATTGCTTGAAGAGAATTTAATGACTTGTTCATTAACTGAAGATGCTTTTATTATTGTTTAATTATAGCTTTTGAATATGTCTTGAAAGGCTTACAGATAATGGGAAAAGCTCTATAAACTCTGGAGTGTTTATGGGGCCTTAATGTTCTGTTCTTCCATTTTTCCACACTACACTGGGAATTTCTTCTGCCTTTGTTGACGTGCTGACAGCCTCTCTAACCTGCAGGAGATTGACAACTACTGCTGTGGGGGCAGTCCTATGCTTAGGCAGGCTGAGATCTCTATGCAAGTGTGGAATTGCAGTCCATAAGGAAGATGCTATTTGAGCTGCATAATTAGAGGATAAATTGTTATTTGTCAACCAAAATAGAATAAAGAAACCTATCTTTATCTAAAGGTTTATCATTAGTTGAAGCAGAGGGAGGATTTTTAAGTTCAATTTCAATAAAGAGAAGATAATATAGAGCTGAAATTCTTAAATTAGCTGCCTTTATTGTAGTTAGTACTTTGGTTAATCTTTTTAATTTATCACTTAGTACAGGGCAATTACCCACCATATGGAAATAAGCCAAGGTTATTGTGTTACTAAGATATGTTTGCAGTGTTCAAGCTACAATTAAACCATAGCAACTGTGTTGGTGCAATAGTGGTAACATCTCTGTTGAGAGCTCCAGGTAGATTTCAGATGGTGACCTCTTGATCCCTCTTATCAGTTCAATAGTAGGTAGAGAAGCTCTCCTAGGGAAACTTGACTTTGATTAATGCTGTCCTTTCTTTAATTGAGAAGGGCTGATTGATAGGATAAAACTTTATGGATTTATTTCAATCATTTAATGGGGCAAATCATCAATTATCATTATCTAAATTAACACAGATTGGCGCAAAGGCAGAAGTATTAAATTGCTTTATGGATTACCTCAAGTACAGTACACAGGTAATTTATTTGGCTTAATAGATGTATTTTTTGACCTGGTAACCTGGTGTATATAGGTTCCTTAGGTTTTCAAAGGGAGGTAATTATTATCCTTTCAATTCGTTATTTTCCCATAACATGTGTGTTCAGCAGGATTTGCTAGCATTTAAAACACAAGAAAGGAGTAGTGGAGAACATAGAAGAAAAGACACCAGTCTACTTCTGTAGTGGTAGTTATCAAGTGGTCATTTATTTTTTGTGAAATTGGCTGACTTTTTCCAGTTTGTAGTGGAAAAAAATGTATTTGGCTCTAGAGTAGTAGCTAGACCACTACAAAAAGGACACAAATAGTTTGCTGACATCCTTAATGACAGCAGCTGAAAAAACAAAGGAAACGTTGTGACCTTACTGGAAAATGTCTTTCCCATTTGCGGGAATCACTATTAATCCATCCTTTATAATCCAAGGTGTAACTGTTCTGTGGACTTGGTATTCTGGGGTCTAGCACTGAATCAATGCTAATGTCACTGCAATTTGATCAAGTCCTATTGCAAAACACATTAGTCAAGGCTACACCACCCATGTGTTCTTTAACGAAATGGTTGTTTCCAAAATACAGAGAATTATTTAAGTTATTGGTAATTTACTCATTCTTAATGCCACAAATATTCTAGACAGAATTGTTCTGTTTCTTTAGTAATGAAGTAAAAACATCTATGCAGCTATCTTTGTGTTTTCCTCTACTTTCCTCTATTCTGTGAGAGGAATTGAATTGGAAGAGGTATTCTGATGTAGATCAGAAGACGGGGAGGTTGTGGATTCCCCATCACTACAGCCACGTAGGCTAGATGGGAAGAACTACAGGATGGATTGGAGAAGAACCAGTTTTACTCTGAAAATGCTGATGGTATCTAAAAGACCTTTCTTCTGTATGTCTCCGTTAAGCACAGTGCATGAGCATAAGACAAGCTTTAAGCCTGTGCTTAAAGTTCTTGCAGTGCAGTATTGTACTTGATTAGAGGTCATTGACTGTTGACTTGGAGCCCTGGACCTGTTATTTTAATCCATATATCTTAAAGTCAGAGAGTCCCATCCATGGTGCTATTACTTTCACCTCAACACAGAAGATAAGAGTGTAAGATGCTTTTTGATAAATAAATAATTGAACTTGTTGCTTCTTTTTTTATTATTACATTTTTAAGGGGTTATTGACTCTATGAAGAAATCATTAGTTATCATCTGCATTTTGAAGGACAAATATAGCCTTAATGCAAATTGACAGCTTTAAGTATTCCCTCTGATAGCCAGATTCATCATTGCTGGCATGGCTAAATGCAAAGCATGTATGGTTTCAGATTGCTGCAGTGGATCTGGAAAAGATGCAAATTGTAATCTCAAGGTCAAAAGTAAAACCTGGACTTCTTATTTTCAGTGTTTTTCTTAGCAGATATTTATATTATAAGCTAATTAATTTCACACCACTTTAATTTTCCTAAAGAAAATAAAAAAGCCCTGGTAATCCCTAATAACTTCCAATGTTCAGGAAACCTTTCAAAACCTAGGCTTATGTAGCCACTTCTGAAGTGGGATGTGAGGAGGACACAAGGTAAAACCCTTTCTGATTTTGATAGTGCAGTGCAGCTCTGCAGATCTGTGGTTCATACTTTCAGCAAATTCCTGATTAGTTTACATGCAGAGTTTGCATACACAGATCCTGGAGCATCTGAAATCTCAGGGGAAGAAATCAGGTACAGAATAAAATAAGTGCCTGAAAGTGTCCCCAGGTGTATTATCTGTAACACTGTTCCATCAATATTAAAACGCTACCTTATTAAAGGAAAAATGAGGTGACCTGGTAGCAGCATGAAAGTGTGTTCACAGAAGCAGAATATCAAGCACTAAAGGGATCTTTAATCTGCAGATGAAAATATAACCCAAAACAGTAACTAGAAGCTCAATCCAGAGAAATTCAAATGAAGAATTAGATACATTTTTAATAGAGAAGGTGATTGATGGTTTACACAAAAATATCAAAAGTAGTAGGGAGTTCTCTCTCTTTCTTTCTGCCAGGAGGTTTTTAGGGAGATGTCTTCAGTTTCTTGAAGTACCATCATGCTGCTTGCTTATGGGAATGCATCATTTTGAAGCAGAGATGGTTGCATGCCTACTATTCTATTTGGTGCTAATTAGAGACCAGCTAAAATGAATGAATTGTGTTCCTACTATCTAGTCTTTCATGGCAGACTCTGTTGCAGCTTCCACTATGCAGTTTGAAAAAGCTTCTCCACATCCCACTGCCCCTCATTCAGGACCTTGGGATTTCAGAAGCCTTTGGATTATGCCTTAGCCAAGAGTGAACTGGACCTCGGTAGTGGGTTTTTTGTTTGTTTGTTTGTTTTTTCTCTGTCAGCACACCACTTTAGGCTTGTTCCTACTATCACGTAATTTCATTGATTCATTACTAATTTACAAGGCAAGGTACTGTTGCAAATGAGACATCCCTTCATAGCTATATCAGAGCTTTGTTCTTCTCACTACAACATGCTGAAGCATTAGGAAAGGTCTCCCTTGTTAGATGTTTGTAATACACAGCATGGATCTAAAATTAAAATTTAGTTTTGAGTATGAAATACAAAATCCAAGAGGACATCTAATGGTGCTCCTCAATAGATGATGCCTTGCAATAAACTAGCAATGAGGACAAAGATCAGAGGAATCATTTGTTAGCTGATGGCATGTTGTTGTTGTGATGATGGCTATTCCAATTGCATCTTCTGCTCTATTGCACACCTAGTTCTTTGACATAGTGTAGTCTCAGCTGCTGGGATCAGCTTTAATTTACTGTAAGCTGAGATGAGCTGTACCCATCATAGTGACAAAAGATGTACCTGAACCTTTTGATGAGGCTGCAGATCTTTAACACATCCCAGACGTGTGTATTTTTCCCCCTCACAGTTCAATGAACATCTACTTCAAGAAGCAAGGAGAGAGTGAATAGCTGTTTACAAAGATGTGAGCAAAGCTGTTTCCCTCAGGCCAACATATATTTAAAAATCCATTTTAGCGCATGCACTTATACTATCTGTTTCTTACAGAAACAGTCTGTCTATTGAATCTTATCACTTGCTAATTCTTCTATTAAAATAGAAGGTTAAAATGACTGTTTATGGCTTTCTTACATTTCTTTCCATAATGATACCTAGAGCTGTACATAGATGAGGATCTTTCTTCAGTCACAAAACTTCTGGGGACAGGGGACCTCCTGGAACATGCTTTCTCTGGTCCCTTGAATTGGAAGTACCCCAAGTCCATTTGAGAGGCTGCCACATCAGTCCCGCTAGGGTAAACCAGCAATTCAAGCAGCTGCTGAGATGGGGAGTGTGGGTTGTGTTTAGTAAGGTACTACCTTGTGACCACGTGCCATTACAGGAACAAGAGCAACATCTCTTGCATCATTAGCTAATTTTTTTATTTCCAATGTGTAGCTATCTTTGATGAGGATTTAACTCAGTAACTGAGCCTCCTGAACAACCATGTTTGTATTGGATAAATCAGCTGCTGGGGGCAGACCTGCCTACTGCAGTTATCACAGCATTGCGTATACGTTACGAAGGAAAGAAGTGGAGAGCAGGATGACCCCAGTCGTTTGCTAATGAGCAACCTTAGGTAATCATCCAGACATCCTTTCCTATTAACAGAGTGCAGCTGAATATCTCCACAGGATGACGAGAACCAAGGTTAAACTCTGTTTGCTCAGGCACGCTTGTTCTCTGCTGCTTCCTTGGATGTTCACACTCTGATCTCAGGTGATGTGGAGCCTGATGGAACCTGGTTCATTATTTCTGAATAACCTTTCCTGACTCTGTCCTGCAGCACCATAGTGTGTATATGATGTAGAGGCATCACTGCTGACATCCATAAAAACGTAGGGAGAGAAAAATCTTGATCTGAACGCTGTTGCTGAAGTGGCCACAGAAGCTCATGCAGCCCACTCACAGGCACTCTGGTCTTTCAGTCCAGCTGCAGATCATGATCTTTGGCATACCTTTAAAGATGTTCAGAAATAATTTATTGCACTTGCAGGTGGTTTTCAATATATCTCATAGCTCATGTGACTTGTGTAGAAGCACCTGCTTGTTTTTATATGTGGAGATCATTGTACTTTCTAAATGGAAATGATTGGGACCTCATGAAAATCAAAACTGTTTCTCGGCCTTAAGAAAAGGTAAAGTTAAATTCTAATGAAATTCATTATAAATAATAACATATGTTGCCTTCTGTGAAATGGCTTATGATGAATTTTCTTCAAAGTGATGTATTGTGCAAATGATTCCCTTTGTTATGAAAAGAATCAAGATATTGACTGCACAGCGGATTTTATGTGGCTTCCGAGTTCTATGAGATGGAAGCTCACAGCAGACAGGGAGGGGATTGGCAGATCTGATAGAAGTATACAGGGTTAAAAAAAAATCACGGTCTGACCAAGGCAGCACATTTCTCTTGTCAGATCAGCCTCGTTGCATTTCTATGGAGGACCATTGGAAATGGAGCAGAAGATTAGTTTAGCCACAGGAATGCTTTTTTACAGGTGTTTCAAAGGTTCTTATGTGCTCTCTACCATCTTCTGGAAGGAATTAATTCAGCCTAGGTATCTAACCACTCTGTTTCCTTGATTCCTCAGTTGGAAAGATAAATGGCCTTGGATAGCCTCTAAAGAAGCTGTGAAACTGATGGATTTGCTTTTGTCTTTTTATGACTGGAAAGGTTGAGCATTGCTGGCCAGATCCAGGTACCATGCAGAGGTATGGGATTACTCTGCCAGGGCTGCTCTCTCTTCCGTGCTGTCCCAGCCAGTGCTTGGTTGGCAGTATTTCCAGCGTGCTTTGTTTTTGACATAAATTTTCACTGCTGTCCTTGGCCTCCACGCAGGCCCGGCTGGTGTTTTTATCCTGAGTTGAAGAGATGTTTGTAGATTTGCTAGTCCGTTATGGCCAACTGCAGCTTTTACTGTTCCAGTTCACAACCCCAGCTCTTGCAGGCACTTCTGCCATGGCCTTCAGCATCTCTGCGGTCCTAGACCAATAATTTTTGCTGCTGAAAATCAATCGTGGCTTACATTCTGCCTTCATTCCTTGCAACGTGTTTTTGCCCTGGTGAGCATAGTTGCAAAAATTTGCTCTGAGCAAATTATCTGAGCACTGAGTGATCAGGAAAAGCCCCCAAGCTGCACTGTGGCACTTTGGAAATAATTTTCTCAAGATCATTTAGTGGGTAAAGCTATTTACAATTTCACTTCACTCAGAAATAATTGCAGGAGGGAAAGAACCATGGATGGAAAAAAAAAAGAAATCCATTATATTTATGTGAATGTATTATTATTTATTTGCTTATGTGCAGAGCTGCTCTTTTAATAGGATGCAGACAATTGGGAGTTCTCTGTTCTCTGCATTTGTTAAAACCCTTTGCAATCTCTGCAGTTCCTACAACTGGATGTTTTGAAGGGTATCGTAAACACTGCTAATCCCCACCTGGAAAATGCAGCTGTCTGCACCAGGAAACAACTCTTCTTAGAGGCAGGCAGTTGTACAAACTGTGGAATGGAGAGAAAGGATGCTGGGATCTGTGAGTTATGGGCTATGGCTGCCAGTCTGAGACATTATCAATATGGCTATTATGCAGCCTTAGGTCCTGATCACACAGGTCCAAACTCCTCTGCACTGAATAGCCCCTGATAGCTGCGTAATGGGTGAATGAAGAGACTAATGAAAGGAGACACAATTAAATTCCACTTCTGTTGACCTGCTGGTTGTTAACTGTCTGTATATCTTTGATTAGAAGTCAATTACGCCTGGTTTTGCACTAACAAAGTGTGGGATTTTGATTCATATTTGGATTCGTAACTTGTGAGTCTGGAAAAGGTAGTGATGCTGAACGGCTTTTAGTGGTGTATAGGATTACGCAGTGTGGTTTGTTTTGCATACCTGAATTTTTCACATTGAGTGGGTGAGTTGAAGCTTAACTTTACCAAATGCACAAGCGATTATGCATGTAAGTAGTTACCTACAAATTTATTAATCTGTAACTTGTTTGTTTATGAAAAGCTACTGATTATTTTTCTTGGAGTACAAAAGCAACACTGAATGCAAGAGTTGTATGGCAGCAGTGTTCAAAAGGTATGATTATTGGGTCGGCACATAGAAGATTACATAAGCCATATTCTTTACAGCATTTATCCTGGAATGGTTGTACCTCGTACTGGATAGTCATTTTCACAAAGCACTGAAAGTGCTTAGGTTAAAAATGAATTAGCTTGTTTGAGCTGTATATGGGAACCTATGTTCAGATCTGGAGCTCGGTTTGTGTTATTCACGTCTAAAGGTTTAACTTTGAATCCAGCTGAGTTGATAACTCCTGAACTGTGCCTTTACAGGTTTTAGTCATATTATCTCACATGCTGTTATATACATTATTTATGACAGGAATTCCAAAACATTTTAAAGATACGTTATCTTTTGGGACATCTCTTCGCTGATTCTCAACCTGCAACATCCTGGTAGCAGCAATATAAACTGCTTGCAAGGAAAAGTGAGCAAGGAAAACTCTGTCATTGGAAATACAGAGACAGAGGAAGAACTTTGTGATGAAACCATTCTCCCCAGACAGTCAAAAATGTCTTGTGTACCCTTTGTGCTCCGCAGACCACAACTAGGGCATTTCTGCTTTGTGCCACAAATCTATTTTCTTTTTAGCTTTTTATGACGATGACTTTGCTTTTCTATTTCTAATATGCTGTTAGCATTTTGGGCAGCACCTTGCAAAAAAAAAAAAAAAAAAAAAAAAGCATTCTCTTGTACTATCCCACTGTAGTCCTTTACTCTTAACTCTTAGATACTCCTAAACTTGCAGTGAGTGGAACTGAGCCAGTCCCCAAATGCAGAACCAAGTCCGAATTCTGATGGTGTCGGACACTGACATCATGGGATTTGTATCCTCTTTTAGGAGATATGCCTTGCAGAACTGTGGCTCTATAAGCATTTCGGATTTTGCATTATACTAAAGTTTTTACCACATGCTGATCACTTTGAAGTCCACAATAGCATTAAAGAAACAATGGAAGAGCTTCTGCTCCAGAAGTATGTACATCTGCTACATGAGCCGAAGAAATGTCTTTGTCAGCATTAATTAGCTTTAATACACAGCTGCATGTTCCTGATCATTTCTAGTCATGGGCAGTTGTCAAAATAGAAATTAAAACATTACAATAATAAGAGAAAGTATAAAAACAACACCGAAATATAGTTTTTATTTTCCTGAAATGTGCTCCCATGTTCCCAAAAAAAACCTTCCAAGGTCAGAAGTTTTATTTACATCTCTGGTTTTAAATCATCAGGGGAATTTTCTTCTGTGAATTGGTCTAATGACTTTTTCAGTCCATTTGTACTTGTGGTAGAAAACTGGATTCTGTTCTATGAAAATGGGTATCACTACTGTAATTAAGAATTATGTGGAAAAATCCTTTCCTTTTATTTTTCACAAAGCTTTGGCTTGCTATTCTGATGTCCCTTCCTTATTGTGAAATAGTGACTAATTGTTCCCTATTCATCTTCTCTGTGCCTTTCATGGCATTGTCTATTCCTCTCGTAAATCTTCCTAATCATGTCTTGCAAGTTGAAGAATCTTCATCAATTTAATTTCTCCTTGTACACCAGCCGTTCTCATTTTGCCCTTTCCTGTACTTTGACTTGTTCTGTTCTATCTTTCGGAGGTGGCTATGACTTCCACTAGGATCATTTTCCCTCTGCAGAGAGGACTAGTACGCATGTTTGAAATATATGCAGTGTACTGCTTATCAGTAAAAGGCAGCCAATTTCAAGCACTGCTGATTACCCTCTATTGCTCAAAGGTGTACCTGAAGTGCACCTCTGTGCACACCTGATGGGCACTGATAGAGACCCCAGCTTGCATATGGATATGTGCAAACACCGGTCTGTCACGGCGGGCTCTGCTGCAGCTTCAGCTTTGTAGTTTGGAAAGGCTTAGCCACATCCCACTGCCCTCATTCAGGACCTTGGGTTTTCAGAGGACTTTGGATTATGCCATAGCCAAGAGTGAACTGGACCTCGGTAGGTGTGGGTTTTTATTTTATTTTTCCCATCAGCTCACCACTGTAGGCTTTTTGTGGGTTAAAGGGAAAAAGAGGGAGATTTTCCTATAGCTTCACCCAACTCTATTGTCTTCTGGAATAAGCAGAACAACAACAGAAAAATAGTGCAAATTATTTGAAAGTCTTGGAGATTAACTAGAATAGCTGGGCTTTCGGGAATGTCAGCTTTCACTTGTTACTAATACATGTAGCTTTGTGGAAGCTGTACTTATTTTCAGAAAGGAAACAAATAGCCTATGATTTGAGTCATCTCCCCTTCCATGTGTGGACTAAACCTTTCATTTTTCCTCATTAGACAACAATATTTGGGTCCACGTGTTGTAAACACTCTCTTAACCTTTAGTCAGAGAAAATGAGAAGGAATACAGGGAAATGAAATGACATTTCCCCAAATCCCCGTAGGAGGAAAAAAAATATTAATATTTGAGATTTGGAGGAGGAGGAAGGGGACTGACAAGAAAAAGAATAGGAAAACAAGAATTCTAATGCATGTTTAATGCAGTGTTTTGATTTGTTACTTATTTTAAATAACTGCATTTGTTTAGGGAATAACTCTTTTATAATAACATCAGCCTCAATGGAAGAATCAGGTGCAGCAACTTGTGTAATATTTTGATCAATTTCCGTAATTGAAAATGCCAATTTTCAAATGAGTGCCTGCATTCATTTGCAGAATATTTTGCCCGTATGCGGCACTAGCACTGCTATTCTACTGCATGCACCTTTTTTATTCTAAGCTTACTAAGCTGGAGTATATAGAAATTAAGTATCTTGACATTTCTCCTGTGGGTGGAAGTCACCTTCAGGGAAACCGTAAGAGTTGTTCTTGCAGAGAATGAAAGGGGCCGACCACTAGGAGAGACGAATATACATAACAATTTCATCAGATTCTGAAAGTTGTCCTACCCTTACAGGGTCGCAGTGTATGTAATAATCTATTTAGAGTCAACAGTGTTTTGTAAACAGTCTCTTTGTTTCGTGACAAAGGAGAGGAGCGTCTATGTATGTTTCTGTACAAGAACATGGAGCTGCCGGCCTGCTGAGCACAAAATGCTCTCATCTCGTCAGAGTCTTAGCATGTTCTTCCTTACGTTTTACCTAGTCTCGTTTATAATAAGTGGTAAATGGTTATCAGTGTTCATACGTGTCAAATAAGCACCAGGAGAAAATGTTGCAGTTAATCACAACATATCAGGGGAAGATATTTCATTGTGGTTATGAGTTGTGGCTATTAAAACTTATCATCCAGTAAACTTCAGTATAGTCTGTGGTACTTGGCTGGCCATTTATGGCAACATTGATTAGACAGTGATTATTTATAATTAAAATAACAATAACAATTGTGATTCTACAAATGTTCAGAGCAGGAGCGTCTCTCTCGAGACAGGTCAAAAAGCATACTTGTGTTTCATATGCTGACCACCGTCACTCTTAAAATCATCAGTCATCAAATATGCCGGTAACTAGTGTCTAGTAACTCATGCTCTGTTGGAGATCTGCTTTTCATCACCAGAGAAGCATGAAATAGTCAAATGTTGGCAGATTTGAAGTAAGGTGGTGGTGGCTGCTTTTTCTCCCCAGAATTATGGGAGAAGATAAGGAAATGGGATTTTCAGTTGCAAAAAGATTTTATTATAAAACAAGGTCTTCATGCATTTGGCCTCTTATTTTCACTAGCTTCCCACCACAACCATTGGG
The DNA here is from genome assembly GCA_011075105.1 of Heteronetta atricapilla. Classification (NCBI taxonomy): domain Eukaryota; kingdom Metazoa; phylum Chordata; class Aves; order Anseriformes; family Anatidae; genus Heteronetta; species Heteronetta atricapilla. Next base: position 42,630,420 of record CM021735.1, read on the forward strand.
TTGTGTTTTTGAAAGTACGAGTAGGAAGGTCGTGCCAAGAGGTTGTACCAAGCAGCAGTAGAGGTGTCCTTGCTATGGCACAGTCTCTTGAGGTTCAGGTATCTAGAAAGAGGAATTCACTTTCTAAGGAAGGATACTTTAAGAAATCCTGACCACAACAACTGTCTGTCTGTATCTGTTGCTCTGCTTTTTTAACATACCCCATGGTGGTGTTTAGAATGGAATATATTCCTGTTCAGAATGGGAATACATTTATTTTGTTAAAATTAAGCTGATAAGGAATGAGGATCTTGTCAGAGGTTCTAATTTGCAATTCAACTCCTGAGTCTTGTTCTATATCTGCCCCTTCTGACAGCATTATAGTAAATAAGCCTGTCAGTTTTCTTTGAAATAAGTCAGCCAACATTCAGTGAGTAGGTGAAAGCACAGCACATGGAAATAATGAAACTTGCCCCAGGGAACAAACATAATAAGTTGATAACTAAGATATCCTGGTTCCTAGTGGGCTGCTTACGTTAACCATGGGAGTTTAAAATAAATAAATAAATAGAAATAAAAAAGGAACTAACAAAGGACTAAAAACATGACCAAACTTGTACAAAAAATAATTATTATCATAATGATAACAGAACATGGTATTTGTTAGCAAATCAGTGGTTATTTACAGAAAACTGTACTAATATTTCTCAAAATTATTCAAAATTCATAAATATTCAGTATCAACTGATATAGCTTAATATTTTTAACGGTATTTCAGCTAATGAACATGATATATTAAACCAGAAGGCCCTATTAATATTGGTGTGTAAATTAGTGATAAGAAAGGCCTTATAAGCCATGTCAAGTTTGGTGTGTGAGTACATATGGTGTTCATGATGATTTTATATGGTACTTCCCATATGGAAAAGTACTGTGTTTTGATTATTGTGAATTCAGAATTGTAATCTTTCTCTGGGGATTTTAAGACCGTTGCTAGAAACCTACATCGAAGGCCATATCCCTTCAGGAGACTTTAGGATTAATTTCCGAAGGACTCACTGCAATTCACTGAGGGCTGTAACCTTCTATAGGATTTTTATCCATTCCAGATAAAGTGACCAATAAACTAAGGCATCTACCATTTTCCTTTGAGAGAGAATTTCATAGCCAGATAGAGCTCACCGTCAAGAAGTTTTTTTGCTAATGAACCTTAATTTTCCTTTTAGTGCTCCTCCTGAATTTTTCACAAACAAATAAAACTCTATAATTAACCATGTTTTCTTCAGAGTGGAAATGCTGGCCATAGATTAGATCTCTTGCTGTCAGCAGCAGGTATTTATTCTCCGAAGAGCAAACAACAAAGCACTTCTCATTAGTTATAATTTGCAGGCCTCAGAAAGTTTGATTAACAAAATTTGCACAATCCTGTCTCTCTATTCCTAGAGTTCCAGAAAGGATAAGACTGGGCCAGAGCACTGCTTTTTAAACCAAAAGCTAATGTCTTAGCAGGCATAGGTCAGCAAGGAGAAATAGCCTTTCAGTGATGATTCCTGGAGTGGAACTGGTACCCAGCTAGTAAGAGGCAAAGAATGTGTTTTGATTCTGACATGTGTTTGTGATGCTCTTCTGATTGCTGTAAGGGAGCTGCAACAATGATGATCTTTTCAATCTAACACAATTTTAAACTGTTCTTTGCCCATATTTTGATAAGGAGTGTATCCAGGCACAGGTTTATCGGCGCTGATAGCGGGCTCTGTGGCTGTAGGGAAATGTTGATACTGTACTTCAGCATCTCTCATCTTGATATCTACTCTTTAGCAGATTGAAAAGAATAACAGAGACTTGAGGTGTTTTATTGTAGTGGATTGTCAATAGGAAGAATGTGTGATTCTAATGGGTTGCGTATGTCTCTTCTTATATATCATCTTGTAGGAAATGTTTTATCTTTTCTCCTTCCTTCCCCCTTTTAACTTTTTTTTTTCTTGCAGACTTGCTTTGACATGTTTTCATCTTTCATTTTTCTTTTTTTTTTCACTCTTCTCACACCATCTTTAACACTTTCCCACTTTTCTCACATGCACGCATTTATTTTTCCTTTTTCTTTCTCTTCTGTTTTCTTATCTTTTCCTCAATTGTAATTCTGGACCAGCCAAGCCAAAACATACTCCATAAATTAGAGAGTTTAGAAAGGTAAATTTGGAAATCTTCGCTGTGGGGGGAAAATCTATGTGGGGGCTTTGTGAAAATGGGAGAAACCTGAAAGAGAAAGTGGGGAGATGCATCTTGTTCTCCAAGTTTATGGTTTTATGTGGTATTTCTGTATCCTGCAAGCAGCATTAAGTCTGCTAAATTCTGCACTGTGGGGCCATGGAACTGTAGAGTTCTGATCCCAAATTGATCTGATCCCAAATCAAAGTAGAATGAAGAATGTGGTCCCACATGTGAGATGCAAGAACAGTAATTCATGGTGTTTTCTGATGAAAATAAGGATTTGAGGAGGTGAGTAGTACTTTCCTGAGAGCACACTACAAGTAGATGCAAATAGCTGTGCAGCTTGTATTCTAACTGGTAGATTTTACTTACGGAGCCTGGCAACTTATTCACCTAATTCTAGTTAATTAGTATACTGCTATCCTGTGTATCGTACAGACATCTCAGTTTATTTATTATATCCATCATGACCGTGTATGGACACCTTATGTAGATAGATCTTATAGTTATGTTCCATGAACAAGGGGAGGGGAAGTTGCTCTAGCTGGACTCAGGAGTTTTCCTCATGCTGTCAGTAAAATAGGCTTCTGATAAGTGAAAATAAAGGGTGAAAATAAAATTATCATAATGTTCTGACTGCAGTCGTTAGCAATAGGCTTCACTGGAAAACAGGGCAGTAATGAAGTGAAATTACATCCACAGTAAAAAAAATACATATAGAACGATAATTGATTATAACTTAGAAACATGGTTCTCATTTATCCTTTTTTAGGAAGTGATGCGGGTGTAGAAGACGCATAGAGGCAATACTGAAGTGCTTGAGAAAAATACATGTTTAAGTATCCTTTAAACTAAACAAGTAATGTGTCCTTACTATAAATAAGAATGAGGTACTCCGTTTCTCCAGAGTGGTTTACAGCTGGAGATGCATCGCTCTGCAGCTTTATGAATGCACCAGTAAGGACACAACCGATTTTGGATCCCTAATAATGCATATGTCCAGGCCTCCTCGGCACTAAAACTTTGTTGCTGGAAGCAAAATATCTGCGTGCTACTATTTTTTTCCTGCTTTGGAAAAAAATGCTTAGAAGAGTCTTAAGTATGTCACCCTTTGTAAATCCAAAGCAATATCAGATTTCTACCTTTCTTTTTCTGTAGTGCCTCCACTTGGTGCCTTACATTTGCTCTGTTCTCTGTAGGGTTCTGTTGCACGTTCTCTTCCCTTCTGACTTCATTGTTTCATTCCCTTAATTGATCACTTCCTTCTTTCATCTGCCAATTATGCAGCTTTTGTAAATGTGAGTGGAAAAACATGATGTATTTGTGATGTTTATTCCAACTCTCTCTCCCTGTCCTGTTCTGTCTTGATGCGGTCTCCTCCTGGAGCCGTATGCATCTAGCAAGTGGCCCTGTCCTGCAGCAGGACAGTATTGCTGATTCAGTAATAATCAGTATTGCTGATACTGCCGGAGCTTTCAGGGAAGCTTGATTCCTGTGAAACACTGAGTGAGCTGCATTCTCTTTGGTAACAGTCAACATCCTGATGTCCTCCAATGCAGGATTGCCTCAGACTCTCTTCTCACACAGCTTTTCCACCTGTATAATTCCCATGCAGGCAGTGGAGATAATCTTTATTGGCACCGGTGTAAGCAGGAGGTGACTCCTACCCAGTAACTGTATTTTGCTACGGTGACTAGCATACTAGTGTGCTTGGTATGAGCAGTATTATGTATGTGTTTATCTGCACTACAGCTTAAGAGAACAGCTTTGGTCCTATAGCTGTTGGGGTGTGAGTGGTCAGCAATATTCTGGTTAGCTGTGTCTGGTTAGCACCTGCACTTCGATTTAATGAAGGTGGCTGAGGACCAGACGAATTCCTGTTTTCTATGTGTGTTTTTGCTAGAACTCAGCAAAAACTGAATAACACACAATCTCTAGAATAGTCTGTACATATCTGTGCAAAATTAGATTGTTCTCTGTGACAATGATGAGGGAATGATTATAGCAGACAAAACATATTTTTTTAACTTATTCCTTGACGTTTTTCTTTCCAACTTTTTGTCTATGGTAACTTTTATCTGCTTGCATTGGAGTATTTTGATTCTGTGATGTAAAGGATGATCTGTCTCCCAAATCTGAAGTGAAAAAATTCTGTTGTTTGCTTAATTATATTTGCAGGGTTGCATATAGAAATGAAATGAGTGTACCTAGACAGGAAAGATTGCACTGAGGTGAGTGAGAATCTCCTCCTTTTGCTGCTCCAGCAGGTGCTTCAAGCTGTAATTAGAGCTTTCTTAATGCAGTAGAAATGCATAGCCTGCAAGCAAGCAAAGTGATTTCCTGTACTTAAAAACTCATTGTGTTATTTTGTCTCATTGGACTTTCATTACGGCTTTTTGGTCAGTAGCTACTGCAAACAAAATTTGTCTGGTTGAGTAAAGTTTCTAGGGTTATGTGTTAATATGACTTTAAAACTCAAGTCTGGCAACTGGGACAAAAATGATCAAGCAAATGCTGCCGTATTTCTCTCTTCATCTGTTCTCTGCCTAAAGGATTTGGGTCTGTTTTATTTTCATGTCCATATGATGTTGTCAAGCTTCCAGCTTCTGCTGGATCTGGGACTGCACCTTCATCATGTGCTACTGATTGGCTCTGGCCGCTTCAAAGCACCCTGCCCAGGTGGTGATCTCTGCCCAGTGTGCCTCTTGAAACAACTGCTGTAAGCAATTGGCATCTAAGGACTTACTGAGATGGTAAACCACGGACAGATGTGGTTGACACTTCAATTTAGAGTCAGGATCTAGGGCACAAACTTAAATAAACCAAAATCCAGGAGAAAAAAAAAAAAAAAGTGTTTATTGTCTTATTCCAAAAGGGACCATTCTAGCAGCCCTGTGCCATCAAGTGAAGCAACAGTAGAAAAAGAAAAGTCTTTTTTTTTTTTTTTTTTTACTGAATCATTGGTATTTTTGGTGGGGGCATTGGCTAGATGATTAGAGGGATGAGAACTCTGAAAACGAGTTGGACTTGATGATCCTTATGGGTCTCTTCCAACTCAGGATATTCTATGATTTTATGAAATAGCCAATTTCTCAATTTCTCAGATGACCTGACTTCCAAGTACCTATCAGACCCAACCTAGCCCTTTTTTAGCTTGTGAGATCACAGAAACTTGGGATAAGAAGAAACTTTAAGAAATCATCTCATCTGTCCTCCTGCCTCAAGGCAGGATAAACTGTACCTGTGTCATTCGTGATGGATGATGATCTAGGCTGTTTGTAGAGGCTCCCAGTGACAGAGACTCAACAACCTCCCCAGGCAGTCTATTCCAGGGATGCCATATTTAAGTAATGGAAAGTCTTATATCTAACTTGTATCTCTTTTGCTGCAGTTTCAGGCCGTTATTTCTTGTCTTGTCCACCCTTGACCAAGAGAATGGCTAATTTCCTTCTTTGGAGCAGCTTTCAGGTACTTGGAGGCTATTATTATGTCTTCCGCTGTTTGTTCCTGATACAGCAACAGCCAAAAAAGGGTATATGGGAAAAAGGAATCGTTGGTAAAAGCAGAAAGAAAGATGAAGATGAACCGCTCTCAGTCATCATAAAAATTGAGTCGTCATATTGAGAATATGTGCTGGTCTAAATTGATTTGTTTTTTAAGTGTTAGTGGCTTTTTACACCAAAAGGAATCTGGTCTCAGATTTTCTTGATAAACACTAGATTTGTCTTTATTTTTTTTGCTGTTGTTTTTTCTTTTCCTCTAGTATCCAGACCTCCCCCCTTTCAATTTCTATAGCTAGTTTTTCCTTCTGCCACAAAAAGACAGATTAGAAAGAAGATGGAGGAAGGGAAAAGGGGGAGGGGGGAGATGGATATTAAGCTTTTTTTTTTTTTTAATTTATTTAGTTTTCTGTTATTGTGCAGAAAATTACCCAACAGTAATACTTGGTGTAATTAGGGAAGAGTGTGTCTATGCTGTATGGATTAGAATGATTCCATGATGCTTTTATCAGTAACTTCAATTTTGTCATTGACACCATTGTAAGCTAAATCAGTGAGAAAAATATTAGAGAGAGAAAGAGAGAGACAGCTAGAAGCAATCCAGCTAATGGAAAGTGTACTGAGTAAAATGTTTTGCTTTTGAAGTATGCTGACATCTCAATTTTTTTTCCCTTTAATCCAAACTTGTTTATCTGCTGAAGTAAACAGGAGCTCAGAAACAGGTTCTGCCTTTTCTTAACCTCCTCTCACCCAGCCAACAAAGCAATGATTTTAGCAGAGATTTGTAAAATGCTTGCTGTGCTATTCTTCAGCCCTTATCTAATCTTTTTCTTCTTACGCTCTGTGCGTAGGTGTTTTCTTCCCTTTCCTTCCCTTCTTAGATATGTGCTTTGCAGCTTATGGTAGCGTAGTTCAACAACGAAGGTGTTAATTAGCTCACAAGCACCTGGCTATGCAGCAGTTCCTATGTCTGTTGGATTCCTACTGTGCAGGACAGATAAAGTATTAAATCATATTTGCTACTAGAATTATTAACCAAGTGCAATTTATACAATGGGTCTGCTGCTGTGGTGGTCAAAAGAGAAGTATAAACATGTCAGAAAATGTAGGCAGGTTTTCAGTACCATGCTAAACTTTTGAGCACTTGGAAATTCTGTTTGGAACTTAACAATGACTAAAGAAATGCAGGAGAGATACTTTGGCTTCTTAATGTGCGTCATGGTTGTTTATCTCTCCTTATCTTCTCCCTCTGACAGTCTGTCGGTTTAAGTCCATCCCTTAGGGGTCATTTGATCATAACTTTACATTTCCTCTTGTTTAAGCCCCAGAGTTGTTTGCAGCCTACTTCACCACTGAACAAATTGTGCTGAAGGGAAGTGACTCTCTCCCAGATGGGGCTTGCGATGTTACCTTCATGTAAAATAACAAGGGGACATTGGGATGTGGCATGCTTTTTCAACCCTGGCTGAAGAAGTCTGGGGAAAGAATTACTGCTTCTGCATTGGTTTTGCTCCTGGGGCGTAGTAAAAATTGCATGCTTAAGGGGGTAGGAGAAGGGTTTGGAAAGACCACGCAGAGAGACTCTTCCCATGCTGTTCACTTAATGCATCTACTTTTGGTCTCTAAATAACAAGGGGTCAGCTCTGAGTTCTTTGATGTTGTGGAAAATCAACTCCCTCCTTGCGTTTGGGGAAAGAAGTTACCAGAAGTGCCATCTTACTGCACCAACACTAGAACAAGTATGTATTAAGGTATATAAACGAGGTAACTGATGTCATATCTGCTCCAGGGTTAAAGGCAGAGGCAAACAGTGAATTAATAAGTATTTAATGATAACATTTTAGAAACAGACTGCGAAGTTATATTTGTGATCTTTTAGTCTTACACAGAGAGTTAGCATTTATTGGTTTTCTTGAATCTGGCAAAAAGGGTCTAAGGAGCTTACAGTTTGCCCTTTGCTTGCAAGTGTAGTATGCCATCAGATACGTCAAACCAACTGGGACTGGTGTTCGACTCCCTATCTTTTCAATTTAATTACACAGATCTGAGTTTCTTTTCTGCCATCATTAACAGCATTTACAATCAAACAGAAACATTCAAATATTTTAATAGGATATGGAAGGAATTTAATCTCTGTCAACTCTTGGGAAGTCAAGATTGCTCCTTCAGTGGCAGTTGGGATAAGTAAGCATAAAGGTACTGTATGAAGGAGAAAAGGACAGTTAGTGGTCTGACCTCTGTGCACAGAGGGTGTTTTGATCAGGTGCTGCTGAATTGAATGTGTGATGAGTAATTTACTAGTAGGAAACGTAGGAGGAGAGCAGATAGAAATTACTTTCGTTTTTAACTGGAATTTTGTTTTGATGTGTCTCCTGGGCATGTCTCACTGATGACTGTGCATTTTTAATGATAATAAAAGTTCTGAGACTGGACAAATAAGGAGATGCTTCTAATTGTCATAGAACATTTAAAGCACATTGAATGAATTTTTTCCCTAAGTCTTGACAAAACCTGGTGAAACAAATAGCGAACAAGTGTTGTTCTTTGCTTAGTCGGCAGAAGTCTTGATGCACTGTAAAGACCAGTCAGGTGTAGAAATATGTGACTGCAAAACCCACCATACAATAACGATTTAAAATACAGCACATGTAACTTTTTACATGATTCATTTATATAACCTTTCCTCCCCCCACTTAGCACATGCCTGGAACTTTTTTAGTAGGAGGATTTGAGGGGAGGGCAGAACATCACAGCTGCAGCCTGTTAAAGGTTAAGGAATGGCTTCATTATTTCCTGCAGCTGGGACTCAGTGACCAGATAGATCTGGCCACTGTAAAAGAGGGCAGCCTGGGCTGAAGGAAAGCCATGAGTGTGGTCAGTAGTGGGAATGTGTGGATTGTGAAGCTGGAAAGTTGGTGAATGATAAGAAGGCTTCAGAACTGAAGGCAAGAAACTTAAGGAGGGAGCGGTGGATTTTTCTGTCTTTTAGAATAAGAAATGTGGTGGTGGCATAGAACCGTGGCTTCTGAGATTGGGAAGGTGTGAGGATGGGTTGCCTCATTGTCTCCTCTTTGGGGTTTAATCTTATACAAATACGTTTGTAAGGATAGCCTTAGCAAAAAGGGCTATGAATGATAAGACTATTACGCCAAACCTGGTCAGTTGTCGCAGTGGGGGGGAGCAATGAAGTCAAATACTATTCTTGAAGGGTGAGAGTAGGGAAATGAATGTTGTATGGTAGCTTTTGATATCAAGAGCCGCTATATGTAGCGCTGTAGCTATGGAGAGCTGTGGAAAATAAGGCTTTCCTGGCTACTGTAGGTTCTGGAAGAGCTAACCTGTAAAGTAGGTCCTGGAGTGAATGTTGAGCCAGTGGTACTGACTAATATCTAGTTTATTGTGAAGTTCCTCCTTTTTCTCCTAAACACCTGCAATGGACGGCGTCATGGTCTTGTTTCTTAGAGTGAGAAGGTTATGACTTTCTTTTTTCTGTAACCCTGCATATCCCTCACCTTGGAGGCTGTTTGCCTTTGCTGATGTGCAGTAACTTGGCTAAATGGCTGAGTACTGGAATGAACTTAAGGTTTTGAATGCTGGGAGAAGGTTCTTGCTGCAGTATTAGATACTAATTCAGTTTTCTGCTTTCCTTCCTTGAGGTAAGTGTTTGTGAAGAAAGGAGACCCACCTGGGAATGAAGAGTTCAGTAGCCTCAGTCTGTGCCATCAACCAGAAGTCAAGTAATAGGTTAAATGGAGTAGAGGACGCTCACAGGAGGTTAAGATGCCATAATAAGTGTTAAAATCCAAGCTGAATGCTTTTTTTCCTTCTTCTGTAGACTAAAATAGCTTCAGACTACTTGAAATACAGATTATCATATGTCACAAAATAGCTTTCCTGGGGGAGGAGAAAAAAACTGTTTTCCTTTTCTCTACTCATCTTAAAGAAAAGGAGCGTTAACCATGTGGCCGTGCTGTGTATTAACAGAAACTTCAGTGCTAGGTAACTCGCCTCTGGTGAATAGTCTTCTTCCTTTGGTGTCTGTAGTTTGGCTCCTAGAGCCAGTCTGCCCCTCAGGTGGCCTGACTTGTGAGCTGGTGTGAGTGCCACAGCTCAGCCTCAGCAAGTCACACAGCTGCCGCATCTCAAGGGTTCAGCCTGGTTCCCATGTTCTGGTAAGAACTGGTGCTATTTCTGGTCAACTGTAATAACTTCTCTAAATTTCTCTCATTTGTGTAAATTGCATGCTCAGAAGACCCCACAGTATCACCATAATTCTGCTTGAAGGTGATTTGTTGTCAGCAGTCATCAAAGTATTTTCTGCTGGGCTACTTGTAATAATAACTTATGAATGATGTATGGTAGTGGAAAGGGTAACCAACACTGGGAGGGAAGAGGGGAAGAACAACCAAAGTATTTGTTAAACATCATAGCAAGAAATGCCAAGCAGTTATTTAGTGCTTCACATTACTTCATCATCACTTGATTATTTTACTGTTTTATTTCTGTTTACATACCCCATTGATTCTTCTGCATCTGGGTTTTGCACAATTCTTCCAATAACGTACGGTTCAGTGGCTATAATTATAGGATTGTTAAAGTTCACATTTCACTATTCATCTTGTTATCTCCAGTAATGGAAGGTTGAAATAAATGCACATAATTACATGGTTGGTCTTAAATTATTTTTGTATTGCTGTTACTAGGACTCACTTGAAAAACAAAACTTAGTTTCAATGCTTTTGTGGTGGGTTGTTTCTTGTAAAATACCTCCTACATCTGAACCTATGTGCTTTGGTGTTCTGGTACCTCCACCTCCGTACCATTGCAAGCCATGAGTTTTGTTTTATTTGTGTGTAAGTGTAATAAAGGGTGTTCTTATCCCGTGCCCCTCCCACATGCGTTGGTAGTGCCATTATGGACATGCTAGCCAGCCCCCAAGACCAGCAAGCAAATGGCGATCCATGTCACTTCTGATTCTTCTGGAACTTCGAAATTGTTTCTTGGATCTACTGATGAGCCCTCAGAAGTCTTCTGCTGGAACAACCTTAAGTGGCAGTAAATACAGCCCTAGACAGACTTATAATGTTTGCTGGCATCCTGGCAAACTTGGTTTAACTAGTCTTAAACTTTACCTGAAACTAATTCCCAGACTAGCAATGGGGCAGAGGTTGGAAAGAGAGGTCTCTGCTCTTGGAAAAGGGGTTTAATAGCAGTGTTAATTTACAGTGGATGTGATTAATGCATCTTGGCTGTGCCTGCCTCTCAGAACCACAGGAGTATAATTTGACTGCCCAGCATGGATAAGTTGTATATGAGAAGTATAAATATGTTAGTCTAAAAGGTTCCGTTTGCTGTCAGTGCCCCTCATAAGCTACAATTTTTACCTCTCCTTCCTAGCTGTAAAGTGTTTAAGTATCAGCTGGAGGAAACTTACGTCACAGTTTTACCTGTGTTGGGGGGGGTGGGGGAGGAGAAGACAGCAACAGGTAGCTTGAACTATTTAACTGAAGTCTAAGAAAAGTGGTTTGGTTTTTGTCTACTTTTTTGACCTACTATGTGCAGGTACAATTTATCTGAAAGTGATAGCTGCATGTAAATGCCAGACATGAAATAGATCTAATTTTTTAACCTTAAAAAAATAATTGTTCTTTGTCCTGAGGTCACAAGGCTGAGAATGAAGAATACATAAACAGGATTCTACCTTAAGTTAGAGCTTTCTATCTTCTTTTGTGTAAGATCCCATACCTTATTATGTAGCTTGTGTGGTGCTATGCTTGTGCTCACAGACCAGTTCAAGAGCTTATTCAGGTTCTGATGAATTGATGTTAATTGTAACTTCTGGTTTAATTGGAAGAACAGAAAGATGAGAGGGATGGAAGCAAAGCTGACATTCTACCAGTTCAATTTAGATTTCAAGTTGCTTTCTAAAATTGCTTCCTTTTTTTTTTTTTTTTGTAAAATCACAGAATGATTTAGGAAGGAACCTCTGAGGGGTCATCTGGTCCAACCTGCCTGCTCAATATGAGAAATGGCATTTAAAAACATGCTCTGTCTTCCAGCATTGGTCTCTTGACCCTTCAGGAAGTGAAAAAAAAAATAATTTCCAAGCTGTGGTAAGATACCTAAGATGTAATTTGCGATCATATAAAAGGTACAGTGTGTCTAAAGTTGATGTCTCTGTAGTTAGAATAGCTGGTGTGAAAACATATATAAATATGTATGTATTATAGGAGGTTGTCCGTGAGTTTTCTGTAACTTCTCTTCAAAGATTAGCCCATCTGTACAGATCGACAGAAGTATATCATAAGTAATTGGTCTGTCTGTAGTTCCCCTAAGGTCAGTTCCCTTCAGGTCAGTGATGGGACAACTTAGGTATTGTATCAATACAACATATAGAATCACAGAATCATCTAGGTTGGAAGAGACCTCCAAGATCACCTAGTCCAACGTCTGACCTAACACTAACAAGCCCTCCAGTAAACCATATTGCTAAGTGTTACATCTAAACATCTTTTAAAGACCTCCAGGGTTAGTCAGTCTGTAAGTTAATATAGTTGTATAGTCAGTATAGTTAATATAGTCATATAGCATATCAGTATAGTTAACACAAGTCAATATAGTCATATAGTCCATACAGTCAGTCTGTAATTTAACAATATGAAAATCCCATTGAAACTATGAGAAATTATTTGCTTTTTGGCATTCCAGAAGGACTATGTTTGAAATGAACACTCAGCAAGTAAAGGTATGCTAGCTGTGCTTTAAGGTTGCTGATGACGACGTGCTTGAGGATCACATTTGTGCAAAGGAGGATTTAAGATGTCTTTCAAGAACCAATATGTTCTGGCTACAGGAAGAAAACACTTATACTTTTTTTAACACTCCTCAATATTCATTTTTTCCATCTACTTCTGGACACTAATGAGCAACTAGAGGGGCATAGATTAATAATATTCAGAGAAGAACTAAGAATATTCGTATGTGCAAGACAAGTTATATAATAAGGAAAAAGAGTATCCCTTGATGAATAAATAGTGAATGGTGCAGAAATCAGCAGACCAAAGATTAATTCTGGCCAAGTATCTGCTGAAAACACAAGTTATGTATAGATTGCTGCAACTGACCAACTCTTAACAGAATTTGGAAGTTCTCATTCTGAACTTTTCTACTGGAAAATAATTCAAGTTAGTTCACGACCTTTGCACCACATGGTTAAAAAAGACATAGTCTATGGGTAACTTAGTGTTATGCTTGGCCTTAAAACAAGGACCAGGTAGAAAAGGCTCCTTGCTTTGACTGTGGAAAGCTGGTAAAAGTTTCTTAGTAGTGAGAGGTGTTTCCTTGCCCCAGAGGAAGGTGGAAATAGGTGGATTTTCGGGTGGCAGGTACTTGGTTCAGCACTGAATCATTAATGACTCTGCTGCAAGTTCACTTACTCTGTTTGAAACCCTTCCTGTCATTTAGTGCTCAGAACTCTAGCTCTGGTTTAGCCATCGTAACTCTTTAATGGATGCTTTTGATTGCCATACAAGCTGCTTTGGAAGTATATGGAAAAGCTGAGCTGATCACAGCCCCCAGAGATGAAATTCTCCAATATGCTGTACATAAAAGCAGCAAGCTACCTTGTCCTTAATGTGAATAGACTGGGAAGGGTGCAGAGGCAAATGTGGGAGGGGTGAGAGAGCAGACAGCTAGCTGAATCCAGAGATGGTCGTTGTAGGTGACCTCTGTGTGTGGCCCCTTGCCAGGAGAGAAGCGGAAACCAAGTCATGTCAAATTGCTATCTGGTGTGGTGCTGGGGCTCCTTGTGAGCTGGAGGCCGTCAGCCATGGGTTTCTGACAGAAAACAGCTCTTGAAATTGGGGATGGAGGAAGGAGCACTTGTGCTCACTGCACTGTGAGGACAGGGAAACATCCTGATACCTTCACCTTGCAGCCTATCGGCCCCAGATGTTTTCTTTCCTCCCCCGCATATAAGGCACCTTATTTAAGCGTGATGGAGGTGAGCCCACATGAGAGAGTTTTGCCATTCTGAATCTACCAGGGATCTAAATGGATGTAAACTATCCTTGCTAGCTTCCCCTCGGCCACTAAGAAAACGTGTGTTGTCTGCAGCACCATGTAGGCTTGTGTATGGCCTGGCTTGGGCCCGCGGAGTTTCACTGTTTCACTGTCTTGCTTCAGAGCGAGTTTCTGGTGTGCAGTGAGCTAACTTTCTATGCTTAATTGTGTATTTCTTTAAAAGGAAGAAGTAAACAATGAAAGGAGCCCCACTCTCAAAGGCAAATAAACTCAGTGGCCTGTGATACCTAACTGTTCCTTTTCCCTGGGGTAAGGCCCCAGAGCTTGTTTTTCGGTGGCACAGTTGCCAGACCAGCTTCCCACCTCTCTCACAGCTGCTCTCTGGGGGTTTGAAATCCAAGCTCTGTGGTCTCTCTCGCTGGACACTGAAGGCTGTTCCAGGATTTCAGCAATCTTGATTTTACCGGTTATTGTGGGTCCTTGTGGCTTTGCTTACTTGTATTACTGCTTCAGAACACAAATACATGCAACACGTTGACCTGCATACAGTCTTTCTTTACTTCCTACCTTTATCCTTCCTCCTCCTCTGTGGCAATAGCCCTTTCATGCAAAGGCTCTGCGCTACCCACAAATTTAGGATGACTAACTGTGAAGACAGATTTCGATGTGTTACTTAATGGTGGACATCTCTACACCTACCATCATGCTCTGCATCTTTTTCTTCCTAAAATTCCCAAGAGTAAGGGGAAAAGAAGCAAAATGAACATATATTTCTAACTTGTCCATGGCTCTCTTTTTTTTTATTATTTATTTATCTTGCTTGTTATGTCTCGACATTTTGGAGAGAGTACTTTGCTTTTAGGCTTTGGTTACCAAACACATGGCACATGATGCAAGCCTAAATCTCCCTTCCTCCCATCGCAGCAGGCCTGCATGGTGAAGGATTAAATTTGGTTATTTTGTGTCAGTAGTATCTTCAGAGCTCCTAATAATAATAATCTCTGTACACTTATTAAAGTGAGATTTTGTTTTTTTTTTTTACCTGCACCTTGACTAGTTAATGCTGCTGTTGGCAGCATGGGTCTGATAACATGGAGTTCCCTAGGTTTTATGCTAGCCTATGAAAGGCTTCCATCCAGGTCTTGAATCTAGAAGGTCAAATTAGGCATAACTTAGATGCTTTCATTGACTTTTTTTTTAAAGAGAAATATACAGCTGATGACTGAAAGAAGGGAATACACAGCTGTGCACTCCTATGAGAAGCGCTGGACTTGGTCAGAGACAGAGCCCAGATGCTGCCATAGCTACAGTGCTGTCAGTACTTAACAGAGCCAATGTGTGGCTGATACTGTGCTCCGTCAGCTTCAGGTTTGAGGGCGTAACTAAGATAGCTCACTGTTAACCAAGTGAGGAGAGTTGGTTGAGCTTGAGGAGGTAAAGCTGGACAGAAACAGTGCATTACCAAGACTGTTATATATGCTGAAGATGAACAAATGCAATTGCCTGTTAGTCTCATTTGCATTTGGTCTGTGGATTCATTTTTTTCATGCGTTGAATGAATCACAAGTTGCTAGTGGGTTTTATAGCATGCACCCTCCCGAGACATCAGAATTTGTATGTTTGTTCACGTCGGTTTGACAACTCCTATAACAGCAGCCCAGGTGCATATCACAGTACCAGCATGTACACTGGATGACTTTTGCTCAGATTTGAAAGGTTCCTCCTGTAGTGCTTGAATAAACCTTACAGAGTTTCAGAATGCTCAACTATTAAGTTACACTCCTGTAGTTTGCAGTATCATATTTAGAGATGTCACAGATGTTGGCTTTGCCATTAATTGTTTTCTTTTCCAAATTGATGGAGTTTTAATGCTTGCGCAAATGATGTGCTGATACGTGTTTGGAAGCTGTATCATGGGGTAGATAATGTGATCTGTTTGAGACATTTTCCTGCTCCCTGCCACCCCCACCGTGCTCCACGTTGCCAGGTGTATGTCCCAGTGAAGCATCCCTCTGTGCACACATGGCTACCTCTCCTTGGCTCTGCTCCGTGTCCCTTACGGTTTTGCTCAGCAAGTCTAGAATTTGAAGCATGGGCTACCTAAGCAAACTGTAGGAGTCTGCTTCAGTCCTGACCTCGAGCAGCCTGACTGCTGGCACGTCCAGCTTTGCTAGTGTGCTTCAAGCTGAGCCAGTGGTCCGCCCCTGCAGAGTCCCATGGTGCTTCCTTCTTGTATCTGCAGCTGCTTGCATCTTGCTAAAAATGAAATGCACTAATGAAAATAATTGTATTGCTGTCCTCTGAGAGTTTTCTCCATCATGCTAAATTGCATCTCAGTTCTGTGATACAGACCAATGTGTTCTTGGATGCCTTTGATTTTGTATCTTTGCTGTTTCATTTTAATCTATGAACCTAAGTTAAGCAAAGGAGCTCAAAGGCAGGGGTCTCTTTGGTGTTGCTCCTCCTTATTTTTTTTTTATCAAGTTGGAGACCTCACACGATGTTGCAAAACAAATTGCAGGCAAAGTTTTTATTTTATTTAAGACCATCTGTTTTCCTGCTTAAATTTCATGATTGCACGATTCGTACTGCTGTGCCTATGTAAGGGTTATAGACATTGCCAAAGATGTATTGGCTTAATTAAGGCTTTGAAGCTCATTTCCAAAGGTACCAGTGTGAGGCTGTTGCTTAATATTGAGTGCTATTCTGGTATCTGTCTGATGCTGAAGGTGAAGAAAGGAAAACTATGCAAGCTTATTTATTTATTTCTTGGTCAGAACACTTTGAGTAGCCGGTTCAGGAAGGATTACTCTTTTCAATGTTTTTCCAGCATGTTGTCTTGAACCTCTTTAATCACGTATTACTAACAAAAAAAAAAAAAAAAAAAAAAAAAAAGGAAATACTCTGGCATTCAAACTACAATTTCCTATGCCTAATTTCACCATTTTCCCCCCCTCACCCCCGCTATTTCTTCTGTTAGAGTTGAGATGTTCTTTGACCTTGTTTTTACCCACTCCAAATTTTTGCAAGTGGTTATATGCGTAGTGTGCTGAAGTAAGCGTTCTGCTTTCCTGAGGTTTGTTGATGCTCTGTGTTCTTTGTCCTGTGCCACAATCTTGTGCAAGCTATGCCTTTTTTCCCCCTTGCCTCTGTGTTCCTATGACTATGATAAGCATAATGATACTTGGCCTATCTTTGTCTATTGCTCTTCTACTTACAGATTAAAAACCCTTGTGAGAACCAAATGTTTCTGTGGATAAAAGTGGTACCTTTACTTATGCTAAGTAGTAAGCAGATAAAAACCCATTTTCACTTGTTCAGAGATACCCCCTGCTCTCACTGTCAGGGTGATTTGGACAGCTTACACAAGGATGATCGGTGCAACACCTTTAAAAATAGTCTGTCCTGTTTACTGCTGAAAAAATCCTACACTCCATCAACCGCACAGGAAAGGACTTCAAAAATATATCCACCTTATAATTCCATGTAGCCCTGCGTGGACATGTTCAGCCCATTAGAGTTCATCATCTGCAGCATTTGCATCTATCCTAGGGTTACTGTATTACAGAGGATACTGAGATCAGTTGAGTAATTGATGCGAAGTGGCATTTATGCTGTTTGTGCTTGGTAGCTCTAGCCATTTAGGTGGACAAAGGTTCATCCAGGAGTGTGCCTCGGGAGGGGTTATTAACTAAAGCCTTCTCTTGCCTGTTCTTCCACTGGTCACCTTGCTGCAGGGACGCTGCAGAGCACTTGCAGCACAGCTTATGCCAGCACTAGAGAAGAAGCAGGGAAGCAGAAGTGGGCTGCAGCTACCACGAGCCAGCAGGAGCGAGTCGTGCATGGAGGAGCGCCGGGCTGCTCTGGCACCAAGGCTGAGCAGGTGCAATCTGGTCTAGGAGAAGAATACGGAATATGAGAGGAGTTCTCACCTCCAGGGTAACGAAGGTTTCTTTAGTTGATACTGGTTCCTTGCACAAATGAGTTCCCGAGTCAGTAGCTGCATAATTTACTTGTGAAGCTACCTTATCCTAGCATTTTACATCTGTGTATATGGATGGGGTGGGGAGAAGAACCATTAATCCTCTGCCTCGGCATGTTGTGTCGCACAACTTGGTACAAGATCATCACAGATTGCTCATCTGAAGTATTCCCCTGGTGCAAGGCACTGACACAAATAAGTCAATCATTGGTAGCACGGTGTCCATCTAAGTTTCAGTGCATCCTTGACTCTGAAAGCCTGCAAGCTCAGCAGGGAGCTTAAATGGAGATTTCAAATGGCTGGAGCCTGTCCTGTGTGGATAGCGAGCCACTAAATGTAACCATGCACAATTTGATGCCATCAGTGCTCTCAAGCTTGAGAGGGTGGAAAGCAAGAGTGCAGACAGAAGTGCAAGTGGCTAGTGCTGATGGATGGAGTAAGGAAGAAAAGATTTTTTTTCTTTTTTTTTCTTTAAACGTTGGGGGCAGATGGGTTGTGAGAACACAGTGTATTGGGCTGGACTGGAAACCTGAACACAAGATACCAAGGAAGACGAGCTGTGTGAGTCTTGGGATGCCATCTGAAAAAAGAAAGGGTTAAGTAAACATAGGTGGAGATGGCTGATAATGTTGCAAAATAATATTTGGTAGTTTGTTTATTTAGTAGTTGTTTTTTTTTATCATGGGTGATTTCCCTCTCCCCTCACACCCTCACAACCTCCACTTTGTGCTATTCCCTAACAGGGGTAGAAAGGGATCCTCCTTTCTGACTAAAGGGGAGGTGGGATGTGCTACCAGGTCTGGGTGGATGTGGGGGAACATCAAGAGGAGCTCTGCCTTCTGGGGCTGAAGCACTTATGCAAGATGTTTTAGGGGGAAAACTGGCCTGGAACAGAAAAAGATACACTATGATTCAGGCAATAGGTATGTAGCCTATACAGAAGAAAAGGCCAACTCATCTCAGCACTGTTCTAGTACTTCCCAGTTCTTATTTCTTGATTAGTTAATGTTTGTAAATGTGAAGTGCCCTATAAGTGCTAAGTATTATTATGGATACTAAAATTGACCATAAAACTTAATACAGAGAAAAGTAAACCATGCACATTTAGCTGCAGAACCGAAGCAGTTCCTGACATCCATTGACTTAACTTATGTCACAGAACAGAAACTGCAGTAGTTGTGCTGAAGTAGATGTGATCTAATGGAGTTTTAAAATTGGGTGGTATTTATCTTGGAGACAGCTGTAGCTCATCAGGGGAGAAACGGATTATTGAGTTGGTATGCGTGTGGGGACATTGAAATCGACTGTTATTTACCTGGTAATGAATAACAGTGATGAACCAGTGGAATCTGTTACGGAAAGTTTTATCTCAGGCTTTAAAAACAAAAGTCCGAGTCTGTTAAAGACTTTAATGTTCTGTTCCGCAATGCTGCAGTTCTGACCTCAGGTGGCTGCCGTGTCTGGGCTCTGAGGAGTCTAATTTGAACTTCAGCATATGGTCCCAGCAGCATATCCTCTCCGTGTGGCCCAGTAATGCCAAGAAGAGTTGCGTATGGGGAAACTGCATCTCTGTGCATTTGTGTGTGCCGGGAGACCAGGATCTTTTCATAGAAATGCAGTGGAACGCAACTTGTAAACTCATTCCCTGACTTTTATACAGCCTGGAGAGTGTAAGCTCTCTTATCAACTAGAATAGACTTCCAGCTAACTGGTATCTTACCGTGAATAATGTTGGTTACAGCATGCATGGAATACAATATTGAACAGAAATGTTTCTTCTAAAACCCAGATTGGGTAACACTACAGTAGGAAAGCTGATCTTTGATTTTCTTCTAGCAAGTATCATCACTGAGTTGCTCCTGCCACTAGAAATGTGTGCCTTCCTCGGGGGTATTACTCAGCTTTTGGAACAAGAGTATGCTGAAGTAAAGAGCTTCACCAGGTTAATGATACAGCTAAAATAAGTGCATTATTTCCTTCTGTTTTCCTTGAATTTGTTGCCTCTTCATGTTGAGGATAGTCCTGTTTAAAAATACAAGTTATTTCAATATCTATTACATATCCATGCAAGAAAACAAATTGGTATTAAAAGCAACTAACTTCCAGATTTGTGGTTTTGTTCCTAGTTTCAAAACTATTTGACGTGATGTGATACTAACAGATATTGAACAGGCAGAAAAGGAGTCAGGGACCCGTTGTTTATCCATGCCACTCTGGTAATTCTTGCTCAGGAGGCCGCTGGCTTCCCTTGTTCTCATTCCACACATGCACAGCTGCCTTCAAATGGGTTTGGAGGGATGCCTGTCTCTGGGCATTGTCTGGCCTCTTACAGAAAGGTCAGCAATAGTGCAAAGTGCAGTGAAGGTTTTTGTGCAGTGAAGCTTCCCTCACTGAAGACCTGGGCCGAAATTCGCATAGTTCAGTCAGTAAGGATAGTTTCACAGTTTCCTTATTTGGCTTCCAATTTTCAAAGTGTCAAGTTCCACAATACAACTCTTTTTTTTTTTTTTTTTTTTTTTTTTTTTGCAAGTCTGCATAGCATAACTTTTGAAAATATAAACCACGCCTCAGATAATCATTAGCATGTCATCCTTTCGCAGTGCTGGCTTAGACTGGGAGCTATTTCTGAGATAAGGAGGTGTAAATACCTCACAACTGTTCACTGCTCAGGGAGTCTTCTCAGCTGGGGTGTTGTTGGAGGAGCATTAGAGCAATTTTTCACATAATCGTACCCTTGAGTATCTACGGTTTGTATGTGTTAGGGAACTGGAATTGTGTAGTACTGTTGGACTGGGGTCAGTTCACTACTGATGGACTGTCCTGAGCAAAGACAAGGATGCGGTATGAGCTGCCAGGTATCTGAAGCATATGAAATGCTTCTGACCAAGTGTATGTAGGGATTTGGTGTGGTGTTTTTTTTCTTGAAAAACACAGGTAAGATGCACGTCTATGGTGCTCTTAACTTTTTTTGATATACCTGGAAGTTCTAGAATTATTTTACTATCTGCAGTACATAATTAGAGGGAGTTGTTTTAATCAATCATTGAAGTACAGCTACATCTAGAAAAGCAGCTTTTTTTTGACTTGTACAGCAAGTACAGTCACTTCATTCTCTTTATACAACGTTTCAGTTGAATAAAATTGTGTCCTCTGAGTTCAAAATGAGCCAAATCCCACTATTGTGCTGTTGAAAACATAAGGGTATTTTTCTATGATAATGTAATCCATCCTTAAGTGAAGGCTGCAGCTACGAGCTGCTGGCCTTGTGCAGATGTTACTTCAGGAATTTGGGTGAAAAAATGACATCATCTCTGTGACCTTAACCAGCCACAAGTGAATAGAGATGG